>JAGWCC010000604.1:0-625752 GCA_022651775.1 Drusus annulatus | reverse complement strand
GGCTTTTCATTGCCTGCGGATTTTTCTGTAAACTTGTTTATTTCATCGGGCACACTTTCACGGCTTTTCAGCAGCTTTATCATCTGCCACCTTACATGTAGGGGTGAAATAGATAAAACATTGAACCTAAAATTCAGAAAAGGGTTGAAAAAGTTGTCTACTTTAAAAAATGTTTTTCCGTTTGAGAGTTCTGTTGCTTGCAAAAGATATTTTCCGCTTTATATATTGTAATGTGGGATTCAAATAAATATATTAGGCCTAATTTGAATTTCAGTCCGCTTCTGGGGAGGCAGTAAGCAGTGAGAGGCGGAATTTATTGAAAGCAATGAAGTAGGAATTCCCAGCAGGGCGGGCAGGCGGCAGATTTTCTCCCCCCAACTTCAAGCTTCATTGTCATACTTCTGAATTATAATCTCTGTCAAACGAACCAATGCAACCCTACAAGCTTGTAGGGTATTTAGAAACTTAGAAAACATGGTCGTTTCTTTGTTGAACAGTAGGTACCTACTTATCAATTTCTACCACCCGATTGGGCAACGTTGTGAGGTGGGTTAAGGAAGGGGCTGAATAAAAACATTTGTTAATGTGAGCCTTTATGCTTATAAATATGGTTTTATTATTTAAAAATTATTACCTATCGTTCAAATGATTAAATTCCGGTCACACGAGTGGCCAAAAGGCAAAATCGGTTCCCTGAATGGTGTTGGGGAATATTGATTATGTATTGTTCACTTTCGAGAAGTCAATTTGATTATGAGATGTGGTTAGCTTAACGACTGTCATGAGGGATTACGGCCTATAACCTTCGTAGAATCAAATGTCTACACACGTGACTGTATGCGCGGAAGATATATCGCCATGTGGATAACGAATTATCATGTTTCTAACGCACAACATAATATATGATCACGTTTCCAAATAACGTTGGCTTGCACAATCACCAGACTTTTATCTAAGGACAGGGATCAGAAACTTACGGTAAAACTGAAATTTACCAAATTTTATTAGTATTATGAGAATATAATCTCAAACACCTCCTTGATTGTGTATTTATGATTTTATGAGGGTAGACGACTTTGTGGAATTTTTAGAATAATTTTAATTGTAAGTAGGTAATGCTTAAATAATCGCAATGCACCTTCGTGCCTAGTCCATGCTTTACACTTTAAACTGTTCAAACAAATCTTACTTGTTACACAACAAAATTCCTTATTACGAGTTGATGTCAGCCTTCCCCATGAAGCCTCGCAGTCTAGCTTATCGGGCTAAAAGTTAGCGGCCGCTTTACCTCTGACATATTTATACTCTCCGTGGGACATTACTCAGCCGGCGTGGCAGGTTCAGGCACATTCAACATTCTCCGTACAGCTTGACACGGTCAACTTCGCAGTCGGTAGGTTCGCCACTGTGGATATTGGCGATATTAGTACAAAAGTGAATTAAAAAAAAAAAACACGGAAGTTTTTGCTCGAGTTGAAAAGGCGTCAAGGAGCAGCTGACATACGCCAGGAAAGAGAGCCAAGGAGCCTCCCTCGGCACCGCTCGATGATCCACTTCAAAGAACTTCTCGTCTAACCCATTCATCTCATCGCTTCCAAACATAAACCGTTATTTTTCTCACATTCATTTACGGCCACGAGTTTTGTTCTTCTGGAAAAACTTCAATATGATATCGACTCCAACAAGACAGCTGTTATACGCAATTATGCACCTACGTATTTTAAATTGAATGATCTGCGTAGGCGATCATTTTATACCATTTTTGAAATACATCTTAATTTTATAATATATGATGTGTGAATTGAAATAAGATACGTAAAGTTTGCACAAAATGTTGACATTGTATCACGAAATTAATATATTTTAAATGTTCCATCAATATATACATGTTTTTTTGTTTTTTTTCTTTTCACCCGGGGTGATCTTGGCCGTTTATACAGCCGATGTTTGTTGGATAATTTTCGAACATTTTATGAATACATTTTGCTAATAAGTTGTTGATACTGGTGGGAAGTTAAATTGAAAGTTTTACCAATTCATTCGAAAAGTATGTAAATCAATCATTAATGGGACATTCAAAGAAGTGGTCCAATGTACCTATCTTCGGACCTACAATCACACAAGGCGAGCTGACTGCGGAACTGTGCTACTGGAGAGGTGCTAAGACAGCGAAGTGTATCCTAGTAGTTTCATTAGCGCCACGGATATGCGAAGGTACCATTTGGATGAAATGTTATTTCGTTTGCTGTTCATAAACACTCGTCACATATCGATAATCTACTAAATATTCCAACTTTATTTATAAAGGTCTTGAGTATGCGTAGTTGACACGTGTCTCATGTGGCATTGTATGGAGAGAATAGTATACCAACCGGCTTTCATTATTTGATTTATCACACTTGACGATGATTTATAGCACCCAGCACCACCCACAAGGCAGCACGGCGCACGCTAAGCACGAACACTTAAAAAGATGATTTGACATTTTTCTGTGATAAGACAAATGACACCAGGAATTTTAATAACCTTAATATTTTGTCCGCAGAATTAAATCGGTTGAAAAAAAAAAAAACACAGAAGAGGGAGAAGTTGATTCTGAAACAGAATCTTTTGAAGCGCTTAAATGCCAAGAACGAAAAAAAAAGTCAAAAAAGAACAAGAAGAAGAAAAAAACAGATGGGGCTTACTCTTATGATTTCCTCCCAAACAGTCGGCTGTACAGGCCCGCGGTAACCACCTTCCAGGTCTTCAGAGTTGAGAAGAACAACTCCAAAAGTTCCGTCAATACCAACAGGTCTTCGAGAAAGGTAAAACAATACTACGAAACCCTCGACTTCGGGACCCGCTCGAGATCGCGCAAGGGCTTCCAGTCGGGGAGGGTCCTCCACAGCTCCCAGCCCCACCTCCTCGGCAACAGGCAGCACGCCCTCGCCAGGTACAACGGCTCCTCGGCCTCGTGGCTCTCGGCCGCGCTGTGCTGCAAGGCGCTGAAGAGGCAGACGCAGAGGCAGCTCTTCACTCGACCAGCGAGCAGCCAGTGTTTCAAGACGTCAGGGCTAACCCAGCAATCTTTAGCTTTACCTAACTACAGGGCCCTCTCGGCTAAAGAAATCATCGATTCCCTGACGAATCAGATCCGAGACTTCAAGCTAGCCGAGATAGAGGCCCTCGCGAGACTGGAGGAAGAGGAGAAGAATAGCCCCAGAGAGGCAGCGAGATATTCCTCTGATTCCAATAATAACAAAAGATCACTTAGGAAGTCACCTATCTCGTTTAGGAAGACTTTATCTTCAATTAGCGGCACACACAAAAAAGAGTTTAAAAAAGAAGAAAAAAAGAAATCTGATAAGATCATAAAAGGCTCTGTGAGAAGCAAGAGCGTAATTGTTGTAAAGAAAAATTCCGCAAAAGAAACTAGTAGTCAAATCAATAATATTACGAACGGTTTCCCAACTCCGAATATCACGTTCATCCCGCGAGATAATACCAGACACCTCCCGTCAATAATTACCAGATCCTTGAGTAGTATATCCAACAAGTCAAAGAATGAAATAGATTTGTGTGCTAAAAATTTTAACCCGTGCAATAGTGAATCTTCTAAAAAGCCAAAGACAATTTTGGAAGTACGAATACCATTTGTGACAGTGCTAACAGAAAGCGAGTCTTCCCTCGAGACAGTAATCTCTGTTTCGAGTGTCAGAGATATTCCGCAACTAATTGAAGATGTAGATTCTATAATCGGTGACAGGGAAAGTTCCGCCGATTACACCAAGAGAAACAAACGTATGGGAGAAGATGTGAACTGCAGAAAGATCAATTTCTTGCTGGAACCATCGAAGAAAACTGATAGAGTCAAATTGCTCAGCAGCAAAAAGCTGTCAGAACACAAAGGTCAAACCAAATCAGCTTCATCCAAACTTAACTCTGGAAGGTCGTCTTCAGAGAGATACCTTTACCACGGGGGCTCTCCCAACAGCCAAGGAGAACTATTGAAGAGATTGTCAAGTCATACGAAGGATGCTTCAGCCAAATCGAAAGCCCAATCGATCTACGCGCAAACCTTGAACACTCGAAGTACCTTGCATCTTACTGAAACGAAAAATTGTGCGTCCGGTCCATCGAAGCTCAAAAGACATGCGAACCCTTGCGTACATTAAACAAACCATAACATTACGTGAGTATTTTGATAATTTACATAAATTCAATCGATGAATAAATTACCGTGTTAGGTTTAATAAGTGTCATATGAACGCCTAGGTAAGGCTATGCACTATCTATCGAGGATGGTTCGCCACACAACTCTGTTTTGGCACACTCTCCTTGCTGCATTCACATTCATACATACTCTTCTCTTCCTTACGACTCTTGACATGGCCCGACTCAAGTATTTTATTTGATTTTTTATTTATTGAAATGATAATACAGTACAAAAAAATACATTTCTTGGTGTATTATTCCCAAGAGTTAAAAAAACCTCATTTCGGGAAAGACAAAATTATAAAATAAAAAAGGAATAAAATTTTTAGAAAGACATACGCATTTTAAAAAAGGAGTACAAAAGAAGAAGAAACATACGAAAAAATACATAAAAATAGATCCATAGGAGTAGAGATTAATTAGATAAACATCATAAGTAAAATAAGAAAGATATTCACACAAAGAGAGGTTTTACAGATGGGCTATATCACTGATTAATAAAATTGTCGAGTAATGGTAGATTCACACCAACGTCCGGATCCGCTCAGTGACGATATTGTTCCGCATGAGAGCTTATTGATATGGTATGAATATCAATCAAGGAGTATGTGCCAAGACAAAGTTGTATGGCAGTATATCCTTCTGCCCACCCTTGTGATATTTAACTACTTAGTTAGTCAAATAATTATTTTGAAGTGTAAAAATACTTACATCGCAGATTTTTTTTTTTACCATATTTGTATCACAAAATAATATTTTTATTAATTATTAAAAATATTATTTAGTGATGGAAAAATGGTTTTTTAACAAAAAAAATCTGCTATGTTAGTATTTTTACACATCAAAATATTTATTCAACTAACTAAGTAGTCAAATATCACAAGGGTGGGCAAAAGGATATACTGCCACACAACTCTGTCTTGGCACATACTCCTTGATTGATATTCATACCATATCAATAAGCTCTCTTGCGGAACAATATCGTCACTGAGCGGATCCGGACGTTGGTGTGAATCCAGCTTAAAAGTGCTTTTGCCAATATTTTTTTGTTCACAACTGTTTTAATTATTTATGGTAAGTAATTCGTTGTATTGTGTACTCGTATATGCAATGTATTGTAAGGAGTTCATTCCAAATTTACGCGTAGTTGTGTGAGGAGATAACGATAAGTGTATTTGATTTTGTGCTCGTGTTTTGTGCTGGTGCATGTCGGAATTAAAGACTGGTTTAATGTTGGTGTGTGACGAGTGTTGAATTATTTGTAATATGGCAATTATATTTTGGCAAAATCGTAAAAAGGAAAAAATTGTGTAAGTAATTGATTCACTTGATCATGCCATGTCTTTCTCGGGCGTTCCCGACTTCTTCTTCCATTCACTTTCGCGTCATATATTATTTTCACACTCCTTTCTTCGTTCACCTTCGCTCTACATGCTCAAACCATTTAAGCGTCCCTTACTTAATCCTATTCATTACGCTTACTCAGTCTTGCATTATTTACGGACATCCACATTTTTAACAAGGTCATACATGGTTTTACCGCACACACGCCTCAGGGATCTCAATTCTACAGCATTCGATCTACTTTCATCCTTCCTCTGCCAGTTCCATGCCTCACTGCCATACATCAGGGTCGATATAAACACTTCATTGTGGATTGCTAGCTTCGCTTCTTTGGACATTTTTTTATTTGCGCCAACAGCGTTCAGTCCTTCATTTTTTATGTGAATTCGGCACAAGAGTCAGTTGGACTATGGCATTCCAAATGGAGTATGTGGCGAGGCTGAAGGAAATGGGGGGGGGTAAGGAGATGGGGAAGTGAAACGTTAAGAAGTACCTGGCTATTCGGATCTGGTCACCAAACGATCTGGTCGGCAGGCGTGACCCTAACAAGTACCTATCCCAAGCGTTCTATGGAACACATTCCCGTTGATCAATGATTGTTATAGGTATAGATCGCGCAATTAGTTGTTGAGAACAACACATACTCAGAATTGTGTGTGTTGGTGCATATGTATTCATTTTCATTCCGACATCGATGTCTCTGAAAAAAACCATTGAGAAACAGCCTTCTGCCTACTTATTGTTTTGGCGAAAAAGTAAGTTTTATTAACAATAAGGGTCCTTGAGGTGATTTTCCCACGAAAACGGGGCTATAAAAGTTATCCATTTGTTGTTATTATTATTGTAATTTTCAAGTTGGTAAAATATTTTTAAATAACTGCTGGTAGGCTCCTGAGTACATAAGTAGGTTCATAAAAATGTGATAAACCTTCGATTTATAAAAAAAAGCTATCTTAATTAAACAAAAAATAAATAAATTATAAACATACCAAAACGTCAGTGGATTTTAAAAATAAAAATTTAGACTGAAGTTAATTACGTTTTTGTTACATTCTAAATTAGGCAAATATGCACTTAGCAACAATGACGTTACACACGTTTATTTGTAACGTCATTGTTCAGCAATATGTACTTACAGATCTGCAAAATGACGTGCGTAGGCTGGCGCTGGTAAAGAAGAATCCATAAATATCCGTGTGTCCGCAATATATGTATATAGTAGCGACGCCCCAAAACCACAGATATTTTTTCAGATCTGTAAACACGTTACGGTATTTTTAAAACTACGTTTGAGGTAGGTCAATAGAAGTGATGAATACATTATTTGTAACTATAACCAATGATTTTACGGGTGTAAGGTTATTGTTTAAAACAAAAATATTATTTGATATTCACACTAAAATGTCAATTCAGCTCTGTACATTTTTTAAACTTAATTGTCGAATTGACTCGCGACCTCTTTTTACTAATATGTTACTTTGAATGCAAACGTTAAAAATTGCTGTGATGACCAATGACCTTACACACGTATATATTTGTAACGTCATTGGTGATGACGGATTTATTTGTAGGCATTGATACAAAATAACCGTTTCTATACAACTCTTCAAACTATTCGTTTTTCTACGACTCAAACGGTTTTAATGTTTCCACATATAAAAATCTTCCGTCACTCAAGCGTCAACACAAAAATTCTTAAACGTTACGTTTGCCTCTTTTTTTTACAAAAATGTCAGATTGACTTTTTTTTTACAAAAATGAGAGTTTCTTCTTTTTTTTATAAAAATGTCAGTTTGACATTTAACGCTAAATCAGCTAAAAATCTATTTACAGGGTGAGCTGTTGACCTCCGTTCCATCAGTCGCACGACGGGAGACGTGGGCAGCCGGCTGGTGTTGTGCGAGCGGGTACAGGCGCCCCCGGGCCCCGAGGGGGAGGGCCTCGAGCGGCAGGGCCCCGCCATGGCAGGCAGCGAGCCGGCCGAGAGCAGGAAGGGGGCGCGGCTCAGCAGCAACGAGGACTTATCCGAGTATACGGATGCGGATGAATCGATATCGGCGCCTACTGAGTTCTTGGCGGAGGTATTTTATTTAATCCATTACAACCCACCCGGGCCCCGTGGGTTTAATTTCTCAGTCCTCCATCATTGCACAAGCAACATATTCTACTTCTTATGGTGGTAGTAGGATGTTTTTAAATATTGCCAGGTTATTTATACCTGCACGTAACCCAGGAAAGTTTGTATTTATTTAAAAAAAATAATTAAATTTTAATTCTAAATATAATTCATTAAAAAATATATTAATGTATTATGTGGGTGGGACATCGGAAGATATTTTCATTATGGATTTCATTTCAATGGTAAAAACACCACTATTTAGAATCCAAAATTTGCTTAAATTTTTTTTAACCGTGCTCGGTGACCAGATCTGAACATTTAGTTACTTCGTAACCTTCCTCTTTATCATGTTATTTCTCTCCCCACTCCCTCTAGCCTCACAACATACTCCCATCGGGGGTTGCCACAGTCCCACTGGATTCGGGCACTTGAGGTATATATAAATAAAATAAAAACGAATTTCACTAACATTTTTTGACGATGAGAAAAGTTATTTTTCGGAAAAACATTGAAAAAGCTCCGACAATCGTCTGTGCTAGGTCTCTGTACTCTTTTAAAATTGTTTTAGCCCATTTACAGTGGCGTAGCGAACGGCGTACAGCGAGTAGCGAGCACCTCAACAGCATTGTCAGCCGCCTGGGGCCCGGTTCATCCGAATGCATAAAAATATTAGAGTTATGTAAAAATAAAACGTGATACGGCACTAGAGTCCCAACTGTCCCACCCTATTAGTGGTAACTGATGAGGTAATAAGACTCAACAAAGTTAGTTGCCTACTTAGGGCTCACTTGTTTGACTCCCCGTCACATTTGACGTTGACCTCAACGATTTGGAATCGACAATTTGCTGTATTTTGAATGTTTAATATTTGAACGGTACCTGATTCTTGGCCTGTCAGCATTTTGAAACGTTTAAATGTCTGCGTACAAATCCCTAAAAACTGCGTACGGATCGAGAATTCGATATATCTACATCAATATATATCCAACTAGAGGTTACGTTCGCTTATCGAGATTTAATATGTTTTCTCGTGTCTAGAAAAGGCCTCGTCATGGGAGGTATTAGACGGTGATACCGATTTGTATAACGCTATCAGGTTTTTAAGATTCCAGATATACTTACCAATGTGTAGAACGTAGACGACTCACTTAGCGGGCATTTAGAAAAGCGTGGCCATTGTCGAGTTTATTCGACGCTTTACCCTTTTATCGGAGATTTGAAACATATATCTGAAATATAACTCTTTTATCAATTTCACGCCGGTGAAAATCTAGTGGTAAATTTAGTTGGTGTGAATACCACACAAGACTCGTTAGCCACAGCCAGTGGGATGATGGCAACCCCAATTGGGGAATGCGTAATTGCGTAACCCCTTTCTCGATGACTAGAACATGTTCTAAGCCACCCTTTCCACCGTTTTTGCGCCTAGTTTTTTCAGTACTATATATTTGATGCGCATGGCAGGAGCCTCGCCGTCTGGAACGGCACCCCCGATGAGGAGAATGCAGGAAACGAGGGGGGAAGGAGAGTTTTCGTGGGAAGTGGAAGAGTGGGAGTTGAGAGATCAAGCCTAGTCAGGATAGTTACATTTAATGAATGGTCGTTTCTGAATGGCGGTCTCTAACTAGAGCGATACTCACAGTACCTTCCGCTCTGTAACTAAGCTGAAGTACACATTTAAAACTTATTTCATTGAAATTATTGAGAAACATCCAACCATTTTTTTTATTATTACTTGACCGGGTTTTGAACCGCGACATCGGGGCCCAGTCATTAGTGGTTTTCGACACATTTTGGAGATAAGACAGTTTTAGTTCTGTGGAACGACTCGTCATTTTCAGTCAAATTCTGAAGATTAGGTGACAAAGCATATCCCTCCCATATCTGGTATTTCCCCTCGAGACACTTCTTGAATAATATTACATTATTTCCAGTTCCTCTCCGCGATAATGCTGAAGGACTACACAAACGCCCTGAAATACTGCAAATTAAGTAAGTGATAAATTTACTATTAAATACAATAATTCAACTAATGGTTCGGTTGTTGACAAATTTGTAAAAATAAACCTGAACATTCCTTTCAAAGTCTAATAAATTGACCTGTAACTTTTTGAACATGAACTTACATCATGAACATTATTATTGGTCTTTTCGGGCAAAACATAGGTTGAGACTAAGGCTTTTTATTTTGTATTTTTTATAATGAAATTGAAAACAAAATCCTTTGAAATGTGTTTTGTATTGATATGAGTATACGCATTTTATCTATGTTTACTTAAAATAAAATCTACATAATTTATATTATTTACAAGCAAATCAAGATAAAACATGTATTAAACTTTTTCTTCGTAGTGTCGTTTTTCCTTTAAAATAGGAAATAAATTGAAATGTTGCCTTTTGATTTTGAACACGAAATAGATTTAAATAAATAAAAATGAACTGTGATTTAGACCGATTTGAAAAAGAAAACGTACTAATTAAAATGTAGTGAAGTGTCAAATTGCTTTGAAATGCTATATAAATTAAGTATGCGTATCTGACGTCTTGGGACGGACTAAACCCTAATAACTAATTAAATATTTCGATATGGTTAAATATCATTATTTCGAACATCAACATTGTTCATTTGCTAATAATTTGGGTAGCACTGAAAATGAGCGATTCACTCGTGTTATGTAAATGATTCGGATAACAGACGCACTAAAATAACGATCTCATCTCGGTATTTGAATATTATATTCATTAAAAGCCAAGTCTAAATAGTTGGTGTGAAACCTAGCTTAAGTGCTTATTGTGAATCCTGCTTAACTCGGTATTGTCACGCAATGACGTAATGAAATCGAGCTATTAACCCCTGGATGCCAGTGAATGATGTACCGGACGTTTGTCAGCACATTGACTATAACTTTATACGGGGCCGGTGTCTCTAGGTATTAGAAGGCAGGCGAGAAGAAGCGGCCAAAGGGAGCGAATTCCAGAGAGATGTTGCTGGTAGAGGGCTTTCACGCTATATACGACCCAGCTACCGCTGAGCTTGGGGCCATGCGCAAAAGGCCGCCCGTTTTGTCGAGTTCCTCGCTTTAAGGACTCGTATTTTCCGCTAGAATTATCGTAGCGGAAAAGTAAAAATTACCGACAACAGCTCTCTTTGAGTTTTCTCGCTTCAATCAAACCACTTTTCCCTATCATTTTTATCTAGCAAGTAGGCATTTTATTTAATTGTACGTTTTGGAGAGCCCAGCCGTCAAATTTGTATATTTTTACTAGTGATATCAACGGCTGAACTCTCGCAATTCTAATTATAAATTCTTTTCCTAATACTAAAATTACACAATCTTTTCCCTTGAGCCGCCGTTGGCTGGCGGCTGATCCACTAGTCGCTTATCCACCGGAAAGGGTCGTAAATGCGCCGGTCACTTGGTGTTTCGACTATGCCTTTGTCTCGCCATGACCGATACCTGGTCGACGGTACAATACTTTTATTAACAGTGACGCCATTCACACTCAGGTGTCTGGGCTGAGTGTCTCGGCCGCTTCTACCGCCTCAAATTCATGAACAAATGTACATTTTTTTAACCTTATTAAATTTAAAAAATTTAAATGTTGTCTCGGCCACCTTCTACACCTTTCCGAACAAATGTACATTTTTTTAACCTTATATACAATACAATTGACGTTTGACATATTAAAGGTTAAAAAAAATTTAAATGTTTTGTTCAATAAGCCAGTCTACAAAATATTTACGTCCATACAAAATGATTATGAAAAACTGCCAACGACGATCGACGTTTGAGCAAATATTGGAAGGTATAAAAACATCTTCAATAAAAAAATTGTTCAATAGTTCAGTCTAAAAATATTTACGATACCAGCAAAATGATTATGAATTATACATAGGTATAATATTTCTCATAGAATATTAAAAAAATATATCATTTGGAAAATATTTTATGCTGTAACAATAATATATTTAGAAAGTACTTACTTATCAACACGTAATCGCTTTGGATTTTCACGTTATTTGGCATTATGTACAATGTTTTGCTTGATTTATTTTTATTACCAACCGATCGAGGCAAATGCTTATCAATATCCTTTAATTAGATGGTCATTTTAACAGAACAGTTGCGTATACATCTATTAGAATCCATTCCGATATTATTTAATCGTGTATATTTTCACCATTGAATGTTACCTTGTTTGCGATCCGTGCTTGTGTTTTTCGTACCTGGAGTCGGGTAGTAAACTGCTATAAATATTTCTTACTAAGTACATATAGTCATTTATCTAGGGTGTAATCTTTTTTAATTAATTAACTCTAAAATGCATATACCAGCCACTGAAGAATAATGAAATTGTGACCTGTCTAATGTCAACGCCAAGAATGTTTCCACTTGTTTTACGCCAAGAAATCGATAAAAAATCACCATTACTGAACAATTCACATATTTGACATAGGCACTTCTAGCACTGACCAAATGACTCAAATACGAGATATAAACCGTGACATTTCCGGCATACGAGTATACCAGACAAAAAGCTAGGTATCCAAAGGGTTAAGAGTTGAGACTGTTGTCATCAGCTTTTGACTGAGTATTTACTTATCATTTGAAGGGAAGATGAGCCCTAATCAGATTAGTTGTATTAAGGGATCAACAATATAACAAAGAATATATTAAGGGACGAACGAGTGTTTAAACTTTAAACTACCCTGAAATCAATATTTTAACAAAATGGCAAAGTTTATTAAAGTTTGCTTAAAGTTTTATAAATTATAGCAAAATGTTAGCGAGGGTATTATATTACTCTCAAAGTCTTGATACCACTACCGAAGCGGAATTTGAAACACGAATTTATTGTGACTAACAAGAGTTCGATCAATGCTATCATCGAAAGTGCTGTCATCCAGCGGATTTTCGGAAACCCTTTGCTTATTATTATTATTAAAATTACAAATTTCCGTAAAACTGTACCGCAAGTACGAGTGTTTTTGAGTTATTGGTTTTGAAATATTTCAAATAGTGGCATGTTCTATAGGGGATCTGGATCTTGACTATCTGTCTGTTCATCTATTAAACCCAAAACAACTTGTGTTACAGTCATATCCAAGCATAGCTTGACACGCTTAACTTTGCAGTCGCTGTCGTCTAGTATAGATTTCGTGAATACAAAGTAAACTATGAGTTATAAAACAGTTCCTTCGTTTGTCCATTGACCGATTTTTGATAAATTGATGTACAGCTTGACTCACTTGACTTTGCAGACAACCAAAGGAGAAACCAACGAACAAACAAACTGTTTTTAAGTCCAAAAATTCATACGAATTACATCACAGACTGCAAAATTAATTATAATGGAGTGTACCTGAGGAGTGCATCTATGCAAAGACAGAGTTGTAAGGCGATCCATCCTCTCTGTATACGTATACCCGTGTAGAGAAATGGTGTGATGCTTAGTCATAAGTATCGCAGCGAATTTCGAGTCGCACGCAGTTCACACACTGATGCATTGCTTGCATTGAGCATGTTTCAACCTTGTTATTTGACTTCAGAAATGAAAAATTGCGGTGAGAATGAAAATGTTTTAAAAATAACACGTTGTAAAACTTATCGAATATTTAAATTCGACCAAAGTGTACACATTCTCGCTAGTAATAATGAGTAGGCGTATAGGTCTCACCACGAGAGTTGGTGCCGGCCAATACTCATACAGATGCATAGCTTACGTACAGCGTGTCGAACTGAATGAATAGGACACGCTTTAAGTGCATTTACAATATCAACATAAACACTCGCTCTCCCTTTTCCACTAGTGACAATAAGTAGGCGTAAACAAGACAAAGGGCTCTTTCTTTATGACACATCGTAAATACATCGCCACTGGAGCGTATACCGATTCACAATAAACCCAACGCTATGCATGTATTGTTTGTTTCAACTCTCGTCGCGCCAGCTATAACCGAGGCGAAGGGCTGTGTCTCAGTAACGTTTGGCAAGGATATCACTTTCAAGAAATGTATACATATGCACCGATTCACACAATCGTACGTTTCTGTTGCTATGACAGAGTTGTTCGGCGATCCATGCTCTCTGCCTACCCGTGTAGAGAAATGGCGTGATGCTTATTTTTAAGTGCTTTTTTCTAATTTTATTGGAAATTTCCCGCGTGTCAGGTTTTGTCATTTGAGATGACAGCCCCAAACATATCACCCTGCACAGGCGAACATCCAACCGGCTGCAAAAATATTAAAATATTTTTTAATACAGAAATTTCCTTCGATGTTATTATTAATCGACCCTTTAAAAAAGTTTCGGCATTTTCAATTTGACATTTTACCGCACGCTAAGTCTTCGCGCTTAGAACCGGAGAGCCTTTTCTCGCCCGGGCTGGGAAGGGCGTGTCCCACCGCAATCGTGGCGAGGGCGACCTGCTTCACTTATAAATACCAACTAACCCCGTATTTAAAATGACTGAAAATTTATTGTTGATCCTAATTATTCACTGTTTTCAGTACTGCAGTACGAGCCGAACAACAACACGGCCAAGGAATTCTACCCCCTCATCCTGGAAAAGATTGAAAATAGTGAGTAAAAGATAATTATAATAATTCGTTTCTACTACCGCATAAAAGTTCCAACTGTCCGCCGCTTGAAGTAAGAATATATGTGGAGAGAGAGCCAAATATTTTTACCCAACAAATTCACGATAAATCACGTTCTCGGGATTGTTGCGTCGTTAACCGTGATAGAGAAAGACACAAGACAAGTTGTCACATAATATCGCACAACTTTTAGGTGTGTAAGCATTTTTCGTCTTCCACATCTGCGGCGACTCCGCCCACTATGTTTTGTTATGCGACATAACTCAACGGTTTTTTAGGTTATATCCTATATTTTTTGTTGATAACAATAAGTACTGTGAAAAAGTGGTTATACAAATAAACGAAGCATTATGTCGACATGTGCTATGAATGGATGTAAAAAGGTGTGTCCCTAGCCACGCTTGAGTCAGGAACAAATCAACAATCCTGACTACGCTGTTTCGTAAAGCTATCCCTCCTGGTATATTATTGCTAGAGAGGGTGGGGAGAGAAATGAGATAGGAAAGAAGAAGGTCGGAAAAAGGGGCTCATTAGAATTTAGACTAATATATACATTTCCTTATATCCTGGTATTATCTCCTTGCGAGATACAGGAAGGAATTAGTTGATTACTATTTACACAATCTCCACATACAGGTTGGACTCTGCTGGGCACGAATCACGGCCAAGGGGTGGGTGCGTCAAGTAGGCGGTTAAAATCCACGCACGTTTATCAAAGACCTTTTTTAATTCCGCTCTAATATTGAAACCTCTATTTTGACGAATTCGATTTTTTAACAATAATTTATGATAACTCTCGATCAAACTGAATGATCATATATTTTAACTAGTGCGGATGAAACAACCGGCCCTAACAGATGACCTTTGGGAATCCTTGTTCTTTGATTGGGATAAGAAACAGAGGTCGCCCAAACATGTGATTGAGCGATAACGTAAATAGAACTGCCAGTTTCGAATGGAACTGGGCACATTGAGGGAGTCTATGTCAAAGCTGCTCAAAGACGCCGAAAGGTTTATGAAGAACAATACACATAATAAAAAGATACTTACTGCTTGACACGGTTAACTTTACAGTCGGCGGCGTTGCTAGTGCAGAGTTTGAAGATATAAAAAAAACTATCGATATAAAATCTACTTCGTTCGTTCGTTAGTTTCACCTTTGGCCGCCTGCGAAGTTAACCGTGTCAAGCTGAATTCTTATCAAATCTTAGCTTTTTCAGAAACTGCCCGGTGATATCAAAAAGCTAAAAATCAAAACCAAAACCATCAAGCCAAAATTATTTTTTGCTTTCCCTTTCAGTAAATGTTTTAACAATATTTTTTTTCAGTAATGTTTAAACGTTCAATTAAGTTAATTTTTTATTTGTTTTTATCGTGTCCTGTAAAATTTTCATTTTGAAATTTGAAGTCTTTTTATAGATCTCACCATTAGAATTGACCCAAACAACACAAACTTTGAATTGTGTGTATTGGTGCATACGTTAATACTTCAAACAGTGATGTCTTTGTCAAACGTCACTGAGAAACAGTATTTTTCTTGTTTACGCATGCTTATTGTTTTCCGAGAAAGAAACAACAAATGTATACGTTCGAAAAAAATTGCAATTTTCTTTTATGAAGTCGAATAACAAGTTTGAAACATGCTGTATGCAAGCAATGCATATGTATGAGTACGGTGTTCGGATCAACTCTGGTTGTGATACCTATACTACCATGAAGATCCCGTGGGCAAGAATGTTTCTTGTCTCCTTTATCTTCTGCTATCCGGAGTATTTTTTGCGCGTTTTCCGTCAAAGCCTTGAGATTTTAAACGCGATTAGCGAAGTCGCTTCGCTCAACTTTAATGCGATAGGCGCGTCGGTCCCTTATTCTAGCGTCTGACGTCGTTTGTGGTGACAGCCGAAAGATAATGTCATTTTATGATGGCCGCAAACTTTTTGTTTACCTCCATTTTTTATTTAATTCAACCGAGTCTTTGTCAGGGCAGAATGTTAACAACATAAACGCTAATAAAAATGGGTTTTATCCACGTTTTATTAAAGTGTAATTATTATTGAAATATTTTTTTTTTACTTAATAAACTAAAAAATAATCACGTGTAAATTATTTTTTAAAGCCACCATAGACGAGAAGCCTTTTTCGCAATAGTAGGAACTGGCAAATAACTCACCCATTTAATTATTATAATGTATCCAAATAGCTTCTTTTCCAGTAACAATGTAAAATGTCGTTTTCATATATAAATTTCAATATAGGATCTTTGTCTGCCCCTAACATTACATCATTATCTTTCTATTATGTACACTTGTTTATTTACCAATTCTTCGTAAAATATATTAAGTACTTTCAATTGTTCCCTCCCTCTTACATATGCTCTCTCTCTTTCTTCTTTGTATTTTATACTGTCTCACTCTATCATTAACTGTTGTACCTATATTTACCTGTTAAATATGTATTTTTTCTTTAGTTATTATATGTGCCCTGACGAAGCTTGATCCAAGCGAAACCGGTTGGCCTTCATCATAATAAATTCTGTGGTTTTAAAACAAAGTATTCTTTTATTTAATAAATTTATTAGCGCTCGCCGGGTCTTGATCCCGCGACCTCCGGATTCAAAGCCGAGGATCGGAGGTCGTCTCCTATCGGAGGATGGACACTATTCACACTACGCTCTGCACAGGCGTCAGCCGCGTAGGTGGATAGGTTTTTAAACCACGAACATTGACTATGATTGCTTATAAAAACCTGCTGGGAGGAAATTATAAAAAGTACCACCCCCCTCCCTTCGTCACTGGGTGTAGTTGTCTCGTGCAAGCGTCGGATGTCAGATCAGAAGGCTCAGTTGTCGGGAAGCTTCAATACTTTACGGGGCGGAAACCGAAGGCCGTAGCTTACCTACGTGTCCATGTATTATACGAGTATATCGTGTTCGCATAATATATTGTTAAATTACATTATTACCTCTCTGTTTCCCAAATATTTGCTTTAGTTCATTGGGCTTTAACGGCCCTCCTTACTAGCGGTGAAATTCATGTTTTTTATTATTTTTAAATGAATTGCTCTGAAACGTCTAGAGCCAGTGAGACAGTGGAATCCCCAAATAGGGTATGTTGTGAGGCTGAAGGTAGTGGGGAAGGGATGGTGATTGGAAAGAGGAAGGTTGGGAAGTACCTGGCTATTCAGATCTGGTCACCAAACACGGCTAAAGCCATTTCAAGCAACGTTTCGATTCTGAATGGCGGTCTTTCGCCAGGGCGATACTTAGAGTATCTACCACGTGAAATGTATGCGCAATAAATGATTTAATCGAAGATCTAAGCGATTTTGTTTTATAATAATATCCTTTGTGAGTACGTACGTACGAGGGCGATCTTTTCAAAATTGGAACTGATGTTAAATGAAATTATTAAGTTTAAAAAAAAATGTTTTCAACTCTCTTCCTACCTAGTAAAGGACCTACCTATGGTATGTCAGTAGACATCATTCTGTGTTTGAAATGGGTGGTTGAAGACAGCTAATATGTTTACTTGGCACAAGTTAATCCCGTGCTGCTAAATGGTTTAAAATCAGTTATTCAGTTAATAATGAACAACTTGATATCAATTTAGCTGATTTAGTCAGCTAAGATGCTCATTATAAGGAATTTAGCGAATGTAAATTGGACGTTGTTGTGCAGAAAGCGTCCAACCCACAATTTGCCAAAATCGAGTTTTACATGTTTTCCTATAGATAAATACGAGATTTATATTTGCCGAAAACATCCAAGCTCCAAATGTAATAGATTTTTGGTAATTATTATTATTTTTACTAACGCACATTGCAGATATTTGACTTAAGTTGAAGTTTAAAAATATTATAAAATGTAGGATAACACAAGAAATACATTTTTTTAAGAAACCCACTGATGGATTATAAATATCATATTTTCAAACGTCATTTTCTCAGTTTCATCTTTTTGGGGTTCACGCTTTCTGCATAACTAATAACTACGTCCAATTAGACAGAAATTGATAGGGAAACATATAATTATTAAAGCTGAATTAAAGATTTATAGCATCCATCGTTAGTACGCGGGGCTATTAAAATGAATACATTCCAATACTGAGGAAAATCTTTTTGGAAAGTAGAATGTTTCAAACTTTCGTCACAATTGACATGGTCGCAATTCAACGATTAGTGCCATTTTGTTTTTAGTTTTACACTTTATCGGCTCCCCGTCAAACGTCGACTCTCGACCCGTTTCCGCTTTTGAACAAATTGCGATCAAAAGCTGAAACGGACCGACAATTGACGTTTAACAGGGACCAGTTAAATGTAAAAAAAAAAAACAAAATATTGTTTATTATTGAATTTCGACGATGTCAAAAACACCGACCTAATCATTTCAACTTTGTTTCAACATCTTGACATCATCATAACTAACGGAAATGATTTTTAATTCGTTTACTCACTGAGCAACTTATCATGCTGATTGATATCAAAGCCTTGGAAGGTGGAATATGTAAATAATTAAACGTATTGGAAATATACTTCAATACCCAATTTAATGCACCGGTTGAGTTCCTTTATTTCATTATTTCATCGTCATTCGTAATGGAGAATATCATTATTTGTTTAGATTCATTTAATGTGGTATTTTTAAATTAATTTATATTTGAGAAATTAGTTCATAAATATGTACTCGTAAGTGAGATATTGGTCTTGACAATATTGCCACAAATCTACTTGATCTAGTATCAAATCGTTGCATTTCTGTTTGGCACTGTTCTTATTATAAACCAGAAGATAATACTCGTATGTATAATGTGTGCAGAAGAAATAACATTCGTACGACGATCTCCGGCGTCATGAAATCTGAAATATGTACTTCAACGCAATTAATTTTAACTTATAAATTCAAATCCACCATGAACTACAAATCTTCGAAATATCCATTCAACTGTTAGAATAGCTTTGAACAGAGTGTCGAAAGCTGGGCGACATAGGTTAGCAAACAGAACTAAACCATCACTATTCGTTGGTTCTTTTGTTCCAGTGTCCTCGCTCGACGACAATCGCTCTAGCAGCAGCAGCAGCAGCGGCGGCGATGAACTGGAGCCCAAGTCTTCGCACTCGCACTCCGACTGCGACTCTGACAGCGTGGACGGGGACGGTCACACCAGCTACAGCGACAAGGTCCGCTTCCGACGGAGCACTAGAAGATGACCCCGCAATTAGTTCTTTTAGCCCCTTTTCTGCTTTCTTAATTCCAACAAATGATTGTTTTAATCACAAAGTTGGTTCATTTGATCCTCTTAGTCATTCGTTTCACTGTAATATTATTATGTAGGCTTTGCTCCCACAACTGCTTTGGGTCCTCGACGCAACTTTTATTTTATAAAATTCTGGAAAATAATTCAAATTTCGACAGAAAAAATGCTTGCTCTGAATTTTTTTTTATTAAATCTATGATTATTTATCATTACACATTTTATTGCACATCGACGCCTTTATATCTAGTTTTTAGAGATGTAACGATACTTGTTTTTATCGATACCGATACCGATATGATCAGTGCACTCAATAGATTACAAAATGACTCTTAATTGCTCATAAAACAATAAAGCCTGTACATACAAATAAGGCAAGTTGGAAGATGAAGATGAATGATATTTTGATTTAATTTTGAAATGGATTTCTAAAATTGGAAGGAAAACATTCAAATAGAAATAGAGTCTCAAACTAAATCAATGTAAAAATAAAACGAGAGCCTCATCATTTTATTGATTAAGGTTAAATTTAAACATGATCATGAAACAAAACGAGCTTTTAACATTATATTTATATTTGAAAAAGGGACTTTTTATCGACGAAGACGTATCGACGAATCCTATATATTTGTACCAGTATCTTTACATCACTAAGAATTATTTTTATCTTATGCTTTTCTATTAGTGATTGAATTTGGTCAATAAATCGCATGTTTTTTACATTTTTGTTTTATTATTCTCTCTGTTTAATTATGCTTAAACTTTGTGAGAAATTTTGGTTCTTAATACTTAATTACTGATACCTATGGAGATTTTTTTATTCCAAAACACCTTTAAAAAAAATAAAATAGGTGCATGGTGTTTCAGAAAGGTTAAACCTATTTTTTAATTTTAAAAATAAGTTATGAACTTCAAGATTTACGGTCTAAACCTTTGACCTAAGCTTAACTAAAAAAAAAAACTTTAATATGGTTAGTCTTTAGCTCAAACATGATATGCAACACCGCGAATGTAAAGAGTAAAAACCGACACATGCGTTAGTATTCCTGGAAGCGGTGTTACATACTGTCCAAAAAGCCGAACATTTTAAGAAATATTCGGCATTCTGCGAACGAATAAACAAAGTAACGAATCGAATGGCAATATCACTTTTGGAAAAGGTATAAATTATTTTTCTCCAAGTAAGGCTCTGTTTTTGTGACAAGAATCCGAAACCTGTTGATGATTGTTTTGAAGCAATTTTTTTTTCAGTGATAAAAATAATTACTTGTATTGAACAAACATAAGATTAATAGAAACAATGGAGTGCTCTCGGAATACTGGCAAGAACTCTGACCCAAAAGGTTTTCAGGTTCGAAACCCAGCGTGAACAAATACAATCACTTGAGGTTATTTCACATAATATAGATTTTAAATCAAATAAAATCACTTCGTTCCAAAGTGGAAGATTCTTTCCGCGAGTCCACCGCCCAGAATCGAAATGTTGCACGATGCTTTAATTGGTTTTAGCTCTAAATAGTGATTATTAAATTCATTCATTCTCTCTCCCATCTCCTTCCCTCCCCACTTTATTCAACCTTAATATGGTGTAGCATGGCAAGTAGTGTCAGAAGATACATTTGTGTTAAGGTAGGTATTCCGAAAACAAAGGTAATTATTGTTTGTTGAGTTTTTGTAATACTTTTGTTTAAGGCTTGTTGTGGCAAAAATAATGCCAATAGAAAAGAAAATTAATTAATCCGTAAT
Organism: Drusus annulatus; assembly: GCA_022651775.1. Lineage (NCBI taxonomy): Eukaryota > Metazoa > Arthropoda > Insecta > Trichoptera > Limnephilidae > Drusus > Drusus annulatus. The sequence continues at coordinate 604,496 of JAGWCC010000604.1, read as the reverse complement.
AAAATAAAACAATATTATTAGTTCAGTATCTTGTGATTTGTTCCCTGCACGGTATCCCCAGAAACAAAATAATTTCAGTCATTTTTTCCAATGTGGAGTTGATAAAACATAAAAACGCACGCAAAAATCAGGTGTCCACCAATAAATTATGAACAGTCTAACATACGCAGGGTTAGTTAATAATGATCGCCCGCCACACCCCCTTGCTGCATTCAATCATCATCTCATACATATTCTTCTATTGCCCAGTCTTACTCGTATGGCCTCTCGTAAAGTTTAATAATTTGACTTTGCAGGAAGACGACCCCCCCTCCCTGGAGCAGTCCTATCAGCAGGGCTTGCAGTCCCTGTCCCTGCCCCCGCACCACGTCAGCTCGGCCAAGGGGCCCCGGACCGACTCGGACGGCACCACCAACAGCTACTCCAGCCTGGAGGACGAGGAGGCCGCCAGGGACGATAGCATCCTCGAGGAGGTGGTGGTGGAGGACAATTATCTGGAGGGAGATGATAATGGGAACACTGTGTCGTACAGGGATAAGATCGGTGAGTCTATTCAAGTCATGACTGAATTGGTTATTGGTTCCTAAATAGCCGGTTCCTTTCGTAACAGTTACGGCTCTTTTCCGAATATCACCATCTCTATTTATTTTATCGGGGTTATAAATAATCTAGAAATAATTGAGTACCTAAGATTTATTTTCACAATCAACTGAAAAGGTCAACTCAATAAAATTCTGTTTTGTAAATTAATTTGAAAAAGTTTTACCTATAAACCGGAGGGCTGTTAATTTTCCAATGATGGATTCTAAACGTTACTTAAGTAATTTATTATTTGCCGTTTCAGTGGTAACGGAGGATGACTGCAACTTCAACTGGTTCACAAAAATCAAAACAGTTTCCGAGAAAAACAGCAACGACCCAGGACGAACCTCCATTGCATTTCAGGTTGGTACTTTTATGTTTTTATCCGAGGAATAATCAACATTGTATTAATATCCCCTCACGAAGCTCTAAAGATTATACGCCTTTCAAAATAAATCCATCCGGTCAGCCCTGGGAGCCCCAAAATGGATAAGGGTTTCCAATTACATCGATATTTGAAAGTTCCCGTTTCAAAGTAACTACTAAATTTGTATAAACAATTCTCCGAATATACGAAACTATTCCAGAAAAACCATTATCATACAGTTAAAAAAAATATATGAACATACTATCTGATAAGATAGCGTAATTGACAATAAACCTCATTTTGTAAAACACAAGTGAGTTATTACGAAATTACAGAGAAAATCTGGCAATCCAGAGCTTAATCTAATTTTGTACAGCTCAAAACACTTACGAGTGTGTACATCTTTGAAGGCGGCCAAATTAAGAACTAACGCACTATATTTTTAAATTCATATAATATTTTGTATCTATAACATACACCACCAAGTAAAGTTCAGCTTAACGAAGCTGAACTTTACTTAGTGGTGTGGTTAATTTAGTTTTTGTGGATACAAATCTTTATTTAGTTCCTCGTTTGGCCGCCTGCAAAGTTTCTAACTTCACCCGAGATTTTAATAAATTTTTTTTAAACCTAAAACTTATATCTTATTTTAAAATGTGGAAAAAACAGTATAGCGGCGTTGTGTTTAAAATGGCGTAGCGAACTAAAAAAATGCAATGAGCTAGGAATTTTAGATAGAAACAATTATGAAAATTTCAATATGTTACAGCTCACCATTCAAGAGTTCTGCTGCTTCGACACACAGATTTTCTGCTTATAGTAAAATATTTGAAATAAACACTTGATAAATTTTGATTTGATTTCCAGACGAGCTCAGATTCTGAGTCTCCAACAGATCCCGTCACTCAGCAAACCATCGAGATGCTGAGAGCCAAGTTTGTCCAAGCCAGCAACTGACCAATCTTCTAACTGCATATTGCGTCACAACACACCATGTCGTACCTATTATCCGTTGATTGTTTTATACATTTACAGTTCGGTCACTAAAGCCGATCAATCATTTCTACAAAATATCTCATGATCATGTGAAATTTATAATCATATCATGGAAAGCAATCTTTTATAATGTGTAATTTTCCTTCTGCTGTGTTTGGTAATGGTCTTATTTCGAACTAGGTTCTGGAAACTATTGAGTCCAAGGATCTGTATGATTTTACGAATTTTGGTAACATTTAACCCATTGAGTAGGTACTGAAATGCTTAGGAATAATTTCTGTGTACGAAAGGAAGAAGGATATGAGTCTAATTTATCTATAGTGAAATGAGTACACTCAACCGTTTTTTTCTTGTTGTTTTCTAAATATTGAATCGAATTACTTTATGTAAATTCTTTAAGCGCCCTTTAGGTGATATTTCACAGAAATGGCGCTATGTAATTTTCCAACAATAACTATTATTATTATTATTTCAATGAAATTCAAATAAGTTTTACATTTTTTATTAATTACAAGAAATGTAACTAAGAGGCAACTTTGCATTGTAAACTCGAAACACTATTTATTAGATTAATGAAGAAGGAATTCTTCCTTTCTCAAAATAGATTTGGGCCTCGAATAACCATTTTCATAATTTAAAACCTAAAGTCTGTCTAAAAATAATCTGTACAACGTTACATTGACGACTACGCAGAACATTTTTTTTCTTGAAGATTAAACCAGTCCGTAATTTATGAAATCCACGAAATTACTATTTTTGATGATTTCTTCCACAATAGCGGGACAGAGAGACGAGGTTGGTACGCGATGGGTTAAAATTCAACGTTTTGAACTTTGAATAAATAATTGTTAAAAAATCACAAAAATTACTTATTTTGAAGATTACCACATTCTTTGAAGGCACAATATAACCGTTGTGTGTTAATTTAATAAATTATACTAACTATTGATTATAACATAGAGCTTATTTTACTAATAAGAAATATCAAATTTATTGTAACTTTTCTGTAGAATTGTTATATTCCTTTAAATCATTATTTGAATGTTTGAGTGAATGATATTATAATAAAATTATGCAATTACTGATAATATCAAACTCTAAATGTAATAATACATAATTGATGTTGCATGTTTAGTAAATTAATGACAAAAAAGACTCATTCCGAATTGACATTCCAAATAATGTTAGTATTTGTCTATTTACTTTAGTTTTCCAATATGTGTATGCTTTACCATGTTTCAGCCTTTATTGTCCATCACAGGACATAGGCCTTCTTCTATGGATGGGTTTCTTTATAAAAATCAAGCAATATGTACAATAAAAACAGAAAAGCATAAACATAAAACTTAAAAAATGCACAGTCGTAGACACGCCGAACGCGTGACAGCCTTTTGACACGGTAGATATTTGAGAGTGGTGTTTTCATGGCGTATTTTTATATTCAACAGATCGGCTGCTGATGTCCTCAAAATGTGGTGCCAAATGGGCGCTTGTCGTATTCCATTTACACAATCCTTACAACTTTGAAGTTATGAGTATTGCTGGATCTTATTGAACAGGCGTACAATAGGCGCCTTTTTCCAATTTCTAATGTCCTAATTGCGGTATCTCTGCTCCACAGGCACCAAACATACGCCTAATGTATTTCATGTTCAATTCTCACAACCCGAGAGCTATGTATATTGCAGAATCATATTTTACAGGCGCTTAATATACGCCTTTCCCCAAAGGATTTTATAGTTCCACTGGCTAGGGGCAATTGGCAAATCTTTTTTATTTCCCTAACATACTAATTCCTGTATAATGTAGTACCTAACTAAAGACCTAGAACTAAATGTGAATTTTACAAGCCTAGGAGTAGAGCGTAGAATATTTGATGGACCAAGCGTTTGACTTATAAGTTCTTCTTTATAAGGAAAATTCGAACCTAGGCAACATAAACCCAACTATTCTGTTTGAATAAATCAAAAATCCACCAACGCCTATCAAAAACTTTGCCACATCATACATTTTTATAGATTTTTACCTGAATTCTTTTTTATATTTGTCATTCACGTTTAACTAAAATTATTTCATGGGATAAAACCATAATTGTTTAGTCACTATTATAAATAAAACTTAAATATCTTAAATTTAATTAATGATATTAATTTTCTCTTAAGGAATGAATATTGAATAAGTAAAGACTGATTGCTGATGAAACTTGTAATGCTTTTGTAAAAGAGTTTTAAGATTTGTAATAGAAACATTTACTTTGTTTGTATTCCTTTGGTCATTTTTTTCACACATGACAAATAACACACTTTTGGAAGTTGCGATTAGTAAAAAACGAGGAAATTTCAAATATCTAATCCAAGCAGTTAAACACCTCGATAATCATTCTACATTTTCATAGAAATGCTTTCCTAACTCAGTTTTCAGCCAATTTTATTGTAAACAAAATGGCGGTTGGCAGTTCTTTCAGATATAGGTTTGATATTCATATTTTGGTGTTATTTTCATTAAAAAGAAATTGAAAAAAGGTGAAGAATGAATTCTCAGATTGCTTGCTACGGGCTTGTATAAAACTCAAATGATAAGATTTCTTGTAAAAATAAATAAATATTTATATTATTCAAACTTTTCTACTATTTTGATGGAAGTTATTTAATATTATAAAATTTAATACAAAGAGTTCTGTAAACGGGTAGGTAAGAATAGAATATACAGTCGCCTTAAATATTAATTTCCATAAGCATTAGATAATATTTTAAGGTTAGTAATTTGCTTTTTATATGTGTGTACCTTTGTAGTTATCATAATATTATGAAAAATGTTGTTGAATTCTAAATCTGGCCTCTTGAAAACTTACATATCTTTCTGATATTTAATATTGTGTTCTAGTTGGATGTTATAAATGTATTTCAATGGTACCAATAGAATCATTCAATTAAACTTACAAATATTGGGTAAGATTTTTGATAATATCTGGGAAAAGTCATTTTTCACTAGATATTCAATGCGTGTATCACAATTTAAAAAGTATTTTAATATTTCACAAAAATATTTTTAATTCAGCTATTTCATTTTTAATAACATTCTCCAAGACATTTTAAATTAGTTATCATTATTACAAACTGCAAAAAGAATACTCTATGTACACGTAAAATCCACTTTGCGCTGATATGCTCAATGTGGATAATACATATAAACGATTATATCTATTAAGAAAATACACCGTGGACTTGGTATATTTTCATTCCCAAAATGTACTTTTTAAATTTTACCATGCTAAATTTAAAATCGTTAAAAAAAATGGCATGTTTTAAAATTTTGCAATTCATACTACACGACGAATATTTGAATTATTAAAATATGTTTTACTCAGTAACCTATTTTATATACTCAGTGGATTTTATTTGTAAGCCAACAATATTATCCACAGTCATTGAATATTTCACAATGTGTTTATTGTAAATTAATTTTATATTCCATTATTCTGTTATTGCAAGCAAATAAACATTCCACTGTTTTGTAAATGTAAAAGTTTTTTTCCCAGGAATAATCAACATTTTGACAGAAATTCATGTTCATGATCATTTGTGTCACCATGTATTTGATTTTAAATTAGAATTTAAATCACAATTGGATGAGATTGTTAAGACGAAAAGGTCAAAGATGAAAAATCATTTATTAAAAAAAAAAAACATTTCATTGTTAAATTATCAACGTTAGTAGCAAAAAAATTGTGAAAAAGCATTGCCATTACTTAGGCCTCGTTGATTATACCCTTGTCACATTTGGCTTTGTCATAAAATCAGCAAACAGCGCCATTTTGAATTATGATACATTTGTTACATTGGTTAACGCTAAACACCGATTCTCAGCCGATATGACGGTCCCCGTGGACCGTTTTTAATGTGAAGTGAAAATGAAGTGGTAAACGTCAAAAAATTCATAATGGCGCTGATAGCCGATTTTATGACAGTCTGAAATGGGACAGAATATTCACCCTATTGATCAATGCAGACATTGATTTACAGAAATTCTACACTTTAGTGCCTTAATTCAGTTTTTGTTCTCTACTAGAAGATAATAATTGTGAAAAAACTAATAAGGTTTATAACTTCAACACACAAATGATAGAGTTTCTGACAGACACACAGATTCTCTGTTAGGATTGATTGACCTCTGAAATGGCCTGAACAGATAGAATATAAAATATATTTGTAAAAGGATAAACATATATTAATCCAGTGTGGAAGTAGAAATAACTTGGCTTGAAAGGATTTATTGTACAAATTTAATTTTGTAATTCTATATAATCTTATAAATAAATGTGTATTCAAAATTGCATAGTGATTTTTATTTGACATAATACCTTTTTATGTGATGTTACTACATAACAATGCTAGTCAAACTTTTTCAGTGTGGGGGGACTAGTATATATATTTTAGTATTACCTAAGGACTGGCTTCGGCTGGAAACAGTAGTGACTACCTCCTCCTCTGTCCCCCGTACAGCCCATCTGCCCATAGTGCCCTGCAGCCACACATAAATGTGGAATTGCTTAAGATCATATCATATATGTAATATAATATGTACGCTAAAAAAATGATTTTTGTCGGTCTGGCCAGATCATTCACTGCTGATTTTGTTCTGTTTTGACACCCGGGCTTTACGCGTTAACAATATAGTATTCTTATATTTACTTCATTGACCGCTGTCGCTAGTCGGCAGACCGGTACCGGTTCACGAAGCACTGTCACTCATGATTTTTGAGCCAGGGGCATTATAGGATGCCAATTTGGCGAATATTGTATGGTTTAAGAAAGCGTGGGGGGGAAGGAGAAGTGTAAGATGTGTTGCCAAGTACTTGGTTATTGAAACCTGATAATTAACCATAGCTTGTCATTCCATGCAAATTTTTCATTCTGAATTCCAGGGTGGGGAATCTTGAGAGACTGAAGTAAGTGTGGGGAGGGGGAGGATTTCTGGTCACTAAACATATTGAAAGCCATTTCAAACTGTGTCTCAAGGCGATACTGAGAGTATCTTTCACTCTGGTGACCTGGGTTTCAAACCCGCGGCCTCTCGGTCCAGAGCCAAGCAGTCTACTCCTGTACCGCAGGTTGTCACATGAATTTCTACATGAAAATAGAAACACAAAATAACTTTTCAGATTTTTTTTATTTCGTCAACACAACACAATTCATTGCAATGTTCATTTTCATAAAATTATAAAAGAAAAAAATATGAAAACAGATGATAAAACAAAGAATGTTTTTAATCAAATGCAGTGTAACCTCCAAACTGTTTTAAATTAGTCAATATTTATTAACCCTTTGACTGCGGCAAAATACAATAGCAGTTCAAGGTAATTATGACTTCCTTACGGGGTGCACTTCAATGTGTAGTGTGTGGTAGGATTTAGAAAGTTATTTATTTGCCATTCTTCAGAAATCAACTAGAGAAGTTAACATTATAGAATCCGATTGAACCTGAACCCATATTTTGGACTAAATTTGAAAAATTTCGAAATAATATTAGTTTTCCATGGGAAACTCTATTGCAAGATTGTATAAAAGCAAAATCATTATAATAATGAGAGGTTTCACTGCATTTAATGAATAAAAACTTGTAAAACATGTATGTGCAAAATGATCTATACCTTACATCAAACATATTATAAACAGCAGCCATCCCATGTCTATGTTTTTTCGTAAGTTCCATTCGAGAGGGACTACCTATTAAAATAACTTAATTCAAAACGATAGCGAATCATACTGTCGGAAATGCGGTGAAAAGGGTAACAACCTCTAGCGTTTTTGTAAAAAAATCTGTTCTTCTCTCAAATGGCATGAATTGGAATCTAGTTCTGCAGTATCACAATGTTAACCATTTAGTAAAGTAATACAATGACGAAGATATACAATATGTTGTGATGTGAGAAGCTTACATAATTATCAGCAAAATAAGTTAATTAGATTAAGTTGCACCAGCCTCTAAACTAAATGAATATTCCTCTATTAGGTACCGTCCAATATCATGACCAATCAAGATATGTATTCCAACATTATTGTATGTATTTTATTCTTACATTAAAAATTGGTCACATCAAAATATGAAAGAAATTGAAGTATTTGAACATTCCCTAAAAAGTCTATCATAATACAGTATTATGTACAAGAAAAACATTAATGAAAAGTGATAACATCTTAGACAATAATTTTTCCATGATAGTAGGACTCGCAAATCTGAAAAGACAATTTTTCAAAAAAAAACCAAAACATGATTAACAAATGAGTTCAACAAAAATTGGTTTAACTTTATCTATGCCAATCTTTACCTATGCATGTTTATCTATGGTCCAGCCACTGAGAGTTCCATTATAACCTATCATTCGGTTAAATGCTTAGTTTATAAGACAGAAAGAGAGGTTAAAACAAAGCTATCAGTGGTATAACTTAATGTATTTAAGGTTTGGCAGGGATAGAGTTGATAATAATTTAGTTTAAAAGAGGAAAATTATCTGTCGTATTAGTTCAAAATACGAAGTGTAAAAAGAGAAGAATTTTTAGTTGTTCTTGTAAATCGACGCATATGTTTCTCTGGTTTGATGGACCATTTGCATATAATACAAAGTTATCATAGTTATATCAAGCGAAAGAAGACATGAAACTTAATATAGTGACAAAAATACTATTTTTGCCTTAATCACATATTGACCTTACACCATAGATATTATAACATTGTTTTTGGTTGCATCTGACGATGTAAATGCCACTAAAATTTTCTCATTTGTTTTGGAGCATGTTTTGGTACTTAATAAAGTCCTCCCATCATAGAATTAGTTGAGAAGATTGCTTGATGATTATTTTTTGTGAAAAAACTACGGAGAAATATAACCAGTGTTACCTCAACCTGATATCTTGAGAGGATTGTCACGTGAGCAAATTAATAGGTTGAGATTCACTGGATGTAATCGAAACATTCACTTCCTGTTTTGCGCAATGAATAAAAGAAATAATTTTTTTATAAGAAATATGAATAGAGGTGAATAATATTAGGCCATTAAACTAGAAAACACAATATTCAAGATAAAACACCAATTCGTCATTGAGCTATCAAAACCTTTGCCTTGTATTTTAAAAAAAATCTTTAAATTGGCAGTTTAGTTCAATAAAAAAAAATCTTCAATATCACTCAAATTTAGACCTCGTAAGTATATTGTCTTAAAAAAATATATCTTCAAAAACTTATTTTTCAACATTTGAACATAAAACATATATTAGAGATGTAACGAACTTCTGTTTCCGCATACTTTTCCCCTTCCACTTCTTCAAAATTATAACAGAAGTTTGACTGAAAATGAGTTCCTTAGCAACGGTGGTGGGGCGCGTGTTAGTAAGTTTACATCATTTCGTACGTTTCTTCTTCTCGCTTGCCCACCTTTATTGGGTCAAAATTATACCAAAACAAGCCTTATTCGGAACTATTTTGTGGAATTGAATGACTCGAGAGCCAAGTGTAAAATATGTGAAAAGGTGTATTCTCGAAAGGGACGTACTACGACTGCGTTGATAAGTCACTTGAAGTTCGTTGAAAAGTCACTCCGAGGAGTCTGAAGGATTCAAGGAGTCAGATGAAAGGGTCAAACAATCTTTAGCAGCAAAAAAGCAAAATGTTTCTTCAACTCAAGCTGTAAATGTTAAAAAGTAGATGACAGAAATATCTACATAAATATGACTTTTGGGATTCATCACATCAAAAATCTCAAAAAATGGACCGTATGATTGCTGTCCAGAGCATTTACCTTTTAATTTTGTTCAAGGCACAGGTTTTGGCAGAGCAGCAAAATTACTTTTTGTTAAATACAACTTACCTTGGTTTAATTTTGAATATTAAAATACATACATATGATATACTTCTACCAATTACACATTCACTTCCTCAAAATAAAAATAAAATGTAGGCCTGCTTCCACTTCTGTTGTAACACTTTCGTTACATCTCTAATATAGTATATATTTCTTTCCAGATCTACCACAGGAATAGGAATAATATATTATGCACATAGGAATAAAACACATTTTTATTTTACATATAGTTTTGGTAGTGTTTTTTAACCTTCCCTTTAATATTTTTCTCAATTAGACTTATGAGGGCAAATTTTTTTATAAGTTTTTAATTCTCCCATAGAAATTAATTTTGATTGCATTTGAGGTTATAGCAGCTCAACAACAACATCGATATGTCTTATTAGAATGATGACAGATCTTTGATTTGTTCCCTCTCTTAGTGAAATAATGACACCATTATTTGATTCTGAACAATCGAACAATGCTCAAACACCGATTAAAATTGTACACACACGCAAAACATTACATTTGTTTTTTTTTTTACATGCATAAGAGGATGCTTGTGTTTTCTACATTAATTATTGTTGTACGTTGGTTAAAACAAATATGTAACATTTTATTAATTATTTACATTAATCAAACTCGAAACATAAGTTCACCTAATTTAAATATTAAACCCATCAGTCAACAGAAAAACACAACAGATTGTTAATATGAATAAATCTAAAGGTTCCAATAAACACACACTTCACACAGGTAAATAATTAATCATATTTTATAAAGACAATATGCCTTATTTTTTTTTCTAGGAGAAGAGCACTTTATTTATTTTGCTATGTATTAACCACTTGTATATTTCAATAAATATTATACTCTGGAGATCCAAAATATGAGAACAGTTTTGGTGTTTCATTTATCTAATAAATTTCTTTACTAAAAACTGATCATATTATGTTATTATCCACCATGTAAAATAAAATAACATTAAAATCTACATTATGGAAAAAAAAAATTAGATGTATAAAAATACAGTCCCAGACAAAAAAAAAACTGTATTATGTCATCAATTAATATTATATTGATTAAATAATCATTTGGCTTTCGATTAATCAGTCCACAACATTTGGCAAAAATATTGATTTGATATAAAATGGTTAATAAAAAAAAAAACAATTCCAAAGAAAATATATGAGACATTATTTTATTATGAATTTTAAATTATTTGGCACTCCATACAATCTTTTAAATGTTTAGTTTAAACTACGTTTCCTTTTTAAATACATGTATATATTTTTAAACAAACATTTTGGAATCAATAATTGTTTCTAAAAATCACTATTAAATGTATGAACAGCAATAATCGGAGAGAGATAAGGAGTTGACGTGGGAAACCACTTTGTCAACTGACTTATCACAAAAATACCTCAGAAATATTTTTATGTAGTATTATTGTGTAGGTTTCTACTCAATTTTGCTTTTATTAAAAAACTATGAAAATGTAATACAAATGTGTGAAGAATTTTAAAAGAATATTAGTATGTATGTACAGGCGCCCGGAAGCACAAATTAAATTCATGGCACATTTAGAATGAGGTACATATTTCATCTTATGGATTACACAATGTAAAGGGGGTTGCATACATTCATGAGATTGAAGGCTTAAAAAAATGCATTACTGAAAGATTTTGGCTCGGTAACAGTATGGTCCTACCACTGAGAGCTCCATTGTAACTGTTACATGCATTTTTTATTAGAAGGAGGGAGAGGTTAAAGCGAATCTGTCATTGGCATGCCTTTACCAAATAAATTCCTCAAATCTATCAACCAACATCTTTCTGTGATCTTGTTATCCAATATTCGACTGTATGCGCTTTAAAAGCCATATAAATAACTCTTTTGGTTTCATTTCATACCTGAGCATGGATAATAAAATAATGGTTGCTTAAAAACCACATTATCAAAAACATCTATGCTTTTTTTAAATACAATAAATAAACCATTTTCCCATCAAACTCGCGGCTCGAACATAAAACGATTTAATAATTACAATATTCAACCAGTCAAACATCTCCAAGATCCGACTTTCCACAGGCACTTTTATCAAATAATATACTCCATCGACAAATTGGCAAGATTTGACCAACAACACTCAATTGCTATAAAAGAATCATAGAAATGGGTTAGAAGTAATTTTAAATTACAGAAGAAAATGTTTTGGCAAACATTATTCTTGAGATTAGTAACATTATTCAACAGGTCGGCAATACTATTCTCAATATTGGCAACGTTATTCAACAGGTTTGCAACATCATTTTACAGGCTAGCAATGCTATTCTTAAGGTTGGCAACAATATTGAACAGGTCGGCAACACATTTCTTTGGAATGGCGTCACCATTCATAGATTCGACAGCATTATTATTCAGGGCGGCAACACTTTTATTTTTAAGGTTGGCAGCATTGAGCTTGGAAGAACTGGACGCGTTGTGCACATTGGTGCGCCTGTATCAAATGAGTACTTCCATCTTGTTCCCCTTTCTCATGACGCGAACAGAGTCCGGATGAAACTCAGGAAGGCCGTAACACTTGAACGTGAATGTGACTGTCTGCTGGCCGAAATTCGCTTCAAACCTTAAAAGGAAAATGTCAGAATAAATATATCTTTTTTAATAAGTTGCCTGTTTTAGAATACAGTAAAACTTTCTTAAAAGGTTATTCGAGGGACTTTAAAATGAGACTTTACATGTGGGAACCTTGTATGAGGACTTTACTATAATAATAGTAAAACTTGGATAATTTTTAGGGACATTTTTGTGAAAAGGTGCTTATAAGAAAATGTGAAATACATGTTGGGTAGGTACCATTATATCATTGGTGTTTCAAAAAAAATTAAATTTTGAATACAAAATTTTGTGGGAGAAAAGCTTTTATATTTTTTGATTTGTTAACTAATTAATAAATGTATTAATAATGTATTTATTTTAATCATCTAATTATACATGGCCTTTTCAAAAGAAAAGGTGAATTTTCGCGGGCTGTGTACATTCGATTATCGATTTTTTTTGTTTGTTATGTTGGTACACGTATGTTTATCATATATTAGCATTATCAGCCATTTTGGATTGGTGGTTTGTTTTTGACAACTGGAAAGGTAAGTCACGTTTTTGTGTGTTCTTCGATTATTTACTTTTTGAAAAAATGGATCAAAGAATAAAATCCATGATTTGTTTTTCCACAACTCCAGGACACTCATCGTCATTAACATCTTCTTGGCCTTCTGTAAAGCGCTTGTACCACTTATAAACACTTTTTTGAGACAAAGTAGACTCGCCTAATGCCACAGTCAACATTTTTAATGTGTTGGAGCACTTTATTCCATTTTTAACGCAAAATTTAATACATATTTTTGATACATTTTTTTCAAAAGTAAAAAATCGATGAACACACAAAAACGGGACTAACCTTTCCAGTTGTCAAAAACAAACCACTAATCCAAAATGGCTGATAATGCTAACATATGATAAACATATGTGTACTAACATAACAAAAAAAAATCGATAATCGAATGTACACAACCCGCGAAAATTCAGAATTCACCTTTTCTTTTGAACAGGCCTCGTACAGTTATTAACCAAGGTCTAAAGAAGGCAAAAGTAAAACATAAAATCAAGGTAAAGAACCAAAGAACATAAATTAATGTAAGAATGAGGTAGTATAACAAAAAAAGGATAAAATATGTATAAAACAGGATGTGACTGGTTATCTCCCCTACACTTACTCTTGCCAAGCGATAATGACAGAACTGTACATACGTGCACCTAATGATTTTCGGTGTGTAAAACGTCACATAGTACTTCGCACAAATATATTTATTTGAGGTAAACAAGTTAATCTCCCTTCAGTATACACGGGTTATAATATTCCTCCAGAAATCATCTTATAAAGATGTTTGCCCAAAAACATCTTTTCGTGGGTTTTCAGGGTGTAAAAATCGAGAATTCCGCATAAAAACAACGAAGGAAACGAAAACGGGTAATACGCATACTCCCTCATATACAAGTAATGCATAAACCTCTTTGGCACTCTTTCTATTTGGAGGATATGGTTCCGTTCTGAAGGGGCTCATATAGTGAAACTATACTCCAGGATGCTGCGAACAAGTGTTCGTACATTCTATGAATTGCGATTCCGTTAGCAAATGACCTCGCATTGTGGAGAACAAATTCAAGCGTCTTGTTATCACGGGACACAATATCAGATATGCGAGACTTAATAAAAAAGTTGCCTCAAAAACACGCCAAAGTCCCTGATTTAATTTTTCTGCATCAAATCTATTTTATTCATCTGGTAGAGAAACAATAACGTCTCTCTGGACCTTTGTAAATGTTGCTACACAGCATTTCTGAATGCTGAATGGTAGGTATTAATTTCTGATCATTTGACAAGGGAGTCAACATCATTCTGCAGAAGAATGGAATCCATGAAACTTTTGAAGGCTTTAAAAACCTTGAGATCGTCAGCAAAGAGGAGAAAGTTTAAGTGTTTTATGGTCTGGCCAATGTCATTAGTGAATAAAAGAAAAAGGAAAGGTTCAAGCTTAGATACCTGGGGAATCCCAGAAATGGTTTTATGTTTGGGAGAAATATTGTGTCCGTAACTGACATATTGACGATGATTGTGTAAGTAGTTAGCTATGAAAGCGAGGAAATCTGTATACGTCACATCAACATGTGCCAGATTTTCAAACGATTTATTGATATTGAGATTCATAAGATTCGTTGAAGGTGACAGAGTGGGTCGAATCTGTGTTGATCATCGATGTGTACATTTTTGGTTTGATTATATTTTTGTGTATTGGTGTGACTTTTGTTAGTTTCCCAGGCCCAGTGGGACTATAATATTCCCAATTCGGGAAATGGCATAAGATTGAAGTAAGTGGGGAGAAGAAGTAAATAGGGAAGAGAAAGGTTGGAAATTATTTGACTATTCATAATTGGTTACTAAACATACAATTAATTAAGTAATACAATTCAAGCAAGGTTTCGATTCTGAGTGGTGGTATCTCATCGGGGTGATGATACTAAGTGAAATAACTTCCACTCCTTTTTATTACATATTTGTCTATTATGAACCGAATACGGGCGGTGGTAGCGCATTTTCTTAAAAATAGCTTATTCACCCTTTCTGCAAAACACAAATGATATACGTGATAACAGCAACAAGAGAGAAAAAAACAATTATGTTACTTACCTAAGGTGCATAATTGCTCAAAATTGGAATCAAAAGATTTCAGTTTTGTCTATGGTACAAGTGGGAAAATATAATTTTTGTTTATGAATGATTAGTGATATTTATGACTACTGAATATTCACTGTGTAGGTACTTACTCTGTGCTAATATTGACTTCAGGGGCCTTCCCCACAGCATTCTGAACCACGAGAAACAGCTTGGTGACCATCTCTATGATGTGACAAGTCTGGAATACAAAGTCCCCCTTCTTCTTGCTGATGTCACTCTGGAATTAATATTTGATAATATGCATGTGAAATGTCATGGGCTATGTATGTTATTGGTGAATAGAATTAGTTAGGTCATATTCATACATATATTTCATATCAGTGAAGAAAGAACAGTGAAACCATTCTGAATCTGGATAGTATCTCTCCTCATTGTTTAATCAATGGCATGTGTGTAAGGATTTATGTAAGATTAGAATAAGCCTTTTTGAAACACACTTAAAATGTATTGAAGATAATAAGATGTTTTTATCTGTATACAAATGAAGAAACAGTCTGCACTTGTTCATTCTGGAAAGTTCGGATTGTTGTTGTGACCACTCAACAGGTAACTAAGCAGTTTTATACCTGTTGGTTAGAAAACCAGAAAGGAAAGGCTGATGGATATTGGATATAAGCAGGGATAGTACTACCTACCCTATTTGAAATGGAGGATTTATTTGTGTTAGCAACTTACCCCAAATAGACAGCCCGTGGTATCAGTACTGGCTCGGGAAGATAGTTGCGAGTCCAGCTCATAGGCTTCTCCCTCCAGGGAACACTGAACACACGGTGGAATGGTGAACACGTCAAACAAACACTACTGCAGGACTACAAGTATAAATACAACAAACACCCTTAAACAGCAGAAAACTATCGCCAATTGGTGTTTCATATAAGTATAAATACCTATAGGATCTATTCTAGTGCATGCTTTTCAAGCAAAATTTATTCTCAACAAATGAGATTTTTAAATGTTTTTAATTTTTTTTAAATAAGTTCATGTGTGTTTGTTTTTAGCTTCCCTTTTGATATTTAACTCAAACAGTCTTATAAGGTATTTATAAGTAAGGCCGCTTCAGGAATAAATAATACTTGGCTTTGTGTATGCAGATATGTATGTATTTATTACAAATCTAGCTTAATATTTCTCAGTTCATAGTGGGTTTATTTTTACTAAGTTTGTGTTTAGAATTTGTAAAAAATAAACTCAGAATTTGGTGTGTTTAAATGTTCCACAAAAACTATTTAATTTATGATAAAGTCCACACAAAGATTTAGTGATAAAATACACAAAAAAAGCTGTTATTTACCTATCGGCCAAATACTAAAGTATGGAGATAAACATAGCCTATACGACCAGAAGACTAAGAAAATCTGAAAACATTATTAAGGGACCGTCCATAAAATATGTCTTGCAATAAGGGCAAAAGATGTTAATGTGATGGAGGGAAGTGGGGTTTCAGCATAGAGAGGCTTACTATTCATGTTGATGAACTAAGAAACATTCACTTTCCACGAACAAATGCCGCAGAAGGTGATTTTGTACTAAACATTTACTTTATGGTATTGAAATTTTGCATGACATTAATATGGACGACCCCTAACCAATACTAGCTTCCAAGCCTATGTGCCAAAATTGAAAAAAAAAGGTTACATATTGGTTTCCATCAACCTTTTAGAATATATTTAAAAAAAATACAATAAACACACCAAGATTATTTAAAATGTGCAGGTATAGGTATCACAGTGAATGTTAAGTCGAACACAGTACTCAGACAGGTGGATTGCTTGCATACAGCATGTTTCAAACTTGTTTTTCGACTTCGGAAAAGAAAAATCAAGCGAAATTCTAATATTTTCAGTTCAAACTAATGAATAAAAAGAACACACTGTAAAAAGTTTTAGAATTTTTTTATAAACTTTTCAAATATTCAAAATACAATTACAAATGCTTGTTGACTCTTTTTCGCTAATAACAATGAGTAGACGTAAGCAAGACAAAATATTATTTCTTGGTGACTTTTCTCAAGGACATCGCTGTTGGAAGTGTATACATATGCACCAATACACACAATCCTAAGTACGTGTTGTTCGCATCAACTCTAATTGCACAATCTATACATTAAGTGCACAAATATTTTATAAGAAAATTTTCTAAATTATTAAAATATAACTGAATTATTAAACACACATTTTAATAATGGGTAAACACAGGAAATCTAGTTAGGTTAGGTTAGGTTGACTAAGACTTACGGCTCTAACGTGGAACACTGCGATATCATCAGGGAGGGGACTAAGGGATATCCGGTAAATCTCCGCAGCTGGTATTCTGTACTTCACTCCGAGGGTTCTCTGGTCGAGGAGCAGCATTGCTGAGGTGGAGATCACAGCTAGGGTTGGTACCAGCTGGAAATGTTATCAAGTGTAAAAGTATGAATTAAAAGGCAGGGAAAGATGGTATAGATAACAAGTGGCTGACGGTTGATCTTAATTAGTTCAAACACTAAATCGGCAATGATGGGGGTTAGCTTTTAGACGGTGGTTTACAGTCAGACGAAATAGACCGGGGTTAATAAAACAAACCTTCATTAACTTACTTTTCCACTAGATCTGGTCACTTTGTTAACAATATCGGCAAACACCACGTACTGGTCATCCGTGTCTATACAGACTCTCTTCCACACAGAGTTCTGTCTTAACCTAACGTAGTCCCCCACAAATGGATGGGAGACACTGCAACAGTGAAACAATAAACCGCAAATTAGAAATAACACAAAACCGTGTGGTTACGATATAAAGGATTTTTAACGGAGTGTCAACTGCAGTTTTAAGATATTAAAGGCTGAGAAATACCTTCTAGCATAACTCTGTTTCCTGTCTTTGAAGATAATGCTTGCTGTCACCTTTTCTCTCATTCTATTTCTCGCAGTCTGGTCAAATTTTAATCGATATTTGTGGCACTGAAAAAGCATAAAACATATTATTCATTAAATATTACAATTTCAGGTCTTATATAAAAACTAATATAGAATCAGGCGTAATCAACCGATCATCTTGTTGAAAAGGAAATATATCTTGGGGTTGCTGCCAAAAATTGCTCAAACCATGCGGTGTAGTAATCGCAACTTCAAAGTTGAACATTCTCTCCAGATTCAGACATAGATATCTTGTAAAGACACACAATTATCGTATCTTTTCGCAGTAACAGTTAAAAAGCTGATTTTCTCCAAGATATGGCTGGGAGGTATTACTAATTCGTCGACGATATACATGCACAGTTGAAAATCAAATATTGTCACAAACCAAACTAACAAAAGCTTAACTTCTTTCAAATACCCGTATCATTAGCCAGGATATCATAAGATATTAAGATCAGCTGAAAGACTACTCTTATGAAGTTTAGGTATAAACATTCATTAGTTTTTAAGCGCCTTTGAGATGATATTTCACCAAAATGGCACTATATAAATTAGCATTAATAAAGTATTGAATGAAGCCAGAACTGATAAATACTTCAATTAATCAATTGTTCATACAAAGTGATACTTCAAATATAATGTCAAACTGAAAATAGTGAGTGAGTGGGTGCCCCAGTGGAAGCGACCCAGAGGCAGACCGAGGAAGAGGCGGGTTCACTGCGTGGAGTTTGGAGCAGGGGGCCTTATTTATTAAAAAGTAATATTTTGATACATTCGATTCATAATCATTTTCTGCGAATATGTTTATCCACAGAATGCTGAATATTTGTTAATATGTTCCTTTTAATTGGACAATATGTAAGACACTTCCAATACCGCATATGTGTCGTGGTTTTTTCTTTCTCCAAAATAATTTGTTTCATGGCACATTTGCGGTACTGCATGCCGAACAACGACATAATAATGGTAAGTTAGTTACCCTCCAGCGATGGTGAATCTGATTCAGCAGCGAGTGAGTGAGCACCAGGTGCTGGGGGACCTTGGGCCAGCCCCCGCACAAGGGGGACTGGTGCGCCGAGGGCAGACTAGCCAGCAAGCCCAGCAAGTATCTCCGTCTCTGAAGACAGGGGATTATATGGATAAGTATATTGTGCAAGATGGTGAAGCTTGAATAAATTGACTAAAGTGGATGCTAGGTTTAGCTGGTGTTTCTGTATCTGATAGTGACAGTAATGAATTTATAGAAGTTACTGATGCATGTGTGCATTAAGCTGACACTTAAACATCTAGAATGAGGAAGGATAGATTTTTTAATCTTGCGTACATATTGACTGATTGCTGCGAAAAAACTCAACTTTTACTGACCAATACTCCAAGTTCATTTTTGAAGTCATTATTACTTTTAACACTACTAAAAATTATCAATTAGAATATGAAAAATTATAAAACTTTCTTAAAAGCCTTTGAATATCAGTATAACCGAAAATATAGTTGGTGAATTTTCGCAGTAAACAAACAAAATGAACTATGGAAAATAAGTTATACCAATAAGTAATTTAACCCTCTTGGCCTTAATGCTTCGACTTATGGGCGTACCTAGACTGCGCTATAAGCTTTGCAGTGCAAATTTTCGATCTTCATTTTAAAGACAATGACATGGAAATCAATGACTTATTTTGCGAAACAAAATAAGTCCATAAGAGTAAGTTAATAAATCAATTTGTGAAACTTTGTATGGGGTTTTTACGGAAAAATGGCTGAGGCCAAAGGATTAGTAGTAAATAATTTTTAAGTATATATGTATTAAACTGATCGTTGGAGGAATTGTTTGCTCTGTCATTTCAGGGCATTGGCACTTTAATCTACTTGGAGTAGAGATGGTGGGCGTGCGATAGCAGCTTGACATGCATTATGCCAAAAATTTAAACACACAAAAATTAAGTAAAGATACAAATAAATTTAATATATATTTTTTTTAAATGCAAAAAATAGAAAAAAAAAGTAAATAAATCATAAGTTTGAATGGAGGAAATATAAATATAAATGCAATAATACCTTCCACTGGACGTAATGCCTCTGAATAGTCTCTACCGCCCAAAGAACTCGTTTCTCATGCTTCATAGATAACACACGCTTTCTCGTCTGTCAAATATAAAATACAAACTTGTCATAAAACTCCCCGGTAAGTACCGACTTGAAGCACTTCAACTTATTTAAGTCTCAGAGGAGACACTATTTTGATATAGTAATTAGTAGAGACCTGAATCTTTCGTGGTTACTGTAAAGTTATTTTTTATGAAAACATAATGTAAATTTTGATATTTGTATTACAGTTCAGTGAAACTCTCTCATAAGGTTTTCTAAGGGACCGAAAATAAACTTTGAAT
Source organism: Drusus annulatus (assembly GCA_022651775.1). Lineage (NCBI taxonomy): Eukaryota > Metazoa > Arthropoda > Insecta > Trichoptera > Limnephilidae > Drusus > Drusus annulatus. The sequence continues at coordinate 584,129 of JAGWCC010000604.1, read as the reverse complement.
GTGGAAAAACCTTATGTGTGGAATTGATTGGGCCATTTTCGCATTTCAGTTTTCAAGGTAGCAAAAAAACAAAATTTCTTGATTTGGTTTTACTGTAATCAAAATACATGTATGCATTAATTTTGATAGAAAATATTTCACTGTCAAAGATTATTATCTAATAAGTCTCTTGCTCCAGTCAAAGTTTACAAAATGTTAATGAAAATGGATGTTTTGTTTTTAGGTTTATATCGGCTATGCACAGAATTGCCAGCCTGAATGTTGAATTTTAAATTTGATGGATCTTACAAAAACGACTTTCGTAAGGAAAACTGATAAATAATAAAATTACGAAAATCATGACATTTAAGTCTTTTTTTTAATAAAGAAAACATGAAAATATCAGGTCTCTAATAATCAGTTAATTCTGGAAGCAATCTTCAGAAGGTTTAGTTGAAAGAAATGTTTGACAGTAATTAGTATACAACCATTAGTTTGGCAGAATGAAAAAGATTAACAATGTGATGGTAGAGAAAAAAATAGAAAATGAAATTAAGAGAAACGCACCGATCTCCTCCTTAATAATATTTGTCTTTCCTCCGTGTCATGAGTGTCCTAATAATTATGAAATAAAATAATTATATAAACTAAGATTACAAATATTATTATCAAATAAAATTAGAAAAAAATATGCAAATTAGAAAAAAATATAAAAGACAAATAATTTTAAACAGTGTAGAAAGCATTGAAGATTTAAGGTATTGACAGAAAAAGTTGCGACACTATTTAGTGTGCTTAAAGATTATAAAATATCTTACTTTGCTTGGTTTTTGGATTATGCAACACAATAACTTAATTTAATCATATTCACATTGGACATATTTTAGGATTTCATGTGGAAAGAATGCCAGCAGACACCAATAATCATGAGCAAGGGGTGCCCCAGAGGAAATGACCGAGAGACAGAGCGAATAGGTGAACTAACTGCGTGAAAGAAGATTAGAGCAGGATGAGAAGGCCTGAAGACTGGAGACGAATGGCCAGGGACCAGAGTCGGTAGAGAAGATTTGTGGAGGAATCCAAATCCCACCCTGGGATGGTTGTGAGACGGAATTTCCCCAGTTGGGAAATGTTGTGAGACGGAATAAAATATGGGAATGGAAGAAGGTGAAAGGAAATGTTGGGAATCTAGCAATTCAGATCTGGTTTTTAAGCATAGCATAACTTATGTATTTTATTATTGTGTTTGAATCGTAAACTATTCAAATAGGTGTTAAAAAAATTCTTAATTTTCGAAACATTGCTATGAAAACATGAAACTGGTTATTCTATACACCATATTTCCCAATGCTACTTAACAACATTTATGAGAAGAAGAAAAAGGACTTCACAAACAATCACATTTGTCTTAAAACATGCAACCCGAAAACCAACCAACATAAGTTCTGACAATGGAATAAAATTGATGAAAAATTAAGAATAATGAAAACTGAACTGATGATAAAGAAGAAATAATGGTGGGAGGTATACCTTCCACCTCCTCCAGGCTCTGGCGATGACCCTCTGGGCCCCGCGTCTCCGTGCCAGGTCTTTCCGGACCTGATAGCCCCTCCACACCCGCTGGATGAGGGCAGCCAGACCTTCGAGTCTGATGTTTCGCATCTCTTCTAGTTCAAACACCTAGGAATATGATCGAATTTTAACATTTTGTGGCAGCTATCGAGCAGATAATCTGTGTACTGAAGTAACAAAAATTCTAAAACCCTGAGCTCTCGTGTCATTTATTTACGCCCGTTATAGGCTTTTATACAAATGTTAACATTTTTATTTTTTTTAAAAACAATAACATCATTAGCGCAAAAAAATATTGGAAAATAAAAAAAGGGTATTGAATAGCAGATACAAAATATTGTAGATGAAAATAACTAATAATATTTAATAATCAACAGGTTCAAAAATATTGTAAAAGAAAATAAAAAAATTATATTAAAAAACAGGTCCAACTATTAGTTTAGCTCTGCCAGATGACAACAACTGTACTAAATTAGACTTATAGTTTGATATTGACGTGTTAAATATATCAGCGACATCGGAGTATGTGTTTCCCAGCTGTTGCATTCGTTGCATAGGCGTGTTGAATTGCGAGGTAGAAACAGAATTGCTACAATAGTACGGTGGGTACTGCCTTGTAACCGTCTTGCTAGGAACATGAAATGAAATCAAGTTTAATAGTTCAGGGCTGTCAATCATTGAATTTATATTAAATTTTCAAAGCTTTTTCTGTCTGATTTTTGGATCATTTCCATCATAAACTAAGGAGTGGTTTTATATCATTATTTAACTGTCAAAAAACAGGACAAGCTGTCATATTTTTTGTTTCATGTTTACACTATGCCACCCCCGCCTGCACAGTTAAGTATGTCAACATATACCAAATTATGTATAAAGATATATTCTAAGTGTGAAAGTATGGATACCTATCTACTTCTTAATTATAATATTGCCAAGAATACATATTTTCTTCTTTGGAAAAAATTAAAAGAAACTTATAAATTATGTTACAGCTAAGTGACAATTTCTTTTGAAAAAATAGAATTTTGATATGTATATAGATCAACAAACTTTCTTATGCAGGCATCAGAAAAGGAACTAATAAGTGAACCAAAGAAAAATTACACTGGCAGCCACAATATTTATAGTAGTGATAAGCATGTCACGCCATATAACTTTTTGACTACAGATATAACATAAATCAGAGTTGTATTTCAGATATTTTGTCAACTATATGAATATTCAATTAAATCATATATTGTGCAATACTATAAGAATTTCGCCGCTAGTAAGGAGGGCCGTTAACACAACAAATAAAATTTGCACAAAATTATTTACTCACCGTTCTAGGACTCCTGATGAACACCAGCGTCCGCCCAAATGCAAACTCCGCCGGCGGGATGGGCAGAGCCCTAACGAGCGCCCTACATGCGGTAAGGGCCCCCGCTGCGCCCCCCGCCGCCCCGGGCCGCAGGTGCGGAGGCAGCAGGGGGGCAAAGCAGCACCCCAGGGTCAGGAAGGGGAGTGAGGCGCAGTGGCCGGAGCGCCACAGTAGCACAGAGTCCATTAATCTAGAAAGAAAGAACATCATTACAAACATAGTGATCTCCACAGTGTAAGATTATAACACTTGATTTATAGACATATATAGAGACATCCATCATTACGGAACATGGTGTTCTCGGTAATGTAAAAGTTATAACACTTGAGTTTGGGAGGTTTCTGAAAGCTCTATACAGTACACGTAGCTTCTGACGAGCAAACTTAACTGGCTTCAATGGAGCCCCTGTGCTTAATGTTACTCGGTGAAAGGGGCATTTAGGGAAGGTTGCTATGATTTTTAAGCAGGTTAAACACTACCATATACATACTGGCGGGTAGGACACTCGACTTCCAGGTCGAGTTCAGTACTCACAGCGGATACTGACATACATAGTCCCTTTTCAAACAAGTTGTGTCTACTGAAAAGGTTTAGAGGCTTGCATTAGGTAAGAAATCATAGTTCTCAGCGCACCCGTTGTATCTGACTTGATGCTGTACCAGTGCGGTCTCGAACACTCTAGGTCGCATGAGGTCGTTGGGACGGATGCAGCGCCCGTGGTGCAGGCGGCGGGAGCGCAGGATTCTAGTTAAGGCTCCCAGGGACACCCGCTGCTGGGACCCCAGCGGGCTGGGACGGCAGGACATGCCGCGGGATGGGTTACCTAAACAAAATAGTAGACATGTTTTAATGCAATGGAAAATGTAAAAAAAATTAAAATATTCTGGACTGACAAAATTCTATGTGATTTCACACATTTATTAACTAAACGCTTATATGACGACAGACCAAAAAGCAATGACTACAAGATATTAGTGTTAATAAATTGTTGTCAAATTTCCCTTGTGTAATGTAACATAATGCATAAGATGTTAACTAGTTAGAAAAGTAAATGAATTCCTCCCATCCCCTTTTCCGTCAATTAAGCGTTGGGCCAGTTCTGTCAATTTACGAGTTCAACTGTAATACTTTTTACAGATGGTGGACTACTGAGCATCGAAAGGAGAAATAAAATTGGATGACTTTAGTCCATTTACACAATTAAAGAGAAGAATAATTATCAAAAACAAGAAGTAGGTACCTTCAGGGAATAAATCTTTGCAGAGAGGATGGCGACACTGGAACATTATTGTAGTTAGGCCTCTCGGTAGTAGGTCGCTATTCTTCTCAACAAAATCTGTCGCATCGTACGTCACAGTGCCAGCATAATGCCGCAGTCTGAAATATAAGAAAATATGTTACCAATATACTTTTGTGTAGAAAAAATTTAAATCGAATCCTATGACCAACTAAAGTTAAAGAAAAAATAAATAGTGATTATTATTACACATTCTCCACTCGTAAATTTTGCATAAATGCTACCATTTCTTGTTGGTTGTTCCTCTCATACTCTTGATTCAATGCGGGGGGGGGGAGCTGTGATTGCGGCTGGCACGGGAGCCTAAAAGATATTGTATTGTATCTTGACGATCTTTAATTACCTGTACCGATAGGATGAAGGTGAAAAACTTGATAAAAACCATATTACAATGGTGGTTCTTACTGAAATTGTGATGGGGGCTGCAACAGAAGGTGTGAGTGCCCCGCCCAGCACTGCTGCAGGCGGTTGATCAGCTCGGGGGCCCCGCCCTCCGACACGTGGGGCTCCTCCAGTAGGGACAGCAGACCGTGGGTGCTCTGATGCACATAACAGATGTTGATGTAAATGTAAGTTTAAGAAAAAAATACATACGAAAATATTTTTGAAAAAAACTTAAATGTTTTAACACATTGGCATCATAAAATTGGCACAACTTTTTCTGTCTGGATTTAAGGTCATTACAACTACAGTCAAACCCTGTCAAGAAGTTTTTCAAGGGACCAGCCGAAAAAACTTCTTAAGCGGGAAAACATCTTAGAAGATTTTCAAATTTCTCAAAATTTTGGATTAAATTTGACATCTAAATTAAGGTTTTTATAACATTGCAATATGATGGATAAGTAGATAAAATAAATATATATGTTATTTTGAGAAGTCAAAAATTACTTTACTCTAGTAGAATTTAAAATAATAATATATATGTACCTACTTGGTTTCGGGTGTTTTACAGCAAATAGGAAATATTTCATCAAAACATTTTGTTCAGAAACTTTTTGTTTGCTTAGTTGAACTTAACTATGTATGTTCCAAAATACAAAAAAAAACTAAACTATAAAGTTACTTATACCAAATAATAAAGAAAAACAGCTCAATCTTTTATCCCTGCGGAAAGAATAATACAAGAATAATACTAAGCGACCGCGAAACTCAACGAAACCATTTGTTTATTTTCATTTTAATAATAACAATGCCTGGAGGATGCACAGAATAAAACACAACAAAAAGGGTGGGAAAAGATGACAAAAATAAAATGTGTCATCCAAATGCTAAGTATTATTTAATGTAAGAGTCTAAGGTTTAGTCATTTTTACAAAGTGTTACAAATTTACAAACAAGTCTAGTAAAAATATGATCCCATATTCTCAGGCAGGCCGGGTAAGCGTCGTTGCATAAAAGGTAGTATCTACAAAAAATCTTATGTTGCGAATAAACAAACAAAAAAACTAAACAATTATACGATTTTACTTTTAAACTCGTTTTAATCTAAGTCAAATTCAGTGTTTTCGCTGAAAAATTGCGTAAATTAAATCGCAGACGTTTCCCCCAACGGCCGAAAGATTCACCAAGTAATGGTTTTAGAGAATACATTTACCGCGAAAATTTAAATTACGCTGTCATGGACGATCTGGACATGCAGATTTACGGAGTATTGATTCGTAATTATTCGATTACACGACGTTTTCTGCCGAATTTGAAATTTCGCGGCATCGTTATCGCGCCGGACGGCCTCTCAGATGCAGATTTGAGAAGTTATTATTCGGTTATACGACATTTCTCGACATTTCGCGGCATCTCGGATGCAGATTTGAGAAGTTATTCGGTTATACATTTTCTCACGGAATTTGATATTTCGCGGCATCGTTATCGCGCGGACGGCCTCTCAAATGCAGATTTGAGAAGTTATTATTCGGTTGTATTTTCTGATGGAATTTGATATTTCGTTATCGCATCGGACGGCCTCTCAAATGCAGATTTGAGAAGTTATTATTCGGTTATACGACATTTTCTCACGGAATTTGATATTTCGCGGCTCTCAAATGCAGATTTGAGAAGTTATTATTCGGTTGTACGACATTTTCTGATGGAATTTGATATTTCGCGGCATCGTTATCGCGGGACGGCCTCTCAAATGCAGATTTGAGAAGTTATTATTCGGTTATACGACATTTTCTCACGGAATTTGATATTTCGCGGCATCGTTATCGCAACGGACGGCCTCTCAAATGCAGATTTGAGAAGTTATTATTCGGTTATACGACATTTTCCCGCGGAATTTGAACTTTCACGGCATCATTATTGCCACGGACGGCCTCACAGATGCAGTTTACGAAGTAATTATTCAAGATTATACGACATTTTCACGCGGAATTTGATATTTCGCGGCTGCCAATTTAATTATTAAAAATAAATTTTGTATTTGATTTGAGTAGATGCCACCTTTTTCTTTTAAACAGATAGTGTACCTAACTACCTAGCGCCCGTATTAGCGGCAGTTTAGCAATAACTGTCTATCTTTGTCGCACTCATGGTGTCTTAGGTGATCTGAGTAGGTGTTCCGATTTTAGAATTAGCATTTCAAACCCTTAGAATACGACACAGCCTAGTTATGCGATAATGAACTCTAGAGTACGTTACTTTAGAGCCCATTATCTCATAACATTACTGTAATAGTCTAGTATTCACTGCATTTGGTTAATCCCAGCCAATGGGTAATAACAATAGCTCAATTTTAGGGTTTTATTGGACCCATTATAACCGGCTGGGCGGCCGGCCGAAAGATCAACGAATACCGGCAATAAATCTTAGAATTTGTCCTGTAAATCCTTTTAAGAGGGTAATAATTGTGTTGGGGGAACATATTTTCGATCTTCTTATGCGGGAAATCTTCTCACACGGGAAACATATTAAACGGGAAAAAATGCGTAATTTGTATGGGAATTTTTCGGGGATAATGAAACAGGCCTTCTTAGGCGGGAAAACATATTAAACGGGAACTTCTTAAGCGGGTTTGACTGTATTTTCAACTCACTAAAGCATTCCCATTTGTTATAACACAGTTTACCATAATTTGTTATAAAATTTAAAAAAAAAGTAAAAATTGTTAGATGAGTGTTGAAATATACTGAGACCATTTGATTCAGATGTTCTGTTCAGATAGCATCTATATTCATCAGCTTAATTCAGTGACATATGAGGGAAATATGAAATTGATATTTGCAGAAATCCCAATCACATGTGAGAACAGGTAATAAAATAATATTATTGAATAAAAGAAATATGTATTACAGAGTCAATAAGGCAGCAGATGGGTTCATTATCAAAGTAGGGTATCCTCTGCCAGTCGAGACCCTCGCGGACGTACTCGTCCTGCTCCGCCCCGAGCGTGGTGGCCAGCATGGTGTGCTGCAGCACTTCGTTGCTGTAGTTGATAAGCAGGGTCTCCAGGCCGTTGCTGCCGAGGGACTCGAAGCCGTATATGTCCAGGATGGAGAGGGAGGAGCGCTTGCTGTAGGATGATACCTGAAAACAAATTTGAGATAGTATATTAAATCAGGTAGTTAAATTAAATCATTCGGTGCTGTGATGGCAATAATTAATACACTTTTTAAATATACAAGGCCTGTTCAAAAGAAAAGGTGAATTTTGAATTTTCGTGGGCTGTGTACATTCGACTATCGATTTTTTTTGTTATGTTTGTACACATATGTTTATCATATGTTAGCATTATCAGCCATTTTGGATTAGTGGTTTGTTTTTGACAACTGGAAAGGTTAGTCACGTTTTTGTGTGTTCTTCGATTTTTTACTTTTGAAAAAAATGGATCAATCGTATGTCAACTCGTCCTAATAAACTGAATTGTAACACGTTATTTATGTGTGCTTGGGACAATGAATGTTTATTTACTTTTTCAGTAAAATAAACGATATCTTTTATTCCAATATCACTCCATGACTTTTCACCCACGAAAATTGTACACGGAAAAAAAAAACGAGTTTAAACGATCACATCCACAAAGCCAAGATGCTTTCGAATAAAGTTCTTTTTTAAATGACCTATTCACAGTTTTTGCCTTAACCTTACAAACTTATATAATATTCAAAAATGGTCTTGGCGGGTCATTACTTTTCAAAAACAATTTATTTTCAAATGAACTTCGGTTACTTTTGATAAAATCGACGTTAATCACCATATTACCACCTATTTTTAAACAAGTTTTTTACACTGTAATCTCGCGAAAACCGTTAAAATTGCGTATAACAATTCACCAAGATATAATGCGTGTCGCTATCTGTATTTATCCGTCAACGCGCATGCGTCGCTGGTGCACGAAGCAGTCTATCTGTCTTCACTGCTTTAACGTATGCTTTGCCGTTGTGAGCGAAATCTGTCTCGCTCATGTCACGGTTTCAGGCATGGGAGATTTTTATATACAAAAAATGTGTTCCATAGCGGGAATTTTCAAATATGCACGCCACTTTTGCGCATGCGTGGGAGTCTAGTATGGGACAGTCTATTTCTAAGGACATCAAATTCAAATTGTCGTGCGGGAATTTATTATGAGTGGAGCGTAATTTCGTATATCGACGATTGGGGCACGGATAGTATAGTGAAGACAAGCAGTGCATTGCACAAATGCACTAACGTAGGAACCACCTCTGCTGGCGACAACACTGACTGCAAAGACAAGCATGTACAACAACAAAGTTACAAGTTTTTTTTTTGTGAATTTGCTTATTAAAAATATAATATTGTATATTAATAAAGTGATGTATACAAAGTTATTTTGTTTTAATTTAAATACATAATGACATCACAAAGTGAAAACCTTTCAGAAGAAGAATTCTTCTTCGAAAAATTAAAAATTTGTCTGTGAGATGCCACAAATAAGTCGATACTTTTTTAATTATTTGATGCTAGTCATTATTCGGTTGTGGAAAAATGTCACTTCACTACATGCTTCTGATCAGCTTCGAATCATTATCAAGTTAAGTAATTTTTGGAATTATCAATTGAAAATGTTTGTCGTATTTAGAAATTGAACGTACTTTAATAGCGGAATTGACCCTGGTGACCAGCCAAGTGAAGAGCCGGGAGTACAGGATGCGGGCGAGCTGGTCTCTCCTGCCGCAGGCCTCTGCTGCAGCAAATTCTCCTCGCAAAGCCACCGACAGGCAGCCGCTGCTGCAGCCCAGCAGACTGGCACACTCCACTAGTTCTGGAAACACAGATAGATACATATTTTGAGATAGAGCTAAGAAACTTTAGAAATACATCACATTTATGAGATGAAAGAGAATGAGAGCGAAATTGTAATAAAGCTTTCCTTACCAAGAGATCCCAAAGGTTAACTCGTTGACTGATATACATGGGTCATAAAAGACCCGGACAAACCTTTGATCAATAGCCATTAAATATTCACACACCTCGCTCCCTGTATTCCTCAATGGCACAGAACCCTGCAACATAAGCTGACACGCATCTGGTGTAAGCAAGAATTTAAGAGTACTTACGTACTAAATTTGATCCGTGTATACCTTAAGTATAACTTTTTTGGTATGGTGAATTTTGAAAATGGTGGATTATTAAAAGGAACGTTTACTGCAGTGGCTTGCAAAGTCTGAAAATAACATGCCAAATTTATTTGTAGTCAATTTTTTTTTCAATTTATTATATCTCGTATTTCAAATACTGTTTTCTAACATGCATTTTTTTTTTTTTTTTTCAGTACAAAAATAATAAAAAAGGATGGTCTGAAAGTCTTAATTTTAGGTGTAGAGGAAATATTTTGAGTTTAAAAGATTTTGCTGGTCTATGTTTTTATCAACAAAAAAAGTATTTTCTCTTGAAGATCAGATTTTTACTGTGTGAATAACATTATTATCGAAAAGAAATTAAACCACATTTGAATAAGGCAATAGATAATAAAGAAACTTATAAAAATGCAATTAAATTTTATTACTACATTTTATAGTTTTATATAATTTGTATTCAAGTGCTAAGAAACATTTGTCAAAGTCAACGTGTACCAGACTCGCACAAATCCAATACACAAGAACTGCATAAAGGCAATATGGTTCCCAAGACCCCAAACCAGCTGGTTGTTGTCCAGAAGTGCTGTGATGATTCTAAGTCCGAAATAAGAGAAATTCCAAGGGCAGGCGGAATCCAAATTAGACACAGAGAAGTCCAATTTTATTTTCGTAGGTGGCAGGCGAAGTTAGAAGTTTTTCTCTTCCAATCTTGCAGTTGACCTTCAGATTAAGAGCATTTTTCTCTCAAGCTTCATCAGATTGTTAGGAACGTTGTGGAACGATTTAGTTTGACAATGGAAGGAAACAAAAAAATGCTAAGAATAATAGGAACGCTGTTCAAACTGATTGCGACGCATGGTACAGAGCATGATATTTGACCCCTAGAGACCGACCAACTACAAGAGCAGTCTAATGAAATTATGACTACCTCGAGGTGCACTGCAACTTGTAGTGTGGAGCGCTAGCTTTTAGAGTTTTTAAATATATATAGTTGATATTGTAGAGACGTGTGTATTCTTTCAAATACAATTTTCAATATTATATTTGGCTATGAGATATTTTCGAAATATCACTCAGCTCCTAGGGGTTAAATGTGTTGGTTCTTCAAGTGCTAAAGCTGTAGCGATTTGTAGGTAAAAATGCTCTATTTATGTGGCATAATTATTTTTAAAAATCTATTGTTGCATATCGTCCATCGGTATACAATACCGCGAATGTGACATGAAACAAATTGTTCAGGAAAGCGAAAAACCATGACACATTTGCAGTATTGTTACATACTGTGCAAAAAAACTAACATTACAATAAAATATTCGGCATTCTGTGGATGAACATACTGAGGGAAAATGTTTATGAATCGAATGGCATTGCAGTATTGCATGCCAAACAACGATATATTGTTGTGACGTAGTACGTCTGACACACAAAGCTTAAGTAGGTTTGTAGAAATGTATTAATAATTAAATATACATAAGTACATTGTTTGCAATTTTAACACATTGTAATCGGGCATCTCGAACAATAGACTTTAGCCGGGAGCGGGCGTTTTTTAGCGATTAGCGCAAAAATATATAACTTTCTTAAAATCGGCACAACTTCTAAACCAAACAATATTTTTCATTAGAATTTACGAAGAAATTATGCGTAATGTTTGGTCATCATAGATAAAATCAATCTGATTATTTTATAATTTCACCATATTTCTAAACTGTTATCAATTTGGTAAATGGCATTACACATATTTTCAATTTGAAATATTCCCCATAAAAGATAGCATGGTTATCCATTCCTTATAATTACATGATTATAACATAAATAATAAAAATAATAAAAAAAATATATTTATATAAGAATATAAATTATATGATAAATAATAATATATACTTGCTATTCCCACAATTTTACAATCACTTGAAATGTGTTATCTCAAGATGTAAATATATGACAAACATGTGTCACATCTCTTGTACCAAATTAATGAGACCATTCAGCGTAATAACTAATGACTTTTATTGCTTCTTGTCAAAAATGGGTCACATTTGGGTTGCCACTAAACCATTCAACGTATAAATCAAGCAATATGTTTATTGACTATCATTATGTTGATAATCTATATAGGTGCCTGTATCATTTAAATTTCTCGTGGTATATGATTATTACAGAGTATTATCATTGTATAATACGTTATCCCCAAGACATTTTTAGGGATAACGTATTATACAATGATAATACTCGTATATTCAAATAATAAAATATGAAACAGTTTACTGTTTAATTTATTAAACTATGCGGCATGAAAAACAGACTAATGCGGGAAACGGCTAAATCTGAACTAACAACGAAGATCGCAAAATAAATCTATGACTGTTGATTTTTTGTTTATTAGCACAAACTTCCACCTTAATCTGTCAACGAAGGAGAACTTATAATTAGTTGCGACCCAACCCAATAAACAAACCCGTAATATGTCGTGTCCCGCAAACAACCGACCGTCCGCAAAAAACGACATTTGCCGGGTCCCGACAACGATGTGTTAATATCGTCTTCTTCGTCTGGTAAAGAAGAGTTGATGAAAGTCACAGTGGGATGGTGAGGTTATTCAGCCAGTTGATGGCATTAAGTCACTTGATTCAGACATCCTCACGTGGGGATGCAACTTTTTGATTCTTTATTAACTTGCCAATAATGAGAATATCTTCCGCTCTAGAATGAGGTGCTAACATTTTATGTTACCTGGACTTTGACTGGTATCCAACATAAATTTGTAAATTATTATTAATATTGTGAGTCAGAAATTTAAAAACGAAAATCAGCAGGATGAATTTCTTACCATATTCTTGGCTGATAGAACAGCCCACGGTTCCATCGATGTTGGTAGCCGGCACAAACTCAATGTTTCCGATCTTCAGGACGACAGCCACCAGCTTGAACACATCAGTGATCTCGTCAGCGGTGAAAGCCAGGGTTTCTAAGGCAGTCTGAAACAAACAACAGACATTATACAGTAAGTAGAGTAAGCCCCTTATGAATAATACAGTTTAACATTTAATAGGAAGGTTGGCATGTTACCTGCTTATTCAGATCTGGCTTCTTAACATAGCAGAAGTATATACACATACATAGTCATCTAGAATGGTGGACTCTTACCAAGGCGATACTAAAAATATCTTCCACTTTTGCACCAAATGGAAATATTTATAATTTATTTTCACATTGCCAGGGTTTAAAGCTGCAACTTCTGAACACGGAGACAAAGCTTTTACGGCTCTGTCACAGAGCTTGTCGAAATAGTGTTTATGTAGTGTAGTAGGTTTCAGAAATATAATACAAGTCTTGTGATGCAGATTGATAAGTTTAATTTTCATAAATATTTCTAATGATGTTGTGAGAAACATTGATCGGAAAAATGACAGAATCAACAATGATGAACCATCATGTGATAAATTTATATAGTTACCTTGGTGAATGCAAAATGTGGCTTGTCGTCAGTGGTGTGTCGGGCAGCCGGGGGCGGTGGCGCGGGGACCCCGGGGGCGCGGGGCCGCTGCAAGATTCGGTAAGCTTCTGCACTGCGCTGGAGCTTCAAGCATTCTGGAACGAATGTAACATGTTGGTACAAATACTAAGAGGAGAATGTTATGGCAAGATATTTTTTTCTCCAAAATTTCTCTTCAAATTTAACCAAGAAAAGTTGATTTTAGGGACAATATTTCTATTTTTATTTTTAGTCTCTTAAATTATTGGGTTTTTTAAGAATAATTGATTCAAGGGACATAAATTCAGATTACGTAAACTTTAGAATGATGGAGGTTCAAGTTAAAAGGGTTTTACTATAGCATAGCATGTAGCAGAATTGTGATACTAACTTAGTAAGTGGACATCAGCCCCTGCTAATAACTGATAGAAAACATGAAAGTTCCGGTCCCCTTGCTGTAAGTTCGTAACTCGAGTCTGAAAAATACATAGATATTTATACTGTATTGAAAGGGATCAGCAAAAATCTGTATTTAGGTATTTTATGTTAGTTTACATATCGTCGCTTCCACGGCAAAACCACTTATCGGAAAATTTGGCAAAAATGAATTTTGAATGCTATTATATCCGAATTTATATTCTACATCAGTAGGTACAAATTAGTATAAAGGGGGCTAATAGAAAAACTTAAAATTTGAATTTAAAAAAACACGCATCAGTTTGTGTATGTATTTCTATGGAGTGGAAAAACGTATCATTTTGTGACATTTTGCTTAGGTTTTAAGTGACAATTTGTTCAATTGGAGATGTGATTTATTTTCCCACTGATTATATTTCTGTGTGTCGGGATGCTAGATTCAACGATAAATATTACACGTATGATTTTTTTCAAAAAATATAGTGATCTTTCATAGTATGCCTCTATTTGCCTCGGCACTCAGAGAGGTGATCCAGTAGTTACTGACTTGAGGTAGGGAGGTTTCTGCCTTGTAGAGCCAAAAAACGTTCTATTTTTCAACTTATACGCAATATTGTAGAAAGTTAAAGTATGATTCATTTTTTGATTCAGATCACCTGTCCAAAACTGAGGACTTTCGCAAGCGAAGAATATCATCGCCCGCGCACCGACAGGCGTGGCTCCTCCCATTCGCACTACCAACTTTTGTCAGACTTTCAAAAATATTTTTATGTTTAATAAAAAATTGTTCAATTGACCGAGCGCAATTTACCAAATATGTATCAACATTCTATATTTAACACTTTTTGCATAAAAAAATTGGTGAAAAAAAACTTTTTTTGGCTCAACAAGGCAGAAACTTCCCATTGCAAAAACAAGTACATATCAGCAAAAAATATGGGTTAGCAAAACCATATATAAGTAATAACAATTTAAGTAATAATTTAACAGTTTCGTCACTGTCACTGCCACTGTTACTGTCTTCCAATCGAGCACGCACACGGTGAGTAACTGTCACCCATCACCCTGTCATTCCGGCAATGGATTTCGAATAGGCGGATGAATCACCGAATGACATTTTGTCACCCGTGAGCGAGCGCCCATACAAAAGTACTCTCTACAGACACGGTGACAGTTTCGTCACTCAAAAGTCTATGGCCAGTGGAACTAAAAAGTCAGCCTAATGTCACATCGCTGCGTGCGCGGACCTCCATACACTCCAATAGATTTGGAGATGGTGACGAAACTGTTGCCGTGACAAAAGTCACCCGTGCCTGGCCTGGCCTTAATTAATAATTCTTATTTTAAATGTAATAACAATGTTTTATGGTGAAATAAAGATATAGCTAAGTCTTTTTCTTGACGAGTTGTGATGTTTTTTTCTTTCTCTTGAAAAGTGCTAATTTTTGTGATACATGGTTTTGCCGTGGAAGCGACGATATGTAGTTATTTTATCGTTTATATTTATTTCACAGTTCAGATATATCACAAAACCATTGGAAAAAGAAAATATTCCAAAAATACGTTTGGCGTTCAACTTACCTTTTCCAGAAGATCTTGGTTGCATGAAAATGAAACACAGGTTAGTATTCCCTTTTATTTAAGTGTACACCAAATTAGTGTTACGATAGCACATTATTTCTTAAATAATACTTACAATGAGTTATGTGGCCTCCTATGGGATCCCCTTTATAATCAAACTCTATGTCCAGATATTTTCCCTGGATAAAAAAAACCAAATAATTATTAATACCACACCCAATTTTTTATCGCTTACTACATAACAACTGATTATTTCACTATACTTTAAAGATAAATTGCCAGTATACGAGGTTTGTTAAAAAAAAAAGGTGAATTTTGAATATTCGCGGGCTGTGTACATTCGATTATCGAAAAAAAGATTGTTATATTGGTACGCATATGTTTATCATATGTTAGCATTATCAGCCATTTTGGATTAGTGGTTTGTTTTTGAAAACTGGAAAGGTTAGTCACGTTTTTATGTGTTCTTCGATTTTTTACTTTTGAAAAAAATCGATCAAAGAATATGTATTAAATTTTGCGTTAAAAATGGAATAAAGTGCTCCAATGCACTTAAAATGTTGACTGTGGCATTTGGCGAGTCTACTTTGTCTCAAAAAAGTGTTTATAAGTGGTACAAGCGCTTTACAGAAGGCCGAGAACATGTTAATGACGATGAGCGTCCTGGAGTTGCAACCACGTCAACAAACGAAGAAAACATTGAGGAAAATGGTTTTGTAAAATCGTCGAATCACTATTAGGGAAGTTGCAGAGGATGTTGGCATATCAATCGGCTCATGCCATGCAATTTTCTCAGATGTTTTGGGCATGAAACGTGTGGCAGCGAAGTTTGTTCCGAAATTGCTAAATTTTGAGCAAAAGCAACGTCGCATTAGTATCGCTCAGGAGTCGTTGAAAGACGTCAACGAGGATCCAGATTTGCTCAAAAGGGTCATAACTGGTGATGAAACGTGGGTATATCGTTATGATGTCGAAACCAAGGCCCAATCATCCCAATGGAAGCGGCCAGAAGAGCCAAGACCGAAAAAAGCACGCCAAGTTCGATCAAATGTGAAGGTTTTGCTCACTGTTTTCTTCGATTACAGTGGCGTGGTGCATCATGAGTTTTTGCCAACAGGTCGTACGGTTAATAAGTGAATACTACAAGGAAGTTATGCAACGTTTGCGTGAAGCAATACGGCTCAAACGATCGGAATAGTGGAAAAACAAATCATAGATTTTGCATCACAATAATGCACCAGCTCATACATCAATCTTATTTGTGATTATTTGGCCAAAAACAACACCGTAATCATGCCTCAACCACCGTATTCACCAGATTTGGCTCCTTGCAACGTTTTCCTATTCCCGAAACTGAAGAGACCAATGAAAGAAAAGCGTTTTGCCACAATTGATGAGATAAAGTCAGAATCGAAGAACGAGCTAATGGCCATACTGAAAAGCGCATTCCAGAAGTGCTTCGAGGATTGGAAGAAGCGCTGGCATAAGTGCATTATATCTGAGGGGGGTTACTTTGAAGGGGAGAAAGTGGATATTGATGAATAAATAAATAATTTTTGAAAAAATTCGAAATTCACCTTTTTTTTTTTAACAAACCTCGTATTTGAAGTATTATGAACCCAGCCCAAGATGCTCACAACCAAACAAACCTATAAATTTGGCGATTCAACTAACCTACATATAATAAAAATGAATTGACAGTATATTTGATGTATTATGAACCCAGCCCAAGATGCTCACAACCAAACAAACCTATAAATTTGGCGATACAACTAACCTACATATAATAAAAATGAATTGACAGTATATTTGATTTATTATGAAACCAGCCCAAGATGCTCACAACCAAACAAACCTATAAATAAGGCGATTCAACTAATCTACATATAATAAAAAAGAAGAAAAAAAAATAATAGAAATTTTTCAGATGTATGTACATTGCATGTAGATTAATTTCTATTTCTTGACATACGTTTAACAGTAAATAGAACATAACTATCCATAATATCCTCTTTTGCATGTTTAAATAGAAAAATAACTATGACATAAGAAATGGGAATGGGGGAAGAGAAAGGAAGTAGAATGTCACCGGGGGTGATATATATATATATATATATATTTTAAGAGAAAGATATATTCCCGGGTTACGAATAACCTGACAATATTTGAAAAACTCCTACTGCCGTTATAATAAGCAGAAGATGTTGTTTGTGCAATGATGGAGGACTTAGTTATCAGAGGAATTGAACCCACGACACCCGGGAGGGAATCCGATGCCTTTGTCCACTCAGCTACTAAGCGGTTGATTAAAAAATAGTGTTTTCTGTTTCTTTTGCAGAGATTCAACACAAACAAACCTTGAACATCTTTGACAGGTTATTTCATTGGAGCGAAAAATCGTCAATATCGGAATGTAATAAAAAAAATTTCAACTTACAAATCTACTAGCGTTATCATTTCGCAGGGTCTTGGCGTTTCCGAAGGCCTCCAGCAGAGTCCCGGCCTGTGTCAAGCGCTCCCGGGAGCCCCCGCCGGCCGTGCCGGGGCCTCTATATGCCATGAATAAAATATATTGATGTGAATACATGATTTATGATTACTTGAAGCAATTATTTAAATATATAAAAAAACAGATTCTAAAGGATAAAAACGACTGAAAAGATAATGATGAATGTGTGGGTCTCTGAAGACACGGCGGCGCACAGCGGGTACAAATATTGCGTATTCTTTAAGACCCTTCAGCACACCAGGAGTTGAGCATAATTTTTCCGAGGTCCTGTGGTTTACTAGCGGACCATATATTTTGGGATTGTTAGTGCATACTTCGGCATTGATATATTGACTATTCAATCTGACAAGATAAGTTTATTTACCTGATACAACAATACACTGGCTTTCATTTCTATCTCTTAGCCAACGGAAGGCGGTGCCGGCCACAGCATATCTGTTGATCAAACAAATATTACATTAGTTTTGTCCAGCAATTTGACAGTAAATTTATTTTATACTTCTGTGACATCTCACAAGAGATGACGTAACAGCCAGGGTAACTTTATCGCCACCGGTTAGGCAACGTTGTGAAGTGAGTATTTCAGATGTAAAGCATTTTACATCCGTTGCGGACATGAATTGTTTAATCCGTAGAAGATCTCTTTCGTGTACCAGTCTTCAGAGGGTTAACAAGTGAATCGTTTTTTATTATTTTTATCTGTATACCGCACAAGAGTCCCAACAAACTGGAACCAGTAGGACTATGGCATCCCTAATCGGGGTATGTTGTATGTTATAAGGCTAAAGGGAGTGGGGAGGGGAAGAGGAAGGTAGGGAAGTACCTGGCTATTCAGATCTGGCAACCAAACACGGCTAATGCCATTTCAATCAAAGTTTTGATTCGGAATGGTGGTCCTTCACTAGGGTGATATTTTTACCACACTGGGACGTGCCACAAATATACAATATATAATTTACAATAATTATGTGTGAATAACACATATAAATAAAATAAAGCTTATTTGCGCACACGGGGATTTGAACTTGAGACTTCTGGATTCGTTGACGAAGATTTTAACCACTCGGCCAGGGAGGAGCCTCGATGGGAAGAAGGCTCAGATACCTGGGAAGCCATGCTGTGTAACAAGGAGACATATTGGGGACACTATAAAAGGAAAGATAGGATATGAGATAAATAAATAAATAAATATAGGAAATTTGGGTTATAGATAGGATGGGGGATAACACAATGGGCTTATGGGCCGAGTATTTACGCGAGCTATTCAAATTGTCTCTGTATCAACAAATACAATCGCAGAACCAGAAGACATCGCCTAACACCCAATGACAACCTCGGTGAAATTTGTTAAAGGGGCCGTCAAAGGAATAAGGTGAAACGTGGGATGTAGTTGAAGCACAATAGGCCTCCATATAAACGTAAAAAAACTCACACGTGGGGAGGGAGCTGGAATGGCGCTCGGGCAATGTACGCTCGCACCAACTCAGCAGAGTAGAGGGCCAGTTGCCGATATGGGTTCAGCGATATCAGCACATTTCCAATGTATGTCTAGAAAACAACAAAAAAACTTTTATTCACAAACTGAACATGTTGACGGCAGAAAGGCTATTTGCCATAACCAAACACCGCATAAGAGCCCTATTCAGGAAATGTTGTGAGATTGGAGGATGTGCGTGAGGTGAGGACGAAAGGGATGAGGAAGGATGGGAAGTATCTGACTATTAAGCTCTAGTCACTAGCAAAGTTTGCTGAACCCATTAAGCAACGTTCTGATTCCTTTTTCTTTAGTGGTGGTTCCTCACTAGGACAAAAGTGAGAGTACGAGGGTCAGTTGATAAGTTTCTGAAACGGAAAGGAAAAAAACTTTTTGCTTTGAGATGATTTTATTTTTCTGCCCAGTTCCTTTTAAGTGGACACACTTCTAATGCGTCTCGAGTGCCATTATACCATTTGAGTAGAAAGACTGCTCCTCAAAATAGCCATTTACAGCATCAATGACTTCCATATTGTTCGAAAATTTCTCTCCACCTAACCATTTTGAAAGATTTGGGAACAAATGTAAATCGCATGGAACCCAATCTGGAGACAGTTTGATAATAAGGTGGACAAGGCAGTGACTCAAAGCCCATCCATGGAAGTTGGAAATTGCAACAGATGCTGTGAGGGCTTTTCATTTTGATTTTGTCAGGCATCCCAGAAGCAGTTGCCATCACTTTGCCAGCTGACTAAATCACTTTGCTTTCTCTGGCTATGCTTGGCCCCTTTCTGACTACTGGATCCAAGTCTCGCGCAATTTTTTTGTTAAATCATGCTTGATACGCTCTAAACACTTGGTTGAAACATTCATTCGTTGTTGCTTCTGATGAACTGTGAGCAAACGTGGCACCCATTGTGCATGCAGCTTTTTCATCCCCAAATGCTTATGCCAGATATTAAACACAAGTTCAGAAGAGGTGATCACCATCTCCACCACATCACACAACTTCAAACGGCAGTCATTCAAAGCGATGTTGTGAATTTTTCGTATCATTTCTGGAGTTTTCACCTCATTTGGGCGAACACTGCGGTGTGCGTCTTCACAGCTCTTTCGACAACATTTGAAATCGGTCACCCAAATGTGAACTATGCTAATCGAAAGCAATGATAACCACTCTTTAACCTTTTCTTTCCGGTCCTATGTCGAATGACATTCGACATCGACTTTATTCAGTTAAGTGTCAAAATACAAGCAGTTTAGTGTCAAAATACAGTTTGGTGTCAAAATAAAAACCTGGCTGTATTGTTTTACCCTGTAATTTTGTAAATCTATTGTGGACCGGTAAGGGTTAAATGCCTATATTATGGTTAGAAGCAATCACCGATATTGGAATATAATTGAATCTGTGTACTTACGTAAATAATATCTCTTTTGAAGCGGATGTGAATATTGTGTATGAAGGCATCTTCTGATAAGGGACTCAACAGCACCGAGTCACACTGCCCTACTTCTGGCTCCAACATAGCGAAACTCCCTTACCCATACCTGCAAAAACAAAATAATAATGGACCCCTAAATGCAGTACCTACTTTTAGTGCCGGGACCTTTTAGTTTGAAATACTAAATTATCATTCAAATGTTGAACTATGATGTAATGCAGCTAACTTATATTATACTGTTTTATATTGATTATTAAAAATAAGGGATGTTATGAGAGAATTAATCAAATGCTAGTTTATTTTTTCCTTCCTATAAAATAGTTACGCTTTACATTTACTACAGAGAATGAGAGATTATTCACACAATTTGACTATGTAACCTAGTGAGTATCTAAATTACTTTTTAATTTAATGTAATTTTCCAAGTACATCTCCGAAGGGTTTTCATTAAAAAAGTAACAGGCATACTAGGAGAATTTACGTGAATATAGAACACAATTGTATAAATAGGCAAGAAAGCTACAGTCTGAGTAAAAATAATATACTCGAAGAATATAATATTTTTGTTTGTAAAATTGAGTGCTGCATAGTGCAATTAACGAAAAATACTAACCTTATGGAAACTCATTAGGCGGGTTAAATATCCCACATTTTCGGTATAGATCTAAACTGCCATTTTATCCGGTATTTATGCTTCATGGATACATTTTAAATTACTAAGCTTGCCGATAATTTTTCATCCCTCTAATCAAGAACATATTTGACAGCTCCCCATTTACCACAAGATTGTTTCGTTCGAAGCTTTTTGGTTGAAGGGAGGGTGTTCAGAAAAGCTCTGCATTTGTGGGGTTGCTTTGTGTTTTATGATTGCAAGCGTATACCGGAACGTCTCTAAAATTAATTTTACAGTATTCAACGTTTCTAATCGTGTAAAGCTTCCCTTTTTCGGTTGGTTTTATAATTTTCATTTATTATTTATGACTTTTAAAGTTTTTTTTTTTTTTTAATATTTGTGTGATTGCTTTGTTTTTTTTTTTATTGCAAAGCCATATCGGAGTGCTTCAATATTTGGCTGATTTTATTTATTTGTTATTTAGGGATTAGAAATGGTCAATATTCTTGTCACGGTTAGAGAAACCGGTTCCAAGCCGGTCACTGGAACCATTGATATTATCCGATTCCTTTTTTTCAAATAAAAATGACGAATATCCATTTAGTGCTTTTCACCGAAAAGGTGCGGTTGCGGTTCTTTTTGTCGAGAAATTCTTCGAAAACCAGTATTATTGTGTATTACGAGTATAGTTTATTTCACAGTTCTAGTATTTTTCGTTCCCAAAATATCGCTAGCACCCCCCCAACATGAAATCAAAATATATCACAGGAATTCTTTCCTAATAATATAAATTTTACTTTTATTTTATTCTTATATCGGTACCTCCTACAGTATTAAATGGATATTCGCCATTTTTACTAGCAAGAAAAAGGAACCGGTTCCTCTGAGAAATAATACCGACGGTTCCAGTGACCGGTTTGGAACCGGCTTCTTCTAATTGGGACAGGAATATCGAACATTTCTAGTTTTTTTTAAATATGTATACATTTTTTAAACACGCTATTGCGGTAGATTCTGTCAAATAATTTTACAAAACCATACGTAAATACGTATTAACACTAATTATATTTGAATGGATACCCCGTCGCCGCAAAACAGGTATTGCAAAGTTCAAATAAGGAAATCAAGAAAAACCCTGGACAAAATAAGAAAAACAATGAAAACAACAAATAAGACAAACGCTCCGGATGGTCGAAAGCAGACATTTTCTCATAAATTGAAGACAAACAATGATAGGGGTAAATCGATTAATATTCCTAATAACATCAGTAAAAACTTGACAAAAGATAGAATTAATATAAAGTACGGATTATTTGCTAAGGGAGTCGGATCAGAAACTTTTTCTAGGTTGGATTTATCAAAAGAACTCAAGGCTCGCAATTTAAACAAAATAATTGATTTGGCTAATGGCAGGCCAGAAAGTATGTATAAACCAACTGAAACCATTACAAATATGGACTATCATGGTGTGAACAGGGTTAAAACAATAAATGATAAAAAACGTCACTGTGAACAGTGTAAACATCACAAAATGTCACCGATTTCAACAGCCGACAAATGCACTAGTGTCAATTTTTCAGATATTCAAATTGTTGATGTTAAACCAATGTCACCTATTTCCGAATCGCCAATATCCCGAAAGATCATGCGCAACAATTTTGTTTATCATATCAGTCCAATGAAATTTTCACCAAGACCTAAAAAAGACACAACTTCAAAAAAAAACCTATTAATTTCAAATGTTTTGAAGAAAAAATCTAAATTACCCGGAAGAGAATCAATAATTCAGGGGGGTTATGGTAAAATGTTTAATGTGTTTGCTAAAAATGTTCCCCGTGAAGCGGAAAAACTTCTATCACCAAAAATAAGAAACGTTAAATTCAATTTAAAAAATCACCTCCATACTGTTCACTCCAGATCTACTTGCATGGAAAATAAGACTTCAAGAAATAAATTTCAGCAAAATCGTTCAACTATCAGAAGTTCGTCTTATGTCGAGGCGGAAGATGTTTCAGTAATTCTAAACCCAATGGAATATTTGAAGCAAGTATGTTCGTCTTATGTCGAGGCGGAAGATGTTCCAGTAATTCTAAACCCAATGGAATACTTGAAGCAAGTGAGTTCGTCTTATGTCGAGACGGAAGATGTTCCAGTAATTCTAAACCCAATGGAATACTTGAAGCAAGTGAGTTCGTCTTATGTCGAGGCGGAAGATGTTCCAGTAATTCTAAACCCAATGGAATACTTGAAGCAAGTGAGTTCGTCTTATGTCGAGGCGGAAGATGTTCCAGTAATTCTAAACCCAATGGAATACTTGAAGCAAGTGAGTTCGTCTTATGTCGAGGCGGAAGATGTTCCAGTAATTCTAAACCCAATGGAATATTTGAAGCAAGTATGTTCGTCTTATGTCGAGGCGGAAGATGTTCCAGTAATTCTAAACCCAATGGAATACTTGAAGCAAGTGAGTTCGTCTTATGTCGAGGAGGAAGATGTTCCAGTAATTCTAAACCCAATGGAATATTTGAAGCAAGTAAGTTCGTCTCATGTCGAGGCGGAAGATGTTCCAGTAATTCTAAGCCCAATGGAATATTTGAAGCAAGTAAGTTCGTCTCATGTCGAGGCGAAAGATGTTCCAGTAATTCTAAACCCAATGGAATATTTGAAGCAAGTGTATGCAGATAAAACCAATAATTTTACAAATATAAAACGTGATAATATCAATTTTTATATGGATTCTAATAAATCTAAACAATGCCGTGCTCCTAAATTTGCAGCTTCAAATTCTAGATACGTGGAGTCTTTAAAAAAGTTCTCTTCAAACAGTAGAAGCATATCACAAAACGATAAACTGATAGAATACAGGATTCATTCTTCCCCGGAAGAATTATTTGTACCAGGAGGTACCAGCAGAAGTTTCACATCTCAGCCTAGACGGAGTAATAACAATATTAGTTTAACCAAAGCATTTAATAATATTTCACCGGAAGATGACACGAGGAAATGCTCAATGTGTAAAATTCTGAAAGACAACATATATTCATATCCTGTGGATAAGACTCCAGAAAGAGTATTCTACCCCCGGCGGTATAACTATGACTAATAATAGTGCAAAGAAGTCGTGGAATGTGCCAGTATTTCGGGAAAATAATAATATGATAAGTAGACATCGGATGACAGGCACTAAAAATGACAAAATATGCACTAACAATGACAATAAAAACAGGAAAAGATCTAAAATATGTATGTTTGATTGAGAAAGCTAAAAATTGATTACAACTGAAATCTAGGGAGTTTTTCGCATTTATGGGGATTTCTTAAATTTCATGGGGCGAGGATGCTTACAGAATGACAGCAAAGTTTTAAAGATCATGTGTTTAGCTCAATTTTGAAGAATACAATGGCTGAAATGTGCATATAATTCAATATCTAGTAATAAGTGTTATTTCATTAATGTTTTGTGTCCTCTTTCATTTGATACAACTGTAATAACTTTGTCTTATATACAAAAGGTCTACCAAACTTCTTCAAGACTCAAGACAGTGTAACTTATTATTTTTAGATTTACAGAGACTATTGAAAGTTTCAAACTCTTGAAAATGCAATTTTTCACTTATCATAATTTGACCTCAGTCCAGAACTGTATGAAAATAAGTCTGCTCCCGTAAAGTAACAAATTTGCAGATTGAACACTTAAAATCCATTTTTTGGCAGATGGATACAATTTTGCTATAGAATTCACTGATTAAAAGATAGCTTAAAAGAATTAAAACCTCAATAAATGTATTAAACTATAATATTATACTCATGAACTTATAAATAAAAATACATTTCTCTTTTAATGGTATTCATTTCTATGTAACAAATTGTATGGAAATTTTCCAGCATTCAGTAATGTAAGACAGATAACAACGATCTATCGAATGCGTCTAATTATTTTATATTTCCAATAAAACTTTTAATAATTTCTGGTTTATTCATTTCATTCGATCTATCCAATAGTCAATTTCTCTAATTCTGAAATAAGATTATTATGTGATAAGTTCTCAGGTTGAGTTGTAAAGGTGTCCAAAAGTTTAATTTTCGCTTCATGATCCTGTCCGTAGTACATTTGGAATTGATTGGCCAAACATTGAGCCTCTTTTGCATCCAAAACATTCTGAAAAAAAAATGTCAGTATGAAAAATACTTAGAAATTTAACACAAATTATTTTTATATATTCGTAAAAAGCATTAACTTTGTGGCTTGCCATATTTATAAATAGAACACATATACTTTGTTTTTAACCACTTTTTTTTTTTAAGTGGTTAAAAACAAAGTATATGTGTTCTATTTACAAATTATTTTTATTTGAATGGGTGGATTTATAAGTACTTACCTTATCGTATTCTCCCCTCATTAGAACAATACCCTTTTCTTCAGCTAATTCTTCATAGTGTACTATTGTAAGACATTCAGGTGCATTTTCTTTGTGAACCTGAAAAAAAAGTCTATTAGTCTATGTCACCATTAATTAGATCTACAAAAAAACTATTCAGTAAACTTCAGTTGTTCCATAGTCAATATATTGATTTTTCATACACAAATGTTAATTTGGAATGAGCTTTTGTAGTTTTCAAACGATACAAGTTTTTACTACCATAATCGAACCGCCTCCATGAAACAAATTTTAAAAAATAATAAAAGAGTCTTAAGGCTACGCTAATGTGTTTATTGTTTTTGTGATTCATTTACAGAGTACGGTAAAATGTCTCTTACTTTTATTATAGCAAATAATTTAAGACACCAAAAACCCCTTTTTGGGACTGAAAAAATCACAAGTTATGAGACACACCCATAGTTCCTTAATCCGAAAAACCAAACCTTTTATGTTGAAAACTTATGCATTTTTGTTTCATTTAACACTGATTGAAATAATTTTATTATTATTTCAATTATTTAAGAAAATCTACACAATATTTTTGACAAATTATGTTCTTTCGCTTTATAATTATCTTGGAGCATTGAGAGCTAAAACTCTTTATAAAAACATGTAGCTCCGAAAATGCTTTTACATAAGGGACCCCTATTTTATACATTACAATGCACTTTTTAACAAGAATTTCTACCATGGGCTGAAAAAAAGTATATGATTACTTTGTGTAAAATGAATACCTGGTAGCAAAGAAGAGTAGTAATATGAACTTCATTTCCCGTAGCTTGACTCATGATAAATTCATATCCTTGTGATCTCGGCAGTGGGAAGAGGAAAGTAGGATACTTGCTAACTCTCTCAGTCATTTTCTTATAAATATCCACAGGAATGGTGGCTGCTATTACGTCCTTCTGGATGTGGTATTTAACCCAAATATCCCTGATTTCTTCAGCATTCTTGTCTTTAGCCAACTCTACTTTGAAGATGTTCTCTAATTTTTTGTTGACGGCAGATACTTTATCTTTTAATGGCTCTTTTGGCTTCAAAACTGATTCATAACGTCTAAAAAATGTTTAACAAAATTCATATTTAATTGATTAATACTAAAAATTAAGAAAATGGTGACTGACGGACGAAGTACAACCCGGAACATAGTTAATATCCGTCAATAGCGAGATTTTTAAAACTCGAACAGCTCCGCTGGGTAGGTCATGTAGCCTACCATTAAATAGGTTTCTATATAATAAATCTGAGAGAGTGCTGGGAGGTTTAAACTAAGGTGGCTTGATGGTGTGGAGGCAAATATCACAACTTTAGGCATTGGAAGCTGGAGGGAAACAGCAGGAGACTGGCAAGGATGGTAATTATGAGGCTTTAATTAACCAGAAAGATATTATAATATCACATGCACGTTTGGGAAATTTTCACCATTTCAAATTTTCATTTGTCAACTTACTTGGTGGATACTTTTTCTACTTTTAACTGCTCCAGTTTTTTATGTTTAACCTCGATTCTTTCCATGAATTCTTCAGGTGCAGTTTTCTGCAGAGTGGATATTTTCTTCGCGTATTTGTCGAAATAAGGATTCTGCTGTAGGTCCTCCATCACTTTTTGAACTCTCGATTCGGAAGTCATTATTGATCGGAGAATGAGGAACTTGCTTCTTAAACAATTGATTTGGCGTAAAACAAATGCCATGCTATGATATAACTCGATAATGTACACTGGCTTATGTCACTAGTATCATAAATATTGAATTGAGTTTTGACTATGTGTATTAAATTAACGAGTGAAGAAAATCTGACAGATAATCTAAAATTTGAGTAGAGATGGCAATATTCCTGTCCCGTAGAGATGGTCGATATTCCTGAACCGGTTCTGGAATCGACGATATTATTTCTCCGAGGAACCGGTTCCCTTTTTTGGCAAAAAATGGTGAATACCCATTGAAAGTAAAGGTCCTTTTTACGAGTTCAGTTCAACCGGTTCCACAGTTGTAGTGCTTTTCATTCACTGAACATCGCAAGCAACCCTCCCCGCGAATGGCGAGGAACCGGTTCCAGTTCTTTTCGTTTTTAGAATTTCGCTAGCAACCTCCCCATGATTTTTTGCGGCTATTATAATATAAAAATCTTCTTCGTGGAACTTTTCTGGCACCAGGAACCGGCTCCAAAAATAGCTGGATAAATAACCGGTTCCTCGACAGTCACCGGTAACTGAAACCGCAGGTACACCCAATTTTCGATATGAACCATCCCTACTGGAGCCGTCAATATTATCCCGAAGAGGAGCCGGTTATTTTGGGTATAGCTCCTATTTTATAAAATTAAAATATTTATTTAAAAGTTACCGGTACTTTTTCCTTGGAATGTTGGCGACGAAGTAAATTGGCTCCGGTTATTTTTTACTAGAATTACTTTGGCAACTCCGCCCCCCCCCAAATAAATCACAAACAATATTTAAATAGGAACCAGCGCTTTTCAGCTTGAAGTAAATAGTAAAGAACGGGTTTCAATTATTCAACCCACCCTCCCATGAAATAAAAATATTTAGAGGATATGGTTTTCTTTTTTTTTTTAGAAAAAAATGTTCGGTAATCGATTTAAAAAGCAGCTGGATAAATAAACTCTGATTCCAAAGCTGGTTCCAAAATTAACCGGTTCCTATTAGTAAAATGTAATCAAATAAATAACTGGTTCCTCGCTGGTCTTCGGTTACCAAAATTAATGACATCCCATTTCAGATATGAACCAATAATCCTTTGCAAATATGATTGTGTAAAAAATACAAAATATGTTGGTTTATGTATTTAAGTATCTAAAAAGTGATGTATTAAAAAAAAAGAATCGTAACTCGTTAACGTTGATTAAACATGAAAAGTCTTTACTTTCGACATCATTTTTTTCTTTTTTAAAAGTAGGCAGGGACACTTAGTATGATGAACAATAAAATAACCTTGAAAACAGGCAAATAGAAGGTTGCTTGTAATTTTCTTGATGCTATACATCGGGTGGCGATAAAATGGGAACAACAGCCGCCATAATATATTCCAAAATAAATATTTTTCCACACTACCAATGATTTATTCAATGCATAATATCTAATAGAGGGATGTTAATATCGGAAATTGGGTCTCACTGCGGTTCCAACTACCGATGACTGGCGAGGAACCAGCTATTTATTTAAATATTTAAAAAAAATCGGTACCTGGTCCCAGAAAGGTTACAAGAAGAAGATTTTTAAGCTATGTTTATGTTATCAAGAAAGAGTTCTTATGATTTTTCACTTTTTTTCGTGGAGGAGGGTGTATATTCTGGAACCGAAAAGTACTGGAACCAATTTTTAGAAATAGTTTCCAGCGCTTTTCATTCTCGTCTCTAAAAAACTTGGTTTCGAGAAAATTCTCACTAAAAGCATTAAAAGGATATTCGCCATTTTTATTTTCCAAAAATAGGAACCGGCTCCTCGGTGAAATAATATCGAAGTAATGGCGTGTCTACACAATGCCAGTATTTAATAGATTAACAAATAAATCGTTTAGTAGAATTTGTAAGCACTGGCCAAGTGTGGATAAAACGCATTAATGGCCAGTGCTTACAAACAGGCATCGTGTGTACACGCCATTACAGGGACTGGCTTGGAATCGGTTCCTTGTAACTGGGACAGGAATATCGACCATCTCTAATCTAATAATATCTATTTCCGGTCTTCACTTTTTTATTTTTCGTTCAGGTTGTTACCAATGTAACGGACTGCGGACTTCATTAATTTCCTTCGGGGTGGTTGGCGCCCGTTATTTGTTAAAAACAAATATCTACAGCCAATGGAAAATGGAAAAATTCAAAACCATCGAGAAGATAGGAGAGGGAACCTACGGAGTTGTGTACAGGGCTAAAGATACCATCACAGGGAGGGAAATAGCTCTCAAGAAAATTAAACTTGAGAAGTAAGTTTTGGCGCGAAAACTTGACAGTTGATTGTGGGGATAAATTCTGTTTATATATATTTTACTCATATTAGCCGTGAAAATCATCTTCAAGTGTATTTGGAGGTCGTGCTTCTCATTTAAATTTTTTTTCATCACTTTTAGAGTATTTTTTTGTTATCCCGTTTAAAAATAGCCTATTCTATTTTACTTGATATGTGGATAAATTCTCGGTGTTGTGATGTTTTACTCATTTTAGTCGTGAAATTCATATAAAATTATATATTTAAAGGTCGTGCTTCGTATTTTTTATGGTTGCTTCATTCTGATTGTTTTTTTTTTGTAATCACGTTTTTAAAATAACCTATGGAGTTTTTGTTGATGTGATTAATTCAAGATATTTTCCTTGTATTTGTATGTCTTTTCTTAATTTTCAGTGAACCCGAGGGAGTACCGTCCACAGCCATCAGGGAGATATCCCTCCTGAAGGAACTGACCCACCCAGCAGTGGTTCAACTACTGGACGTTGTTTATGCAGAGAAGAAATTATACCTTGTGTTTGAATTTCTTCACATGGATTTGAAGAAATTCATGGACTGTCGAAAAACCTCCCTTGACCAGGAACTAGTCAAGGTTTGTCCACAATAATTTAATTTATTAATCTATCTTCTCTTCATTTTTAATCACAACTGGTAATTAATAAAATAATGGTGAATGCTGAAAAGTTTTCTAAACCTACTTTTTGATCAGTTAAAGTATTTTTTTTCTCTGTGGAATACGTTTTATGAATATCTTTGTTTACTGGAAAGCATTTATTGGAATCAGTATACATTAAAAAAAGATTTC
Organism: Drusus annulatus; assembly: GCA_022651775.1. Lineage (NCBI taxonomy): Eukaryota > Metazoa > Arthropoda > Insecta > Trichoptera > Limnephilidae > Drusus > Drusus annulatus. The sequence goes on along the minus strand of JAGWCC010000604.1, from coordinate 553,693 downwards.
TTTATATGTAGTCTTAAAAATGAAAGCCTAAAGGCAGTCTTCCTATAAATTTCATGTCAGTTCACACATTTTCTTTCATTTATACCATCTAATTGTACAATTTTAGAGTGTTTTTAAAGATATTGCATTAAAAGTTATTACAGCAGAGTACAAAATAAATATGTAGTTTTAAACAAGAGAAAGAAAAAAAAAGTGATCAAAACAAGGTAGACATAGTTTAAAATTAAACAAGCAGTAACAAATCTTGCTGTTTAACCTTTAGAATGCCGGCTTCCTGCAAGGTACAACTTCCGTCAATTATTCACCAAAACACTCGGTGAAAATAAACAACTTGTAGTTTTTAATCCTCTACGGTTTAGAGTAAAAGAAATCTAAACTATTACATTGTAGCCGTTGGAGTTATGATTATTAACTCATTCTTTTAAAAACAAGTGTTTCAGCGAATGTTTTGGTTTCAATGTCAGGCACTGTCGATCCAAGAACACCGATTTTGAAAGTTGCGTATTATCTATTATTCCCTCGCTTTTATCTTCAACACCTTGAATGAGGAGGTACAGTTTACTTTTTCATGTTTCACAAACAAGAATAAATAAAAAAAAAGAAATGTAACCATGAAACTAAAGTCGAGTACATAATATTGAAAGAAAAATGTCTAAAAAGAAAGAATTGAACATATTATGTACTGAAAACAATAATGTGAGTGGTGGATAATTCTTGTGCCCAATTAGAGTTGACTGTAGCCTTAATGGATCTCCAAACCATTGTATGTATGGAGTACTAGGAATTCTAAGATTCAATCAAAGAGATCTAAGCTATAAATTGTCAAAAAATCAAAGTCATTGGATTTAGAGTTTTTGTTTTCATTATTACATCTGTTTAAAATCCTGACTCGCATAGATATGATGTTGCTATCAATGCTCACATACCCCTTAAACTGTTTCAGAACCCTTCTTAAAAAGTCACATCACAGTGAAACCCACATATAAGGTTATTTTAAGAAGCGTTCCAAGTTAACAAGTTTCGGGCACCTTGAAGACTGAATTAAAAAAAAACCCAATTTATTCCGCGTATAAGGTTTTTTTCCCTTGGAAAACCTAATAAGATAGTTTCACTGTACTAAAGCTTGAAAGAGAGTGTGTTGCCACATTACAAAATTTAAAGTTCTATGTACGAGGGTAATTTGAAAAGTTTCAGGCCTTTTTAAGAAAAACACAAATTTATTTCTTGACATAGTCATCCTGCAACTCGAAACATTTGGTTCAACGTTTCTCAAAATACTGGTTTCCAGCGTTTTCCACCTAAGCATTTGATTTATATTTTTTTCCCCGAGATTTTTTTTCAAATTAGGAAACAGGAAAAACTCGCTGAGAGCTAGGTCTGGCGAATAGGGTGGGTGCGAAAGCAATTCAAACAATTCAATTAGTTCAATTTTGACATTGTGACCATGCACGTGTGAACCCGAGCGTTATCTTGGTGAAACAGGATTTTGATCTTGGCCAAATGTGGCCGTTTTTTCTTAGTTGTGGCCTTTAGTTTATCCAGTTTTTTTTTTCAATTTATACAGCAATGCAGCCTAGTACTGTTTGTTGATTGTTTCACCCTTTGCAAGGTAATTGATAAGAATTATTCCACGGCTATCCCAAAAAACTGTTCCCATCACTTTTCCTGCATAGAGAACGACCTTTGCCTTCTTTGGAGTTGGTTCCCCCACCGCAACCCATTGCATTGACTGCTGTTTGGTCTCAAGTTTATGGTGGTAAACCCAGGTTTCATCGACGGTTATCATTTGCCGCAAAAATTCCGATGGTTTTTTTTTATACAGGCGCGCAACATCTCCGTCTGTATGCGCTTTTGGTTGAAAAACGTCAAAAAACGCGGCAGCCAGTGCGCAGATATTATTCTCACATCTAAATCTTGATGTAAAATCTTGTGCACCCATTTAGATGATATCTCACAAGCCTTAGCAATATCCTCAACAGTCAATCGATGATCTTCCATCACAGTTTAATGCACAAAATCGACCATTTCGTCAGTTGTAGCGAGTTTCGGGCTCCCGGGACGCTCCTCGTCTAAAATGCTTGCACAACCACGTTTGTACTCGGCCATCCAATGTTGGACCATTGTAAATGAAGGCGAGGCTTCACCGTATACAGAGTCTAACTCACCTTTTATATTCGGAGTCGTTTTCCCTTTTAAATGAAGAAATTTTATCATTGCGCAATACTCAATATTCTCGATTGGTGACAGACGATGTCAGCTGTCAATTTTGAAAGAGTGCCATAGACAAAGTGATGGTCAGAATTACTTGAAATTTTTGCGGTTTACATATTTCAAGGCCATCTATCGGAAGGCGAAAGATTTTTTTTTCTACAGTTACTTTATGTCAATGAGGTCGGAAACTTTTCAAATTACCCTCGTATTTAACAAATAATTATTTTTCTAGAGCTACCTATTCCAGTTGCTTGGCGGCATAGCATTCTGCCACTCACACCGCATCCTGCACCGGGACCTGAAGCCCCAGAACCTGCTGGTGGACGCCCAGGGGCACATCAAGCTGGCCGACTTCGGGCTGGCCCGGGCCTTTGGGATACCAGTCAGGATCTATACACACGAGGTGGTCACCCTGTGGTACCGGGCACCCGAGATACTGCTTGGATCCAAGTTCTATTCTACGGCTATTGACGTGTGGAGTTTGGCGTGCATCTTCGCAGAAATGGTAAGAAAATTAATTTATATTTTTCATATACATACATCAATGGCGCTATAACCCTTGGAGTCTCGGCAGCCTCCGAGAATTTTCTTTACCGCCACTATCCACAAATTCAAATTGTTCAGTATTTAAAAAATATATATCGTCGTCATACAAGCAAAATTGACCAACTGCAAAAATAAATCGGATATTCAATTCTTTCAATCAATTATCTTACTCATAATAGATTTAATACTGTTGAATAAATTTGCATAAGAAAATTAGGAAATTAATACTCCATATCGTGTGAATTTTGTTTCTAAATACTTGGTCAATTTTGCCTGTAGAGAAACATTCATATTGCGCAAATGGTCATTCGCTCAAAGTGTGGACGCAATTGTGTTTCAAATTTCTAGTACCCAAAGCTGAAATAAAAGATGGTTCTAAATATTTTTTATATAATTTTAATAATTAATTGAAAAACCAAATAATAATAATTATGTATTTTGAATGGAAACAAATTTTTCGTTTCGTTTTTGACCTCGAATACCAATATTTTTTTGAATTTGTCACTGTGATTATACTTATACAGAACAATTCCAGGTTGATCTTTCCCGTACCTCGTGCATTTCAATTTCAACGGGATTTTGTTGAACATTGGCATCATGAAATTTGCGTGGATTTTTCTGGAATTTTTAAACAATGCAACTGTTTAGATTGCAATATAATTTCTATCATTAGCTCCAAAGTTCTACCATTTTATTGTTCTTTAAAAAAAACCTTTTGATAAAATAGTGTAAAATAAAAAAGAATTTAACAAATCTTCAGTAATCAGTTTCCTGGGGTAAATAAGCAACTCCTTTAGTCATGGTTGCTAATCTTCACATGATTTATTTTTCAGTTAACGAAGCGCACCCTCTTCCCCGGAGACAGCGAGATAGACCAGCTGTTTAGGATCTTCCGCACCATGGGCACCCCCGACGAGGACTCCTGGCCCGGCATCTCGCAGCTGCCCGACTACAAGGCCATGTTCCCTCGCTGGAAGCCTACCCCCCTGCAGCAGGTGGTGCCGCAGCTGTCCACCGACGCCCAGGACCTGTTCTTGGTAATATAACCTGTCCGCGGTTATTTTCCCTCTTCTTGTTCATTATGACTGCAGTTTCCACGTCTCCTCGCTGGAAGCCCACGCCTCTGCTAAGATAACCTGACCATAGTCATTCTTACCTCTCCGCCTTCCATGTTTGACAGACTCCGTGACAGCGTGATGGCATTCGAGTGTTGATTTAACTTGATTCAGCACTGGCATTCTTCCGGGAAATTGATGGAGTGGATATTTTTATACGATATATTCTGTTGTTTGTATTTGTCCAAAATCACACAATTCAGAGTCCTTTAGGCCCCTTTTGTGTATCATATACGCAAAGTGACTGACTGCCCCAGATGTGGTTTAGTGAGGCCCGCGTCTTTTGGAGAGAGGAGCTTGGCAGTTTAACAGTTGGGTCGAAATCTTGCTTAGAATGTCTTCGAACTATGTTTAGTAGTCAGATCGGAGTAGCTTCCCCTCCCCCACTTAACCTCGAAATCCCCCCCAAACTGGCGGTGTTATAGTTCCACTGGCTTCAGGCAGTTGTCACTATTTTTTAATTTACTTTATTATTTTCCTTATTTCATTAAAATACAATACAGATCTTGTGCCCACCAAACTAGGCTCATGAAGTATTATGATAGTCAATTCTAAATATCAATAATAAGAATTGAATAGGTAGTGTGTATAATCAAAATATCTTCTTTTCTTTCCAGAAATTAATGACTTACGATCCGAGTAAACGAATTTCCGCCCGAAACGCACTTTCGCACCAGTACTTCCAAGATATGAAGTTTGTCCGTCCCTCCCTACCAGAAATATCCCTAACCTCTTCATCAAAATCTAGCTGAGGTCGGTAAACAAACCCTAACATTAATAGATGCTATATTATATTTATCTGTTCACATAATATACCGTTAAACTCTCGGTTGTAAAGGTCTTTTAAGAGACTAGAAAAAAAACACTTCTTATGTGGGATAAACATCCCCCACATAGGAATTTTTAAAATATCCCATTTGGACTATTTTAAAAATTCTGTCTTATAAGTGGGTTTCACTGTAATATTATTGTGTCCAAATATTTTTTTGTCTTTTGGAGATGTTTTTAAACTTATTTGTATACATAAAAGGTTCCTACTTTGACACATGTTTGTTCCGATAACTTCAACTCTGACGAATGTTTGTTTCAATTGTTTTGAATTTTTTATAATTTTTGTTCCAATGCTTTCATATTTGATGCAATATCTGACACTATGATTGTTTCAATGGTTCCATATTATTTGATGCCGTGTTTGTTCCAATGGTTCCAGATTTGACACAATGTTTGTTCTATATTTTAAACAATGTTTACTCCAAATAGTGTCATAGCCGAACAAAAACCATAAACTTTAGATTAAAAAATAGACCCCTCCTACGTAAACTATTGTATTTTCAAAATCCAGATTGTTGAGGAGGTCATTTCAAAGCTTCTTTCAACCACTTTAATTCCAAATATTAACCGATAAATCCACATATTTTAAAATATAATATATGAAATTAAAATATTTGCTTAGAGTTAGGATTTAATATAAATATTTGAATTAACAGTGATCAAAAGAAACGCTCTCCTCAACAATCGAGATTTTGAAGATACAATAGTTTACGTAGGAGGGGTCAAAATATTTAAGATCTCCAATAAATATGACTTGGTGCAATTATTAATAATTATTATAATAATTTTTGTAACTTTCATATCTGGTTTAATTCTACTTTTCATTTCAATTGTCCAACTTTAATATTATTTATTTATGTGTTTTATGAATTCCTAACAGAATTACTCTACAATCTCAATCTACTAACTAAAGATTATTTTCTTACTGCGGGGTATGTACCAAGAAAATATACCTACGTGACAGCATTTGACTTCATAGTATAATAGTTTGGTTTATAATATTAGAGTAAGAATACACATATATAGCAAAATATTTTTACCCAACCAACACAAATTTGCGATAAATCACTTTCTCCGGGTTTTTATGTTGTATACCATGAAAGAGAAAGAGACAAGAAAAGTCTTCATATAATATTGCAGCACTTCTAAGTATGTAAGAATGTTCTCCGTCTGCGCTAACTTCACATCATCGAGTGATATTTATTTCCTATATATGTGTTTGAAAATTGCAGTGGTTATACAAATAAATCAAACACCATGGTGATATGTGTGAATGTTCAAATAAGACCAAACAAAGATTATAAAACATCACTTTTCAGAGGTATTTCAACAATTTTTAATATTTTTGACCAAACTTTAGAATTTTCACATTTTTTATGATATAAAGACATAAAATCAACAAAAAGCTTCCATCATTATTTAGGCAAAACTTCTGTTATCAGTGTTTGTGTGATATTTTGACTTTATAAATCATTTTAATGGTGTATTGTTTTGTTTAATGTGTTAAAATATGCTTATTAAAAACGTCCGAATTCCATGTGGGCGGTAACTAATTGGCTATCCAACTTCCTTCAAGATATCTTTGTCTCTTTCTATCGAGTCAGTAATAGTATTTTTTCAATTTGTATGATAATGGAGAATTAGTTTTTGTTCCCCCGTTGTCCTAGTATGGGATTTTCCTGGAAATACTAACAGTCATTACTTTCAGCCGTACTGACGTAAGACTTGTACCGAACCTAACGCAATGCCAAATATTTCTATGGATTGATTATACTGTTGACAGGCGATTTTGGTTCATTTAAATATGTGAACAGATTTTAAAGGATAATGATGAATGCCCAGTGCCTATAGGCACCGCCGGCACACAACTTTAATATAATAATAAGTAAATATTGATAAACATGAAGGAAAAGTTATTGTTTCAATTAAAAGCCCAAAAACAAGAACCAATAGAATTGGATAACAAAGATTTTATTACTGCAAAACTCCATTGTAAATTTTGACAGTTAATTCACAATGGCACCTGCAAATTTATAAGGAATGTTGCAAACAATGAAAAACAAATAATTGCGATATTCACATTAAATCGAACAGTATTGCACAATACAAACAATATTACAAAAGGTACTTTTCAAATGCTCGGCGAACATAGATTTAATGGTTATTTATTTAAACAATTCAATAGCTGCGGATGTGATAAATTTATAGTAATCTGATTAACTATCATCTGTTTTGAGAGTTGACCTCGGTGTCTTATTCATTGTCCTGCTATATGAAGATCGGTTTTATAAAATCTGATTATTTTATGTAATTTATCTTAAATTAACATTATAAATTAGATGAAAAAACATTAACTTTGATAAGACTATTTATTAATATTTTAAACACCGGCCAGGTTTCGTTTGTACCTAAGATTGTTACAAGCGATGCCTAGTTCGCTGTGCGCAAATGATTTATGCTGCATGCGCAAACGTTGATTACATGATTCATAAAAAAAGAAAACATGGAAGTGAATACGCGTAAAGTGAAAGGCAGGATTCCTAGCGTCATTTCTCAATTGTAGTGTAATTTTTGATTGGTTCTTTTACTATAAACATTAGTTAATTTACAGGGCATCATGAGCATGGACTCTGGGCCCAGAGGTTATGGGTTAAAAACCCGACAAAATGCAAATAAAATAATTGATGTGAATATTTCCACCTTCTATGTATCCAATTTAAAGATATATTTTCACTTCTAGGAGGGAGGTATACTTTCAGTATCACTTGTATCGTCTCATTGACTAAAGACGGGTACTCTTGTGTTGTGAAAACCTCGTGGTCGAGCGGTTAAGATCCTCAATTAAGAATCCAGAGGTCGCGGGTTGAATCCTGGTGTGCGCAAATAAATTTGATTAAATTTGTGTTATCACACATTTACTTCATATACACTGATACATATATACCTAGTATATTTGTAGCACCTTCCAGTGACAGATATTCTCAGTAGTGCCCTAGTGACTAGATTTGAATAGCCAGGTGTTTCCCCACCTTCCTCTTCTCTATCTCCTTCCTCCCCCATGCCATAGTCTTACTGGCTTTGCCCAGACAGAGGGGAGCAGTAGGGACTTTTGTGTGGTATATAAAACTAGTATTCTGCTTGCGGAATTAGTGTTTTCAAAAACGATTTATGAATCAAACACTAATAATCTAATTATTATTATTTTACATAAGTTATTATGATTGAATATATCGTTGCCAGAAAGGCGAAAGGGCTAAAGCGCCATTTTGGTAAGTTTACACTGGAGCACGTTAATTTTTTGTTTTGTTTTAAGCGCCCTTGAGGTGGTTTCTCAACGAAAACGGCGATATAAAAGCTATCCATTTATTAATATTATTACAATAAAATTCAAAAGTCTTCAGCAGCTGGTTGGATTTTGAAAAACTAACTCCGGGTAACTCAATGCTCTCACTGAGTTACCTGAAAAGCTAAAAAAAGTGCCAAACTTGTGTCGCTTGAGTAAAGCCTTCTCCCAAATGGTAAATATATTTTAAATGGCTGAAGGGCCACAAAAGTCTAGAGAATTAAACGAGAATCCGAGCATTCGATGCAAAAAAAACTGATCAAAACTGCATATTTAACTCATTTTTGACCACTAATTCTCGACTAATTTAATTTTGCTTATAGAAAGAGGACTAGTTAGCAAAAATCGATGTCTTTGCTGTTAAGATGTTTGCTCAGAAGTTTAAGGTCTGAGTTGTAAAGTAAATATTGCATTGGCTTAATTTCTGAACCGCGGACTGAACACTGAGGAAATTCATCTTTTTAAAGTGTCCTAACTTTTTAAACTTAAGAACCAAAAATGACCAAAATAACTCATTTTTGAAAGGTGGACAAATAGTCTGTTGATGTACAGAATTATATCATAACCTAATTATTATTGTTGGCGAGAAAGTAAATTAAATGATTCAATTTAAGAGTTATATTATATATTTAAAACGACTTGTAAATTTCAGAATTTCTTATGAATGTATTTTAATGCCATACATTTTATATTGTGGCTCCGTATGTATGTATTTAATTGCCATACATTTTATGATTGTGGCTCCAACTAGTGATCTTTAATAAATATTAACAATGTACTAATTACATATCTGTTTTATTTCACTTGATCCCCTTTTATCATTGCAAAAGGCGTCAGGAAAAGTTATAAAGCTTTCTATGAATTATTTAAAATTAAACTCGAGGAAATATTTTGATTGTTTTTTTTTTTCGTAGAAAGCAATCACTTTGTGGTTTGACATATTTAATGAAAATGAAATACTAACTTTGTATAAGACCACAGATTTAATTTTAATTTTAATGACCGACTGGTTTCGCTTCGCCTAAGCATCATCAGGAAACAAAAAAACTGAGAAATTAAATTTAAAAAATAAATAAATCATGAAATATTTAGATTGTCAAAAATCAGGTCAGCTTGTCAAAAAGTTTTACAGATTTCTATAACCTCTGGTAAGTGACCATCGTTCAGAAACTATCCATTGCTTTAAATAGATTTGTTTAGTGACTAGATATCCGACTTGGATTTAGTGAATAGCCAGGCACTTTCAAACTTTATTCCTTTCCAACGATTCCGGCTCATTTAAATATGTGAGCAATGGTTTTAAAGATAATGATGTCTCATTTTACCATTAGAAGATCTTTGCATATGTACAGTTTATTAAAAATCTCGGATTGATAATTAAATAAAGAAGTAATAAATTATTAAAAAGATTTATTGATTTCTTTAATTTTGTTTGTCAAAATACACAAGAACAGATTATGTAGGAGATTGTCATTTACACTTTAATATTAATAACATGAAGTTCATTTTTAGCGCTTTTCACATTGGTTGTATCTGAAATACCCAACATTACGTGACCCTCATAAAACACAATATTTAGAAATAATTCATAGTTTCTACAACATGAACTATTTTACTTAAACTTTTGTTGTGCTACGCATTGTAGTACGGCAGACCTTCCAATTTTTTCTCCATATTTTGGTAATTCTGTCTTGTAAGATCAGTAAAAAAAATTCTCCAAATATCGTTAAAAAATCTGTTATAATTGACATTTCTCCAGCGTAATCTGATAATCGAGGGATAATGATTGCCAATAAGTTTGAACATTATATAGGGGGTGAATAGCGCTAAAAAAGGTGAAGAAATGCAATATTAATTCAGTAGAGGACAAATTCAAATCGGAACCGTGACGAAACAGAGAATAAGAAAATATACTTTAATCTGCACTGTGTTTGAATGACACAAATAATATCGGTTTAAGACATTCTGCTGATACATAAGAAGTACTGAAGTTAAAATTATTAGGTACCACGAAGACAGCTTACAGCAAAACCCCCTAATAAGGTTGTCCCTGAAATTCACTTTTTATGGTCTTTTGAAAACTGAAATTGACCCTTGGTGGGCCCGACTCGCTCTCAGCTATAAAATAAAAATTTATTAATATTTTTATATTAAACATATATAAAAGAATATATATGGATATCCAAGTATTGGAGCTTATTGTTTACGTAAGCTGTATGTAAAAAATAAATAAATCTATCGTGTACACCCAAGCATTTTTACAAAACTCGATTTCGAGTTTTGCACCTAGCACACCTAGGGTTCAAATAATGGCTTTATTTGGAACCCACATAATACATAAAAGATTTTTTTTCACATGAATTTATTTTCAATGTATCCCCTGAAAAATCTTAAAAGTGAGTTTCACTGAAATTGAATGAAACAAATAATTCAGGATAATAATAATTATTAATCTACATACTTACCTCTATATCGAATATAAGTTTCACATTCTTGTACTAGGTAATTCTCAATAGTACACAAGTTCATTACACTTATTAGAAATATTTGAAGTGACATCGCCAGGTAAGGGATGAAATATAAAATGTTCACGCACTTAAGATAAGGTAAGGAGGAATTTATGGGTGGAAGATATTAAGGTTTCCACAGCTTCAGTAGGCCATCTTCGCTGTAGGTGGCCAGGAGATTCTGGTGAGGATGGTGGGACAGCCCGATAACGGATTTTTCGTGAACCTGTGGATTAAAAAAATTATGTTTTATTTGCTGACTTTTGATAATCTGTCAAAATGTCTGATTCGTAGCAATTTTGAGAAGTAGCAACTTGTAGTGTAGGTCAAATGAAAAATCATAGATAATAGAGTTGCAGCAGTAGGTACATGTAATTTTGGCTCAAACGATAAAAAAGTTACATAAAAAATTTTAACCAGAAAATACTAGAATTTTCCAAGGCGCCACCTAGAGTTAAATCAAACTACATAATGTCCAGTTGGCACCAAAAGCCTCGGTTCTTTTCTGTGTTTCTCTATTTCATTGTCTATTGAATGTTTCATATTTACATTGTTTCAATAATTAATATTGATATTATTGCTTCAATTAATGATTTTACCATCATTATCTTTTATTTACACACGGTTTATGTTAAACCTAATATTTAAGAAACAATGACATTTCAGAAGGTTGGGCAGAAACAATTAAAAACCTTTATTACAAGTGTGTTTATATCTATGGGGAATTTCTGTGGCATTATTATTCATCATTCCGCATTTCAATGTCAAATAGACTTACGGTGAGGGTCCTCTCCAGCTTCCCGGAGCTGGTGGAGAAGCAGTACAGCACCAAGTCCTCGCCGGCGCAGTAGATGAACTCTCCGCGAGGAGACAGGCATGCGCACATCAGGGCGCCGCCCTCGCGCTTACCCGCGGAGAAAGATCGTACTATCTGCAGGCACAAATACATATTTCATTGTGAAAACTTAGGTGGCTGGACAGTCTGAAAAGGAACACAGCAGCCCTAGGCATAAGGAATTGGAGAGGTTCGGAGCAGGAAACTGGCAGAAGTGGAGGCATTACTAGAGGCGACCAAGACAACGAGGGTTGTAGCACCGATGATGTATGCATGTAAGCAAACTTTCGCAACTAAACTGAATTAAGTGTTAGTATTAGATTTTAAGGAGTAGGGTCTCAAAACATCTTATTTCAATTCAAATGGGGATCAATTTTAAACATGGCTACAAATCATCGATGTGATAGTCTCGGAGTACACAATTAAGTTGTTGGTAAAGGTATTCTGCTGATAGCTTTATTGTAACTTCTCACTCTTTCTCATAAACGATGCATGTAACTGATAGAGATGTTACAACGGAGGTCTCAGCGGCAGACTTATAGTCATTCTGACTCTGACCAAAATCCAATTTTCATTTCGGAATGCAAAGTCACCTCTTAGCTAAGTACGTACATGCAAAAAAACAATAGAAGTTGATTATGATAATACGTGAAGGACAAAAGGTTGAGTGTACTAATTTTATATGAGTTTATTGAACTCATCCTCCTTCTTCCCTTTGAACATAGATGCACATATGTACCTCGGAGGAGTAAATTAGTGCGAATTAGGATGAAAAAATGGAACGATACAAGAGGTGTGAAGGGATTCCAGACTGCCAAAGAATAAAAACTACAATCACATTACCTGTCCTTGCATGTTCATGATGACGATGGTGTTACTCCGGTTGCACACCACAAAGTGGTCAGGGTTCTTAGGCACGAGGTGCAAGGAGTTGACAGCCAGTTCCGCGGCGCCCAGGGGACGGAAGGTGTTGCTGCATTCTGTTGTCTTTACAGACCAGACCTTCACGGTTCCGTCTGATGATGCACTGGAATTATTACAACACATTTAATACAGAAGATTTGCAACATTTTACAGCTGGAGCCGACAGAGTAATAAGTAATTGTAATAAGTAAGAGTGGGCAGAAATTGTGACGGCACATATTTAGGGATGGCTAAATGTAGGCTAATATTTTTGTATTTCACTGCAAAGCCAGTGAAGTTAGAAGTGGGAGTCTATTATGTTTGTTTGAAGATACTTCATTTTTGTTGATTATGTATTTGCATTGGGTGTTTATTATTGTATGTTTTTGACACGTGCAAAGACAAAAGTTAAGCATTATTTTTAGAAGTTAGAGCTTGGATGAGTGTTCACTTTGAAAGTAAGCATTTATAGTAATGAATGATGGTTCCTTTCCCTGATTTCCGTCTGCCTCACAACACTCTCCGATGATGAGTGTGTCATTAGCAGCTTCAGGCAGTTGGAATTGTTGTACGGTCATCACATAAAGAAAAAAGTTACCTGAGTAAATTGTGGCCATCAGATGTAAAGACCACTTCATTCACAAAGGATGTGTGTCCTCTGAATTCTTTCAGGGTTTTTCCAGACTTCAGGCCGTGAATTCTGAAACAAAAACCATTGAAATTTAATAGTACAATGCTTCCAAAAAATTCTATTATTATTTTAGATAATTTTACGACACATTTATTGCAGCTAGGTAATTGTGAGCAGAGCTATACTATACCTGATGGAGTGATCGAAGGAGGCGGACAGGACTTGCGAATTGTCTCTGGAGAACTGCAGGCAGGTGACCCCCTTGACGTGGGCCTTCTCAAATTTGCGTTGGCACTGGCCTGTGGCTACTTTCCAAATCTAAGATCAATTATTTATTTGATAAGTTGACACATAGAGAATTTAATAACCTATTGAGGCTTAAGTCCCTAATCTCAAAAGCACACTTTTGAGACATAAAGAAAAGACGAATTTGTTTGATTTCAAAGTTTGTCAAATCTTAGCTATAAAGTAGGAAATATGTTTGTACAAGCGGTTGTACAAAACTCTGGTGAGCTTTGGAATCATGATGTGCACAGCTTTCTCAGTCTGGAGTTTCTAGGTCAACACAAGTATTTGAAGTTTTCAATGCCATTGGCACTATGAGTTATGGAGCATTAAAATATTTGTGCTGAAAACTGTGGTTTAAGAATACATATAGCTTTATCATAATAAAGTAAAAAATAAACAGCTTATCTTAACTGTTGCAAATTCACAAAGGAATGGACAGTTATCAAGGACAGTACAGATTAAGCGTAAATAATAATCAAGGCGGTCAATACCGAGTTTGATACTAACAGTGGACAACGACTTACTCTCTTTTGAGCACCTACCAAGTTATGCTTAGTGAAAAGGTCTGTACTATAAATCATAGGGTTTAAAACCAGAGTAAGGCATAGTTAACCACCTTTTCATCATAATAGATTTACCTTAATCTTTCCATCATGAGAACCGCTAGCCAGCAGGTCAGAGTCCCGACTGAAGGCCACGCTAAGCACTGCCTGCTCCATCATCATGAAGCTGTCCTGCGCCTGGTACTTGAGATCCTTCCGGATCTTGCCCGTGGTGAAGTTCCACACCTCGATGAAGCCGTCCACGGAACCGGTGACCAGGTATTGACCGTCTGGAGAGAACCTGCAAAAATACACAATTCAAATATATACCAGTACTTCCATACCTTTGGATGTGTAAAAAAAACAAAATTTCTTCATCTTTTGGTGCCCTCTCCTATTGGAGGTTGGCTAGCGTCAGGGTACTCTTTACCCAACAGACAGCAGCACATAATAACTCTGCACTCGTACCATCACAAAGATTATGAAAAGATGTTATGCGTTATCTTTCATCAATCGTTCCTGGGATTATGAAATGAGTAAACTTATATTTGTATGACCAATATATTGAAGTTTTCTTCTTTTTCCAATTAATGTGTTCTAGTACAACTTCACAACTCTTGGTCACTCAACGAAGAGCTTTTGTATTGGTTACCCTATCAGTCCAGAGTATTTTGAGAATGTGCATAAATACGGTGTATATCGACATTTCAAAGGCTTCTATTTTCCGTCTAATGTATACTTGGTTTAGTGTTCAGGTTTCTATGGACAGAAGAATAGAGAAAACATAATAATGAATCATTCTGATTCGATTGATACGTATATGTATTGTTTGATTTCAGTTTAAGGTACCTCGCACACTCCACGTGAGATTTCTGTCCAAACTTGATGACTTTAGACTGCTGCGTCGGGTACTGCTCATCTTCTTGGTCTCTGATGGCCGCTTTACCTCGGAACAAATCGATGGTGGTGCCTGAAAGGATAAATTCAAACATTTGTGGTAATTTCTTATTAAAAATGAAAGTAAAAACTATGATTTATAAAGGGGAATTTAACAATCTATACTAAACAACATGACTTTTATAAATAAGGTTACCAGGGGAATAATAGGGTTTATTTACATTTTTGGAAAACAAATAATGAACCATTTACGAAAAGATTTACAAAAACAATCACAATCTAAATGAAAATCATAGAAAAACATTTCGAGTTTTTCAAATATTTAAAAAAAATTCTCTTCTTAATTGTTGCCAGCACAATATAATTTTATTGTGCGTACGAGTGTAACATTTTCAGTGTTGAAATTGATGTAAATTAGTGAACTGAGAAAATTATAAAAACAATTTTTGTACAACACCACAGAGATACAAAAGTTAAAAAAACAACACAAAAATATAGCTAAATAAACATGAAGATGAGGAAATCTTACAAATTATGAAGACAACATTTAAAAAAATATCCAGACAAACGATTAAGTACTAACCTATAATATATTTTACCAGAAAATTATTTTTATTCCATATATAAAATGTGTCCATATGATTTACTTTTGAAGGGCATTTTTAAAAGTATAACTAATCATATGCATGAGGTAAAATTTTTAAATAAAAGTAAGTCAAATCAATGTCAAGATTAATGATTGTTGTTTATTTTTTGTTACACACAAGTTAGACTTAACACTTGGAAAGTTTCTTGGTTGTATAACTAAATTGATTCAAGTAAGCAACTAATTAAGTTTTATTTGTTTTAAATTGAATAACTTTTCAGGTGTGTAAAATATGAAATTTCTAAACTTTCGTTAAGAAAAACACGCTTTTCTAACTTAGATGAATTAAATAATGTAGTTACGTTACTGAGACAACGCGCCTGGTTGCATTAAACCAAGTCAACGAGACATACCTCCGAAACACGCTTCATATAGCTATCTCTTCCGCACACACATATTCTTTGAATGGCTATCCTTTTCATAGGCGGGTGAAACATTTAGTGGTGCTACATTTTTCGTAAGATTTGTATGAATATGACGTGTCTTGTATTTTATGTCTATGTTTTCCAAGCCTTTAGAAAAATAAAATTTCAAAGAAGTGCAATTTCAAACTTTTGCGACAAAATATTCTAGAATCATCAAGAGCAGGGGCGGCTTGTGATTTTTATTGTGCTGGAGTGCTAAGATTGAAAAAACGTTATGATTGATGTTGTAGCCGAAAACGATTTTATTTAAAAAAAAAAAAAATTGTATGAAGATTTTTCAGATTATTTACCCACCAAAACTGAAAAATCTTCACACAAGAATAAATAAATTTGAAAACAATTTATTTTTTTCGGCTATAACAACATCAATAATGCCGTATTTTTCAATCTCAGCACTCTGGCACACTAAAGTCACAAGCCGCCCCTGGACAATAAACCAGATTTTTTTTTACACTCCTGTGATTTTTCACTGTTAACAACCTTCTATAAAATTGGGTGGATTAAAGCAACTAATATTTTTTGATTCTGAAAAAACAAATTTCTCAGTTTTCATTTTGGTAAGTCAAGTTACATCCCGTGATTAAAAAAAAAGAAAAGTTTTTACCAGGAGGAAGTAACCCTTGGTGCTGCTGCCACTTAAGTGCCTGCCCAAGCAGGGCCAGTAGCCTGGAGGAGGGTACGACAGACACCTCCCGGCCAGGGCGGCTGCAATGGCGGCTCGGCGACGCTCCTTGGTGGCCCCCTCAGGGTACGCCTCGCGGGGGTCCCAGTAGGAGCGGGCTAGGAGGTTTTCTGAAATTGAAAAATCATTGTGTTGTTAAGAATGATGAATTTGAGGGGGAGGATTTTGTGAAAAAAAAACAATTATGAAAAATCAATCATAAAATTAATAGTCCATTTTATTAAATTACGACAGGTTATGTAGTATATCAACCAATCTGGAATAAACACTTATATTCAAAATAATGTCTGTAATAATATTAATAGGTTTCATGATTATCGAAAGAACTAAAAAAGCACTCTTCTAGATAATAATTTGGCAATCACTATTTATAAAGTCATAAAAAACAGATTGATATAAAATATATGGTCAATATCAATAGGCATGTTTTACGCCAATAACATAAGTCACAAAGTTTTAAATAAGACTGTTTAGTTTTAGGGTGTTTTTAAGCAAATTTTGTAAAAACAAAAACAAGTGACTCTTGCGCATATTATTCAAATTGATTTTAGTTTAACTGTGTAGGTATTGTAAATAAAATATAATAGAATTGTTAATTACCAAGATGAATGTATCGTTCAGCTTCCTGTTGCTTTAACATGATCATGGGATCTGTCTGCCTCAAGAGAGACCTTGCCGCCCCAAGTTCTCTTAATTCTATCAACTCCAACACAACCTGTTCATACAGGTCTATCAGCTTCTTATCAGGCAGTTTGAGGGACTGAATTGCCTTCAGAACTGTGTCCCAATGTCCATTGTTGATGTCGGCGCAGAACCCGTCAACGCTGTCTACCGTATTCAAGGAAACTCCCGTCTCCTCCTGAAAAAGGCATTTTTAGGTTATGTTTTGTCAAATTTGATACCGCATCCAAAGCGAACGATACTCACTTGTAAAGTCTGTAAGGTTTTTGTCAGATTTGACTCTTTCAGATACTGCTGTATGAGACGAATAACGCTGTGAAATAAGTACAAATTCATTAGGAAATAAAAACGAAGATAAATAGTACAATTTTGATATATATTGATTCAATACGTCCAAACTTACTCAGCTGATTCAATTTCAATTGCCATTGTTTTATTTTAGAATACAAATGCTCTTGCAGGCGGTTTTTTGTAATTATTGTATCAATATTAAAGGTTTTTAAGAAAATTGCTTTAGTTCAAAACATGACATTTAGCATACTCCATAGAGAAAGAAAAATAATTCAAATAATATTTATATTTCATAGAAAACTAGCTATAGACAACTACTGTGTTTGTCTGACTGAGACTATTCTTCTGATATTGCTGTTTCAATCGGCACCACAATAATTAATTGACATCGTCTGCTTCGGTATTCATTTCAGCCATTAACCACGATAATTTTGGCGCATTATCCAAATAATGAAGAAGACAACGATGGTAGTAGTTTAGATGACTGGTAACATAAATTCATATTTATTATCGAAATAATCTTTTCATTATCCCAAATCATTAGTAAATTGTGTTGAATACGTAAAATTAAAAAAAAAAACTTTTTTTGTTTACTGAATTAATTTTTTTGAATATTTTACTTAAAACCTATTGTAAATTTGGGTGTCAAAATTGATGAATTAAAATATAAAACTCGAATTAGATGACAAAAAAACTAAGCTAGATCAATTATATTTAGTTCCATAGACACCAGCTTACCATTCTACACTGCTCGGTGAACACATAAAAAAATCTAAAGTGATATACGAGTATTATAGAAAAGCATGTTATTCAAATAATTCCCGTACATACGCAGGAAGTTCAAAAAGTAAGTTTGACTGAATGGAAAGATGGTGGTTGGGGGAATATTTTTCATTTATCTTTCTTTCTTAAAAACATTTTTTTTTTAACGTTGAGTGTCATTATGTCAATTTTAAGAACGATTTGCCAAAGTCTTGAAAATAATCATAAAAATGATTTTTTTCAAAAAATATACAAGTCCTAAAAGATCTGATGAATTTTGGATATTGGAATCCAATTAAAAGCTAAAATATTTGATTTTGGAGGTAGTTTGTCTCTATAAATTAGCCGAAGAATGGATATAGATGTACACACGTATATGTAAAAGCAGTCAAAAAGGAAGTAACTAGTAAATAAATAAAAAAATCCTGAACAATGTACTTTTTCACATTAATCTACAATAGACTGAGTGGATGATGCATTACCCAATCTGACATATTCTAAATCACAGTATGTATTTATGCATAAACATAATATTTAGTACCAATTAATATTAATAATAAAACAATAAGGGAAAAATACATGTAAATTATAATATTTCAAAAAAATTATAATAAAATGAAAAAAAATATTTGTTTAATTTATTTAAAAAAAACCTCAAGTAGCTACTCCTTTTAATACATTTCTGGAGAAAAATCTATTCACAGGATTTTTTCTAAGCCTGTTGAAAATGCACATATCGTCGATGTAAGTTCAATACCGCGGAAGAACCATTTGTCAGAATGTTTAAGAGGGACAAAAAACGTTTCCATTTCACGCGGTTTTGCTTGCTTCTCTGTATTTACTTTAACCGAGTGCACGCATTCGATTGGTCAATTTCAGAATTTGAACATGCCAGTATATGCGGCTTGTGCCGTTCAACTGAAAGCGCCAAAAAAACGTATCTTGAAATGAGGCTCATATGCGGTATTGGACTTACACAGACAATATGAAGCTTACTGGTCTTTATTATGTGAGACTAATATCAGATAGAAAATGACGTATTTAATTTCTTAAGAAACTGGATCAATACAAAACATTTGGCCGGAAACTGGGGCACAGTTGCTGCCGGAGACCCCGCGTCTCGAATATAGAGCACTTGGCACGCATTTATAAACATAACAATGTCTGAAACTCACGTTAAAAAAAATCTAAATGCAAAATTATAATTTTAGAATTTATTCTGTCTTATATGTTATAAAACATGTCCAAATAAAGAATAGGTCATGATTTTCGACATACATCACTTGCTATCGACGTAAAAGCTAATCCAACTAACTTTTCTTGTGACATTTTCATAAGTGAATAATCTTAGATGGATTTCAAATAGTTTTCAATCAAGTTTTATTTATAAAAACTCCGCTCTCCTGAAGCTGCTTCCTTGTGATACCGAGTATATTGCTTATATTTCATATAGCTTCCTCGAGAACTTTCAGATAAAATATATTCATTGAAAAAAAATGATGACTGCGCGCTTAACCAAACTTAACATAAAACGATGAAAGAACCAAAAATGTAACCACCTCATATAAAACTACAGGTAAAAATCAGAACAGTAGGTATTTTAAAGAATTTATAAAAAATGTCCTACAAATATTTAGATGAATTTATTCTTTGGTATAAATTCGATAGCGGAACAACAACAAAATGTATTTGTCTCAGTGCTTTGATATTGAAATTACACGAAAAGCGTAAAATATACTTGACATACGTAACATATATTATAATTCAAATAATCAATACGAATGAAAGAAAGAGAACAGCTTAATATTACATTTCCGCTAACCCTAAATCCTTTTCCCACTCTCCCCAATGAGATATCCCTTCCCTAATTGACGACATTACATATTTCGTAAAAATAAATTTATATTATTTGCACTGTAAACGCAGCCTGGTTAGAAGAAATTAGAATCAGGTAATAAGCCTACCTCTGTACAACGGTTAATATCTGCTCTGGTGAAGGAACGGTTTGCGTGTTCACTTGGTAAATTGAATGTCTAATACACATTACGTTACTATAGGATATGGAAGAATTAATACAATACTGAACTTGCATTCGCTTTTATAAACCACGATGGAAGTAGATGTGCGTTTTGATGATCGCGCTTCTTGTGTAATCCACGCTTTGGGCAAGGCTGGAAACTGTCCACCACTTTATATTTTGTTACTGGGGCCTGGGAATACTGAGAGCTTCAGCATTATTTGACGTTTAGTGCATTTGCATACTTAGTATTTCTGTGGTAGCGCCAGCCATTTGTTAATGCTAAACTAACAGAATAGATGGAGGCCATCACAAAGGAGCAACTGCGCCTTAACCTGTACTTATTTCCCTTTAATATTGTTTAGATAACGAAGAGACGTTGAAATAACACAATAAAAATAACTTAAAAATTAATTGACATGACATACCATACACAAATCGTATCCATTTTGTATACGAAAGGTATAAGGTACATATACAGTTGTGTGACTTACATATATATTCCAAATTCCATCAAATGAATATTAGAAGGTAGTAACAGGAAGACAGGAGACAGCAGAAGTGATAGATGGAAATGCTTTGTCGAGTTGAGAAGGAAAAAGTGGCGGTAATCAACGGTTCAACGCGCCGCACTCCGCTCCCGAAATAAAAAGTGGCTAAATGAATACTTCCATTGAGCGTCGTCTGAAGGGGATAGCTCAGTGCGTCGGCAGGCGTCGCGACGGAGACGCCAAAACACTGCAGACGTCTATTCTCTACTTGCTCCGACCGTTGTTCTGTTAGATTACGTTACTCCACAGTCTAACAAGTGTTAACTTCTGTCTAGTTCATCACTAGAAAAACGACCTAAAAATTACAAAACTTTGGCTTCAAGTGTAGTGTTATAAATTCAAAGTTTTTCACAATAAATGGTGATAGTTTATGGTGACTTATGTTGGTTATATTATTTAATTGTTTATAAAATTAATTTGCGGAGTTTCCGCGTGATTGGGTGATAATAAGTTCACGTATATTTCCAGTATGGCGAGCTGCATACAAGAAGTTCCACCACATTAAATTAATAATAGCTTAAAATGATGTCAGTATTTTAGTCTCACTCCGTTGTATTGTATACACGTGCTTTCGAGCAAAATCCCGTCGAATATTTAAATACTAAACGGTCTCATAACAGAGTATTTCAGCTTTATTCTTCCCGGCTTGTTGAAAGTTTGCCGACTTTGTGAGAATGGTTTGTTTATGTTGAAACACATCGGCAGTGACTAATTGTGATATCAGAATAAATCGTGCGAGCTGTAGATTCATCACTGTGAAAAGTATTTTATTGTACTCTGAGATATTTCCAGAAAACGGAAAAGGATCGCAGCTTGTGCCAAAATATGCACTTGTTTATTTATCTTACACCTGATGTTCAAAGTTCTCGGAAAATAACATAAATATTACAAGATACACATACGAATATACTCATTTATGTTGTCTCTCAGAATTTCTCTTGCGGCATGGCTTCTAAATAAATGACAGAAACCAACTACATTTATGAGTACCTGCTAGAATATTATTTATTATAAAATATTAAAAGATTTCCAAAATGGAGAAACCATCAACATCAAAAAGCGAGCACCAAGAGCACGGGAAAAGCAGAAAGAAATCCTCCGATGTGACGGGAGAGATTGTACAAGAAAGTAACGCAGAAGTTATTCCATTGCACAAAAGAAGATTTGATGCTAAACATAAAGAACTACCTCGCGGTTTAACAACTCTACCTCAAGCAAACTTAACCATAAAGAAACCAGATGATTCGAGACGCTTCTGCGAAGACCTCGCGGAAAGACTTAGGCTCGAAGGTCCAGCCTTGCCAGAACTTCGTCCCCTTTCTGAACGATCGGCTTTTACTGCGACCGGCATAGTGGCTACTGAGGAAGCGTTCGACCACCTAGATAAACTTTACAAACTCATGGACCAACTTTTGACCCTCAAAGATCAAAACTCCAAGCTGCAGAGGCGCGTCAGAGATTTGGAATATTTGAAGAATTTGCAAGATATGCACAAGCAGATTGAAAGGGAGATTCAAAGAGCCAAGACAACTGATATAAGCATTTTATTGGGGAATGAAGCGACTTGTATGGACTTAGAAGAAGAATACGGATACACAGAAGCATTGCTTGACAGTATGTTGGCTGCCGGTAGAAACGCGAGTTTGAAAAGAGCCAAGTGGAAAAGTCCTTCTAGGTCTAAGATCAGGCAGTCTTTAGTTGGAAAGCAGAGAAGCAGATCCATGGGAGGAGAAGAATTGGAAGGGTGTAGCTACGGAGACGCAGAATACATCAGTCGTTTGGAGGTTCCGTACAGGGGAAGGGGAAGAAGAACTTCAGACACGAAAGGCGGAGATGAAAAGTCCAAGATATCGAAGTGGACAAGGGTGAAGGCTGCGTTCAAGTGGGAGAAGGCTCACACGGGGGTGGTGCCAGAAGCCCTCCACCCGCTTGTGACCAGCGTCCATCAGAGCCTGTCGGCCCCCTCTCAATCTGTGACGCCTCTGTCTCCTACTCCGGGATCCATCTCTTCGGCTTCTTCAGTGGAGGAATTGACTAACCAATTGAAGGATCAACAAAATGATAGATCGGTAGATCGGCACTGCGCACGGCGTAAGTACAAACCTCATTGCTTTTATCCGAATATTCATTTTCCTATTCAGATTCGCCCGTTTTGGATTCATTTCTTTCATATTTCTATTAAATATCTTTTCTGAAAGAAAGACTTTTGCTGCTAGAGCACACATATTAATAGTTAAGACCTATATTTCTACATATTTATGTTATACAAACAGGCATTTCGGTAAATGTGACATTCATAGGTGATATATTTGTTTTGATGGGGCTCTTACAAATACACATTTATCATGAAAGGGTTCCGAAATGTCTTTTCGTGAAAAAATGCCATTAAATATGACAAATATCACGATTCTAGATGTGTACGTTAAATACTAATCTTAGGCACTTAATAACAATCAAAGTTGCTACTTCCGAGAACACCAGTCGCGGTTGACACACCCAAAGTACGTGTTGTACGTTGTGAATAAGTCATGTTTCATTTCGATAAATGACGATTCGTGGAATGCATAAACCAAAACTGTTTTAAGTTTTGATCACACGCAGGAGAACGGACTTCTTTAAAAGGATGGCTTGTGCGTGTGATAGAGGTTGTGCGTGTGAGCCAGCTCAGCCAGCTTCTAGCTTTACTATCGCTAAGTTAGATTAGCGACGGAGTCTGGGAATCTACTGGTCGGTATGTATATCCGTTGACGTTAGCATTAAGAGGTTACATGAGTTTCAGAGGCCAAAAAAATCTAATTTTCTCGATTTTTTTTCTTTTACTACAGAAAAGATTTTTATGAAGTTTTTTTGCATATTATTAGATAACTTTTGAACAACATTGAAAAAAATTGATGAGAAAATATGATAAATTGAATTGATGGCAGTTGATTTTTGGAGGTGCCTCGACAAAAAGGTAGTTTGCGGTAGTCAAAATAACTTGCGACTGCTTCATCTTAAGAGTAAAACTAGTCCCTGAACGAAGGATTTAAAAAAAAATTAAAATTAAATTTTTGGCAGTGGTTTGAACGTAAGTGTCACTTTTTCGGTATTCATTACGTTGTCAAAATTTTTGTAGTCGAAGGAAAAAAAATCCTTCGTTCAGGGACTACAAAATGATATTTCAAAGAAGTGTTCAAAATTTGGGCGAGATCAACCGATTAGTTTCCGAGAAATTTTGACTACCGATTTCGAAAAGTGTGTTTCGAGAAAAACGCGTTTAAGGTTTAGTGTAACTAAAAAGTGAAGAGCGCTACAGTCATGAGAGGGAAAGTTCAAAATGCTATATCTCCAAGACTTTTAGTCGGATCGATTTGAAATTTTGGGAATATATTCTTGAAGAGTTGTACTATCAAATAAAAAATAAAAACGATTTTTTGAAAATCTGAAACCCATGTAACCCCTTAATTATGTGATGTATGATTTCTCGCATTTAGCTTTAAGCAAACTGGAACGCATAAGAATATTATAATACATACTATATTACGTCAAATGCTTGAAATATTTCAGCCTGGATGTACATGTAAGCTGGACACCCACGATATGGACGGCATAGAAATACAGGGAAGCTGCCAACATATTCACATCCAAGTCGTTACGGTCACTATTAATACTACATCAACATGAGTACAATCGCATATGATAATGATTATAGATTAGAGAAATGTTTGGACCATATGTTCCAAACTGTTTACTGGTGTCGAGCTTAGATTAATTAAATAATGTCTGTGGTGTCGGGGGCGGATTTGCTATGGAACTAATGAAGCTTGAATTAACAGTTGCAAAGGTAGAAATATCCATTAAGCTTGCTTCGGGGCACCTAACCCTACAGGCTTCAGAAGCCTCCACTTTTGGTCTACTCAATAATAACTGTCCTCCAGCGGGTTTCTAAGCTGTAAGCTTGAATGATGTTGTTTGCAACTACAGTATGTATTGAAAGTGTTTATTTGTCGGAAACCCTTTGTTACGGTAATTGACTTGACACCACTGAACAAATCTGAACCACTGCCGCAGTTGTCGACGTCTATGAATTTGTAGATTACATTAAATATCAGTTATCGTTTATTTTATAACGCCTCGTAAAGTTTTCCGGCGTTATGCGGTGCCTTTTTTAGAAACAAACATTCCCGGGTTATGAATAACCTGACGATATTTTAAAAATCCTACTACCATCATAATAAGCGGAAAATGTTGCTTGTGCAATGATGGAAGACTTAGCCAGCAAAGGAATTGAACTCACGACGTCCGGGTGGGAATCCAACGCGTTTGTCCACTCAGCTACCGTCCGTTCCTTTGATGGGATATTTCACAAAAAATGGCGACATCAATCGAACTGAAATGAAGCAACTAAACGTGTTTTAATTTATTTTTCTATAGTGACTACCACCCGGTTTCTCCCGATAGCATTGAACAGGTTGAACGGGTTCCGCACACAAACACGTGGATGTGAACTTCCGAAACAAAAAAATAATCTATCTACCATATAACTTTGCGCGCTAAAACGAGGGGTCGGGATAGCAAAGCTTTTTTCTCTGGCGTTTTCGCTCCGATCGATCTATAAATTTGTATGTGCATTGAATTGAATAGTTTAAATGGGTTCCTCACACCAAAATGAGGATGTGAACTTCAACAAAAAAAATTGAAAAATCTATCTATCACTTTGAGCGCCAAAGCGAGGAGTCGGGATAGCAAAGCACTTTTCTCTGGCGCCGTCCATCTGATCGATCTAAAAAATTCTATTTGCATTTAAAATGTGTCTTAATTTTTTACAGTAAAATGGTTTGTAGATTCACAGCGATATTAAAATGATGTGGCGAGCCTAAAACAATTACGTTAACCTAGAAATTCCAAGCGACACTTTGGTGAAAAATGAGTTAAATATGCTGTTCTGATCAGTTTTTTTTCTGCATCGAATGCTCTCGTTTGATTCTTAAGGCTTTTGTGGCCCTTCAGCCATCTAAAATCTGTTATTAATTATTACGCTAAAAAATCTTCTGCCACGTCCGATAAAATATTGCTGACGCATACAAAAGTTTGAAATTTTCTTCCGATTACGTCTGCGATACGATATACTCACTATGTTTCTTTTGTTGAGTGTCGTTACTAAAACAGATTCTAGCCTCCTTTATATCTACACTCCGTCAAGATTGAATAGACCAATGCGGCATAGAATATGGATAAAAGATAGTTCATGCATAAAAAATTTTGAAATTTTCTTCCGTTTACGATCTTAGACGGTATACTCACTATATGTTCCTTTTGATGAGTGTCGCAACTAAACCAGTAACTAACGCTGCATCTTCAAACGCTGTTTGAAAGAATATTACTTCTTTATCTGTACTCAACGCAATGGCGTCCATACGTCAGATCTGACAGTTAACTGGTTCTTCCCAATAAATAGGTTAAAAACGGAAGCAGGTGGAAAACAAACGTTTTAAAGGACAATGTGCTATCATTTGTATCACTACATTGTTTGCGGGTTGTGTTTGTTGCTGTTTTAAATCAGTTTATTACCTTACTACATACCCTTTAGTATAATAACGACATATTTTTAATGTGTTTTTTAAACAGTTATGACATTCGAGGTTAGATTTAAAATTTGTTGGATTCTAAAGAATAATCTTAAACTCCGAGACCCTATACCCATATACGATATATACATATAGATTGTGCTAGGATGGAAAAAGCTGAAAACTTAGAAGAGAATGTGGTTATCCAATATGATGAAATTAAGCAATATATCAATTGTCGATATCTAAGCACCCTAGAAGCTGCATGGAGAATTCTGGAAAATCCTTTACATGATCAATCTCACTCAATTTTACTTTTAGCTCTACATTTACCCGATAGTCAGTCTGTTTACTTTGTAGAAGGACGGGAAAAAGAAGCTCTCAGGGAAGCATCTACAAGAAACACCTCTTTAACAGCGTGGTTCCAATTGAATAACCAACATGTAGAGGGACGCTCTTTTCTATATCAAGACGTACCAAATAAGTTTGTGTTTTCAGATGACAAAAAAGTGGACAAGACGACAGCGGGGAGGCAACAAAGTTATTGGACGATTACCTTCGATTTCTCCAAGAAATATAGAACTTTATCATTTAAGACTAATCCTTCTAAAGTGCCTGGAGCTACATCCTTTGAATCTTTGCAAACTGATGCGGCGAGTTAAATGAAGCTAATTGACGACATAGGAGAATGTCGTATTTGATGCCTAAACCTCTCCGACATCTATTTGTTTTAATATTAATACAATGTATCCCTTCAGATCCGTTACAGTTGTGGAACGATTTTAAAAAAAATGCATGTAGGAAAATTTTTTCTATCATGATGTTAAAGAAATAGCTATTATTTTTTTGTCTTTTAAACATACAGGGTATGCTTATGAAGGAGTATTCATCTTGCGGAATGCAGGGCTTACCTGAACCCTATGAAAGTTGCAGTTTCGGACAAGTAACTGATTTTACTGTAATGTCCGAGAACACTTTAGGTGAACTAATGGCTGCAAAACTGAACGACGAACAACGTCAAGCTTACGATTCTATTTTGAATAAGTTTTTTTCGGGTGAAAATGATGACAATAAATGTTTCTTTATCGATGGTCTCGGGGCAATAGGTCAAACGTTCCTTTACGAAACATTGATTCACACCCTAAGAGGTAAAGATAAAAAAGTTTAATCAGTCGCTTGGACAGGTATTGCAGCTCTTTTGCTACTGGGTGGCGTAACGTGTCATACCGCTTTTAATTTACCCTTCAATTTACAGGATAATACAACATGTAAGTTGACATCAAAGAATCCCAAAATTATAACGGAAGCAGATATTATCATATGGGATGAAGCACCGATGGCTCCAGGGGTTGCTTTAGAAGCAACCGTACTGTACGCGATATAATTGGAAATGATTTAGTCTTTGGTAAAAAAGTTGTCGTATTTGGCGGGGACTTTCGACACATACTTCCGGTGTGTCAACGTGCCCCACGATGACAATTAATTGCTTTTGGCCTTAGGAGATGGTAAAGTTCCTCCTGTAGAAGGAACATCAGAATCATCTGAGCTTTTTTCCAATGTCAATATGATTCAATGTACATACGGCGACAGGCATACATATACTGATGCTTTATGAATGACTCACCGAACTATATTGTATGTTCGTGCAATTAATTAGGATGTACTTTAACGATTAGAAGGACCAATGAACACTTTTCATTCCGTTGATATTATCATTGATGAACAAGGAGATTTAGATGATAATGAGCAACTTCATTTTCCTGTTGAATTATTAAATTCTATGGGAGAGAGAGAAAGCATTTTCTCTTTCATTAATTACTAATAAAATACAATTTATTCTTTGCGTTGTCATGGATGAACGAGATTTATGTTGGAGTGAAGGGTGTTCCTCTCATTGTCTGCGGTGTTCAAAATAATGCATTTAGAATATTAATTACAAGAATTTTTTTTTATATGCTTAAATATTTGAAGTAAGCATGCTATACCGTGCATTGGCAGTAGATACTGTTGTAGTTGTTATTGTCTTACAATAAATGGTCGCCAACACTTGAATTGGGCGCAGCCCAACCAAAAGCCGCCCGCAGGGCTCATGGGAAAAAACCCGCGGCAGCGGGTTTTTATCTGCTAGTATTTACTATTGGGAGAAGGCACTCAAGCGACACGAGTGTGTGAGTTTTTTTAGCTTTTTGTCGCTTCAGGTAACTACAAAAATAAAACTTACTCATGCTCTGGTGTAAACTTCCCAAAATGGCTCTTCAGCCCTTTTGCCTTTCCTGCGACGATAATATGTTGCTTTAGCTAGATTTCTGATATATATATTTAAGATTGTAAATTAAACATTATGAGCGATTTTCGATTGATGGGCACCTACTCTGGAGAAATAGAGTATCTATTACGCAATGCTATAGTCAAATCTAACGATTTATTCAATTATTTCCGTTGCAATAAATCAACGATCAAAGAAATGCGATTTGAATAGGAACTCTACGAAATATAAAACACACACGGTTCTCCGCCGTTAATGGTCGATAAATACAAATATGCCAATGGCTGACGGCCAAGAACTCAGAAGAACTTTATTGGTTCCTCTGTTTGCATTACAATGTCAATGGTGTAATGCCAGGTAAACGTTGGATGAATCAGCCACTGTATTGTTTACTCGAGTCGAGTTTTACTATTGTGGATGTTTGATAACTCCCCTGCGGTTTTTCTACGATTTTTAAGCGTTTTCTAAGAAACGTGAAATGTTTAGTTTGATTTAATAACCTTTTAAGAATTTCCAAGTTTTCGGTTTGAATGCAAATCCATAGAAAAATGGGCGTATCGTAACGTTCAAACGTCGACATTCAATGAAGAATGTGCAATACACATCGATTCTGAATATAAAACCATTATTGTACTGTCTGTATGGTAATTCGAACAATGAATAAACTTTTTGTTTATTTAGTTTTTACAACTTATGTGTGCATTGGAATATTTTTTTTGGAAACGAAATGAGGAATTCTATAAAGTATATGTTTTTTTGTAAAAATCGGTTCGATTCGAAGTGTTCAGTGGTGCTATTGTATTTTGGATTAAATAACTTCACAAAGTTGCTTATATCCCCGCGATGGCGTCCCTAGCGGTACTCCAAACGGCTCATTTTATCGGAGTATAAAAAACACCGCAAACACAAAAAACACGAATACAACATATTATTTTTGTGAGGGGTAATACAGGGCCGGTTCTGCGCAGGCGCAATTGGAGCAGTCCGCTCCAGGCGGCGAATTGCCAAGGCGCCTAATTACAGTGATTTTTTGCACGCCCATCGCCTATACGAGTATATTGTATTAAATATTTTTTTTAAAAAATACTATTCATGGTTCGGCAATCGAACTCCCCCGTTCCGATTCGACTGCGCCGAATGGAAATTCGCGTCTCTCGTTTTATACTTTGCAAATTTTGACAAGAGGTGACGCAAATTTTGCCTGCGCCAGGCGTCGTTTGGCTCAGGGCCGGGCCTGGCGCAATAGAAATAAAAAAAAAAAACAGGAATCTCCACGCAACTCAAGTATCTACTAATATTACTTAAACCTTATTTGACGTCATGGGTCCCAAATACCCATGTTGCTCAAAATCACTTAAAATATAAAATATGAAATTTCCAAAAGATGAAAACTAAGTTTTCTCTTGCTAAATGAGTTATTAAAAAAATGTGTTTGTACTACTTGAAGGCCCATCTTGCAGACATGTTCGGAGTAAACCATTCAAAAGGGCTTCATGATCTTTCTCCTCATCTTTGGCAGAAAGCACTGAATTTGTGACGTGTCCTTCCTAATGTACCCTGCATCATCCTCATCCTGCACGCGCTCCTATTCTATCTTTGTGACGAATGTGAGATGAATCTTCTTTTCATTTTATAGTTTTTCACTATCTAACGGAGATGTCTAGTCTTGAAATAAATATGAGATCTGTAAAAATTGACTCGAGGTTTTGAATCCCCCATCTTGACAATAACATCAAAACACCGATGAAAACAAAATATAAAAAGTTACGTAAGTGGTGTCGTGGGTTTATGAACCCACGTGACTCTCGTGAATCGACGTTGTAATTATGTGAGCGAGCTGCCGTCTATCCTCCTGCGCGATTTCAGACGGAATGTATGAAGTATGAAGGTACTGAAACGCGCAGGGCTTAGCGGTGAACAGAACACGATCGGTAGAGATAGGGAGTTACGAGGTGGGTCCCAGGGACCCACGACGTCATTTAAGGGTTACAAGAAGCACATGAAAGTTGATAATGCTGCAATAACTTTTCAGAACGTTAAAATTAAATAAAATTTTCAAAAATGTTCTAAAAGGTTATTTTTTACCGTAGATAATATCCTTTTGCGTTTTAACTTTTTATTTGTCCGACTGATTTAGTATGTTTAGTCTGAAAGTCATTTAGTTATATGATAATAATAATTATTGTATCCGGTAATAAATTTGGTGATAAAATTGCTGCATATCGTAATACAATTATAATTTATGGATGTATTTTATTGCTTAGTCGATTAAAATGATTTCGTTGGAAAGTCATAGTTTTAATTATATTAGTTTATGTTATAGTAGAGAAAATCTGAATGTTCACACTGCAGTATTCTAATATAACATTAAATGAATTCGAATTGAAAAAAAAAACATTTGGCATTTGTTCTGTTCACTTGTATGAACCAATGTTGGACCGAGTTTGGCCTAATTTTGGTTCAAATATTGCTTTGAGTCGAGCCATCCAAATATAATATAATGACATCGGCTTCGAATGGCGGTGTAGGTTGGTGGAGGACGTAGCGTTTGTTATTTGTTGTAAGTAACTAAGTTACATTGCCTCGATGTTCATTACCTCCGTGGCATAGCGGTAAGATGCCTCTTGGCTCTGGACCAACACACAACGCCTGGCGCAGGTAAAAATTTTGGCGCCCCTTGTCAAAACCTAAATTTAAATACCAAACTTCTCAATAGACTTTTTTATATCTAATAAAATAACTTATTTTGTAATTATAGTACGCATCTTCGCTACTTCCCACGTAAATCCATATATACAAATTATTACTTTCTTTAAATGTCATCACTGTCAACCACTTGTTTTTGGCAGGTTTTCCCAGCGAAAATATCTAAATATAAACTAACAGGTCCAAAAATAATAAGCTTAAAATGTAAATGTTTTTTATGTTATATTAGCAGAGTAACTAATGATTCATACATTATTAAAAAAATAATAAAATACACTAAAAATAACAAGGTGCGTCACAAATTCCAAAATTGCTTGCAGGTAGCTAGATGTTTCAATTACATTGTTTCTATATCTTCACATAACATTTATATCAGTTTGCAAAAACAGTCTTTAACGTTGCTTTAAATACACTTCAAATTAGTGTGCAATCACATTGTGAAAAAATGTCAAAAGTCATCTGTCTCATTATTTCATTAAACTAAATTTGCGCTATTTGCTCTCTGCAAATTCACTGCTTGTTTCTGCATAATTTTGTCTATTTTCAATACACACCATCAATTATAAGACAGAGGCGCTGGTTTTTATTCCACGGTGTTCGATTTCCATCCATAAATAATATAATTATTTTATTTTTATGTTTTTTTGTTTTTTTTGTTTTTAATAATATTTAGGTTAGGTTAGGTATTCCTGGTGTGAATTTTTAAAAATGCTTTCAATGGAATATATGACTCCAACGAATTAAAAAAATTAACAAAGTGCGAGCCTTGAAGCTGGAAATTAGATGCCGTTTGTCTTAGGCTCTAAAAGATCGAATGGAGTGAATCTTTAGAATTATGTTAATAATGATAGACTAAAGAGGATTAATTGAAAAAAATCTTCCTTAAGTAAAATTTCTTTGAAAAAATACCACTTTGCGGGGATTTGACGGCCTCCATGGTCGAGTGGCAAGACACTCGAATACAAACCCAAAGGTCACGGGTAAAAAAACATACATTTGCTGCACGTTCCAGGGTGGTGGATAGTCTTCTGGTGAAAGACCACCATTCAGAATCGAAAAGTTGCTTAAAATTGGCTTTAACCTTGTTTGGTGACCACATCTGAATAGCCAGGTACTTCCCAACCTTCCTCTTCCCCATCTCATCCTCCCCACTACCTTCAGTCTCACAACATACCCCGATTGAGGATGCCATAGTCTCACTGGCTCTAGACGGTTGAAAACAGTTGGAAATTGTGCGGGATTCACTATATTTTTTTAAATGCGATCTTTGGGGTTGGAAATTAAATGCCGTGTTCGTAGGCTCTATAAGACTGAACGCAGTGAATCTTTAGAATTATTTTAAGAATAATGGTCTAAATACGATGAAAAAAAAATCCTTCAAAAGTAACCTTTCTTTTTAAATACCATTTTTCGTGCAAAATGCGAGCTTTTGAGTCGGAAATTGGATGCCGTTTTCTCAGGCTAATGCTAACGCTCTCTGAAGTAAAAACTATTAGAGTTTTCCGAATGAAAAATAAATGGAAATAGGTAGATTGTTTCTATTGAGTAGTTTGTATATAATAACTTAACAATTATATCAGTTTGCAAATAAAATATGAACGCTTTAATTTAATTTGTGTACATTCACTATCTTCATTGAAAATGGCTGGCATTGCTGAAAGAATGCGACAGCACTATAAATCTGTATAGCGATGTCTCTTTCTTTCATTTAATTAAATTTGCCTAAATTTCTCTCTCATTTGCACTGCTCGTTTCTGCATAATTTAGTCTCTTTTTAACGACCAGCTTGAATTTTTTGCTCGAACAGGTACCAACTCGTATCAAGTATTAAACGAGAGGTGCGGATCAAAAACCCGCGCCGTCGGGTCGGAAAATCGCGTGTTTGATTACCGTCCATCAACCAGGGTTGGCGAAGAGGTGTGTGCATAAATAAATCTACGTCTGCTGTGGGCTAGATTAGAGTTAGTCAGATATATTTTGGAATTAAATAGATGGATTATAATTTAACTGGCAATAAAATAATATAGTTAATAGTTTAATTAGAGGAGTTGAGTCCTTACAGAGTGCAAAATAGACTCTAGTGAAATATTACTAATCGGACTATTCCGATATTTCTATAAACGTTACTCGAAATGGATTTAGTTATGATTTGTGACCAGATCTGAATAACCAGGTACTTTCCCGCCGTCTTCTTCCTCATCTCCTTCCACTCCCTATTACCTTTAGTCTCACAACATACCCTATTTAAGGATTCTATAGTTTCACTGGCTCCAGATGGTTGGCACTCTTGTGCCGTATTCGACTGGAATTAAAAATGAAGTTTTTCTTTACTATGCCTTCAACAATTTTTTTCTTAATATCCCCATATCGTCAATATTTTTTTAAATTTTTACCATAAGGTGCGTCAGTCTATTATTTTTCAATTTCTATCATAAGATGCGCCAGTCTATTATTTTTCAATTTCTATCATAAGATGCGCCAGTCTATTATTTTTCAATTTCTATCATAAGATGCGCCAGTCTATTATTTTTCAATTTCTATCATAAGATGCGCCAATCTATTATTTTTCAATTTCTATCATAAGATGCGCCAGTCTATTATTTTTCAATTTCTATCATAAGATGCGCCAGTCTATTATTTTTCAATTTCTATCATAAGATACGCCGGTCTATTATTTTTCAATTTCTATCATAAGATGCGCCGGTCTATTATTTTTCAAATTCTATCATAAGATGCGCCAGTCTATTATTTTTCAATTTCTATCATAAGATGCGCCAGTCTATTATTTTTAATTTCTATCATAAGATGCGCCAGTCTATTATTTTTAATTTCTATCATAAGATGCGCCAGTCTATTATTTTTAATTTCTATCATAAGATACGCCAGTCTATTATTTTTAATTTCTATCATAAGATGCGCCGGTCTATTATTTTTCAAATTCTATCATAAGATGCGCCAGTCTATTATTTTTCAATTTCTATCATAAGATACGCCAGTCTATTATTTTTAATTTCTATCTTTTCAATTTTATCGTTGAAATAGACAGATACTAAGTATTAACCGTGCCAAATCAAGGTCTCGTATAATTATGTATTATTTTAAAACGTCTTCCTTTACGTCTTTACAAACCACATCTTCTGGTAACCAGAATCAAAGCTAACGATTTCTAAATCAGGTTTCGCCACCAAACGGAACATTTTTGGTTTTTATACCACATGATTTTATATTCGAATAATTCAAAATATCGATTCAGTGCAAAAGAAACACATTAAAGCTGGATTCACACCAACGTCCGGATCCGCTCAGTGACGATATTGTTCCGCAAGAGAGCTTATTAATATGGTATGAATATCAATCAAGGAGTATGTGCCAAGACAAAGTTGTGTGGCAGTATATCCTTCTGCCTACCCTTGTGATATTTAACTACTTAGTTAGTTAAATAATTATTTTGAAGTGTAAAAATACTTATATCACAGATTTTTTTTAAACCATTTTTTTATCACTAAATAATATTTTTAATAATCAATAAAAATTATTATATATATTTGTACGGGCCACCCTTGATTAAAAAATCATATTTTAATTTAAATGACTAATATTGTTGTTAATTTAATTCTTGATGAATCGAGTGCACAATATAAATATCACATAAAACATTAATTTATCAATCAAATGATCTTGAGAGGTTTGTTACAAGACGCCATAATTTATTTTACATACAAATGCGCTTGACATATGTGTGCACTATGTCAACTATGAAAATGCAGACTTTAAAAAATGGGAAAATCACAAACATCCCAAATCATTTTTTCCGCCATTTACAAAAGGGTGACATTTTGAAATTTGATTCCTACTAAACTAGGTTAGGTTAAGATAATTTTCCTATTTTAAAAAAGTGTTCCATCGAGGAAAAGAAACTCGATCAAAGATGAGGCGAACTTGTGCATATTTATAAAAAGGCGAACACAATCTATTGTTTTGCCGCCCGCTGCAAGTGGAGTGACAAATGACAGCTGTCACCGAGCGTGACCAGCGGCGCCACTCTCAATTTCCGTTCGCTCCATTGCCCTGCAACCGCCACCGCCCCAGTCTTTAATCTCCAGAAAACAGGATCTGGGAGAGCTGACCTGTCACCGAGAGACCGGGTGTCTGGCGGAGAGTGTTATGATTATTACGAATGCCATATTGGATAGGCGGGCACTTCGCCGTGTGACAGCGGCGGCCATCTTGGCTTGTTTATTTTGGAGCGCGCCCGAAATAGGCGCGCTATTTTTGA
This sequence comes from Drusus annulatus, assembly GCA_022651775.1. Classification (NCBI taxonomy): domain Eukaryota; kingdom Metazoa; phylum Arthropoda; class Insecta; order Trichoptera; family Limnephilidae; genus Drusus; species Drusus annulatus. Next base: position 518,195 of record JAGWCC010000604.1, on the reverse strand, counting down.
CCACCGCCACCGCCTGGCGGCAGCTGAGCGTACAACGTGTTCATGTTATAACTTCGTCCGATAATAGGCACTAAATTACAGTAGTTGCCGGGAAAACAGTCCGCATCAAACAGATGCATTGCTTGCATAAAGCATGTTTCAAACTTGTTATTCAACTTCAGAAAAGCAAATTTAAGTGGTACACTTCTTGTCCTTTTCTCACTGTCGACAATAAGTGGGCGTAAACATGACCAAACGCTATTTATCTGCTATGTTTGGCAAGGACATCATTGTCGGAAGTGTACCAATACACACAATCATAACAACTTTGATTTGCGCGAACGTTAACGATATAATAATGAAACAACACAGGAGAACCTTTATACCCTACTCGCCTTTTCCAGAATTTTAAAATAAAATCATGAAACTAACGAAATGGCCTCTGGGCGCTGGTGCTGAGAGATATTCGATTTACAGTTTCAGGTATACAAACTTTTCCGCGCAGTCGAGGACGTTGCCACTGAAGGTATTTTGTACTCGGCGAAAGACCTTTACGAAAATTACTCAACTTCGATAATTAATGTTACTTCGTTAAGAATTGAAACAAATTGAACATAAAACATAAATAAATACCTACCTTATCACAATTTTTTTTGTAAGCAGCATTTTAAACATCTTTTTTTAAATCTCTCAAACGGTGATGTTTTGATGAAATTTGCGCAGCTTTTTCTGTTTGAAATTTCAGGACAAGACAACGATATCAGCCAGCTACATTCTTTCAATTATGAGTTACAAAGCTTTGAAATATTAACAGTTTTAAAAAATAATACAAGACACTATATTATTTAGTCCACCCTTTTCAAATGTTCAATAAGGAAAAAATCAAATCTTAGACGAAGTCCGGTAGTATAATAGCTACTAGTAAATGGAATAAAAACATGTTTCACGTCCAAAAGGTGATTAAAAAAACTACTTTTAAATCTAATAAAAACATGTTTAAGGTTCAAAAGGTGATTAAAAAAAACTACTAGTAAATGTAATAAAAACAAGTTAAACGACCAAAAAATGATTAAAAAACTGTTTTCAAATGTAATAAAAACATGTTCAACGTTCAAAAGGTGATTTAAAAAAACTGCTAGTAAATGTAATAAAAACATGTTTAACGTCCAAAAAGTGATTTGAAAAAAACTACTTTAAATGTAATAAAACATGTTTAACGTTCAAAAGGTGATTTAAAAAAACTACTAGTAAATGTCTATAAATTAAAAAATCTAAACTATAAAGGTCGTGTGAAGAGTTAGAATAACAGAAGAGTATGTATGAGACGATGTATGAATGCAAATGAAGCAGGAAGTGTGTGCCAAGACAGAATTGTCTGGCGGTCCGTCCTCTCTGCCTACCCCTGCGGGGAAACGGCGTGATGGTTAGTTAGTTAGTTAGTAAATGTGATTTAAAAAAAAAAAGAATGGCGCTGTTGGCAATATTTGTACAGTAATAATTTAATTCAAAAGCATTTTCCTCTCGAGATAATTACATAAAAATTCTGTCCATTTTCACACTCCGTATTTTTTACCAAAGCTCACAAGTGAGTAGGCACTCAAATGTTTCAACATCTGCAGTATGTAAGTGTGGTGACATTATCGACACAGTCACCAGGCTAATGTTGTGTACGAATATTTGAAGCTTTTCAGAAAAAGCTTTTACTCAGTACGGGTCCAAATAGAGATAGGAAAACTACGAGTATATACATATAAATGCATTTATTTTAGATAACACTTAGAAATACATATGTTGCTTCCAAGTACTATAAAGTCAAGGCTTTTACCAGATAGGATTTTTTTTCCAGCCAACCCAGAATCGCTTACAGAGAACTGTCTTGAAATGATTGGTTAAAACTAATTGTATTGAGTCTTAAGATATGGAAATTAAAAACAAATATTGGGTCGAACAGATAATCTCGTTGTTAAAACATTGCTTTTTGATTCTTATTTTGGCATAATCACTTAACCAGTAAATTTATTTAACTTGCCTAGCAGTTTTGTAAGTACCATTCCTTCGCCAGGAAAAAAAAAACACGAAAACAGGCTAGCTAAAAGCTGGATTCACACCAACGTCCGATTAATTAATTAATTCGGGCAAAAGGATATACTGCCATACAACTTTGTCTTGGCACATACTCCTTGATTGATATTCATACCATATCAATAAGCTCTCATGCGGAACAGTATCGTCACTGAGCGGATTCGGACGTTGGTGTGAATCCAGCTTAAAGGTCAGGTTCAACTTTTTTACTGACGAAGGAAAGGTGCTTCCGAAACCGGTCGACAATTTAGTTTAAGCTCTGCTCAGATAAAGCACGTTATATAAATTACACAAGTATATTTCGGCCGATTTCAACTCTAGTTTCTATTGTTGAATAGTTTACTTTTTAATTAATCTTACACCCAATTTAACGTTGGAGATCAAATATCGAAAAGCTTCAGAGAAAAAAATCATTCGATTTATTGAATTGTTTCGATTAGGTACGCTCAAGTTTGAACCATGTTCCGATTATTAATAATTATGTTGGGATGCCTTCTAGGTGAAACTAAACTTTCCTGGTATTTGATAGTTATGTTTTTTTTTTCACAGATGAAAGCGCTCGTAGAAGCCGTTCCCTGGACAGTTCTGTGATTTTGGACCCGTTTACTGGAAACCTGCCCAATGTACGTATGCAAACTTTCTTCTTCCATACAAGCACATGACAATCCCCAATATTGGCAATTGAAACACTTATTAATACGCGCCAACATCCTACGAGTAAATTATAAAAGTACGAGTAAAATATACACAGTACAATAAAATCATTAGAAAAACTGTAAGTAAATTAAAATTTTAACGTCTCAAAGCATTTTTACCGGGCCGATAGTATATACTTTTACAAGACTTATGAAAATATACATGACAACAAAAAATGCAAGAATTTAGGTCAAGATGCGTTCTACATGCGGTCCCATTTGGACGGTTAAAACTCTTAATTTAAGGCTTTCAAGATCTCAAACAAATACATCGCCTCAATGTGGCTGAGTGCAATTTAAAAAATCATATATGTATACCCAAGAAATGCTGGCATTTGATCTTCATATAAATATTATAAACATTCATGACGCTGACAAAATATCTGTTGCATTTATTGCGTTATGAAAAACACTATTCGTTTATCCTCAAGTCGTAAATTCTGTTACGCGATTCGCTGGATAACATTTCGTAAGGATTTATTATTATTTCCAAGAAGTGGATTAATTTATTTGAAACATTTTATTTTTCAAAAATGTACGGGGCTACGCACACAATTTCTGAAACCGCCAAATATTTGCAATAATATTTTTTTATCGAAATGACTAAATGAATTGCCTGTAGAGTAATAAGATTCGTTGATCTGGGACCAGATGTCATGCCGGCTTCTAAAATTATTACCGTCACATGAACGGCAAGTACTAGCAATAATTAGCATCGAAACGTTACTTCAAATGACATGAGCTGTTTACTCGTATGATTGAAAGCCATTCATAGCCAGCCACATTCCGATCACTCTTTTCTCCTTCTCCTTCTCCACCTACATCATTTTGTCTTGCTTAAAAAATGGCCAAGAGAAGTGAATGATAATTTGTTCCGCACAATTTACTAGGTTCTTTTTATGTACCCTATTTATTAGCTTATACGAGTATCTTTGGCTTTCAAACGCACCTCAACCGTTCGTGTTTGTTTATATTATAGCACAACCCTCTAACTTCTTCAAGCACACTGTTATTTAAGGTATAGAACGGTATTTCGTAACCGTTACTGAAGGTTTATTTAAAGTAATCCTTTTTGACAGGATGAGGAAGTATCCAGCCCCTCCAGCAGCAAGATGCACAAAACACCGTGGGGTAAAATGAAAGACATAATCCAAACCAGAAAAGAGTCCGTTAAGAACAAACAGAACAGAAACAGCGTAAAATCCAATTCTGATGGCAAAACCAGCGAAAACCACTCCCTTTCCGATGGAGGCTGCATCTCTCATTCCGAGTCAACTGAAATCATACAGGACCTCACTACAAAACCTCCCAAACGGAAGACATCGAGCCAGGAGAAAACTGAAGCGGTGCTGCGACAAGAATCGTTGGAGATGTTGAAGAGAACCACTCCAACATTGACAGTAACCATGCCATCTTCCGAAGAACTTGCAAAAGCGAACAAACCAGCGGAAACAAAGCCTAAAGTTAATCAAGACCTTGCCAAGTGCACAAGCCAGTCTTATGTTGGGACTCGGACTCAGCACTTGGCTTTGAGGAAGCAGAAAAGCTTGGACATGGTGAAGAAACCTTCTCCTTCTTCAAAGCAGCAGGGAAGCCTGGTGCAAGACTCGAGTGATGCAGATACGGGATCGCCGGTTGCACAAAGAAGAGACTCTAAATGGAAGAAGGTAAAGAAGGCATTCCTGACTTCAGCATCGATGTCTACTCCTTCAAGTCCTTCCAGACATTCAGCCTTTTTTGCAGACTATGGTAAGTAACTCCATTGTTATTTTATGACTCTGTTTATTCGTATCTATGTAGTTAATTTCGTTAATCATTGAAGAAGTTTCTTTTTGAGACCATTCGCGTCAGGTCACACGAGTCGCGCGTATTTTGTTGATAAAAAAAAACGAAAACTTGACACTTGATTGAGAAAATCCAATGTCCAACTGTATTACTTTTTGTCTGTTATGGTTTTAAAATGGAGTCCGTAGGATGATCATAGACCCGAAACAATGCCCCGATGGGAGGTCTCCATCCAGATTCGAAAAGTGGCTTGAAATGGTTTTAGTTACCATATATGTAGTTTGAATATCAGAAGAGCCGGTTTCTGTCCGACCTTCTTCTTCATCTTTTTTCCATATTCCAGCTTCCAAACATTTCGCAATTCGCCATCCTTCCACTGGCTCCAGACAGTTGGGCTTCTTGTTCGGTTTCTAATATCGATCAGGGTAAAAACGTTAATTTCTTTCTTTGTAGCTCTCTTGAGACCAAATTGTTTTCTCAGAAGTTCACAAAAGGCAGTAGTTACTTTGTGGCATATCATAATAAGGCTAAATAAAGCAAAGTATTTGTTTTATTTGAAAGTGATACGTATCTATATGGGTTAATGTGGACTGCTGGTGACTTTTTAATTCTATTTTTGGCTAGACAGAAAATATGACACAAAAAGCATGAGATTTATCTGTCCCCGCATGTGCCGAGATCAGGTTACTCACTGTTCAGTGCTGACTGCAATCGAATAGCTTTTCTTGTCTTCGGGGCATTGGTCATCGTCATCAATTACTCAATGAGTCAGCGATACACTCCCGCTGTGCTAAAACAACGCACCATCTACATTCTACAATTATCTGCAAACATAATAACGTCGCTGGAAAGGCAAAAAGGCTTAAGCGACACTTTGGTTAAGAAATGAGTTAAATATGCAGTTTTTATGAGTTCTTTTTCTGCATCGAATGCTCTGCTAATGCTGATTCTGAAGACTTTTGTGGCTCTTCAGCCATCTAAAATATATTTAAAATTTAGGAAAAGGCTTGCCTCAAACAACACAAGCTTGGGACTTTTTAAAAACTTTTTGTCGCTTCAGGTAACTCAATGGGAGCATTGGGTTAACTTTTATTTTCAAAATCTAACCAGTTACTTATGACTTATGAATTTTATTGTAAAAAAAAAAAACAGTGCTCCAGTATAAATTTCCCAAAACGGCGCTTCAGCCCTTTTGCCTTTCCCGCGACGATATAATAATAATAATAAAGTTTTATTCCAGAAGGTATGCAGGAGTAGCGCAATGCAATACCTTCCAAAATTGAAAATAATACATGGTAATAATAATAATAAAATAAAAGTTGTAATACAGACAATAATAATAATAAAGAAAAGTAAACATAAATTCATTAGAAAAAAAAAGATATTGAAATAATACATGTACAAAATATGAATGGAAGATATTACGTCTCATTTCTGCAAAACGTCATCAAGATGGGAGTCCATCCTGGCAGCGTTAAGATTGATGGGGCAATATTATACTTTCCGCGTGCTTCGAGGTGGTCTCCGCATAATCTGCATTCATCGTTCGTTGAGAGGAGAGCTGAGCCATTCAGATGCAGCCGCGACAATGACGTTGGTTGAATTCCGTGTCCTGCCCCAGAAGCTGGCTAGTCGGTGGCGAAGTAAGGCGGGAATGAGTGTACCCTCCCTACATCGTAAAGGAACTGCAGAATCTTGGAAGTTGCAGAAGTTTCCTATAGACATTGTTGCAGCAAACTCTCAACGTGTTCCATTGCGCTGTTGGGTACTGTATCCACAGCTCAGATGTATATAGGGCAGTGCAGTACGTCTTAAAAGCAGTTTCCTGACATCGTCACTACAGTGGTAGAACCGCCCTGAGAGCATTCCGGCCCGTATATTTATAGCTCTTCTTTGTCGTTCCATATCTTCAATATCGCCCAAATCTTCTGTAAGGATATGTCCCAGGTATTTAACCTCTGTGAGGCCACAAGCAGTTTGTTACCTTCTAGCCAGATTGACGGAATATTTTGTGGCTCCTTATTGTGTTTGAATACGACGATTACGGACTTTTTAGGGTTATACAACATTGTAACAATATTGTAATGTATAGGTAGTCAGAGTTGACTCGAACGCAGTGCTCACAGATGCATTTCTTGCATGTTTTAAACTTGCTATTCGACGAGAGAAAAGAAAATTCTAGTGAAATTAAAAGTTCCTTTTAAATATGGTAAAAATAACACGCTGTAATTTTCAAGTAATTGTAAAAACTTTCCGAATACTCAAAATCGATCAACGCTTGTATTTGTTCCTTTATCGCTAAAAACAATAAGTAGGCATTAGCAAGACAACATGCCGTTTCTCAGTGACATTTACCAAGAACATCACTGTCGGAAGTGTACACATATTCTCCAATACACACAATGCTAAGTGCGTGTTGTTCGTTTAAGTCTAATTGCGTAACCAATACCTACATCAATGAAAAAGAAAAAAAAGAGTAAGCAAAAAAGGGGAGAAGGGAAATTCTTCTTGTAGTCTAATAATTCCGACATTGAGTTAGAATACTATAATAATAAGTTTTATATTTTGTTAACTGAAAAATATAAAACGAAAAATTTAGCGTTTCGGTTAATTTTTTGATATTAAAAAAAATTGATACTTTAAATCTAAATAGCTCGTGATGGAAATGACTTTACGAACTCAAAATACTTCCGTAGACCTAAGGACTACAGATGAAAAAAGTTGTTCATGTTACATATATCCAGATACGAAAAATACACTTTTAACTTAGCATTTGACTTCGAATGAGTTTATTAGGATATACAGACAGACGTTCTACTTAACTTTTAAAATAAATTAGAATTACCTGTAAATCCAATCATAATAGGTATTAAGGATTAATAAACTGAAAAAATAATAATTACACATTACTAACAATTTCGTAATTATTTTCTCGTAATAAATTGTAGGCACGATATATTTAAGAAACAATAAAAGTGTAAATATGTATAACATCTGCTCTAAAACTTTGTAAGAGTGGATTAATTCCATTGTGCACTTTCAATGAAATACCATTATATTATAGTAGTGAAGGCGAGTAGAAGGGGAAGGATGACTCACGAGTCACGATGTATTTACGAACCCAGTCAGTTGTCTGAAGTCTAGCTTCTGATGATATCTGCATCCGGTGTCGTAGTGCCCGTTCAATTATTATAATCGTCTCTGCTATAAATTATTATTACTTTAAGTACACATTTCCCCGGAATGTAATTCGTTTGATGTGGAAGAACAAACTTCAGTTCATGTAATAATATACAACTGCTGTGAGTGGAAGGCTCAAATGGTTGTATAAATTGTTAAGAGAATGTAGAAAGGCCGATGTTGTGACAAGACATACTTTTTGCAGAAACGGGCGGTCTGTTTGATAGATTCTCATATCTTAACAAACAAATTGCAATCTTTGAAGCACAGGCGTCAGGTGGGAATGCTTTCTTTGTTCTACCGGTATTTCAATGGAAGATGCTCCGAGGTATGTTCAACAGCTCGGCTGTGGAACGATTTGCCTACCTCTGTGTATCCTCCCTCCTTCAACAGGGGCCTCTTCAAGACCCAGGTTCCCTCCTTCCTTTCCTCAAAAAGACCCTCCACTCAGAATCCTCAAAGATGACATAGGCCCTGAGGGAAATTATTTCCCTCAATTACTAATTTTATTCTTATGTCAGTAGCCCAGTCCCCTTAATAATTTTAACCAGGTCTGTCATAAAGATTTAGTGAAGTCTTCTTCTTCGACAACGCGGATCTCCGTCCATCTGAGTTTTCATCTGATCATTTTATCAGTGATGAAAAATTTGCGTTTTTTTCATATTTGCTACAGCTATGGGCGCTTTCCGCCTTCAACACCTACATACTCGTATATATGTCCCCCTAGTGCAGTATACATGTCCACGGACACTAACGCTAACTAAGTTGTCGCACATACCACGATTCCTATTCATACGCACTATGTTATTTCAACTTTTGATATGGTTTGATGTATTTAATCAATACGATCTTGTTCTGGAGAGTCTCCGACTACTTCTATCACCCTCTCGCGCGTTATATATTATCATGACACTTCCATAAGGTAAAATAGAAATACCTCATTACATTACCCAACCTACACTAACATTCCTTTGCATTAGTCAGATCGCTGGAACATATTCGATTGTTAGAATGCCGTTAGTTATGTGTAAAAATCGTTCACGCATCCTGTTTGCGAAAGTTCTGTTGAGATCCTAACAGTTTTCCGGTTGTCTAACTTATGTATACAGGGTGAAATGTATTTGCTATGGAATATTAATAATTACGAAAGGATGTTGAAATAGAGGAGTATTTTACACGTTAAATAGTTTGCGTGAGACAGATGAGGCACAACAAATGATAATTAATTAATATAAGTTAGTTTTTTCGAATATGGTAACACAGACCGGCACGAATTGTCGCCAGCGGCCAGTGTCGCCACTGCCAACCGCCGTAGCCAATACGTTTACAGACGTTAGAGCCCCATTCGGCGGTTACGCGAACCACGTGCGACAGACGTTAGTCTATTGATATAATAGATGCGTATCATTAATTTTATAAAAAATAGCGTTGAATTCCGTTCTCAGAAAATACGAATGCGAAAAATTAATGGTTTTGCAATTCGGTTTATGACGCTATAAATTGTTCAGTATGTTGGTCACTTTCACCAATAGCTTCGTCCAAACAGTCCACACAACACACGTGAGCCAACATCAACTAAAAATTAAATAATTTAGCAGAATAAAGGGCAAGATAATATGTATGAAATCGATAGTGACTATAATAATATATTCGGGCTTCCTATTAATGTTCAAATATTTATTAACTTACTTGCTAGTTGGAAGCGGCTAACGGAATAGCCTCGAGGTGTCTGAAAAAGACTAATGAAAACTAATCCCGCGCTAAGTTAAGCAAAAATAACTTTCCTAAGCAGAAGCGTAAGATTTCTCGTTTCCATTTCAGCAATTTTTTCTCCGATCGTTAAAATTTTTGATTTGGCTATGACCAAAGCAAATGAGGATTAATAAGAGTAAGTTTTCAGTGTACCGCTGAGCGAGAATATCTACACTCAGTCGCATTGGTAATACAGAGTTTATGTGTTTGTGCCTAATTTGACCTTGAGATAGCCTAGTTAGATTGGTAAAAGTGGCAAGTAGGTAGGTTAAACATTAAATTAATTAGCACGCTGCATAAATAAATTTCTGATCCCGAATATGATGCGCAAAATATTTAAGCATGCACAGTAAATACCAACCCCGATTAATATGTTGTAATTATTTTTGGCACGCGTAAAGACGTTTATTACTCTACCACTATGAAATACAAATGAGGCATCAATATCATAAAACATACTCGCTTTAAATCGTCCACAAATAAAACTTAAGCGAAAGATAACAACCTCAAATATTAAATGCGAAATTAAATATGCAATATTAAAAAAACCCTGCTCTTCATCTGAAGAATACGCAATGAGAAAACTTAAGCAAAAATAAATGAATTTCATCGTCGAATGTTTTTTTTCTAATGGTTCCGTCTCCTTCCGAAGGTTGGGTATCACCAGGGCAATCTTCGCCCTGCAGGATGCAGACTGGAGTTCCTTGGCGGAACTGCGATCGTACCAGTCACGTAGGCTTTGAAGCCAAAAGGTACAACGTGTACCTTTATCATTATCATCAACCACCGCCAATGCACCAGTGGATGAAGGCTCCCAAGCTCTGTTCACTCTTCTAATTTTCTTGCTTTGGAAGTCATTTATTTGGCTGAGCTTGCTCACACAGTCGATCCAGTGAGCTTTGGGCCGTAAGTGTATATTTCACTTACTACTTAAGTATATATATATATATATATATATATATATATATATATATATATATATATATATATATATATATATATATATATATATATATATACTTCTGGTGTCCTAAACGTGTATTGTGGTCGTAGCTTTACAATAGATAAATCGTTTACCACGTCATCGCTAACACCTAGTGGTAGATACGATAAGTATCGCCCTGGTGTAAGACCACCATTTGGAATCGAAACGTTGCTTGAAATGACTTAAGCCATGTTTGGTGATCTTGGTTAGGTTACAGTCGGTCAAACAGATTTTGCATCTAGCAAACCAGTAGGGGAAGATTACCGCCTGTAGTGAGCAGTTTAATTTTTACTATAAAGGTTCGGTTACACGTTACCGTTCCCAATTACAAAAAATATACATTTTTTGTTAGATTTTCGTGAATTATCACACCCGCAGATACGCGGCACCACCCTGAAACACGGTGTATATGTTTAAATCTAAATATTTACTAGGCATTTAGTGTTGAGTACTTTGAATTAAAGCAGATGCTCATTAATATAACATATCATAATTTCATTCACAAGAATCCAATATAAATATCAGTACACGAGTACACCTACCTATAAACAGATATGAATTGGCTTTATACTATGCCAGGCTCTGCTGGTTAGTTTTTTTTTTTATTATCGTCGTCAAAATCATTATTGTTCGAGTTTTTCAGGTGTTGCATGGAGAATCGAACAAGATTCCAAAAACTTTTCAAAAATATAAAAATTTTAGAAATGGGAACATCCTTTGTGTATAGATTTTTCAGATACATTTGTTTGTTTAGGTCACAAAGTTATGTCTATCATGGGCTATGGAGCTTTGAAAAATCAATTAACCTATCAAAAATAAGAAAAGAAGAGATGTTATTGGTTTCATATTTGTCAAGTGTTCAATTTGTGTTGAAACTTTGTAGTAAAACTATAACTATTAATTAGATAATATTTTTTATTTCAAAAGTGAATAAATTTACTGTTGAAAAATACAAAAATGTTGATCAAACTTTATCCGGTTAGTAAGATATTACTATAAAACATTCCAAAAGAAAACGTTGCATTATTGAAATACAAAAGTTATATCTAAGAACGAGAGCATTAAATAAAAATTGCTATAGACAAAATACAGGCCGTTTTAAAAGATAGCCATAGAAAACGATAGCCATGCAGAGTTGAATTATTGAGTAGGCGGGTTAGCGATGCATTGCTTGATCTTTGCGATAATATCCTGAATGATGACCTTTGCCTCTTCGGCTATCTTCCTGATGCATTGTTTGGTATCTTCGATAATGCCATCGATTTCAGCCTCTACCTTGTGGATTGCGTCCCTCAATTCCTGGGCCAACTGGACCAAGGCTTCACGAACAGGTTGTCCCTGAAGGAAGTGAAAAATAGAAAACCAAGTTTTTAATGTGGTTATAAGAAGGAATTGAGAAAATACGGAGTAAAGGCATGTGATGGCTTGAAAGTCATGGGTTGGGTAATAAGTTGAGAAGGTAGGTTAGAGAGTAAGAGAATAGAGAGTAAAGAGTGTAAGAAGTAAAGACCACCCGTGTGTTCAAAATATAAAGCGTAAAGATGCAATCGAATGTTATGGTTTTGAAATAGGTTGAACATTTCTCTTGAATTAGACATAATTTAGAAAGCTAGCTAGAAAGCAAGCAAGATCAAAGACTGACAAAAGTAAAAAAATCAGATCAGCATAAAACTGCAGAGAAGAACTGAATATATAAAAGAAAACTAAACGGTTTCCGACAATTCTGACGTGGGCCGATAGAAAGTAAATGTGAAACAAATAGATGGTGAAAAAATTACACAGTGAGAAAAGTAAAGAGTTTTGGAAGATAGAGTAAAAAAACGTGAGATTAAAATACAACGGGAAGGACCTATTATTCTAAAACTGGTTTGGAATGGGAAAAACATTAGAAAACCAGAGAGTAGGTGACAAAACTACAGAGATATAAAGCTAGAGTAAGTCAACAATGCAATTCGGAACGACCATTTCAAAATTATAAGAACACACTAACTATAGAAAAGGAACATCATTGAGTTAAACAGAAGAATCAACTATTACGAAAAAAAAAATGAGTTAACCAATTAGAAAAATCTAAAGTTTCAATACTCATTCATAACGTTTTTTTCGTGACAAGTACTGGGAGATGTCTAGCATATTATGATGAATTCTTCATATATATCGATGGGTGAATTATATAAAAGAGCCGATTGATCTCACCTTCTCTTTAACGCACTTTACGACGGCAATAACATCTCCAGGGTTTTCAGCTGAGCAATTCTTGACGATCTCCTTTCCAGTTTCTATTTGGATGTGGATCTAAAAAATGTAAGCAATTTACCGGCGGTGGTTTGTGAAAATCTTGGTTTTGCTTAATGACATGTATTTTAAATAAAGTTTTATTGTTTAATGCATCCCATTGTTGAGTTTCCCAGCCACGTCCGGCCTGTATCCCCTAAATACCCGTTGAAAACTACCGACCCTGTGCAGAAAACGACAATTCAATTGAAAGGTTTATCAACCACAATTCAGTGTTTATAAATTACGTGGAAATGCTGTATGTAGGCGCCCTTTAGGTGATATTTCACAAAATTGGCGTTTTTTTACTAAGCCAAGTATTATTATTATTTTCTACCGGAAATTCAACGGAAGGTTCTAACGTCATTGATCCCCTCGGCATCGGTGAACAGCCGGAAGATACCACAAACGCGCGTCTAATTTTTCTTAATTTGTGAGAAATAGTTTGAATACAGGCGAATTCTGTATGTTTTATATTTAATAATGTTTATTTGTTATCTTGGGTCTGAATCTGTGTTTTCTCCTAAATAAAATAAATATACACATTTGTTAACTGTTGAAATTAGATTTGTATTTGGTATTTTGTACAAGTCGGTTTGTGCGCTCAATAGCTAGACAATGATTAAACCCGCGTCGCCTGGGCGGAACCCGATGCTTTGGCTCACTCTACCAAGTAACCGCCGTGGAGTGGCCCAGAAGTTTTGCTATGGATTTTATATTAAAACAAAATTTTGAAATTACCTGCTCCTTGACTTTTTTCACTGGCTGAATGGCTTCCGCGTACTTTTCGGCTCCACCCTCGAGACACACGTGAATTTGTTGTTTGGCTGTCTCAATAGCCTCCTTCAGAATGATAGCTTGCTCCTTGATGCATTCACTGGTCTACACATAAACAATAATATAAATTCACACTTGAGAACGACCTCACTGAGTACCACCTAATGATGGATATGTAGTGGTTTCACAGTGTGTCGTGACACGTGTCATTGAGAGTGCCAGTAAAGTAGCTTGTTACTGGAGACTCGCCGATTTACTGAGACTTTAAGGCACAGGGTGGCGTCCTACTGTTGCGGATGGGAAGTCGTCGTCCTCCGTTAAACTTTGCTGGCGCGTTAGAAGTGCAATGGTTTCGTCGCACCAGAGGTCTGGAAAAGGTTTCCGATCTTCGTTGCATCAGCCATCTGGGCTATTGCGTAGTTGCATAGTTAAAATATCTTTAATTTGAACAATTGCTTATTCTCATTACATTTAGAAGACCTATCATGATTTCACCTACCGAGTTATCGAATTTCTCAAAGTCAATCGCGTTGTAATAGTTGCTTTCCAATGCGTGAGAAGCGCTGTCCCTGAGAAGCGCCAGAGAGTCGAAGGGCTGAAACAGAAGATCAGCGCTATCGATCACCTGGGAGACATCTTGCTCGTACTGGTCCACCACGTCGTTGTGAATGTGAGATGGGGGAACAACTAGAGCTTGAACCTAAAAAAACAAAAAATTATATTTTTATAATTTTTCAAAACCATGTTTATAATTATCAAACCATATAACCATTATTAAGCATTTTAATCCTCAAAGTGGTAGGTACTCTTAGTATTGCCGCGGAGAAGGACCACTATTCCGAATCAAAACGTTGCTAGAAAAAGCTTTAAGCGTGTTTGGTAACCAGATCTGAATAACCAGGTACTTCTTTTACATAATATATCTTAAATTGGGACTGCCATAATCCCGCTCCTTGGGATTCTTCACGATAATTACATCCAAAAAAATATGTCGTAAATGTGTAGTAAAAGTAATGAGAGAATGATTAAAGCATATTATTTGAATGTATTTCGACTGAGTTTAGGGAAAGGTAGTAACCCTAATTTTTTTTTAATGAAAATTACCTTTTTACATAATTGTTATCTCGCCTACCCGTAAAATATTCCGAAGAAAGGAATCAGGCCACGAAAATTTAATTCTTAGTAAAAAAAAAATTGTAACAATCCTCTTGGATGTATTCAAATTTCCGAGCGTATTGATCAGTTCTTAGATCTCAAATACTTTGTCGTTATATCATCGCATCGTCCCTTACTAACTAGGGAGATGAATGCCATTGGTCGAAATTCACCCCCGCCGCTCTAAGTTTACATACGTGACCCCTAGAAGGAATATTTACAGCTGTAACGGCCTATAAAAGATCGTGTTTCAGCTCCAGAGAGCAGTGTACCTACCCGGTGCCTCATGCGGCCTTCAGCCTCCTCTGCCAGAGGTGACACAAGAACCCTTAGTTAATGGTTTTTTGATGTACGGTAAATCCAGAGGGACGCACCCCATTCCCTCCTGGCCGTCCTTTGCCAAGTCTGACAGGAAAACCCATAAATGGTTACTCGATGTACGGTGGATCCGGAGTGGAGGTATTCTTTAGAAGTTCCTTTGTGAGGACTGATACAGGTGTAATCTGTTTCTCAGTGAACCCAGGAAAGGAAATACGAGTACACCAAAGCTATTGTGCACATAAGGTCAAGCGTTTGTTTAAAATATTACATTGTCTTATAGTTGTAAATTAAACTTGAAAATTGATTGTACCCCGAATAAAAACACTAATTGTGTTTACCGTGAAAATTATGTATTAATTTAAATAACCCGTTACAGTTTCAATATTTTAAATTCAAGGTTATCCCAAATATTTAGAGAGAGAAAAAATAGCTTGACCCACATCTATGCCTCAATTATTAATTCATGTTTCATTGTATGAATATTATTCATTCATTAAAATTCTAAATTGAATACCATTAACCCTTCTTTTTCTTGATATAATAACTTTTTATTATAATGACAAACTCACTCTTGAATCGTTTTTTTGTTTCTCCTGTAAAATTTCGATTTTGAGAGTTACAGCGCCCTTGATCAGACAATTATTAAAGCTTTTTTCAAACCAAATCAAAATAAAAAAAAATCTTTAGTATGCAATAAAATAAAAAGTACGGCACAAAAAGTTTAGCTCATGGATGTTTTCCATTTCTTACAGCTGACCCAAGAAGAAAATATTAAAAACAAACATTATTAATCCAATTTAAAAATCGATTTCAAATACATGTACATTCTTGGATTTAACTTCACATAATCGAGCCGTATAGCTTACGTCTACGGATGTTGAGGATATTTCCTATATTTGTATTGATTACAAAACTTGCAGTGGTTATACAAATAAATCAAACATGATAATGATATGTGCTATGCGTGAATGTTCAAATAAGACCAAGAAAATATTATGAAACATCACTATTCAGAGGTATTATGGTAACAGTTTTAAATATTACTGACCGAACTTTAGAATTTTCAGTTTTTAATTTAATTTTTTTAATCCTTATTTAGGAAAACCTTCTATTATTAGTGTTTGTGTGATATATTGACTTTATAAATAATTTCAATGGTGTATTGATTTTATTTTGTGTAATGTGTATAAATATGTTTATTAAAAATATCCGAATTCCATGTGGGCGGTAACTAATAGGCTATCCAACATCCTTTAATATACGAGTATCTTTGTCTCGTTCTATCGAGTCAGTATAAAGTCAACCGACATGACTAGACTATTTAGATACATCTCCATATATTTCTTACTCCCAGTGTACGTACTCGTACAATGTGAACAGTATAAACCATGCATATCGATATAATATTCATATGAATATATTAAAATGTGATCATTTAAAATTTTATGTGAAAAACAGAAGGTGATAAAAAAAAAATAGTTAAATTTATGATGACAATTCTTTTGAGGTGTGGTGATATTTGTTTAAAATGAATGTTTTGATGATGATTTAAATTAAACTAGATCGTGTATGTTTTTGATATCGTGTGGAAGGTTTTTGTATACATCAGTTTCCATGTAGTAAGGACCTTTTTGATGTATTGGTTGTTGGCTTGTGGTATTAATAGGTTTTATGTAAAACCTGTCTAGAGATGATCGCTCTAATAAGAATAATTCTAAAATGTATATATCTGTGATCGTCAAAAGTGCCAGTTTAAAGAATATCCCCTAAGCGCTATTCCATATCAAATCATTGAATAGATGTATCCACAATATGCAGAGATTACTAAATCAATATTCTTGATTTTTGTAAGAACGTTGAGGAATTTTCCTAAGCACATTGTCGATTTCAAGAGATATTCTTGTAAAAGAATTGTGAAATGCTGCCCACCGCAAATAAACCGAATCTGGAGCTCTGCTAACCTAAAGCAAACACACTTTTATATCGATTTTATTATTTTGGTTTTCTAATAAAAATCACTAAACACCTTTTAATGAAAATTTGAACATTTCCCGGCTACGATAAGATGCTGATTATGAGGTATTCAGCGAATATTAATTTAAAATGAATTCATTTAAAATACGGGCAACAATCATAAGATATATACTTTAAATGTATTTTTAAGTATAATTCAATTGAGTTAAATTGAATATTATTATTATTTAGTTCTATTAGTTTGAATTTTTAGTGACAGCTGTTTCGGCCCTTAATGCCATTATCAAACTGTCTAAATAATAATAATATGACATTAAATTCAATTGAATTGTACAAAACAATGGAGTTCTACAAATTGAACACAAAAACTATAAATAAATGTGACTTGAATATGTTAGTTGTACTCGTAAATCACTAGCCATGGGTCTTAATAATTGCTGGACGTCCGTAGTTATAAGTTATAATTTAACCAAGCCACTAGTTATTAATAATTTGTCTTAGTTATATGTTGTAGGCCATAATAAATAAGGTTGTACAGGGCCCTTGAGGTGATTTCATTTTACGAAAATTGCGCTTTACAAATTAGCCAATTGTCACTATGGAAATCGACGGAAAATGTATTTATGCTAGCGAGTTGCAATGACGATTTCCTAGTGATTTATAGCTTAGATCTTCGATTGCATCCCAGATTTCGTAACACCATTCCAAAATTTTGGTCGCTGGTGTGGAGGGCCGTAAACGGTTTGTTTGTGCCGTTCAGTATACATAATGCAGACCCAGCTTCAATAAGTGGATGAGTCACCTTATTTATCAGCACTTTTAATATGAGAGTATTCGGTTCTTGTTTTTTTCGGAACAAACTAGTCGATTTCTTTCTCGTTAAACATTTCCAAATGAATACGAGTTTAGCTCCTCGTTTGAGGTATCGTGTGGTACTTAATAAACTTCTTCAATATAACACAGCAGTAAATGAGCCACTTCCATGATTTTTAGATTGGCTTAGAAGTAATCGTCTCAATACACTTTTCTAATGAGAAAAATATTTATTTTGCCTTTATAAAAAAAGAATAACGTCCGTGTCTTTGGCTGGTGGCTTCCCTATATGAAAAATATCTGATTTACTGTGTTAATTTATGCTTTTTTTATAAAACTTCACACTGGATGTTTTTTTTTCAAGTATTTCATTAAGGAGTCTGTCTGTCTTTAAAAAAATACGCTTAGAGATTTAAAACTTAATTATTTGCTTTAATCCTACGATCTTGATCTTGAACTCTATGATAGTTAGTTAAATTCACGTTTAAAATATATCATTATTTTTGCTACGTATTTAACGGTTTTCGATGTGGATTTAAAATAAAAAAACGTGTCTGTTCAAACGTAAATATATATCACTCTTCTGACATTGAACATTTTCAATTTTGCATGGATTCAAAATGTTATATTTAAATTTGCTTAAAAATACGATTATTATCTACAGTGAAGCTAAATTCGTAAAAGATATCTGTAGGCTAGTAAATTTATGTTTTCATATCAAAATGCAAAACAAATCGAAACGCTCCGGCTCGGCTCTGACGTCATAGATAATCGCCCGGGAATTCAACGCGGACGAGTTTAACAGCGATATGACGTCATCTGATGCGAGATTCTTTGGAACTAGTTAACACTTCCAGCCATTTTCGCGATTTAAGAAAATCTATTGTTGTCGCTATAATAAACATAAATTGTTCTATAATGAACATAAAACTAAGGATATTCGGTCAATATAATAAAATAAAAATTTAAGATTAATTAAGAAAAAGGGTAGGTTAAATATATAAAGTTTTATACAAACCACAAACACAGTTGATAAGGAAATTCCGATGAGGATGTTGGTGAACATTTTGAGTTCCTTGTCAGAAGACTGACGATATGAAGTTGAAAATGAACGCGAAGCGACAGTCGAAAACCTTTAGTTTTCCGAACAGCACTGAGTGAACCCAATGCTTCGCTAGTACTCGTATAGTTCTTACAAGATATAGGGGGCCTTTTATACTATCGTTGGACACTTTATCTTCAGTTCAAGTTTGTCATATCAATTTATGGTAGGTAGGTACTTGAAAAGTAATAAACACATCATGCATTTATTTAGAAAAGGCCACGGAGTGCCCTGGTTGACGCAACCAGTGACAGATCTCGTAGAAGCGTTGCGAATTTCAAGATTGAATCGAACATCTGTAGATCTGTTACCTTAACATAAATACATAACTCTGAATAGCCAGCTTCTTCCCAGCCTTCTTCTTCCCTTTTCTACTCCCTCCAACCTCACAACATACCCTAATTGGGGATGCCATATTCCACTTGCTCCTTACAGTTAGGACACTAGTACGTTATAAAAAAAAACTTACATTCCACACAAACGTACATTTCTTATTTATCAATAATTCTTATCGTAACCTTTAATTAATATCACAACCCTAAGACCTTGCAATATTAAAATGCCATAACATTATACAAAAAAATAAATAATCAAATATTAAAAAACCTAACAATGAGTAACTTTCGTAAGCTAAAATTAAATTTACATTACATTGGTCATGTGAAATTCGAACTGATTAAGGTTCGGAACTTTTGATATGATTTACGTAATTTTTATTATTTCGAAGTAAACCTAGCTTTGTGCCTAGTGTTATATTTGTAGGCAAATTGAAAAAAAATACGTGTAAAATTTATTGCATGTAATTAAAAATAAACGATTTCGTTTGTGAGTTAATACTTCCGTACCTACGAGTGTGAATTTGGAACAGATGTTAATTGAAATTATTAAATTTAAAATATGTTTTTTTCAAATCCCTACCTACCTAATAAAGTACATATTCATAGTGTATTTTAGCAGACGTTATTCTATATTTGAAATGAGTGGATTAAAGCAATTACTATTTTATTTTGCCAAGTCAAGTTACATCCCGTGATTTTTCACAAGTAACAACTAGTGACATTATTTTAATATATCCTGTTGATTTTAAACTGTAAATATAGTTAATTAGTTTAAGTTTGATTAAAAGTAAACCTTCAATTTTACTTATTTAATTATTGGTAAAAAAATGAAAAGAAATTCATACTTTGAATTGGAGTGAAATGTTAATTTCCCTAGAAATATGAGCTGTTAATATTTTGTAGCCTTTTATTTTTGATATTTTACAGTGATATTACATCATTATAGAAAAAAACAATCAAATCTTCATTTATGTTATACGTTAGAAAATTTGAAAAAGAACTCATTATTACATCGGAGTGAAATTTCAACATTATTTCGATTTATTTAAATAAAAGAAAGACAAATATTCACAAGTTACGAAAAACCTGGCAATATTTCAATTCCTCGACGCATGGGTGGAAAAAACGCTTCGAACCGCTCGACCAACTACCCGATCATTTAATTGTAACTGCTTATTTCTATGGACGTCATAGGACGGGCTAACCCTGAGTTGATAAGCCACCAAGAAAATCTTCTATATTTTCAAGTGTTAAGAAAATATAATAAAACTCGTCACGTGTTTTACCTCATCCACATATCTTATCTATTTCAATTCATTTCACTCGAAGTCAATAGTTTACACCTGACTTTTACGAACTAAACAGAAAAAACATAAGATTACACACCAATTAAATTAATTCCAGTTTTTTTATTTCAATGGGAAAATCACAATGCGTAACTAAGTGGTGTCAGCTGACCGATTTTTCATATCAATTTGAGGTAAATAAATGATTCTACAACTTCAAAGTAAACATTGCCGTTCATATAAAGATGCACCGATAAAATAATTGCTTTATACTTAAGAACAGTAGTTCGAAATGGATTAATCACTATACTTTCATCTGATTTTAGATCTCCGTAGAAACAACTAAATATACATATGCCTATGGACATGTAAATATAATATACCAATAAAGAAATTGAAAATTCCCTCTAAAGCATTTCGAAATAGTAAGTAAACTAAATTTACCATTTTTACAATAAACTATTATTTTTTAAAGTTTGGATACAGCACAAGAGTTCTAACTGTCCAGAGCCAGTGGAACTATGGCATCCCCAATTGGGTTATGTTGTAAGGTTAAAGGGAGTTGTAAAGGGAAGGCGATGGTGAAGAGGAAGATTGGAAAGAATCTGCCAAGCCAGATCTGGTCACCAAATACGGTTAAAGCCGTTTCAAGCAGCGTTTCGGTTCTGAACGGTGGTCTTTCACCAGGGCGATATTGAGCGTATCTACGACGCTGGAACGTGCCGTAAATATACTATTATTATTTATTTTAATCAAATGTGAAACAAATTAATTAAATAAAATGTATTTGCGCACGCCGGGATTTGAGCCCGCGTCATCTGGATTCGTAGTCGATGATCATAAACGCTCAATCGCGGAATTCGTTTAAAGTAACGCTACTCTTTCGTTTGCATCGCTGTCTCTCGCAAGCCTGAAAAATACAATGGTGAAGACAGATCACTTCCTCTTGAAGTTTAAGTATAATATATATATAATGTGTGCGTGTTTATGTTTTTAACCCGTTACCCAGAAGGTAATAAAACTACCCGAAGGTATATTTGAATGAAAAGCTAGCCCTGTCAGCAATAAAACAAAGCCCTAAGTCACATATGTTCACTATGATAAAGACTCAATAAGCGTTCGTTCCGAACGTTAATAGTATATATACCATGCATTTACAATTGTAGCAGTCTAAAGATGCCCGTCATAAGATGAAACCGATCAGGTCTTAATAAAAAATAGTGGTAAAGTAAAAAATTTGGTATTGTTAAATCATTAGTAAAACAAAACTAACCAATACGAATCAATACTTGTATCACATTTAACGCATCCACGTAAATACCTCTGCACAGGTTTGTGAGGTGTTCACGAAACATGACCACAGTATCACCTTTTTAAACCTTCCTTACACTCCACATTATAAAACGTCATACAAACCAACGTTATAATACTTATAAAAATATATATGGTGTAAAGTAATACTCCTGGCAATCTAAATGTAAACTCTAACCTCTTGAGATAAATTCCATTTTTCGCTAACCCATCTTCCTGATTTATAATGCGAAACATGTTCTATTGCATTGAAGATGTAAACTAATGCGTGTCCCGAAGTAAGCAATTTTTTTCATGTGAAATCGATCAAACATTGTCAAATATCTAGGTGTTATGTAAATTGGCGACGTTTTGCTTTCAAACCGGTTTGCGGGATTTTTCGAGTCCATATTTGTTTTTTGCTTCATTAACCTTGAAATATTCTTTGCAGAGTTTTTATATCATCTGCAATTAGTATGTTGTCGTCTGCAAAATGTACATTTTTTATTTATCTACCGTTCAACAGTGATTCACCGCTATTCCAGCAGGTTTCGTTAAACATTGCTGCTTCAGAGTAAAGGTTAAATAAAGCGGCTACAAAGTACAGCCCTGCTTTACACCACGTTCAATTTAGATTTCTTCGCTGAGTTCGTTACCAACTTCGACTGGTAACGTAAAGCATAATTGTCATATTTTTCTACATTTAGATGGAGACGAACTGAGCAGCGGAGATTTCAGCCAAGCAGTGTCCCCAGCATACGGCGGTGGACCGTTCGGACTAAGCGGAATATCAGAGAATACCAATAGAAGACCAGCTGACGGCCCAAAGAGCACAATTGAAGAGGAGATCAGGCGAGACTACGAAGCGCTACAGAGCAGGCTGAGTAGGGAGTTTAGCGACAGGGCCTTGGGTTGGGCCAACAACAGCCAGACCAGTCCTACCAGGGGGGATGGGAGAAGTCACGAATGGGATAAGGGTAGAAACCAAGGAGGTATTTACATTATTATTACCTATTTACATTATTTATTGACCGGTCGGTAGCTGAGTGGACAAACGCGTCGGATTCCCACCCGGGCGTCGTGCGTTCAATTCCTCTGCTGGCTAAGTCCTCCATCATTGCACAATCAACATCTTCCGCTTCTTATGATGGCGGTAGGAGTTTTTCAAATATTGACAGGTTATTCGTAACCCGGGAATGTTTGTCTTTCTTTAAAAAAAAATAAAATATTATTTTAAATAAAATAAGCCATAAACCAAAAAAATATGTACCGACCTTTTTATAAAGTAAAAGTACTCCGCTGTGAGCTTAGACTTTGGTCCGTCCAATTGTTACTCGAGCTCTAGCCGCCAGGATTAGGACCAATGTACCGTAGCAACTAGTGGCTTTTTAATGTCAATAACATAGGTCGACTAAGTTCAAATAACAATGGTCGACTTGTTGCGTAATTTAGCGACATTTGGTTTCTTTCGAATCGGTACAATTTTATCGATCTATCTTTTCAGTGATCAAAAGTGCTTCGTGTCTTCGAAAAGGTAAACAAACCACTGCGATGGAACAATAAAAAGACATTTAATTTTTCTCAGGGCTTAGACAACCGTCCCTCGCCTCAGGACCCCCGACTCCCGGAGCGCCCCCCTCGGGGTCCGGCCCCCAGACCCAGGAGCGACTGGAAGCGGACTTCAGACGGAGGCTGCAGGACAATCAGAGGCCCCGGGGCTGCGCCACCCCGGTACTGTCGCACGCCCAGCTGTCGGAGGACTTTAGGAAGAAACTTGGTGAGATAGAGTTGTGGTTGAAGTGTTTTAGGATGCACCACATTCATTGCAACTTTGGTTTGGCATGTCTGTTTTCTATGTGAAGTTGAGTTTGAATTCCATGTCTCCATCAGACCGAGATGGGCGCGGCGGCCTCCGTGGTTCAAATACACGTTCCACAGTGGTAGACGCTCTCATTATTGCCCTGGTGAAAGACTACCATTCAGAATCGAAAGGTTGCTGGAAATAGCTTTAGCCATGTTTAATGGCTAGAAATGACTCGTTAAGTATTTTCCAACCTTCTTCTTGCGCATCTCTTCCCCCCCCACTTACTTCAGCCTCACAACATAACCCAATTGGGAATGTCAGTCATTTTCATTTAGTAGGCACGCACCGGGACGTCAAAAATATAATAAAAATCGTTATTTGACGCTAAACCGAGTGGATGCGTTTTGTTCCCTTGTTTAAAATTTATAACTGATAAAAACTATTTCATAATTTTGTTCACATAGGAATCTTTTTAAATTTTACAAGTTTAGCAAGAAATTTGTGAACGTTATTATATAAATAATGGTCACCTGTCAGTACCTGAGTGGAGAAATGTATCGAGTTCCCCCACCCGGGCGTCGCGGGTTGAATTCCTCAGCTAGCCAAGTCTTCCATCATTGCGCAAACAACATTTTCCGCTTACTATGATGGCAGTAGGAGTTTTGATTTTGTTTACTTTTATTTATAATAACATTAAAGCGAAAACATCCTAAATAACATAAATAATTGGCCCAAAATACTTAAATCAACTAACAGTCCGTCAAAAGATTTGGCATTCCCCGACATTGGCCGTAAACCGAAAC
This sequence comes from Drusus annulatus, assembly GCA_022651775.1. Taxonomy (NCBI): domain Eukaryota; kingdom Metazoa; phylum Arthropoda; class Insecta; order Trichoptera; family Limnephilidae; genus Drusus; species Drusus annulatus. The sequence continues at coordinate 493,800 of JAGWCC010000604.1, read as the reverse complement.
AGGCAGGTCTGGAATTTTTTTATAAACACATAAAAACGCTTTCCTGTTTTCGGATCACTTTTTCATGGATTGACGACGTATTTTTAGAATATTATTTGCACATACATGTTGAACAACGAGGTACCTGGGTAGAAAAAGGAACTTATTTTGCCTTTTCATGTGGTGGTCCGAAATTTTCATATTCTTTTTAATATTTGAATTTTGGTTTGACGTTACAGGTATGTGTATTGCAGGGAATGTTGAGTTGAACGCTGCACTCACGCTGGCGCATTGCTCGCATATAGCATGTTTCAAACCTGGTTTTCGGCTTCAGAAAAGATAATTTCAGCGAATTTTAAAGGAAAGTTCAATTATATGAAAGAAAAAAATCCAAAAATCACACAATTTTCAAATTCTCAAAATATAAATAGAAATGCGTATACTTGTTGGCCTTTTTTCGCTAAAACAATAAATTGGTTTAAGCAAGACAAAAGTCTGTTTCTCAGTGACTTTCCTCGAGGACTTCACTGTCGGAAGTGTATAAAAATGCACCAATAAACACAGTGTTGTTCTGAGAGACAGAAAATAGTTGGAATAAAATTCTTCAGATTGGGTGAGCACTGGTAGAATAAGATTTTTTTTTATATTAGTTACTTTGTACATTTAAGTTTACAAGTATCTAATTATTTCATTTTCTTTTTGACTAATAATATTTTAACTTAAACACTACTTATTATTATTTTGGTTTACATGCATTTTAAATAATTTTTACAGGCTTTTTAAAATTTATTGATAGGCATAATTTTGATGGTTTCTGGCAGCGCATTATACGATTTCATTCCTTTATATAGTAAGCTGTTTTGGGTGTTGGCTTTATTCTTTTCTGGTAGTCTAATTTCTTTGCATGCCCTTGTATTATACTTGTGAATATCAACATTGTAGATAATTTTGTCAGAAAAATACTCTGGTAACAAGTTGTTCTTTATTTTATGTATAAACATCAATGTGTTCAATGTCAGCATCTGTTTAACTGTCAGCCAATTTAGTTCCTCTGACATTTTAGCTACTTTTGAGTATCTATTTCGCCCAAGTATAATTCTCATTGCTCTATTTTGGAGAATTTGAAACCTGTTTTGTTCTTTGTCGTTACACAAGAAAAGAATCGTTAACCAGTAATACAAATGTGGAGCAATAATGGAGTTGTATATGGTAATTGCTGTTTTTCTGGAAATTTTTTGCCGAATTCTTCCCAAAAAAGAAATCTTCTTCCCAATTTTCTTCTGTGTGTACTCAGCATGTTTGCTAAAGGTTAGTTTTGCATCCAATATAACTCCTAAGTATTTCATATCACTTACATTTTCAATAATGTCACCATCAATTTTAATGTTGCTTTTACTGCATGTTTTCTTAAATCCAATTTTCATACATTTTGTCTTTTTTGTATTTAGTTTAAGTTTATTCATTTTAAGCCATCTTAATTACATATCTAGTTTATTTTCAAAATAATTAACTCTTCGTAATAATCTCAATTGTATATGAGTAGATCATCAGATGAATGAAAATTAAATGGGTTTTTATTTTTAACATAAGGTCCCCGGAAATTCCTTGGGAAATTTAAAAGGTTTTTGTTTTACTATGAAATTCATTTAATTAATTCAGTCTTCAGTACCTGGTTGGATTTTGAAAAAAGGTAACTCAATGCTCTCCTGAGTTACTTGAAGCGACAAAAAGTCCCAAACTTGTGTCGCTTGAGTCAAGCCTTCTCCCAAATGGTAAATATATTTTAGATGGCTGAAGGGCCACAAGTCTTCAGAATCAATGGAGAGTAGAGCATTCGATGGATTAATAGACTCTTTACTTCGGACAGTTTGTTTCAAGTATGCATGCAACATACACTTTCGTGAAAAAGTGGGAATGAGTAAAAATTGAATGTGATTTTTGAGCTCGCGCCAAATGTAGTAAAAAAGTTGTTTTCTATTTTGAACCAATGCGTTGCACATCAATAAAACCCATCCGTATTTCACAAGAAATTGATTATTTATTAATTAATACCAATTTCATCTTGGATTCTTCCCCTTGTAGTATTCCGGTCAGAAGAGTCATCGCCCAGTCCCCAGCCTCTCCTCGCACAGCCCCTGGCCTCTGGTGTTTCTTTAACTTCCATCTTCTATATTCAACGGTGTTTTGTTTCCAGAGGAGTGGAAGAGGTTGAAGGCCACCAACACGGTGCCGCACTATACGGGAGACGAGGCAGAGCGACCTCCGAGGGACCACGAGCGAGATGAAAAGTAAGTATTTGTCGGGTACTCACTAGCGACCTGCAACTGTAACTGCAACCGTTACAGTCACAGTAACGAGGTTTGAGCGCGTACGCGATGTGCACGAACACGGTGACCGTAGCCGTAACGGCGAGCCAGCCGGCGTATCCGCAGTGTTAGTTTCGAGCGTCAATTTGTCGGACGAGGTGCCTTTGACGAGTTCCATAGAACATGGTTTTCTTTGTACGCATCTATTGACAGCAGACACTTGCCTTCCTTTCGATCCCTCACTATCACTACTTTAGACGGCGCACACGAATGAAAGACGAAAAAGCCGTAAAAGGCGGCAACGCGCCGCGACGCTCCCGTCCGAGGTCCACGAGCGACCTGCGAGCGCCCTGTGATCCGCGCCAAAAGCCGACGGGCGGCGGCTCGCTGCGAGCCCAACCGCCGCGAGCCACGTCCGCACTTTGATTTTTGGCAACAGTAACGCGTTACAGTTACAGTTCGCTAGTGAGTTCTTGGCTTAATATGTTATTTTGAAGTCCTCTGTTCCTCTCGTATTGTGAAACACTGGCGGAAAAGTTAGAATACACCAAAACTGGAAACGAGTGTAGTGTCACACGGATGGCGTTTCTTTGATACGGGGATCTGTTCCGCTTCTCATAAAAAATATGTAATTTGATCCTTTCATTGAAATCCTTTATTCTGTTTTTCTCCAATGGTGGGAAGGCTAGTGGTGACTGGTGGTACAGTCCGGACATGCAGTCTAGGAGTCTAGAGCTGCAGCGTCACGAAGGTAGTCTTTCTTTGGCCAGGAAATCTGTTGATCTTCCTCCCATTACGAGTGTGCAATATTCAAAATTGGAACTGATGTATGAAAATTATAAAAATAATCTTTTCGAATTCAGATAAGCGATAAAGTTCCCACCTATAAAATATTTTACCAGACGATTATTTTTAGTCTATGTTTGAAATATGGGTCCCCTCCAGCATCGGCCGAAGAGTTGGCTAGACGCGAAGAGTGCTGTTTTAGCTCTGCTTCTGTTTTGTTCATACGCGAAACATATTTCTGTTTAAATGCGAATATTTTCTTTGGAGGGGTACAAGTCGTATTTATTGCAGTCTCCGTCGCGGTTAACCAACCCGCGCCCTGTGCACCAATAGCAATACGGCTTCTAGCGCATATACAAAATGAAACACAATTATTAAGACCAGTTTAAGTACACGCTCGGCCACAGTGGCATTGTATGCAATCTTTAATTTTGCAATTTCGGATTTCTCCTCCTAGTGATTGCCCGCATAACCGTAATTTGAAATGTTTTAGGACAGGGTGATTTATGGATTCATTTCAAGATCGGCCACCGAGCAGATGCCCAATGTAAACGTTGGCCATCTTCATTTGAATAATATCGCGTTAAAAAGATGTTAAGCCGACCGCAAATATAACCGAGACGTATTAATACATTGAACAGCGCCGAGTTATGTTCCACTCGGGGCCAAAACAAAATACAGCTTACACCGTCATTATTTGCACTTGCTCGCAAATTCAGTAAAAACATATTTAAAGAATACTTTATCATAAAGAACTTGTCGATTCCTACGAAGACACCTAAATTTTGTCACCCAAGATTGAACGATTACATTTATGATCAAATAATAAAAACGCCATCGCTGTTACGAATGGGGTGAATCAAAACAAAAAATAAAAAATCTCTTTTTAACTTCTCAGCTGCGTTCTATCGAAAGGCATTTTTTTCCTGATTTCAGCAGATTGATGGACGCTGATTATCCTTCTCAACAAATCGGGATTGATTCATGATTTGGTCACATTGTTGAATGGGTGAGTTGTTCGGAAAATGAACGCTCCGTCGTATTTCCTCAAGAGCTCTCTGGCGCCCAGCCTGTGGGGGACCTCTGCTGCTCTTCCGTCTGAAGTATTGCGGTTCCAACGGTCATCTGTTAGTCGTGCTACATGCCCAGAATAGTTCCATTTGAGACTTGCTCCTTATGTACTCGATCGCCTTTCTATATCGCAGAGAGATTCCTAGCACGGCTCTTTGTGTGGTAGCCATTAGATTAGAGTCCATGTTTACGCTCCGAACGTTGATACTAGAAGTATACACTTGTCGTATGCGCATACACGCAGAGTTGTCGGGGTATCTCCCTGTTTTTTAGGATGTCACTGAGTTAGATAAAGTGGCCCATTCAAACCTTTTTTTCTCTCAATTTCGCTAGTCTGGTCTTCTTTCAGCTAGCTTCAAAACTTATCCCGAGTAAACGTATTGATCTACATTTTAAAATATGTTTTTCTGACGCTGATGTGCGGATGTTGAGAGCACTTGACTATCTTTTTATTAAAGTTTATCTTTAGTCTAACTGTATTCACTTGTGGAATTATATTTATGTTTGTCATACACTATCGTACATTCCAAGATAATGATTGCCTAAGCACCTTTACTGCAATAAGATCAAATATTTATGGATAACTAAAACACGCGCATCGATTACAATTCTTGCTGAAAAATTGGAAATTTTTCTCCGTATAAACGGGTCTTAAAAACCAGGCAATTTATTAAATCCTATTGCTTATTCAATAGATCGTAACTTTAAGTATGTTTGTGATGAACTATATTTTTCAAAGCAATTGTTTTAGGTTCGGCCTTCTCCTTTGTAGTATTTTTTTTCTTTACTGCGCTTCTTACTGCCTACTCAGAAGCACTCATTTTCTCATCATTGGAAAAACCATTTATTTGTTTACCAATAAAAGTAAAGTATCGATATTTAAAGTATAGTTGGACGTAATTATGCAGAAAGCTTCCAACCCCAAAAATATGAAACGGAGAAAAAGGCGTTTGAAAATATGACGATAAAAAGCATTAATATGCGTAATCAATGTATAAAGTATAAATAAATGTGTAAAGTGAACATCAGTGTTTTTTTTCTTTATGGACATTATTATAAATAGGTAATTTATAGTGAATCAATGTGTTTATTTAGAAAAATGTATTTTTTATGTTATCCTACATTTTATAATGTTTTAAAACTTCAATTTAAGTAAAATATTTGCAATTTATGTGCGTTAGTAAAAAAAATAATTACCAAAAATCTACTGCATTTGGAGCTTGGATGTTTTCAACAGATATAAATCTCGTAATTATCTATAGGAAAACATGTAAAACTCGATTTTGGCAAATTGTGTGTTGGACGCTTTCTGCATAATAACGTTCAGTTAAGCACCTGCACTACCGTTTATTATTATATACCTTCGACATATTTTCGTACGTTTAGTTATTTTTATGTTTAAACTAGTTGTATCCATGGTGAAAAATCACGGGAAGTAACTTGAGTTGCTTAGATAAAATATTAGTTCCCATTTAAAATATAGAATAATGTCTGTTAAAATACACTATAAGTAGGCACTTTATTTGGTAGGTAGCGATTTGAAAAGATTTTATTAACACAGGCATCAGTTATGAATTTGAAAAGATCACATTCGTACGTATGTACGTACGTACTCACAAAATAAATTATCTGAGGGTCTTAGAAGCAAAGGCAGCAATCTCCTTCATTTTAAATTATTTTTGGAAAGTTGATTTAACGCTTAATGCACTTTTATTTTGTGAATATGTTGATACATTTAGAGATAATTGTTTCAAACTGTTCCTAGTTTAATGTGCACTAACATTTTTGTACACTTCATTCTCCATTTCTTTATAATAATCATTCAAAAGTTGACAATGCTACAGAACCGTTTTTGGAGATTGCTGCCTTTGCTTCTAAGCCCCTAATTTATAGTTAATACACATATACGAGTACATATTTATCCCAAAAAAGTCCTAGCTGTTTTGAGTCAGTGGGGCTACCAAAAAGGTACACGGATATTCAGATCTGGTTACTAAACACGCCCATTGCCATTTCATGCTACTTTTAGAATCCGAATGATGGTCTCTTACCAGGTCAATAATAAGAGTATCTACCAGTCTAAAAACGTAAAAGCCGCAAATAAACAACATACGAGCATCACATAATTTAAGTTTGAAATAACTATAAAATATTTACGCACTCCGGGATTTTAACCCCCGATTCCTAAATTAGTAGCGGAGGAACTTAAAATGTCGATCACGAAGGTCATACTGTTAAATGCTTTACGTTCACATTGAATGCTTACATTATGAACATATCGTAAGCTTTCTGATTTCATCAATATCCTCATGCATTATACCTGCACGTTGGGTTTGTTATACTGCGTAAATGTAAACTATTATGTGGTTAATTTAATTAGAACACCCCTGATTTAATTGTCTACATAAATATAAAGTATTTATAGGTAAAACTATCAGACTTAAACTATGAGAATTGGGTGAAACATCAACTAGTAATCGTTCAATCCCAGATATCTAAAGCTTTTGAAATTGAATTCAATAGTCTTATTTAATATTTCTTACAAGAGCTCGCGTTTATTTCCTGCATAATGCGAATCAAGGATATTGAGAAACTAAATACAACTAAAATGGGAATGAGTAGACCAATCCACAACGTAGCAGGAGATCGGCGTCACCGGGAACCGGAATCAACGGAGACCGCAGTATTCGGCGGATACGTGGCCCGCACTTCCCGATGGAATGTTTGCGCAGTTCAGCGTGCCGGCTCTTGTTCTCTCTAGGGTCTCTACCCACAGATTGAGACCCAAATAGCCCGACCAGAGCCGAATCACAGTTCCTTTTACCACAAAAATACGACTATTCAAATGTTTGTGTTCGCAAACAGGAACACGTTCAAATTACTTTGAATTATGTCCATTTAAATAATATTAAAGTACAAATTCGCCTTCAATTTCTCCATCTAACAATTTTTTAAAATAAAAAAAAAAAACATATCGTCGCTGGAAAGTCCAAAGCTTAGAGTACATAGAGTGGTACCTATCCAAGGCGGTGTAGTCAGTTTTTCATGATTTTTACCTGACTCGGCAGATCTGGGCGTGACTAAGACTAAGGCTAGGGTATTTAGACATCCATTCATAGCACATATCGACATAATGTTGTTGTTTATTCGTATAACCACTTTTTCACAGTATTGATATCAACAAAAATATAGCATATAACCTAAAACACCGTTTAGTTGTGTCAAGTTTAGTGGCATAATACAAAACGTGGGCGGAGTCCCGCGGTTACCCAGGAGAATAAGATCATCGTGACAGTACATAGAAGCGGTGTATTATATTTGTTGTCTCTTTTTCTCTCATGGTGTACGACGTTAAAACCCGGAGAAAGTGATTTATCGCAAGTTTGTATAGGTTGGGTAATAATAATAAGCTGTCCCTCCATATATTGTTACTTCAAGGGCAAAAGGTCTAAAGTGACACTTTGGTCAAAAATGAGTTAAATATGCACTTGTAATCAGTTTTTTCTGCATAGAAAGCTCTGACTCTCGTTTGATTCTGAAGAAGTTTGGGACTTTTTAAGCTTTTTGGCGCTTCAGGTAACTCACTGAGAGCATTGAGTTACCTGAGTCAACTTTTCCTTCAGATCCAATCAGGTACTGAAGACTTTTTGCCTTTCCGCCCACCATATAGTTCATTTCCGGCACGTTCCAGAGTGGTATATACACTCGTAGTATTGCCCTGGTGAAATACCACCATTGAGTATTGAAATGGATTTAGCCGTGTTTGGTGATCAGATCTGAATAGCCAGGATCTTCCCAACCTTCGTCTTACTCATCGCTTTCCTATCCCCACTACTTTCAGCCTCACAGCATACCCCAATTGGGGACGCCCTAGTCTTACTGGCTCTATACGGTCGGGAGCACTTGGGACTCATATATTATAACAACAGAAAATGAATGAACGGAATGAACCTACTACGAATATACCAACAAGTTAGGGGTTCATACGAGTACATAATGATTTGACTTTTTATAAAGTTGCAATCTGTTAATGCAATTATGAGTCCGCAGCTGATTTGGTACGCTATTTAGATTCGAACGTTTTGCAATGTTGCACTTTATAAATAATAGAACGAGTTGCACTTGCTGATTTGCGAATGAAAAATAAAATGTCAAAATACCCCTTTGTTTGTTATGTTCTCAAAACATTTAATTTCGACTTCTTTGTTCTTAGAAAATATGAAAATAATACGATCAAGATCGATGTTTTCTGTTTTCGTAAATAATATTTAACATTTCGCTCTCCGAACTTCGTAAACATAATGCAAGTGTGCGTGTATTTAAACAAAGCTATTTTGAAATATAAGAGAAATTAATAATATCGACGTTCCTTGGAAAACTCGACAGCAATAAATATAAACATAGTACTATATTGTTTTTAACGGTCCTGCACACGAGCGATTAAATTCTTGTAAAATTATAACGACTTCTAAGAATTATTCGAAGATATACCTCGGTTACATTATGTACTCGTAGACTAACATATGAAATTCATTGTTCCATAGATTTCCTCGAATTAATATTAGGTTTGATTTATTTTTTCATTTAGGCATACAAAGTTTAAAAAGGTGGCAACCCCCAAGAAGGAGGTTCTAGTCCAAACCGGAGCTGGATTCTTTAGATTTGAAGGTGAGAACATTATACATTTTTAAGTACCTATTCACATCGTGCTTGCTTTTTCGTACAATGTATGGGAAGTGAACATAATTTGGTCTATTGTTATTCCAGGTATTTCCCGATCCTTTACCCGGAAGCTACACGAGTGGGAGAAGTCACGTGGAATCGCACCTGAAGCCTCCACTTCCGCCCTGTTGAGGGAGTCTCTCGCCAGACCGCCCCTGCCTGGCCTGAGAGCTACAGGTAACCACGAGGACACCTTCCATCCAATTTCCATTGAATGGAAATATCCTACATCCTAAAACACCAACCTTCGTCAAATCGACACAACAGCAATGCGGTGTTGAGGGTTAAGGAATCATTAACTGTCCAACCTTCGATAAGCGATTGATCGGTTAGTTGGTCCAGAGTGTCCGAAAACCATGAGCTCTCATCCAGACGTCGCGGGTTCAATCCTCTACTGGATAAGTCCCCCATCATTGTGATGGTAGTATAAAGAATTCAAATATTTTCAGGTTGTTCGTAACTTATTTTTCTTAAAAAACAAAGAAAAATAAGAACTAGAGTAAAAGCAATGGGGGATGCTAAAGAAAGAAACAATAATGTCTCAAAAATATATCAATTTTTACTTTTTTATCCGTAGGATTTGTCCCCCACTCGTCAGGGCTCGACAGGACCGACAGAGCAGCTCTGGGCCTTGGCCAGTGTAGGCTGCAGAGGTCCCAGTCCGTGGGGAGTGTCAGGGAGGAGGGCGCTCCGCCCCCCGACCAGTTGGCCTCCGCGCAGGCCTCTAGCTTGTCGCTCAACCGGCTGGACGAGTGTAAGGATGATCAGGTTTGTGTCATTGAAATTATCAAAGAACGGCACTAATCAAGAGGAAAACATTAAATGAAAAATTCAATATGAAAAGGAAATTCTCAGAGTAGCCGAAGAACTCCGCTGGGATTCTGGATCGGGGGCTGTAGTTGTATCTTCTGATTTTGAGAGAAAAGTCACAGTTCACATTACGATCAAATCGGCCATCAATATCATTTGAACATTCACGACACTAGCCAACTGAAGAGTTGGCTTGTTTGATCAACTGTCACGTGGGTATACAACGGTTATCAGAATTTGAACGATATTGGAAGTAACTTGACGGGGTTCCAAATAATAAAGACTTTAGCAATCTTGAGTATTTTTTGGTGCTATCGGTGTCATAGGCATATAACAGATTTCCGAGGGTTTTCGGAAACTCCTGTGCTCTGAGGGGCAGTAGATGCTTACTGGTGAAATATGAAAGATGTATTTATTTGAGGATTAACATGTACAAACAACTGTGTTATTTTTTGAACGGACGAGGATCGCATATTGGTTGCCGCCTGCCCGAGGAACAGAATCACTAAGAGTTTGGCGAAAGAATACAATCAGTCCACCTCAGTTGAAGAAAAAATATTGGTAGTGAACAAATCATCTACGAGTATATAATAAATGTGCGTTTTCTTCGTTGGATTTACACGGAGCATTTAAAGTAAAATTCGCCACCAACTAATGAAAGTTTGTTGGATCTTGCAGGTTTCAGACGGGGAGCAGTCGGGCCCCCGCGGCGGCACGGAGTCCGACTCGGACGGGGGCCCCGCGGCGCTACTGGTGGAGGTGGAGGACGAGGAGGAGGAGACGGCAGCCCCGCTGGTGGCGTGCACCCCACGCCCGGCGCCGCAGACCCCCGTCTACCGGTATGGGCAGGCGCAGGAGAGGCACAGGGCTTGGTGAGTAAGCGGGTTGTACAACACGGGCGTCGGATGGGCAGTGAGCACGGTGTGTGCCCAGTGAAATGCACAGGTGCCAGATTCGCCAACACCCCGCAGATCCTTTTACCTACATCCTGCCTAGTGAATTCTACTGCCAACATATTCTACAATGGTTGAAGAAACATACACCTTCTACGAACTACGAAGAATCCTTTTAAGTTCATCCAATGTGGGTAGATAATGTAATTCTTTAAATTTGTAGGTACCACAGAAGTCAAAGGCCAGTTGCCACTTGTTTTAAAATGTTCAGGAAACATCTGTATGTATACTGTGTGAAAAACATATATTTTATACTTTACCTAATTTCGTTAAATATTGTCGTAGGACAACCTTTATACCTATGTGAAAAAATAAAAAAGTTCTCTCACAAAAAAGTGAACAACCAAACTTCGACTTCTGAGGTATAGATTTTAAGAGTTCTATTATCTACCCCGTTTTAAAACACTATTATTTTAGCCATATCTTTCACGACGGATCATAGTTAACTACGCAATTACAGTTTAATTTAATTTTCAGTGAAAACAACGCCGGAAAACTGTCTCCCATAGCCCACGCCGTGCCGGTCCCCCCACACCCCGGCACGGGCCAGGTAGAGGTCATGGTGGGGGCGGCAGCAGCTCTCCTGGAGGAGGAAGAGGCTCTCCAGAAGCTTGTTCAAGGTCACAGGAATATCTCCGACAGGTGCGAAGATGTCACGCGGCAGATCCACGAACTTAAAAGTAAATATGCACCTTGTACATGACTATATCGGAACATTTTTTTTCTTGTAAATAAAAATGGATAGTTTATCCAAGACGCTACTTAGATGTATAACTGTGCTCGGGTAGAGCTTTGCATACCAAAGCAAAATGGCTGCCTATATCGTAAGAAATTAAGAAAAATTAACATTCATAATTTTAAAAGAAATATGGAATTGTATATATTAATAAAGGTTTTGGTGGTTCCATTGGCGGAGACGTCACTCCCGGACATACAAGAGGTTCCAACTCAAGTCTCAGTAGTCTAAGTAGTTTCTCTACAAAATATTCTTCAAATAATTTTTTTTTTTCTAATGTCTACAGATTCTCCAAGCAGATCTGTGGCCAGGCTGTGCGAGCTCGAAAGAAGAGTATCGCGTCTTGCCAAGGAAAAGGGAATAATTCAGGTATTTAAAATATATTAAAATATTTTCGCTGAACTTTATGATTATTTTTTTGATGAAATCTGTTTACTTAACAATGATTGGTTATTTTAGAATTCAGTCAGAGAACGAGCCAGTTTCTTCAACGCCTCTGTCAGCGAAATGAAACGAAACATTGATATTTTCAAAGCTAGATGTGAAGAATCCTCCGATTCATTACTCGCTATTGCGGTCGATTTAATCGAAAAGGTATTTTAAATGTCTTTAATAAGATTTGACTCAATTGAAAGTTTAGCTCTTTTTTGCAAAAAAAAACTCATATGTTATCTTATTTTATTTACAGTTTGATCAATTCACAGCACAAAGTAACAGCCGGGTCAATGAAATCTGTACTGGGAAAACTGACTGTGACGATTTTTCAAATGATTTGAGAAATATTCAGAGAAGTATTGAGAGCCTCCAAGCTGAATGTGAAAGGTGTAATATTAAACGAAGAGACAGTAATATTTGCGTATCGTATAAGGTGAAAAAACCAAAAGTTAAAGAACCCACAGAGAAGAATAAAATTGAGATTTTAGTGAAAAATAACTCATCAGAAGAAAGACTACCAATAGAACATGCACCGTTCATTATTCCAACTACACCTTGTGACGTAATTACTCGTGGTCTTGGTGAAAATATTGAAGGTGAGAAACCTGAAAAGACTGCTGTTGTTGAATGTAAAAAGTCAGACGAAGAATCAGATGGGACATCTAAAGGCGCTAAAAAGAAAACAAAAGAAGTGGTCGAAAAAGGAGCAACGAATAGTGCAAAACGAAAAGCCAAAGCACGGCAAAGACTCGAAAAAGAAAAATCTCTTCAATCTGAAAGTGACTCAGGAGAAGAAGTGAGCACTGTCACTATTGAGTTTCCAAGACGAAGAAAATTAGTAAGAACCAGAAGAACGTCTGATACTCACGTGGCTTACCCCCGGCAGAACAGCTTTGATAAACAGACGAACACCGACTCGGGAGAAAACAACATCTTCGTTTTGAAATTGAAATCTAATCCTCAAACAGATCATTCCGAAAACGAAAAGGAATCTCCGATGATAGATAAAAATATCAAACGCGTCGTGAAAAAACGGTCACTAGATAGTTCGATGTCCAAATCCAACAAAAGTTTAGATAAAGAAGAAGCTGTTCAAATTCTCATATCTCCAGAACAATTCTCCATCGAAATTCCTGTCGATGGAATTGAGGTTCAAACAACAAACACAGTACCAGATATATTCGTCAAAACCACAAGAAAAATATTTTCACCGGTAAGACGGGACAGCAAAGGAAAACCAAAGGCTGTTATTGGATTCGATTTGGAAGAAATCGCTCACTCCATAGAGAGGAGAAGAGCAGATATGACGATCTGCGGTGACGATCACAACGAAGAAAACCTGCCAGACATAATATTCAACAGTGAAGTTAAAAGAGCTGACATTGAAGCTGCTGACCAAATTTCTGAAAAAACCTCGGTCGGTGATTTACCAGCAGTATTGGAATCGCATGGATTTCATAAATTTGAGGAAAATCGAAGGCAATTTTCAATAACAAATAGCGAGTCTTTGAGCAGCATCAGATCTCACACACCATCTCCACTTTTCAGCAGGAAGTTTCCAACACAAAACAGTTCTTCGAAGACTTTATTAGGTAGTAGGAATGCATCAGAGGAATCAATTTACCAATCGAAAGATGTATTTCCAATCAGACGTGGTTCTGGTGACAGATTCACAGGAGGTAAGGGAAGTCCCATTCTGTCCAGATCCAGTACTTCAGGAAACTCTGCTTCTAGTTCTCTGCCCCCTTTACCAGCATCACCGCCGTCTGTCCGACGGGACAAAGCTAAGGATACATCCCCGTCCATCCGTATTATGATACAGAAGTACAACATGAGACTCAATGAAGAAGGTAGATATTCTGATTATAGCTCACAGTACTCATTTAAACTTCATTTATAGATTTAAAAAAATAATTACGATTTATTTCAAGTTGGTGATGCTAAACCTCCGACGCAAGGTGGTTCTAATACGCCGCCTTGGCGATCCCCTCGCTCTCAAGAACGATTCCCACACGATGTTCAAAGAGTCCTTCACCACTCAACTGTCAGGTTAGTTTCAAAAGTAAAAATATTAAGTAGTTTTCGAATTAAAATCAATTTTATTTAACTTGGTTTATTGTTTTTCTTTCCAGAAATAATCCATTTTTCAATCGCGAAGTTCAGAAATCAGCAAGCGCGTCACAAATAATGAAAAAACCTACTAATTCCGATAGCGAACAGAAACCAGTAAGACTAGACAGTCAAAGACTATTTAAAGATAATATAAGTGACAGCTCAGAAATGACCTCTCCAACGCCAAAGAAACTACTCAGAGGGATTTTGAAAAGTTCCAGTGCTGGATCATTGAAAACGACATCACCAATTTGCTTGCGTAAAGATTTTACCAATCAACTAAATAAGACACAAGCCAATTTTGCTGCTGAAGAACGATCCAGGACACGAAACAACACCGAAAGAGATTCAATACCAACCACAGTTCATCAAACAAAGACCAACGAAAGAAAGTCGAACGAAAGCGAAATGCGGGAAAGAGAAGAAGGAATATTAAATAAGAATCGAGAAGATATTAATAATATCAACTATGAAAAGCAACGAGAAAAGCAGACTAATTTAGATTATAAGAAAGAGTTGTATTATAAAAGAAAGATTGATACAGAACTTTTGAAGAGAGCCATGTCCACTCCTTGCGCCCCAATGCAGTTGATGGAAGTAGAAAAAGTTTCCATTAACCGCAGTGGAAGTCGAGCCATGAGGTTGAAAAAAGCCAGGGAGCAATTTTTGGCATCGGATACGAAGGAACAAGAAGGAGGCCCAATACGAAGAGATCGATCTACTTCTAGTAACGTTGACTTATTAGAAAACAGGTGAGAATCAGACGTATTTTAGAGGTATTTGTTGAGTGAGTTTTAAACTATTTTATTTTATTGTTCATTCGAAACAATCATGTTTGTGTCCTTTGTTTCAGGCTCAGTCAAATCAGTTGTGGCAGCGAAACGAGCTACGAAGAAAATGCTATGGCTGGAAACCAAAATGCAAGGGACCAAGACGGACTTCTGATGAAATCTGCATCGGTCGGCATGATTAATTTAGAGCGAGTGGCTTACGACAAGTTCAACAGAGAGAAGGGCTACGAATCTTTACCCCGCAACCAATCCATACAAGACACTAAAGACCACGCATCAAAAAGCAGCAAATTTGGACTATCCAATATTGCTTCTAAATTTAGAAAAGTCCGCATGCGAAAAGGGAAACAGGGAAAGAATTCAGAAAAAAATGAAGAAATGGAGAAGTTAAATACAATTACCAGACTTTGTAGGCAAAGTTTGTTAGTTAATTTGCATAGTAATCCAAATCCCGCCAATATTCAAACGGCGGGAGATAATGACGGTTCACAAACGAACATGTCGATAGTTTCGGCCGGCAGGACAGGGGGCGCTGTGGCGGTCGGTAATGTAGGTTTCTTTACTGCGGTAGATAAAGGGGTTTGTCGTAGCTCGTCGGTACCAGATGGCACTAGTAGTAGCCAAAATGCTCCTCCGTGAACATTTTATTCCTGAACATAATAATATTACGGTATGAGAATGATTGCAAGTGTTCGCAAGTAACGCACACAAATTTGCGAGCCGATGTAATATGAAAAATAATTTTGATTGCAAAAGTAGAATAATTTTTATTCTTGACGTAATTTAGCTTTAGCGTTGGAATCTGGTAATAATTGTCTGTGCGTTATTTTCCACTGAAGATTTGCTATTCTCCGATCAAAGGACTTTATCCAGATTAAATACTTGACGCAGTATGCGGCAACTTTTGGCAATGACCCAAAGATATTTACCATTTATATAAACTAAATTATTATTGTTGATCACAGATGTTAATAATATAAACAACCTTACCCTTCGCGTGTTAACTGCGTAGGTATAGGTATCGCACTCAGAGTTGACATGAATATAGTACTTGCACAGATGCATTGTTTGCATTCAACGTGTTCCAAACTTCTTATTTGACTTTAAAGCAAATTCTAATGGAACTGAACAAATACCATTTTTAATAAAATAAAAATAACTCAGTGTACCCAATACTTTTCGAAAAACATTCGAAAAAAAATAAAAATTTCAAGTTTTCGAATTAGAATAACATACACGCTTATTGTTTGAACTTTTTCATTTATTTTTGTAGATATCTACCTACTTAAAGAAGCAATAAAATTTGGCGTGTGAAACATCTGTCTTCTAATGCTCTATTTTTTTTTTCAAATTTACCGCTAGTAGAGATATCTTCAATTCAAATAATTATACAAATCCCGCGTTTAATTTGCGTGAGTATAATATTTGATCCGACTTGGGTTACGGAAGGCATATGGTGCCATTTGGCCAGGGGCGGGTTGGACCAACGGCTACAGAAACAATCCGATGCGATGTATCAATATTGCTAATATTTTTGGAAACCAAAAACAATATTTTTAGCCTTTATTCAATTACGATATTTTTATATATTTTATAATTTTGTAGATTTTAATTGGCGGATATATTACATAAAAAACAGTTTTTCCAGTTTGTTTTATTGTATTTTTGGTAAATTTAATTCTTCTAGTCTTGATTGCAAATTTGTTTTTTGCCAGAAATTCACTGAAACTCACTTTTTACGCAATCCGAGAGACCCGGTTAGCGCGACGAAGCAATTTCTACCTTATTGTTGTCATCGCAATGAATACCTATATAAATAAAGGAGTCCAGTAAATCATATGTTACGATGGGTGCCATACCGCGAGCAATAGCATCTAGCGGGAGCGTATCATCACGACAATACTAATATGATATAATTTCAATAACGGTTTACTGGCGATATTATTAACATACACTAAAAATAGAAACATATTACAGATAATAAAATTCCGTAAGCTGGGTGGGTAGTTTTCAAATATTTTCTGGCCTTTATTTGATGGAAATCCGCTCCTGCGTTTGACCCGGGTCTAGTGATTCATAACGGGGTACAAATATTTTTAAAAAAATACGTCGGGTGAAAATCTAAAAGCACAATTCAATTTTATTAACATACTAATAATTTCGCGTTGAAAGTCATCATGATGAGTGATGAGTGATGAGGTACGCAACGAGGGCAACAGATATACGGTCATGCAACAAATTTAGGAGACGATTGAAGATGCTGCACTTCATAGCTTAAATACTTACAGTTCTACTGTCTCTGCTACGTCGACTACTAAACAAACATTTAATTAGTTCGCAAGAGTTTTGGAAAATTTTGAAAGGTTTCTAAAATTTAATTCCATTCCATTCATCGGCTCTACATGTCATTGCAGATTGTAGCTCGTTGCCTTTTAAACGCTGCCCTTCTGTCTTGTTCCACGCAATCAGTCCACCCTATCCCCCTGTCTGAACCTGCCTGTCGCTTCAACTGGGGCACACACTTGGTCATGTCGTTCGATGTCCCTTTATCTGGCATTATGTCAACTTAACCAGTGTTTATTTTCAGATATCTTTACTACTGAAGGAAAAGCTCTTGCATATTCAGAAACTCCACTTAACTTGAAATCAATTTAGTTTCAGACATGCAAATAATCATTTGCCAATTTAAAAAATGTGTTACCCGTGTGGAATATTGGTTAAAGGAATGATGTGCCATTAACGAACGCCGCCAAAGCAGCTACATAGTCAGTTTAAAAACACAGTTGAGTATTTAATAAAGTCCAAAGAAATATAGCAATTAAGTTACAAAAAATATGTCTAAAAGTAATGTTAAGTAATTTAAAACCTATTTTTTAAAGCATGCCTACTAGATTGTTCTTGCTTGTATAAAAAAATACAAGGGAAGTATGAATAATTTTTTGAAGTAGTATTTAAAATTAAATGTGAGTACCTATGTCACTTAATTTTTTTCAATGCTTTAAAACAATACTTTTAGAAGAGATAAAACGCATTTACTATGTAACTAGGAGGTATAGTTAAGAAATATTCTGTTATTTTTAATGTGACGCTAAAAACATAAAAAAATATTTATTGTAATAAGTGAGGTAAAGAGTTATTAATTTATGAATGTTATTAAATTTACCCCGAAATTATGAATAGTTGTTTTAATTCGCACGTAAATCTAAACCATCAAACAGAAAACCTGTGTCAGAAAATCTGGAGGTCACGAAGATACGAAACAGCTTTTTTGTCTGTGTTTTCTGGGTCAACGCAACTCTATTCAGCTTGTCATATCATTTCCACCGTGATTTATGGAGTATTTAAAACTCCATTTGACTTTTACGAGTCCATATTTTTTGTGCCACATTTCACGATTTTTAAATAAGAAACAATATTTCGATGAAAATAACTCAAGTAATGTGTGAACATACTTTAGATAGGGCCCGTGTTGCAAATGTCACTTTGTGCGTAATGCGTATGCTGTGCACGCGTTTCACATGCATCCCAACTGCGCGTCTGTGTCGAAGCAACCAATGACAATAGTTCATCGGAGCACCTTCCAATGAAATACGGTGAAACAAACCTGTTTCATCTATTTTATGTGAATATCACACAGTAGTACCAACTGTCTGGAGCCATTAAGGGGACTATGGCATCTCTAATTGCGACCATTTGAATGCATTCCACCCAAAACATGAAAATTACCCTAAATCAAAAAATTCTAAAAAGAATAATTTGATAGATATATGAAAGAGTTATAAGAAACCGTGCGCATCATTCCTTTAATAAGGGTAATAATAATTATTAAGCCCTCCTAGAATGGCCACTTTACATATTTATTCAATGGACCAATCATCCAGTTAAAATTGCACAGCTAATGAGAACAGTTTAAATAATTTCCGATGTTAACCTCATTTAACTAATTCCTTTTTTTAAAGGTAACGGGTGAAACTATCCAAGACCTCCCGCACGTCAAACAAGAGGATATTCGAGAAGCTTTAAATCATGTGCATGCAACTTTTGACTTCTCTTGTCTACTTTGTGGTAGATACTCTCAGTATCGGCCTGTTGAAATACCATCATTCTGAATCAAAGAATTACTGACCAGATCTGAATTTCCTTCCCAACCTTTCTCGATTTCCGCCCACTTCCCACTTTTTTCTACGTTTCAAGATATGCTAAATTGGGAATACCAAAATTGCGGCATAAGCTATGGTATATGACATCCAGAATTCTCCAATAAAACCTTTAGACATATTGCACTCATCTCTTCCCGACGAAAGTATGTTTTAAAATAACTGCAAATAGAGCAATATGTTTTTTTGATTATTACTAGCAAATTAAAAAATTGCAGTCGAAAGGGAACAGTAAAATTTACGCAATCAATTTTGAGAATTATAATTAATTACTTTCTATTAATATTCAAGTATTAATTATCAAATTATTTGCTAGATGGAAACGGCTCATGCGCTAGCCTCGCGGTGTTTGGTCGTAGCTACTTGGATCACATCCCTATCAATTCGCTTTGCTTATAGCAGATTCTATGGAAGCTGGAAATTAGCTAGGTACATAAAAAACACTTTCTCAATACCTGATTCTGATCAGTTACAAGTTTAAGTCTGTCAAAAAATAACAACCAAACATCTTACTTAAAGGTTAATATCGCTTGTATTTTGAAAGGCTCCCAAACGGTCACAAATTAAGTCATCCTCCGCTTCGTAATGTTTTAATAATGGTCCTTAAATTGATAATGTCTTAATATTAGTGAATGTGAAAAGCTTGTTCAAAAACAACATTTGTTTGGAGGTTCCTGGTCCTCTAATTTGTGTCTTTTAAGAAGAAAGACCAACATTCTCGGGTTACGAATAACCTGAAATTATTTGCAAAACTCCTACTTCCATCATTATAAGCTGAAAATGTTGCTCGTCGAGGACTGAGCCAGCAGAGGAATTGAACCCACAACGCCTTGGCTGGAACCCGACGCATTCGCCCACTCGACTACTAACTAGTCAATGATGTCACTTTCGTCATTAATATTGCTTAATAATACCAACAAAGAGTTTAGATTAAACTTTGTAAAAAGCGTTCTACAGAGCTTTGGTAAGAAAAGTCTAATTTACGTACTCGTATACAAATGCGTAACTGTATAGGTTAAACAAACAACTGCTGAGCCTATACCTACAAAACGCAAGTGCGTCCTAATTCAACAGAGAGATGGGGAAGTTTTTATTGTGAATACTGCACAATAGTCCTAACTGGCCGTAACCAGTAGGATTATGGCATTCCCAATTGGGATATGTTGTCAGGATGAAAGGAATGGGGAAGGGAAGGAGATGGCAAAGAGGAAGGTTAGAAAGTACACGTCTATTGAGATCCGATCACTAAACACGGCTAATTAAAGCAACGTTTCGTTTCTGAATGGTGTCCTTTCACCAATCTAAGAGAATCTACCACTGGAACGAGCCGCAAATTTATTTCATAAAAACTTTGTGTGCATAAGCTAATTAAATAAAATTTGCGCATGCGGGGATCGAACCCGCTAGCTTTGAATCCGTAGCTGAGGATCTCAACCACTCGACCATGAAGGACGTTGCCACTTTTCAATACATGACCTCATGCGCGATAGAGTGGGGGGAGGTAAAAGAATAAAGTGGTAGGAATTAATCAAAATGCCTTTCCAAAGTCACAATGCGTAGTCTGTGAAATAATGTATAAGGATGTAGGTGGTGGGTGGAAATATTATGGATTCTCACATCACTTGGGCGAAGAGAGAAAATTTTAACGGTTTTCAATATTTGAAACACAGACGTCAGATAGGAAATGTTGCGTTTGCTCTGTTGGTATTTGGATGGAAGGTTTTCGAAAGAACTAGCCTCATTAATCTCTTAGGTACTGGTGCACAATTGCACGACAACGGGTCGTTTTTATAGAAATCCTTAAAAACGTGGATGTATTTTTTAGCCAATTATTAATTTAGTAATAATAATGAATGAATCGCATTTTAAAGCGTGTTAAAATCTAACGATCATCTTATAAAATTACACGGTGTTTATGTTTTCGCGCTACAAATTATAGATTATCAAATTGAATACCAGTCTGATTGTATTCAATCGATACAATAACCCGAAACCTCCCAAATAAAGTCATTAAATCGATTTAAATTCATCAATTTGATACACAGCGGAGTTGGCGCGCTGCGTTACAAATATTTTGACAAATAATTACACGGCCGAGAAGCCGCCGTGTAAATATTTTACACTGGCAATACGAAGCACACAGGGCCGGTGTAAGCTGGAAGGAATCTGAAAACTGGAACCACGGTAGAAAGAGTGTCTACGCGAGGGAGTGCAACCTTTATCCGTGACCTAACCCAACTAAATTTTGGCTGAGCATTTTGCTTTTTACTCCCTCCCGGCAACTTAAAAGAGAGGGGTGGATTCTTCAGTACTCATTTTAGGGAGTATTAGTCTTTATATTTCTGGCGACTATTGGGGTCAGGTGTCAAAGGTCAGGTATCAGGGATCAGGGATCAGGGATCAGGGATCAGGGTGTTACTAAATAGAATGTCACACAATTGTTTCGAATGTTCAACCGGATTGCCACCGAGTGTTTCAAAGCGTTGGGGGTTCGCAACAAAGCGGTGCGGGTTCTCAATCCTCTGCATCTTTCCAACATATTTTTTATGATTGGAATATGAATCAAACAATTACAGATTGTAAAAAGATCCATTCAATCGGTTCGATAGATTGTCTCAATCTTAGAGTAACAATATAAAGAGACCGTACTAATTTGTGACAAATCGTTGACAAACTCGCAAAATATAGCTCTCTCTTTATGCTCGGTTCTATACGCATATGAGAAAAAGAGACAAACAATTGTTGAAACCAATACACGATTTGGGGCGTGCTAAATACCATGTCCGCGATATTTGATCTGTACGAGCTTCATTCACGTTTGGAGTGTCAGGCGAACGGACTGTCAAAAGTGCGTAAATAGTTAAAAACTTGAGTTATTTTTTGTCCGATATCTAGCAAAAACATCATGGCCATATGTGCTATACTTGGTTGCTTCAATCGAAGTACAAAAGGACCAAAACAAACAGTTTTCACACGTATGTACCATAAAAAATCTTTTTTTAGTTAGATCTCAAATATTTAACATTCCAACCTACAAAACAACTAGTAACTTACACCAATATGTAATTAATCTTTGGACTATTCGTTCCAATATAATAAACTTCCGTTTGAAATGAGTTTTAGTGGATTCGTAATATTTTTAACTTAGAGATATTTACTAGCTGTCACATAAGAAACCATTACAAGGGGGAATACCCATATTGTACGTGAAAGTATCCCGGTCTCTTTCTTTCTCATGATACTAACGCTAAATTGTTGGCAAACAGATAAAGACAGAATAGTGTTTATCTCTTAGTTATATTTATAATTTCGGTTACGTCCCCAGATTCAGGGCTATGCCAAAATTGGAATATTATTATTTATTTAATTATTTTTAGATTTCCAAAGGATGAAAAAAAAGACGAGAAAAATCTAATTTATTTTTCTTTTGATTTAACAAATATGTTAATATGAATTCATACGTTTCATCTGGATTTTTATACCCCTTAGCTTCTAAAAATTTCTGAACCTGTTCTCTGATGATTTATGATAACGATATGCATCTAGATAGTTTTAATTTTGTATACATATTATATATTATTTTCTCCTTGTTAGTTAGAATTATTAGCTTAATTAATTAAGTATGAAGCGCACTTGACGTGAAATATCACAAAACTGTGCTATATAAGTTCACTGTTATTATTATCTGCATTCGAAATTTCCTTACAAAATAACGCGGGACGGAAAACATCCCTACAATACTTAAAAGCGGTGTCATGTTTTGTGAATTTTTTGTGTCTCTTTCTCTCTCATGGTGTACGACGTAAAAACGCAGAGAAAGTGATTTATCGCAAATTTATATAGGTAAACAAAAATTGATCTCTCCATATATTCTTACTCCAAGGTTAAGAAAATGATTTAACATCTGTTATCACCGTACATTTTTTTTTTATTTTACTTTTGTTTGTAAACTATTTTGTTGATGGAACTGAAGTTCATTTTATAATATGTATTATAAAATGTTCTGTACTAATAATTTAATTCGTTTATATTTTTATCTATAAATAAGATTTTAATAATCTTATTGATTAATGTATATTTGAATAAACAAAAAAATATACAACATTCATTCTTTTTAATGATTTACAACTACCTACTCACAACAAAATACCTAATTTACTTAATTTGTGACAACCCTGTTAGTGATTTTACTCCGAGTTTAGGCCACACCCTTTGGTCATTGCTTGGTCAAAAAGTGCGGACAAAATTTCGCAAAGTTAGGTCTCTAGGTTACTCTAAGGTCTCAATAATGGAATTAACAGAAATATAATTCCCCCCTTACTCCAGGCCTGCAGCCACTTGAGGCCGTCCCCTCCCATCGTTTAAACGCGTTGGTTTCAGGATATTTCTTTTATTCCTTTAAACTGTTGTTTTATTAAAAAAAAACAACTGTAAATACGGGCTGTGTATGTAACATTTGATGATTTAATGACAATGTACCACCGCGTGTAGAAACAACAACAATGAAAATGAGAGACTACAAATTATTATGGAGAAAGGAATATTTATTCCCAGACCTTTTAATAAAAGCGTGCAAATCGTGCTTATTCACTAGTTTTGTGTTAAGTGTTGCAGTTTGAATTCAAGCTTTCGACCTTTGAAGGTACATTTTGATGGTCCTTTAATGCATATACTCGTATATTTTAATGCATTGCGGGTTGTTCTATTATGTTCGAAGTCACGGGTTGGATACCCAGCCAGGTCAACATAATTCAGAATCGAAACGTTGCTTGAAATCGCTTTTAACCGTGTTTGGTGACCAGATTTGAATAGCCAGATACTTCCAAACCTTCCTCTTCCCATCTCCATCCCTTCCCCACTACCTTCAGCCTCACAAAATACCCCAATTGGGGATCCCATAGTCTGACTGGCTCTAGACGGTTGGGACTCTTGTGCGGTAATCACTATAAAAAATATAAAAACAACAGGTAAATGTGGTGGGGTAGAAAAATGGCCTGAATTTAATGGACAGCTAGGCGCGCTATCTATTCATTTCGGAGGAGTTAGGCATCCGCAATCAACTATTATTTACTGTCTTCCTGCAACGTGAGACATTTTGGATGCGAAGAAGATACTCATGTACACTGGTGAAGGGAAAAGCAGGAGAAGCGGAGAAATATCACCGAAACGATGGACAAATATTTCACGCAGCGCAGAACCGTGGGTGTAGGAGTCTGCTCCATCAGGCAACCTCAATGTGTAACCAAGAGTGGGTGAGACCGATCGCCACCACTGTAAACGTAGCAAATACTTCGTTTATAAGCTTTTATTTCTCCAGAGTGTGAGATTTTTTATAACGAAGATGACGGTGCTATTTGTCGTAGGAACAATAATTCCACCAATTTATATTAAAAATCGCTAACTAGCATTATGTTTATCTACTTTGTGCTAATACCAACATAAAGTTAAAATAATTATGGGTCATTTGGACAATCGAAATAGAAAAATTGTGCTTAATTTTCAAAAAGCACTCGTGGGAATTGAACCCGTTGACTTGTAATAATAAATAAAATCGTGCATTCGCTCACTAACTGTGCTCTAAGCAATGAGCCACTTGAGTGCATTATTAACTTGATTCTAAAAAATATCATGTTATACAAAATTCGTGTTTTTAGCACGTGGAAATGCCCTGATTTGATATACTCTTTATTTATTTTTACATATTATATTAAACTCCATACTGAACGTTTTTAAAATCAGCAATAATGTTGTTCTGCGAAAATTGAAATTGACGTCTAATTAAACGAAAGTAGATTGGCCTGCAAACGTTGTTATGGAGAAATTAATGTACTAATTAAATAAACAAAATTATAGCTGTTTAAATGTCAAAAAAGATCATTTTCCAGGCTCTATAAAAAAGTTTAATTTTCGCTGGTACCTTTTGAAAACATTTTTAAAAAAATACTGCGTTTATGACAATACGATTAAAAATTTGAAGTTTTAATTCCGGATGCCTCGAAAATTCTTCCAAACCGAAAAAAACAAACATGCAAGTAGCTCATTCTGGCTTCTTATAATAGTTTGGTGGTAGCCGGATCCGAGAGATTTTCTGCGAAGAATTCGGGCAAATACATTTTATATAAACTTCATTTAATAAACACTCTTCAACAGAACAAGCACACAGTGGGAAAATCACAACAAAATAATCACACAATGGGAAATAACACAACAAAACATTTTGCAAATCATCGTTGGATATCATTCGAAGCTTCCTGAATTCTTCCTGATTCTGAGAGGGAATTAAGTTACTAAAGAAGTTTAATATGATATGAAGCTTTTATTTATCAAACACAGAACAGTCAGCAAGGTTGCGGTTCCTAACTTATAATTCAAAGTTTTAAGAAAAAAATCTGTCAAATACATGCTTTTAAAATATTGCTAATAAAATCTTAATTTTTTTGATTTCGTCTATGAAATTAAAGTTATCGACCATTTTCAAGTATTATTTCGGTATGAATTGAACTAAGCTATGTTTAGTGACCGAATCAAAACACCATATTTCCCCCAGCCATCTTTACTGTATTTTTATGCCTTTTTGCATATATATATATATATATATATATAGAAACATGTACTTTATTGCAACCTCATTCCAGGAAGGAAGATACTTTCGGTGTGAATTGAACTTAGCTATGTTTAGTGACCGAACCAAAACACCCTATTTCCCCCAGCCATATCCACTGTATCTTTAATAGATGGCTTAATTAAAATAGCCCGAGAAAATATTTGATCAAAATACGACCACGGGGGTCCTCCGTGGAAGTAATCCAGATTCCAGACGCAGACCAAGTAAGACGCGGGCTGGTTGCGTGGAAGAAGGTCGGAATAGCATAATGAGGCTCGAAGACTGGAAGCGAATTGCTAGTGACTAGAGCCGGTGGAGAACACCTGCGAAAGATATAGGGCAGTCATGATGATGATGGTTAAGATACTAACGACGTAGTAACTCTAAATATTGGCTTATATATATATATGAGCATTCCACCATTATCAACACAAAAAGCTGCAAAGCTAAAGCGGATTTATTGAGAATATTTTCCTCAAGGTCAATAAATAATTGAGATGAATTCGTATTAGTGCTACAAAATAAGATTAATGAAGATGGATGACTTGCGTATTTTAGAAATTTGTCAAAATATAACGCCGCAGGTTGTGAGGGAACGTGGCGAGGAATTTATAAAATCGAACAAAATTCGCCCATTTCCAAGACGAATGATTAATCGACACAGTGGGTCATTTCTTTTCATCCCCTTTAAAAACTGCAGGTTTCTGGACCACACAGGGGCGCAGCTTTACCTCGTGGAAGGGGTTGCGATTCTAAAAACCTTAAACAGGCTTTTAGAAACCCTTTATGTTACTCTTTTTAAGTTTTAAAATGGTTAGTAAAAATGTGCTTTCAATCTCCTAAATCGATGGATTTAATTGGACGCAGTTATGCAGAAAGCATCCAGCCCTAAAAAGATGAAACCGAGAAAAAGTTGTTTGAAAATATGACGATACAAAAGCATTAGGTAATATGCGTAATCGGCATTTGTAAAGTGAACAAAGTGTTTTTTTTAAATACATATTTATTATGTTATCCTACATTTTATAATGTTTTTAAACATCAATTTAAGTCAAATATCCGCAATGTGCGTTAGTAAAAAAATGAATTACCAAAAATCTATTGCATTTAGAGATTGGATGTTTTCAGCAGATAGAAATTTCGAATATATCTATTGGAAAACATGTTAAACTTGATTTTGGCAAATTGTGGGTTGGACGCTTTCTGCATAACTACGTTCAATTTTTAAACACTGTACATTATATTATTTAATCGTAGCTTTTTAATTTGAAGGGATGTTATATCATCCAGGGTAAGACGTAGTAGCGGAATATCCCGCTTTTCATGGCTTCGAAACCTACGTGACTGGATCGAGTGCAGTTCCAAGCTGCAGCTTGCTAATCGGAAATTAACCTAACGATAGCCAACCTCCGAATCATTAAAAAATTATATAATTATGCAATTTTGAGATCTGCTAAAAGCGCCGATGTAATTATTTATTACCCGTGATAGCTGTTTCGTATTTGAAATAGTTTTGTCAGTGCATACACTGACAAACTAATACATTTTATATATTCAGCAAAGCTTCAAAACTAACATTAGTTTTCATTTATATATTTCCTTTGTGGAACTGATATGTTATTGAAAAATAATCTTTTCAAATTCAGACACGCGTAACCTGTAATATGTTTTAACCGAAGATTATTTTTATTCTATATTTAAAATGGGCATCTATTTGGCTTTTTTGCAGAACATTTTGAAAAAGTGGAACTAATGTCTACGTGGGGTAAAATAAAAATATTCAAATGAGAATTTTTAAAGATTCTACAGCTTTTTCATGGTAAACGGCTATCTACAAGAAATAGATAGATCGCAACCTCAGAGAAATAATATACCAGGAGGGATATCTTTGCGAAAAAGTGTAGTCAGGATTGTTGATTTTTTCCTGTCTCTGGCGTGGTTAGGGTTTTCATGGACACACCTTTTTACATCCATTCATAACACATGTCGACATAATGTTTTGTATATTTGTATAACCACTTTTTCAAAGTATTGCTAAACACAAAAATATAGGATATGACCTCAAAAACCGTTGAGTTATGTCGCATAACAAAACGTAGTGGGCGGAGTAACCGGAGACGGAAAAAATACTTACATACTAAAAGTGGTGCGATATTATGTGACAACTTGTTTTGTCTCTTTCTCACACTGTTTACGACGTAAAAATCCAAAGAAAATGATTTATCGTAAATTTGTATAGGTTGGGTAAATATATTTAGCTCTCTCTCCAAATATATTCTTACTCCAAGATCGCAACCTTTTTTTGTAGAAATAAAATTTTGCAGTTTTCATTTTAGCAAGTCAAGTTACATTGCATGATTTTTCGCATAGAACTACAAATTATTCACGAAAACAAGAATTATCAGGTTTATGTAATTATTAATTCGTACTTGCCACACACTTTATTTAAACACGTTTTTAATGTACCACAAGAGTCGTTACTCATAATAATTCAGATTACATTATACAAAACGAATGGCGTTTGCAATTTGGTGATTTACACCGGCAAAAAGATGATACATGTAACCCATTATTTACAATCATGAACGCGTCGAATCTACGTCAAATTAAATGCCGATTTCGAAAAAAAGAGTCAAGACATAAACACATTTAGCGTGAAGTGTTTGCTTTAATAAAGTGCTCGGAGCAGAGTACGTAGCACGCAATACGCGAATTATCAGCTTCTCACTTATTTATCTTCTTGGCACCTTCCCGCCGTCATTTAAATTACGTGGATGTTAGAATCTCTGATCAAATTACAATCGGACCATTCAGTTTATAATAAATATCAACGCAAGGGCGCTTAACTTTGCTTATTTCATTTTTGGCTTAGAAAATATTTGTTTTATTTAGCCACCTGACTGATCTGAATTTATTGCAACAATGAGTTGACAATATTTTAGTTTTTGTTTTCAATTCACCGAAAAAACTTTTTAATACTGTTGACAGAATTCTAAAATGAACATTTCAATAATAAAAAATAAAATAAAAAACATATAATATTGATATTAATACTTAGATAATTAGTATAACGCCGTTTTTGTGAAAATTCACCTTAAGGCCGCTGTAAAGATTTTAATCTCTAGTTAATATTACATTCCTAGTTTATATTAATACTTATTTAAATTAAGTACAGAGAAAATATACAGGAATATGGAACCTGGCAGGTGACATCAGATGGACACAATCATTTTATTAACTTAAAATTATAGCTAATATTTATTTGTATCCTAAGAAAAAACAAACTATGAAGCGTAAAAAATCATGTTATACACCGATGAGGGCATAGCATAATAAATCTGGTGTGAACATGAGTAAAATAATTTTTACTGTGTACGTAAGGTGAAGGTACATAAATAACATGTTTTATGATAAAAATAATTCAACAAATTTTATTCCATCTCAACCATAAATCAGAAAATCTGTACAGATAAAGCTGTAAAATGATCGATCGGAAAAAAAGTTTTAAAAATGAAGTAGGGTTTTTAAAAACCTTTTTTTCTTATACTAACAATTGAAAGTAGTGTTACTATGTCTGTGAATATCCACGTTGTAAATAATTTGGTAATAAGTTGGTTATAAGTTTTATTTTTACTTTTATTGTATGTGTAAATATTAATGTTTTTAATGTTAGCATCTATTTCACTGTTAGTTACAAGCTATAAGTCCTTATTGTAAGTCACTGGTTGAAAATATTAGGTGTAAGCCATTAGTAATAAATCTTAACTGTAAGTTATTAGTTATAAGCTTAAGTAATAAATTATAGGTTAGATAAATTAATTTGTAAAGCGCCCTTGAGGTGATTTTCCCACAAAAACGGCGCTATAAAAGTTATCCATTTATTATTATTATTATTATTAGTTGAGCAAACAATATAGTGCGATCACATTTTTTGACTGTTGTTTTGCTAGCTTCATAGCTTTATGATGAATTTGACATTTGGGGCCGAATGTAATACGGGTGACCTAAAAAATATGAACTGATTTTTTCCAGATTTTAGGACCCCAGAACTCACCGTTTGAGAGTTTTTGTTACTACTGCAGCAAAAATACCAATGTGAAATGCTAAGATGACATCAATTATCCAAAACATTCAACTAAAAACAAATTGTAATTAAAGGATTTTACAAAAAACAGCTCCTTTCACATTCAAAAAATTGGTAGTTTTTTGGTCTCGATGTACCATACATTATTCAATTATTTGCTCTCTTTACGTCTCCATCGTATCAGCATCTGGTAAATGGTGACGAGGTGCAAGTCAGGCGTGGGAAAAATGACTCTTTGCTGTCGATAGCTTGACGGAATTTATTTATTTTCAGAATTAAAAAATCATTGCGACTCAAACACTTAGTTTAAGCCGAGAACAGCGGCTTGATATTAATATAATGCACGCTTGTTGGCTTGTTGGCTTGTTGTCTCTTCGGCTTCAGTGCGAGAAGGGGCGTCTCGGTAGGTATTTGTGTAACGTTTAGCTCAAAGGGAAATGATTGAGACACGCGGATGTCAGCGTTCAGTTTGAATTAAGCAATCGGTTTTTAATGACGAGAAGCGGAATAAGGGCTAAACGGCTGGATTGGTCGTGCTTGGAACGCCGAATCACTGAAAATGTGATCCTATCACCATCTCACGCATTGGTTGCATACAGCGTTTTGCTTACTTTTTATTCGGCTCCAGAAAAAAAAGGTGATTTTTAATTAAAAAAATAACCCGCCTTAAAACTTTTCATCTATGAAAGTTCGATCAAAATGCAAATACACTTGTTTTCACTTTCTCGACAACAACGATTATTAGGCGTAAGTAAGACAAAAAGCTGTTTCTCAGTGACACTATCGGAAGTGTTAACATACGTACAAATACTTACAATCGTAGGGTGTTTATGTCATCTCTAATTGCGCGACCAAGAACTGCTATTTGAATTTAACTTAAATATTTGTATTATTATTATATATCCAAACGGGAGCCGTAGGTATCGATGAATCTTTTTCACCGCCGTCACGTGATACTTATCTCTTGCCGTTGTCTAAAATATGTTTCCCTAAATATCTCAGGATCTTGGTTTTTTTATTTCAATATTTTTCGATCCCTTCAGAATTCTGGAAAAAAGGGTAAATTAAAAATCAATCTTTGGCTGTCATCAACAAAATGCATAAAAAGGTTCAAAATGTAAAAGGCAACAAAAAGGTTTAGATGACAATTATAAACATCTTCTAATCTGTATTTTTTTTAAACTGTGAGACTACACAAGATTTTATAACCAATTAATAGATCCATTTGCATCCTTCCTCTTGGCCATACCCATTCCCTCCCCCCTTTCTTCAGCTTCACAGCTTACCTCAAATTGGTGACGCCATATTCTCGTTGGCTTCTGGCAGTTGAGTATTCCCGTAAGAACAACAAAAAGTGCTTGGAGCCAGTGGAACTCTGGCACCCCAAAAATGGGACAAGGGATAGACAAAGAAAATATGTTTAGAAAGTACTAGGCTATTCATATCTGGTCACTAAAGATTGGTAAATATATTTCAAGAAACTTTTTGATTCTGATTGATGGTATCTCACGATGGCTGGTCGGACTATCGCATCTCCATTTGGGAGTGTTGTGAGGCTTAAAGTTATGGAAACGGGTTGAAGAATGTTGAGAAGAACTCGACTATTCAGATCTGATAAGAAAAAACTAAAATCTAATAAAAAAAATAGTATAGAAAACATATAGATGTCAACTTTTTACAGGATTGTTTTGGCTGGTCCGACTAAGAAGATTTTGCCGTTTAAGAACAGTAAAATTACAAGCCGCATTGTGATTTGATTTTTAGTAGTCCACTTGGGAACAAGGTTCAAATAAACTTTGTAATTTAATTATAATTATTTTAAAATTAAATAGTAATAATAGTAACATAGAAGCAAGTAAAAACAGAAAGAATAACATTTTATATCATAAAACATAATCGAATAAAAAACGAAGAGAAGAGGTAGACATGCAGTCGTTTTGCTAAATAATTACGGGCCTTAATCTGAGGTGATTTGCCATCTCTGAGGGAGGTCCACCTCTCAACAATGTTTCATAAATAATAACGTTAAAAAAATATAATAGCGAATATCAAAAAACCACCCAAAACGAATAATTCAAGGATAAACGTCAAATTCTTGCCACTCTATCGGACGTTTTTGAAGTGAACCTTCCGCTTTCTTTCAGAAATGGAATCCCACAGCGCGCCGCGGTCCTTTTCAAAACTAAAATAATTCTAATTTCAAACACAATGGACGTCATGCGCGCGCAGACATAATTGCCATAAATAAGAATATTCAGAATAAAAGGACGCAATCAAATAAAATATGTTCTGTTTCAATTATTTTATCTCATGAAGACGGCGGATTCACACGGGCTTATTATAATATGAATATCGTGAATAATTGAGAGCATCTAGATTATTATACCTGCTTGGTTCTTGTGGGCACGCGCGCATTCCTCGCCACAGTGACTCGAAGACGGAATTCAATGACTGGCAATGATCCTGCTGCTCAGAGCTCTGTTGCGTTCGCTCTTTTTGTTACATGCGTCGTTTATGAGAAAGAAGGAGTGGAGAGAAGCACCCGGTACGATGCCTTGCACAGAGTTTTGCATCTAATTGCCGCAACGTCCCCTTCTGTTGTTTTAGTTGGTAATCAATTCACTTATTTAGTCATCCAGTTCATTTCAATACTTTGACAATTGCTCGCATGGAACAAACAACATGGCCTCTTGTAGAAAAATTAACTAGATTGTGTTAAGCTCTATAACTCACGTTGGAAATTTTATTGAAATATTTTCGTTGATCTTGATATTCCGGACAGATTTTTTTTTCACAGCAACAGCTTTGTAACTTTGCAATAACTTTACTGATTAAGAAAGCTTATTATGTAGATTTCTGCTTTACAGTTAAAATAAAATTTCAGTGTCATTCATTATTTCTTTTTCAGACAGTCACAACTGATTACTGTAGTTGGTTTTTCGCTTCATCGTTAAAATAGTTCCGTTTGCTTTACTCTGTGTGTGTTTTATCTATTCCATCCAGGTTAGCTGTAATACACAGGAAAATCCCATCAAATTAACTCTTCGTGAAAGATATATATTTTTAAATAGAACATATATACTTTGTTTTTAACCACTTTTTTATTTAATATTTTGTCTACCGGTTTCGGAAGTATCCTTCCATCATCAGGATTATTAATTTAATATTGTCCTGATGATGGAAGGATACTTCCGAAACCGGAAATAAAAAGTGGTTAAAAACAAAATATATATGTTCTATTTATAAATATGGCAAGCCACAAAGTTAATGCTTTTTACGAATAGATATATATTTTGTCTATCTATGAAAATGAAATAATCTAATGTCCGATATTTTTTCTGTGAAATATTTTTTTGTTAATTTTTAACTTGACAAATAGAAGAAACCTTCTAAAAATTCAGTCAAAATATGTACCTTTTTTTTCAAGATATCGAAATAAGGTTTCGTGGAAAAAATCACTAAATTTAATATATTTTTATTTACAGTCAAAATATATACCATTTTTCAAGATATCGAAATAAGGTTTCGTGAAAAAAATCACTAAATTTAATATATTTTTATTTACAGTCAAAATATATACCATTTTTCAAGATATCGAAATAAGGTTTCGTGGAAAAAATCACTTAATTTAAATTATTTTTTTCCGATTTTTTAATAGTTTTACAATAAACCCACAAATCCTAATTTTTATTTCACTATAAAACCAGTGGGCAAAAACAAAAAAAACCAAACTCGTTCGGGTTTTAAATGTCCGTTGAATAATATTTGGATAATTCGAGGTGTGAGCCGTTGGAAGATACAGGTCGGTACGGGCTACAGGTGTAATCGTTAATTACTGAGTGTATTACCGTTCGTCTCCCTCGCTCGGGTGGGCTAATTAGAGGCCACGCGCGCGCCGTCTCCCTCCATCTGTTTTTTGTGACTCAATTTAACCCATGACACAATCATGGCCAGGGATGTATAACGTTTGGTGTTGTTGATTATTTTTGAGATTAAAAACATTTTAAAATTTTTTTACGCCTTTGTGTACTTTAGGGCGCAAGAATAGAGAATGCCGATGGCTTAAAGCTAAGATATCTCCTTGTTTTGGCGAAATAGAATTATCGAACCAGACCAAATTTGTGTTTGTAAAAATATGGCATCTCTAACTCATACCATTTCAAAGATATTTACTTATTTAAATGCGTTAAAATATATTTTTCCAACAGCTTAAAAATTTTAACCTCGTTTATCTCGAAATGACGGCTTATAGACATTCAAAATATTGGCTGCAAACCATCATTTGCGTTACATTACGAAACAGCAAAATGGAAATACATCATAAACTTTTAAATACAATGCATTAAACCAAAACCCTTTATTATGTTACTATTTGTGTTTAAAAGGGAACGAACCCTTTTAAAAGATTATATACTCGAATCTTCTTAACATAGATATTAAAAACAAAAGTGTATCTCTCTTTTTTTCTTCTTATTCATTCCTGTTTTTCGGTCACACACTAAATAACTTTTTTGCCACATTATAAAATAAAATAAAATCATAAAAAGGTTTTAAACCTGGAAAAGATATTTTTTAAGACTTATAAAAAGACAAAAAAATCCCGGTTAAAGTCAACGTTCCAGATGTTTTCTACTCGCATTTCTAGACGTTCAAGCGTTTTAAGTCAAAACACTTTGATTAAGCATTACTTCGTAATGCGCTTTTTTATTGATAGTAAAAGGTTCCCTACTTCTGCAGCCAGGTTATCATTTATCGCGAGACCTTTGTTTCGGCCTGATGTTAATCGAATTGAGTACTTAAAGCTCCTTACGGCCGCGGCGGAAGGTGGAGGCAGAGGGAGGGGGAGGGTTGTGGAACCATGCAGATGTTCACTAACTCTCAACGCGACGTTAGTACAGAATCTAAATAATGGCTAACTTGACATTGTGCCGACCACGTTTGCAAAATGGTATAAACAGGTTATATTATTTATGAAAAATAACTTTTATATTTTAAAATTTAACAAAAGATTGCAGGCAGTGCTGAATATCGCGTTAATGAAGAGACACTTTTTCGAGAATCAATAGGATTTCCCTCTTGAATTCTTCCTCACTGACGCAAAAGGTCGATATCGAACAAATTTTGTTCGGCAACAGAATTCCAAATAGTCGAGCTATTCTCTGGAATACTACCGAGGACCACCTTAATATAATACACTCGTATGTCTATGATGTAAAATGTTGAAGACATATCTTTAGCAATTATTTTTGAGGTAAAAACAGTCACAAAAATAGTACTTCTGTCTCAATTAAAACAATTATTACCTATTTATATGACACTTCTGGTATTTTGCTTAACTCAGGCAATCTTTTGCCTCCATTAGATGAACATGTGGTACGATCAAAATTATAAAAAAATAAATCCTTATTTTTTTAAATAATATAACAATAAAGTCCCAGTGAACAGTTTGTCAATAAGATATCATACTTAACAATCAAAATTATTACATTTTTCATAAATTACATTTTACACAAATACATTATTACTTTAAATCATAGACATCAAGACTTAAAAAATAAACATAAAAAATAGTACAAAAACCCTTTTCAGATAAGCATTTTTTCAGCATTCATCTCCTTTTGAAGATCAGTTCACATTTTTTTATGAATTAGGTATCGCATTTTTTTGACATAGTATTCTACAGTTCTTTGACCGTATTTATTTTGTTATCTGGGAATTACCAGTCCATCGTTTGCAGTAAGCCTCGTGTTATGAGTATGAGCATGTACCACTATTTTGTTGTATCAAATTAAGGTGCACGCTGATTCACAACTTTAAGCTGTGGCATACAGGCAATAAATACTTTATTCCAAATAACACAAGAATTTGTACAATAATGATTTGTAAATATGAATGATGTTATTTCAATATTATGTAAAAAAAAAAAACAGATTCTCATTTTCAACGGCTATTTACAAATAAAAGCTGTATTTTTGTATAATGACACTGTTCGTCTTATTCTTCTGGTTCCCTTTCCAATCGGAGGTAGGCTATCTATCTATACATTGCAAAGTTTAAATTTATCACGTCTTTCATCAATCTTCCCTCGGATTATTAGTCGGGTTATCTTGTGTTTGCTGTTCCTCATAATGTGGCTGAGATATTGTAATCCTCTATATTATAACGTTCTATAAACATACCGATACTTATTAATTAATTATGTATTTTTTAAATATCTATTTTGCGTATCTACATATCATCTATTCTAAAGAATAATGGATGTTTAGTATATTTTTTAATACTTATAAAAAACGTTCAATAATGCGCAAGAAAGTTCACTTCGCTTCCTAATAACGCTCCGAGTCACGCCAAGTCATAAGTAGCGTAGTGGAAGTGATCCCGGAGTACTGGTTAATGACTACCTCATTCGAGCGGCCAATTAACCATCCACTTTCCCTTCTTTCTTCTACATATTCCTCGTATTCATCTCCGAGCGCATCAATACCTCCTCTTAACCGATCTGAGAAAAGAGATCACACAGATCAGTAAGTAGGTATAATTACTTCATATATTCGTATGTGGAACTTATCTGTCTCCTTTAGAACCGGTTATTATTATTAGCGAGTAGGTGCAATCGAATTTTTTTGTGGATATACTTTTTAGGTTAGTTTTAGGATATAATGAATTTACCATCGGGAAAATGGGTTCATTTTGATCTGGTATTATTCAAACGGTGTTAATTTAGATATGCTTTGAGATTCTCACGGCCAAAATAATTAATCGTGTTTGACTTTTGGGGTATTATACCGTGTTACTTCTCCTTCTTTCAGCTAAATTTTCAGACAACCTTGCAGTGTCTATCATCAGGGCAGGGTAGATTATGGTGAAAAGTGTGCTTATTTGTGAAGAGGTGATATTTTGTTGATGCTAATTCAATTAAACTGTTTATTTTGGAAAAAAAAACACGTACAAGTATCGAAATGCCTGAAAGTCGAGCACAGTACTCACACACGTGTATTTAAACTAAATAAACAAAACACTGTAAATACAAATATGAATGTATCCACTTCTTGTCCTTTTTTCGCTAGTAATAAGTTGGCGTAAACACGGCTATTTTTTTAAGTAACTTTTCTCAAGGTTATCACTCAAAAGTATATTTCACAGCTCTACAGCTCGTAATGGGAATGACACTGTGAGTTGAAAATATTTCCGTTGACCTAAAAATTCTAGAGAGGAAGATTGTGATTGGTCGAGAAATTAGTGAATTCATGGCGGCACTTGTTTTGTTAGTTTCTAGAAAAAAACGTACAGGAAACTTAATTGAATGACGGAAAATAAATTTTCGGCTAACTTTTTTTTATTTTTGAGTAGGTTAGGTAGAAACAGTACAACTAACGTAGCAATTTTATTTGTTCTACAGAATGCTAGTCATGCAACAAAATCATAAAATTAAAAAAATCACCCTTTTTAGGGGTAAATCATAAAATAAATCTGCTGAAATAAGGCTGAAAAACGATAAATAACTATCAAACTTCTTAAAAAATTACATAATAATATATGTGACCGCTTAAACTAAATTTCAAACATACATTGCCATGTATGTTTGACTAAATAGGATAATTTTTCAATTAAAAAATAAAGTGTCATAAAAAATATCTTTTGTAGAAATGTTTTTTTACAAATAAATTTATAATTCCATTCGACATAATTATTTAAAAAAATACATTTACTGCCAAAAGTTGGTAACTTTATATTTTTAGGTATTTTGAGTTAGCTATTATTTTAAATATTGGTGTATTGAAATCTAAGCCTGGAATAAGTTTTTTCCCCTTTTATATCGTTAAGTAGATTTTAAACTGGTGATTTTTGTTAAAAATCTTTGTAATTTTTTTAATCATTTGATAAGAAAAATGTTGTAAAAAGGCTTACAAAAATAAGCTAGTCAAGGATTAAGCGAAGTCTAACGGTTTAAAAATAAATTGCACAAACATAATTTCCTGACTTTGGAATGAAGATCAAACTTTTGAATTGAGTTTACTCTTAACAAGTTTTTATAAGTTACCAAGTTTTGGCAGTAACCGCCCGATATTCTTGTCACACGACCAATCCATTGCGATATTTGGTACCTACAGCATCTACTCTGACTAAAACTTCGTTTTGTAAACTATGATAATGCAGTTTCATAAATGTAAAATATTAAGTGAAATGGGAATTGGATTGAATGAGTAAGAAAGTTTTCATTTTCCATAAATCATAAAACTCGAGCTCCAAGTTCCTAGATCCTAGATCCTAGATCCCAGGCACTTGTTTTTGGTTTCATCCCCGGCGCCTAAAATACTCCGACGGAAGGTGAAAAAATATATTTACCAATACTTACACTATCCATCCATCCATTATGAGCGGAACACTAAATTGTTTTTGACTTAATACGGGTCTCAAATTACTGAAAAAATCTTCCGTTATTTACTCCTTTGATCTGTGAAGCGAATATTGGAAGTAAGGAACAACCCTACCGATATATTTTTTGTCGAACCTGTTATTTTACGTGGGGTACCGTTAGGTTATTTTAGGGATGATATATTGATGCGTGTATCAATGTCTTTATAAACGTCAATCAAATCGAAGGACACGATAGCGTATTGGTTTACGCATTTGAATTTGAGTCGGGAGGTCGAGGGTTCGATACTTGCACAGCGCAACTCAAAACATATTAAAATAGACGTTTCGTTAAATATCTGGGTGTTGTGATGTTAGTTATGAAGTTTCACATATCAATGAATGTGGTATGATATATAGTATATTTACGGCACATTCTAGAGTGGCAGATACTCTCAGTATCGCCCTGGTGAAGGACCACCTATTAAAATCGAAACGTAGTTTGAAATAGTAATAGCCGTGTTTATTGATTAGATCTGATTAGCCGGAAACCTACTTCCTAACCTTTCTCTTTCCCACACCCATTACCATCCTCTACCCTTCCCCACCCCTTTAAGGCTCACAACATAGTAGTAGATACTCTAAGTATCGCCCTGGTGAAAGACTACCATTCAGAATCGAAACGTTGCTTGAAATGGCTTTAGCCGTGTTTGGTGACGAGATCTGAATAGCCAGGTACTTTCCAACCTTCTCCTTCCCCATCTCCTTCCCCTTCCCACTACATTCAGCCTCACAACATACCCCTATTAGGGTGCCATAGTCTCACTGGCTCTGGACCGTTGAGAGCAGTTGAGACTCTGTGCGGTATTCACGTAAAAAAAAAACATACCCTCATTGGAGATCCTATAATCCCACAGGCTTCGGATAGTTGAGACTTTTGTGTGGTATTCACACAAAAAATACTGTTTATAGTAAAAGTTATTCATTTCGTTTACTTTTCATTTCGAAATACTCTAGTGGGATTTTTTAAATACGTAATTTTTTTTGTGCGTGTATATTTTTATAGACTGAATAAAGCACATTATAAAGTCAACATTACGCAAAAAAAGTTAATGTTGAAATTGTTAAAATTCAATGTAGTTTACTTTTCAAAAGCTTCCGATTTCTTTTGAATACCAGTCGTTGCGCAAGACCAAGAAGTTTCCCGTAGTACGGCAATAATAATTGTAGTTTTCACAATTGTTAGGTCGGGCGAGGCAGATACTCGTATGGTGATACTCGATGGCAGGATATAGCGTGACGACTAACCCGGAGATATAATATAACATAACTCACTCTTTATTTTCCGTTTATTAAACGAAACATAATTACACATCGTACAGAACTTTGCGGTGGGGTTTAAAGGGGTTTAGTGGTGGTACCGAGTGTTACGAATTTCATTTATACTTTTCAACGAGCTGAACGCTTTAATGTAACAAACGAGTATATGTCGTATTGTAGAAATTTTGAAAAGTGCCAGGAAATATTTCTCCCTTTTCTTGTGTCCACTGTGGTTAAAAGCGCATTCATGAAAATACATTTTTTTCTACCCGGTGAGCGCTGAGTGCCTTGCATTTTGCTACTGTAGGTTTTTTTTGCTTACGAGGCCTGTTAAAAGAAAAGGTGACTTTTGAATTTTCACGGGCTGTGTACATTCGATTATCGTTTTTTTTTGTTATGTTGGTACACATATGTTCATCATATGTTAGCATTATCAGCCATTTTGGATTAGTGGTTTGTTTTTGACAACTGGAAAAGTTAGTCACGTTTTTGTGTGTTTTTAGATTTTTTACTTTTGAAAAAAATGGATCAAAGAATATGTATTAAATTTTGCGTTAAAAATGGAATGAAGTGCTCCAACGCACTTAAAATGTTGACTGTGGCATTCGGCGAGTCTACTTTGTCTCAAAAAAGTGTTTATAAGTGGTACAAGCGCTTTACAGAAGGTCGAGAAGATGTTAATGACGATGAGCGTCCTGGAGTTGTGGAAAAACAAATCATGGATTTTATTCTTTGATCCATTTTTTTTCAAAAGTGAAAAATCGAAGAACACACAAAAACGTGACTAACCTTTCCAGTTGTCAAAAACAAATCACTAATCCGAAATGGCTGATAATGCTAACATATGATAAACATATGAGTACCAACATAACAAAAAAATGGTTAATCGAATGTACACAGCCCGCGAAAATTCAAAATTCACCTTTTCTTTTGAACAGGCTGTGTATACTCGTATATGAGTGAAATTTCATAGACTGTGTATTGTGTGTTTATAGCAATCTTTTATTTAGGCACAGTCACTAAGGTTAGGGAGGTGGGGGTCCAGCGGCTAAGGTCGAAAATGGAAGGATTCGGGTTTGAATCTAATTTGGAGTAAAATGATTTGGTTAAATCTGTTATGTGTTTTCGGAGTGGAGGTATTTAAACCTTAATGTAACGAAAATAAATTATTTAATACTAGTAGTTTCTACGGCTTCGCCTCAGTTTTTACATATTTTGGCAACTGAAAAATATAGAAATATGTTCCACTTTGGCGCCACGTCTTTTTAACAGTTCAATGGACATTTTAAAGTTCCATACCATGTGATGGTAAAGAATTTGTGAGCTGAGAAGAGTTTTGTTTCCAGAAATTAAATACCGAAATTATTCGCTAACCAGGCGAATGTTCTTACGACTAAACAACCGCAAAAACCTTCACTTCTTCCGTGACCTTTAAATAAATTGGACGTATTTATACAGAAATGGCCCAACCCACACTTTATCAAAATCGAGTTTTACATGTTTTCCTTGAGAAAAATACGATATTTAGTATATCTGCTGAAAACCTCGAAGCTCCAAATGCAGTACATTTTTGAATATTATTTATTTGACTTAAATTGAAGTTTTAAAATCTGTTGACAAACTGCTATATAGCAGTTTAACGGGACTTAATTTTTATGTAACTTTTGAAATAATAATAAAAAAAAAAATCATGAAATGTAGGATAACATAATAAATACATTTCTTTAAATGAATACATTGATAAATTATAAATTGCTTATTTTGAATAATGCTAATAAAGAAAAATATCACTGATATTCAGTTTACAAATGTGGATTACGTATGTTAAGGTTTTTTATCGTCATATTTTCAAACGCCTTTTTCTCAGTCATATTTTTGGGGTTGGATACGTCCAATTACAGTTGTTTCATAGTTTATAATGTTTAGCTTCGTTTAAAGCTTTGCTCGCTTAGGTAACAACAATTTTTTGCTAGTATATTAAACTAAGCTACAGATTGCAGAAAAATACTATCAAAAAGTAACAAAGCAATAGAATGTGTCAGAAACACCCAGTATGTTGAGTACGTTCTGCATTGTGATAGCTTTTTGTTGTTCCATTTTTAAGAAGTTGCACGAAGCTTTGTTGCTATTGTTGTGGCTACAAAGGCGATACTGTTAGGCAATACAATATAGTAACAATAATAATTTCACCTGCGTAATACACGTGGGATACGGCCGATACCGCAGGGCCTGGCACGCGATACCTACTGCCGAAATGGTCGAGTCAGGTGACTTATCGTATTGCCCCTCCAACTCTCGGGCCGTTCGCTTCCTATAAGTCAATTTACTGCACCCCGAAGTGCTTCTGTTATCCTCGGAGGAAAAGGAATGTAAGGAGAAGGAAAAGTAAAATGTGAGAAGGACCTGGCCATTCAGATATCTTCGCTAAAGCCATTTCAAGCAAACTTTTGGATTCAGAATGTAGTATTCTCTGCTATTTGTTTTTCCCAGCTGCCTGCAATCCATCAGGCCCAGGGCTCAAAGCCATCAGTCCTACCATTCTACAGCGAAAGTTGTCATAGAAAATCGTTTTCGTTAATATAAACTGTGTTTCATGGTGGAACTGCGAAACTTCAGGAGGTGATTCAAATTTAATCAAAAAATGTTTTTATATTACGTATAAAGTAAGTATTTTTACGGTTATTTTCTAACAGTGTAGGGCATCCTCGAGCTGATATGTATAAAGCGGTGGCAATATCGAAATCAGCCAAGTAGTACAAAAAACAGGAAATGTATGGTATAAAGAAGTCGAACATCTTTATTGTTTAGCTAAATTCTTTAATTTTACGGCGTGTTAACTTCAAAAAAATGGCAGCATAATCCGATTGATTCGTAATAAAACTCGACGTTGGAAGGGCAAACACCCGATTAGCTGGCATCCCCGTCACCGCCACCCTGGTACAGTACACGACGTCACAGCTAGCAGTCTGGTAGAGCCGTCGGCGCAAGCGCACACCGACATGAGCATCGTCATGTCATCTGTCAAAACAATAGCGGCTGGGAAGACCTGATGAGTTTATCCAAGATGGGTAAATATGTCGTGTTCAATTAGGCGACCATCCGCAGATAGTGTTGCCAATCTTAAAAATCAGCTTTAAAAATGTTAAGAAGAAAAGAGCAACATTATGATATAAGTATCCATGTTAATAGTTATTCTACCCAGCTTCGCCCTGCAGGTATTTTGTCTCTAAGTATATTTGTACACTCAATTGAAAAATGTGGAACCGATAATCTAGACGTCATTCCATCGGGATTTACAAAAGGATTTTCGGACAAACAGGTGTTTTTTAGAGTTATTTGTATGAATTTGAGTGTAAAATACCTGACGATATAGCTGGGCGGCAGAGCGGAATAAATGTTTGATATGGGCCCGTAGATCGCGGATTTAAGGCTCAACGAAGCACAATTTAATGTAATATAGATATTTTAGATGTGAGCCCAGAGATCGCGGGTTCATAGCCCAACAAAGCACAATTCAACGTAATACATTTATTTTAGATGTGGGCCCAGAGATCGTGGGTTTATAGCTCAAGGAAGCACAATTCAATGAAAAGCATATATTTATGCTGTGGGCCCAGAGATCGCGGTATTATAGCCAACGAAGCACAATTCAATGTACCATATTTATTTTGAACATAAGTCTCTGTCAACAGTGGGAACTCATGATAACACTTTGTACTAGAGTTAAAGATTTTATCAGTATTGCCCTGGTCAGGCAATCATTCAGAATGAGCAAGTCGCTTGATCATGTTTAGTGACCAAATATGAACGCTCAAACACTCCACAGTCCTTCTCTTTCATTCCTTATTTCCTTCCGTCTAATACCTTGTTAAAATTGGGGATGATATACACCGACTGGATCCAACAGTGAGATCCCCGTGTGAAAAGATCTACCTACATTTCACAAGAATTATGGCTTTTTCTGCTTTGGAATAGATACATAAAATCATA
The DNA here is from genome assembly GCA_022651775.1 of Drusus annulatus. Lineage (NCBI taxonomy): Eukaryota > Metazoa > Arthropoda > Insecta > Trichoptera > Limnephilidae > Drusus > Drusus annulatus. The sequence goes on along the minus strand of JAGWCC010000604.1, from coordinate 450,589 downwards.
AGAATTCTTAGAACAATTAGTGAAATACATAATTTTAGACAGATAAAGTGAAATGAAACAAACTTTCTTAAGCGTTACAAAAATACATTTTAAGCACAAGTTCACTTTTATTTAAAGTTATGTATCAATGAAAAAAAAATAAAGATCTTTAAAACTGATGAAACTAGTAGTAAACATTTTATTTTTATATATTCGTAAAAAGCATTAACTTTGTGGCTTGCCATATTTATAAATAGAACATATATACTTTGTTTTTAACCACTTTTTTATTTAATATTTTGTCTACCGGTTTCGGAACCCTTCCATCATCAGACAAAAAAATTAAAGATAATAACTTCATCTCTTCTGGAAAAACATATGTGGAGATAAATTCTGTACACGATCAAAAAATGTATGTTTTGAAGTATCTAATATACATTCTCCAGATACTTCAAAACATACATTTTTGATCGTTTTTATTTTGTTTCTTCCAGAAGAGATGAAGTTATTATCTAAAGATTAATTTAATATTGACAAATATTAAATAAAAAAGTGGTTAAAAAAAAAGTATATATGTTCTATTTATATTTTATTTTTTCAATCTTACCTTTAAACAAAAAAATGCATTGAAAACATTTTAAAAGCCTGAAACAAAAGAAGATGTTTAATTTTTTAAACGCAACGAAATTTGAAACCCATGATCCAAGAAAGTAGAGACGCTCTCTTTTATATGCTTCCCAAACTGCGGAAATGCAAGCAAAATTTTATAAAAAAATACAAGCCTCACTTTACTGAAAAGCAGATTATTTCCATGTACAATTACAAAAATAATTGAACATTTTTCAAGCATACAAGGTTTTTAAAGTTGAAATTGCTAATAAAAACATTATTTTTTAGAAATGGACTCAGGTACGTAATTCGATGAAACCAAGCCAATTTGTAAAATAATCTTCATTGAAAAGATTGAATTTCGTATAAATCGCATTAAAAAAAATTAAAGTAGGTTCCTATAGTTCTGCTACTCGTCTTTGTCAAAAATTAGAAAAATATATACATTGGACAAGAACTTTGCTGTCTTTTCATATTTTATGAAAATTACACAAGTTTCCTTCATGAATATTCAAAAGCTTTTTTTATTTTTTAAAGAAAATAAACAATCCCTGGTTACGAATAACCTGACAATGTTTGAAAAAAACTTCTACCTGCCATCATAATAAGCGGAAGATGTTGCTTGTGCAATGATGGAGGACTTAGCTAGCAGAGGAATTGAACCCACTACCGGTCAATGCTAGGCGGAAAAGGAGAAGTTCATATTGAAAAAGCGGGGTAAATTCTATGACGCCGATACTCACCGCCGGAAAGTTACAGACCGGTTTACATGGACGTACAGTTACGATGGAATAATATATTTAGAAGCGAACGCTAGGTTAAGCACGAAACTTCAGCTATTGGAAGAGAGTGAAATGTACCTTCTACGAGGAGATTGTTAAGATAGTGTTAATGCCTTATCTTATTTAATTGTAGTAATAGGAGCAGTTATTTGATTGTAAAAAAAATTATTAACATTTTTTTATTACCCATAAGTCGCAGTGGTAGCAAAAAGAAGATTGACTTATCGGCCAACTTTACGGTAAAGTCTGAGAAAAATCCCATAGCATTACACGAGCGATGTAACTCTATCCGCCTGAATTTAGCAGGTAGGTCTGACAGGTTCTTCTACCGTATAAAGTACATTTAAATCGTATATTTTAGCTGGAGAAGATGTTGTTTAAAATAAAAGTGTAAATTAATAAACATATCATCTTTTTACAACAATTTTTTTTGTCTAAAATTCGAAGATCATTTTATCTAAATTATTGTTACTGTATTTAACTAGACGAAAGTTTCTGAATACTTGACCGGAACCTTTAGTCATTGTATATAACTTTTGAGTAAATATACATTTTTCACCTGCGTACCTACAGTGTACAAATTTATAAAATAGTTAGACTAACACGTGTCATGTTATTTCACAATCTCATTTCCATCACGAACGTTAAAACTTTGAAATATCCATTGAAGTGAGAAAATAAAAGACATTCTAGTCGGGATACGTACGGTATTCCTAATTCTCTTCTAAACCACAATGAGTATAAGTTTTCAGAGAATTTATCTAATAAACAACCAATTCTTTGAAAACATAAGTCAAATTATGTGTTATCAATACTCACATGCTTATTCTAAGGGTCATTGTACCTTCGTTACCCAAATTATAGGTTAATTTGGTCGCAGGAGTGTCCCATCGCGGATGTCTGCGACTCATTGGTCACTCCTCCCTAGCGCCACCCGATACCCGAAACCCGCGGGCCGCGGTGGTCTTAAACTTCGCAGGACCTCCCGGTCAGCCTTTTCTCCCGACTATTGGTTTTTTTGCACCCCCTAACTCCCAGAACTAAACTCAGAGCCACGAATCTCAGTCCGTGTAAAATGAGAAGTCCGTGGATATCGGATTTTAAGACTATCATCATAACACGTAAGGTATTGTAGGAAGAATATGCCATTAGGAACCTGTTGAGAGTGTTTGATGCAACGGTTTTGAACCCATAACCTCTGGACCATAGCCAAAACTCTCATAGCTCTTTCACGAAGCTTATCATATATTAATATAGCGCTTCACACAACACTGTGAATTACGTTTTTCACTACCCTTTATTCGTATTTTGTTTATTAGGGACAAATTTTTAATTTATTTTTAAATTTAAAAGAAAGACAAAAATTCCGGGTTGCGAATAACCAGACAATATTTGAAAAACTCCTACTGGAAGATGTTGCTTGTGCAATGATGGAGGACTTATTTAGCAGAGAAATTGAACCCACGGCACCCGGGTAGGAACCCAACGCGTTTGCCCACTCAGCTACTAACCGGTCAACATTAAGTAGGTAACAGGAACATCTTCATGAATAGATAAGTAAATGTGATAACAGTATACATAAGAGCTCCAACTAGCTGGACCTTTTGGGAAGTAGTATGTACTTCTTCTAAGACCTGGAGCCAGTGGAACTTTAAATAAATGGTTAGTATTTAACTGTTTGACCTTTTTTAATATTGTCATGTTGTGTTAAGAGAAATGCCCTCGGAACCTGTTTAATGCAACATTTTACCCAACCAAACTGAATGATACTTGTTTGTAATCGAAAGGTATGTTAAGTACCTACCCAACACGCTTCAGATCTATTTTATTTGTTTTTGTTTTGAATTGTAAAAGATGGACCACGAAAGAAGAGGAGGAAAGAAGAAGAGGAGCAGAGTTCTTGAATATTGTATTTATTTAAACGGTAATTATTGGTAACTTAGCTTTTAAATGCAAATAATCGTATCACATACCCGTTGTTTAAATATGATCATATTTTTATAATTCTCCAAAAAAATATTTAAAACTACTGGGCTACCGACTACCTTCATACAGGTTAAAAAAAGGTTAGACTTCTCATTTATCCCGAGTTTTTCCTCCGTTATTTTAGCCCTAAACCCTTCCTGAATTGGCGGTGCCACTAGCTTTACCAGCTTCTGGTAGTTCGGACTTGTGCGGAGGCGCCACATGAATAAATGTTAATATTGCTGTACAGTTACTACTAGCGTAAATAACAGACAAAACACATCCCGATGGAAAATACAGTAACTTCGACATTTTGAATTAGTCTTGCTATGAATTGTGAACAGCTATCAATAAAATGATACACCGCCTTTAATGGAATCCGCTGACGAATTAGCGGGGTGATATGTGCCGACAAGGATACTTAATTTGCATATACATTCAATCACTTCCAATTATTCAATTCAGACAGACGAAATATTAATCGGCGACCATATTACAAACGTATCTGTGCATGAACCGATCTCTGTAATTACACGTCTTTCTCTGGATCATAGAATAGGTTTATCGTTAGAAGATGGAGGTATAGAGAGGTACGAAGAATGAAATGAAAAAAAAAACATCCGCCTGTTAACTGATTGATCATTAACAAAACTTATGACAGTCGTCGTCAACCAACGATTGCAATAAATTGCTAACAAATACACGTTTGTGAGTTTGCGTGGATAATGTTTCTTCTGTTGCCCTCTCTCATCGAAAGTTGGAAAAACTCTGTGGATTTGAAGTATTAAAAAAAAAAATCGGTCTTTGGCAATTTTATTAAGGATTTCTACAAATGTAGAAGCAATGCAGGTTTCCACGTTGTAAAGAAGAAAAATAAAAAAACGCTTTGAATTATGAATATCGGCGCCCCCTTAACAAATCAGCGTAGATATTAGTATATACTCGTACTCGTAGTTTTGCCAGGTAAGTTGACTAGTACAGAGGTTCTTCATCGAATCCCCAAAAATTACCAAACTGTAAAATACATGATTATATTGATCAAATCACGAGTTGCGACAGATATTTTTAAAGATTCAAGTTGCTCGTTCCAAAGATAAATTGTATATAATTCTCGATTTGTCAGTAATGATGTTGACAAATTGGTCTGAATATTTCAATACGGTCTGAATTTTAAATTTAGCAGATTAATAACATTTAATATCTCACAAGAACCAAATGGGAATTTGGAATTAAAAAGCTCCCAGCGTCTTTGTCTATCCATTTATAACTGTATTTTGTGTCGCAATTTAGATCAGCCAGTGTGGCAAAGTATAATTAACATTTTCTTTCACAAATCAAAAAATTATCCGTGTCAAAAATAAGTTAGGCGCCCTTGAAGTGATGTTTATTAATAATTACAATAATTCATAAAAAGCTCCAGAATGGTTTATTATCTCTGCGTAACACGTGTAATATGTATAACTCCGACAGTTCCATTCACACGAGCTTCGTAAGAAAGCTCCGCACAAAAGCCAAGGCGCTAATGACTGTAATCCATTAATATTTGGCTGATCACATCGGATTGTATTAATGACTCTATCGATATGGTGGACCTGCAGCTCCACACCTTCAGCCATTCGTATCATTCAACCTATTCTAACGAGTCTCATGCACGCTTTTTTATTTGCCAAGAAAAATGCCTGTCAATAGATTTTATTACCAAAAATGCGGAAATGCTACAAACATATGTTTTTCCCCCACAACCTTCAACCCCAGAACATACCCCTTTAACGGCTTCCATAATCGAGTGGTAAGACGCTCGACTACGAATCCAAAGGTCGCGGGTTCAAACCCGGCGTGCGAAAATAACTCTTATTTACTTAATATGTGTCATAACACATTTAATTAATATAAAATAGTATAAAGTATATTTGCGGCACGTTCCAGAGTGGTAGATAAGTATCGCCCTGGTGAAAAACCGCCATTCAGAATCAAAACCTTGCTTGAAATGGCTTAAGTCTTATTTGGTGACCAGAACTAAATAGCCAGGTACTTCCCTACTTTCCTCTTCCAATCTTCTTCCCTTCCCCAATTTCTTCAGTCTCACAACATACCCCAATTGAGGATGTCATATTCTCATTAGCTCTAGCCAACTTAGAGCAGTTCGGACTTTTGTGCGGTATTCACTGTAAAATAAATAAATAAAGGAATGTGTACTATTTTAATAACATATTATGGCTTTGATAATGTAATTAGATGGTTTAAAAAAACAGAATGTTTTAGTAACCCCCCAAAACAAAAACAAAAACAACATGCAAGTGGCTCATTGTGTTAACTCTGTTCGGGCGGTACCGATCTCGGTAATCAAAGTTTCTGTGAATAGTTTCTAATTAAATGTTTTGAAATAATTCAGACGCCATTAAAAAAAAAATCTAATTAAACAACTAGAGGTCAGATTTAAATTGAAACGTAGATTTTGACCTATTACGGCGTGTGTGTGTGATGAACATATTGAATTGTATTCACTGTGGTTTATATTAAGTAATTAAATTAATAAAACAATATGAATTATTATAATTAAATAAGTATCAATAAATTGAATATGTCAATAGATGCCAATGGTAGAGGTAAATAAACGATATTCACATTTGTATATTTAAATTTAAAATACATAAGAACAGATGCAATGTTTTTAAAAATAAATTATTTTGGCAAATAAAAATACCTGTCACAAAAGTTATGTAGGCAGCGGTAAAGGTCACTTCATTGAGTAGAGATTCGAAAGGATTTCCCTTTCAATCTCTCCTCACTGATTTCAAATATACGAGTAGTAATTGATATCTGATGGATAGGAAGGAAAAGATATTAAAAGAAATTCAATAAATAGTCAACAATGTGTTGTCCATTCTGATGGCGTGTTTTGATTTTATTTATTTATACCTATCTACATATTTTGTTGGCAAATGCGCACTATATTGGTTTTAGTGACGTAAATTAAGTCACTCGGGACCTTCTCTAAAATGAACAGTAACAGCTAATAGACCCTTTCATACTGGGAATCAAATCTTCCCATGCTGAAAGACACTTGAACTATGGATATGGTGCATTTCCAAAGACTTGCCTTGAGACCAGCCATTCTTTGCCTTAGGGTAAAGGCGAAACTATAGTATTGGCTTACGGAAAATAACGTGGAAACGCTGTAATACCGAAGGAACTCATATAGTATTATATAATATGAATATAATAATAGGTACAGCTCATGAGTAGATTGTTGCGCAAAGGATGCTACCATGTCTGAGTTTCGCGATGTTTATTCTAAAGTTTAATATATACACATTACAAGTATCGCAAGGAACATTGGCGATGTATTCAATTAGAAAAACTTGAAGTATTGTCAAACTATCGCTTGAAAAAATTGTTAAACTTATCGCCTTATGGACACCAAACCTACCCTCAACATTATCCACACCGCCACAATAACACATATCAGAGCAATTCTTAATTGCTTTCGTTGCAAGTACCTGCCAATAAATAGATTCCCCCTATAAAACTGTTTTTGATTGGACAATCTTCTAACAGTACTTATTCGTAAACTTTGTCTTTACTCGTAACATCGCTATTATAAACACACAATACCATTTACCATTGTGCTAGCATCTTATTCGGCCAGGCGGATACGTATATATCCAATTTGACCATACAAGCATTCGCCAAGATCCACCATGGTCTCTATACTCCTAATGATAGATTCATGCATCTTGTCTGCAGCTTCTACATCTCGAATTAACCAAAGTTAAAGTCTGTAGTATCGTTAATTTCAATAATGTACTTCGAAGAAACGGTTGAGATAGTTACCACTTCCCTTCTCTGCTTAGTTTTTTTGTTGTGAGCCGTTTTTGGAAGTAATGGGATATTATTTTTTTGGATAATTAACAATGACACCTACTCGTATGCATGTAGAAGGTAGTTAAAGGTCTGAACTAGCTACGTACATACGTTGAAACGGAAATCAGTGTAATAATAAATGTTTTGTGCGTGGAAGATCATCAATATTATCTTTAAGCCATAAAATAAATGGAAAAGTTAGGCATCGAATTAATTTTAAAAAATCTAAGAATGTGCACTAAAAATGGTTTTCCTAAAATATATTCTGATAGCAGGAAATTATCTGAAAAATATACATGTTTAACTAATTTTTAATAGCTTTAATACGCTAGCAAGCCGCAAGTTTTCGGAAAAAAGGCTCAGTGGAATAAAATGGCTGATATATGCATTAATTACGAAAAAGGTTTAAAAAATCTACATATTATGTACCTGAATGGCTGAAATATAGATTATGCAAATGCGAATATATGCAAATTCATAATATCTAATGTAGAATAGTAATTAACAGCTAAATATAGTTTAACCGTTTTGTATCCGAATAGTCCGATTGGATGGGTTCGCGCCCAGACGGGTTAAAAGCGAAGTCCTCTTTAAATATTTCAGCTTTTTATGAAATCCTGAAATTTAAAAAAAGCTTTAGGTACTATTTTCTATAAGAGTAGGTAGAAACAATGTATTTAAATAAAAATAACAATACTTGGCTACTTTATCTAGCGTATTTTTTTAGAAATATCACCTCAAGGGCGCTAACCCACATACAATGCAAAATATTGTAGATGTAGAATAAATTCTTTACAATCTTTTTCGTACTTTGGTAAATAGAAAGTTTGTGATACATAAAGGAGTTATGAATGAGTGTACACAAAAACAGTGTTTCAATGCGTATAAATTGATGACTAATATTGTGTCAGTACGTATAGGAGCAGGGCACGTTAAATAAGGTTGTAAATATTCATTTTCTATTTTCACAATGGCGATATCGTGAGTTTCGTTATTTTTTACACGATACCTTCAGCCTCACAACATACCCTATTTGGGGATGCTATAGTCTCACTGGTTAAGATTTTAACAATTATTTACAAGAAAATATTTACACGGGCATAGCGGTTGGGGCGGTATATTTAGCAAACAATAAATTTTCCATTTGATTCGTTAAGGCTATTCAAAGGTTTGTGCGCATTTTGTAATGATATAGTTTGTATGTTAAATACAAATAATGTTCAGCACAACGTGGTTAACTGATTTTTTCTGAATTTATCTTTAAAAATAGCATCCCTTTTTGCCCAAAATTACCAGCACATTTTTTAACACCCGACCATTGTAGATATTACCTATAAACAGTAATTGGCAAATGATACGATGCCAGAAGAACGAAGAACTCAGCGATGTTTAACAGCACATATCAAACCCTGTAATACCTCTCTTCTGTTGTGTTCATTATATGAAAACCCGCCTAATCTGATTCCAATTGATTCGCCAATGTGCTTTAATCAATCAAGCTATTAATAAAATATCTGTTATCCGGCTAACGATGCGCTACACATATATGTTAATAGTTCAAACTAAAATTAGCTAATGTATTACCTTTTTTTAATTTTACTACATGGCTAATGGTCTGTACTAATTAAAATAAAATGAAAAGTCGTATTATTTATTCTAGACTGTGTTGTTTAATGTGACATCTTCTGTTAATAGATTTAAAGAATAGGAATTAATTGAAAAAACACTTTGAATCCACTTTTATTTTGGTATAATTACGTCGACTAGTTTCGATTCGACTGAATCTTCTTCGGGACTTACAATATACTGTATAGTTATATATATGTATATTGTAAGTTCCGAAGAAGATTCATTCGAATCGAAACTAGTCGATGTAATTGTACCGAAATAGAAGTGGATTCAAACAAAGTATTTTTTCATTTAATTCATCATGACAATCCACGAAGTGTTTGTTATGATAATTTAAAGAATAATAGTTTTTTTAAGTTAGTATATACCTATACATTTTTTCTGTAAGTACAACATCTGCGACTGCTTCTAGGTTGAAAATGCTTTCAGAGAGCGAACAGTTTTATAATAAATTATGCCTGGCATTTTCATTATTCAAAGGGCGTTTCCAGATTAGTTTAATAAAAAATGTTGCCAGAAAGTAAATAACAAAATAATAGAAGAAAGGATCAAAATTATACACACGTGTTTGAAAGCTGCTCAATAATGAGTGGAAACAAGGGTTTGCATTAACATTAGACAGTAGACTCACTTGGAGAAAACACATCACGGAAACAATTAAGTCTGCCAACAAAAACCTCTCAGCGCTCTACCCCATGATACGTAAAACAAACAAAAGGCATCAATCAAAAATAAGTTCCTAATCTATAAAACGACAATAAGGCTGAAATTAACTTACGCTTGCCTGATATGGGCCCCACGATGTAGTCACATTGGAAAGAACTTCCAATTTTCCACAATAAAACCATACGCATAGCTCTGGGAGCCCCCAAATGGATAAGGGTTTCCCAACTCCACAAAGACTCTAAAATCCCCTTCATAAAAGAATACATGATAAGTCTAGCGGAATCGTTCTATGCAGGAATTCCCAACCACAAAAACGATTCAATTAACTCCCTCGCGAATTACGACGAAAACATTCGTACAAAACATAGAAAACCAAAATAAGTTCTCCGGAAGGATTAACCTTTCCCACGTGTAGCCATTTTTAACATAACTCATTTAAAAAACATCTCGAAAATTCCTATTTCAACAACCATAAATTTAAAATCATGATGAAAGAGAAAGAAGCCTTATAGGCCCGGAGCTCTGTATGCCATAATTACAAAAATAAAAAGAGGGTTTGCTTTCCGTGGAACATCAATTGATCTTACTTCGGGTGGAATCGATCAAACATTTTGATACGTTGAAAGCATTTATTGAACAATGATCAGTTTATTTAACTTGCCTAGGGCCCAGGAGCCAAAAGGTCTTATTGTAAATTAACCGGTATCGGTTAAATGCAACATGGAAATCACATATTTCAATGTTAAAATTACTCATCCACTTTCTTTAACGAAGTAATATCTTATAAATTTGTACTAACTTAATAAGTCTTTCAAATTTTATCAGTTTCGAAAAGCAACATCTTAGTATCAAACACATTTGCCAATTAATTGGATGCTGTTGCTTTCTTGGACAATTCATGTTTAACAATTGTGTAACATGTGATTATGTAGGTTTTTCTGGACGGAAGGTCTTTTAAAGTATGTCAGTACTATTGCATGTACTTTCCTTGACTGTGTATTATATTAGAATGCATCTACTCCGTATATTTAACCCGGCACCTGTTAGCGGCTAATTGTTATAGGCGCTCCGCTCTGGGCCACCCTCCTGCAGGCGCCTGTATACCTGTCTCTCTCCAACCCTCACACTTCCTTATATCTGGCTCCTTTACAAACAAATCCACCGACAAAATTACCTGGTAAAATAAAAGATACGAGTAAAAAGGTAAGGGTGTTAGCAAACCTATCCTAATGGCAGGATGAGCCCTTTTTATAAAGGTGTATATAATTGGTAGTACCCCAGCCCGCCCTCACGTGTAAATAATAATATTGCGAAGAGGCTATATAAATTGGACAGGTAGCGTATGGGGCTTATTGCCGCTTTGACCGGCGCAGTGGCAACATCTCAAGTCCAGGTGACGCTCTCTCTTGAACCTTTACAGTAAAGCTTTTATCGGAAATTATTACGCGAAACAAACCGATTCTCACTATTCAAAAACTATCTTTTCACAAAAGTTAAAACGGTTTTGAAGTGGCGTGAAACAAAATTGTTTAAAAAACATTTCTTCGTGAAAGTGATCTGCTAAAAATAAATTTGTGTTTTAATTTTATTAAAAAGTCTTTTTGAAATAAAGTTATGGCTACTGAAATGTACGGACACCGGTACGTTTACGTAGGAGGTCCTAAACAGGATCCCTACAACAACCTGAATGAAAATCTGTCTACATACTTCTCATCTCCATACTCGTCGTACCCGAGATCTCCCGACTCTGGGCATGTATCCTTGGAGTATCCTGCGCCTCAGCCGGCCGAGCTCGCGCGGAGATATGGCGACTGTTCCGACCTCGCCACCCCGTCTCCAGGGGAAAGCTTCAGATCTCTCAGTCCGGCGGAAAACCAGGAAGCTCACCTTCTGATGAATCAAGGGCAGATACAGCCCGACGATAAACACTTCACAACCCTCACCCCTTCCTCTAGCACCATCGCATACAGAGGCATTGTACCAAACCAACAATTCCACACAGAATTCTACTCTTCCGACCTCCTGCCTCCTACGGAAGAAACATTTAAAAAGGGCGATAAGAAGCCGACAGCAAAAAACAACAACAAAACACCAAAGATGAATAAAAACAGCAACTCAACTCTAGAACTAGACAGTTCGTTCAAGCTTGGTTTAGAAGGTGGTGACGGTGATTTCATGGAAGACATCGGAGACGATGATAGTCTGATGCAAGATTCTGGCGATGAAGCGCTGTACGGAGAAGAATTCGGGGGAGAAGTCAAACGTGGAAGAGGAAGAGGAAAGGTCGTCAGCCCCCTGGTCATGAGGAGAAGAAGACTTGCGGCCAACGCTAGAGAAAGAAGACGAATGCAAAACCTCAACAAAGCCTTCGATAGACTCAGGACTTATCTTCCATCCCTTGGAAGTGACAGACAACTATCAAAATACGAAACTCTGCAAATGGCACAAACTTACATCACTGCGTTATACGAACTTTTACAATAGTTATTAAATTTTACTTAATAGTTTATTAAATTTATTTATTTCAATTAAAAATAGTTAATTCGAATAAGTAGCCAATTTTAAAAGAGCCAAATTCTTGCCAATTCATAAATTTTAAATATCTTTAAAAAAAAGAGCAGTTGGTTCACAATATCTTTCAACGGATATTTTTTATGACCTCAACATTAAACTCAGTAATAAACTATTGTAACTATATATATATGTTGAAATTGAAACTTATTTAGTAAAGTTTGTTAAAGTTACCAATTCTATAGGTACTTGTGATTTTTGATGCTACCGAGATTTGTGTAAAATACGCAGGTTTATTTATTATTTGTCATAAGTTTGCGCGGTGTTCTGTTACTTAATATTTAAAGCCAGTTAAATGAGCCAGTATTATTAATTACAATTAAATATAACTAGCATTTATTATGAAAAAAATAATCTGAAAAAGCCGAATCAAGAACTAATAAGAAATTATATTGGTATCATTAATTTTTAAAGCTGATCGATATGCAGTAATCATATAAATGGTTTTAGAATCTCTTAAAAACAAATGTGTCTTTTGAAATGCAACTTTACAAAATACACTCTTGTTATTCTGCAATATTTTATGGTTCATTTATAAAATACCAGTAATCCAATGATACTCAAAATTAAAAAAAAAATGTATTATATTGTTCTCTAGTTGTTATTATGTTGTAAAAATGTAAATAAACTAAAACTATCGTCAAATTATATCCATTTTATCATTTTCCCGATTTCTCTACATGAAATTATTAATGAATGTTTGACCTCAAAACTTAAAAAAAAACATTTTATTAAAATAAACTAAGTTTTCTCAATTTTTCAAGAAACTTGAAAATACTTGATTAGGAAATGGAACTTTAGAATTTTTCAATTTTAGTGAGAAACTTTTAAAAAGAAGAAAAGATTTTCAATCGAACGTTTAAAAAACAGTACCACCACTATCAAACTTTCAAATATTTATTGACCCCTAGAAAAAAAAAACATTTCCATAAAAAAAACTATTAACATTTCGACATTAAAGAAATTAATTTGCACTTACTTTTCTTCAATGCTATTTTGACTTGTGATTTATCTATTTTCACATCGGTAGATTTTATATAAAGAACTCACTATTTTCTTAGCAGTGAGCACAAAACATTGTATACCTGAGAGTTGGCCGCAATTAATGGGGGGGGGGGGGGTAAAAACAACCGAAACGAGTGAAACAGTAAATAATTCACAAACATTTTTTTAAAGCTAGTAAAAACATACTACATCATGGATACAAAGTTGACATGTCACCCGTTAACGCTTTATCCGTAGGTATTTTAAAACAGTAAGATATTATCAGACTAGTAATTCGAGAAAAGTTGATGGTGTCATTGCTATTCCTATAATTTTTCTATTTTTATTCTTTTCATTTGACTTAATTGCCGTTTGATGGTAAGAGCATCAAATATAACATTTTTCTTCCGGCGCCCTGCCTTATCGGAAGTTGGCGTCCGGGACCACTCAGCTGAAGTGCCCAACCAGCCACCTTTCACAGCTTGCTGCGCCACGAGCAGCGGCGCGGGCGTCTCAAATATGTACAGATGCATAAACACTGCTTTAATAAAATCTTATTGAACAAATTTTCACGGCATCAAAGCTCACCTGCCAAGGGAATCTGCTTCTGATGTCAAACAAAACCTGCTCCTACACACTTGCTTCATAATTAAAATTCATTTTTAAAATTCACAAAAACTTTTTAAAATTTAATTTTTCAAGGCCAGCGGTAGAAAAACACTGATAAAATTATACAGTTTAGCTGCGATTCTCGCATCAAATTAGCCGATTTAATTACCCCCCTTATAAATGAGATGTCTTAATAATCTAAAGATTCCGCATGGTTCGCGATATTTCCCAGTAAGAAGTTCGCGTGTCGGTCTGATTGACTTAATATGACAGCCGCAATCGTCGGACCTCACATTTATTCATTTGCTTCCGCGAAGAAGCCTTCAGAATATTCTTTTCATCCATCAGCTAAGAACGAACTCCGCTTTTTAGGCACTTCTTAAAAGCATCGATATTTTTGTTGTTAATTTAACACCCATAAAATGGTAAGATTTTTATTATGTGGTTTTTAAATTAATGTAAATAAAGTTAAAAAAACATGAAAATCTTCGATTGAATCATAGGGTTCATAATATTCCACTTAAGAATTTGATCGCTAGTGTGGAGGGCCGTTAATTGTTAAGTTAAATGTAATATTTTTCTTAACTTTACGTTCGTCCAGGTTTATGAAAATATGTAAATTTTTTTTTCTTCTTTTTTGTGGCACATAATTGGTGAATTGATGTTTTTACTTTACCATTAGTGCGGTCGATCCATAAGAAAATACGGGACATTCACATTGCGTTTGTTACGAGATTTAGCAACTGTGCGAACTTTTAACATAGCGGTCGCTCAGTTTGATTCGTGAAAGCTGAGATCTGCCGTCGTATTCGTACTTATGAGATGACGCAATGTAGAAATGAAACGCTCGCTGCTTTTAATGGATTTAGCTATCATTAATGACCTGATCTGACTATCTTTTGATCTTCCACCATCCATTTTCCACCTTCTTTCTACTCTATTTAATTCACAACATTCTTCAATATTGGGTTTGCTAAAATCACACTGGCTTTTGGCCTTTGTTTTGTTGTGCGGTCTTCATATAAAAAAATGAAAATAAAAAACGGTACAAATTGAACACTTTAACTATAAAAACTATAATTCGCCACCCAGAATAAACATGTTGAAAATGTGGTCTCTGGATTCCTTAATTTTTTACTTTATATGAAGACATCACGAACAAAATATATTCTTAATTAATAAATTTAACAAGTAGTAAGTAATCTAGTTTTTGTCTGACCTTTTTATTATAATTGTACCATATTTGGTATCCGATCTAATGCTGACAAAGGAAGGCCGCATATGTGTGGAAAAAGTTTCAATTTTTAACAAGAGTTTTTACGCCAAATAATCACCAGTAGATTTGTTGAAATTCGGTACTTAATCATTTTATGAACACATTACTCGCGAGTAGTTAGGTACTGGTTACAGAGTAATAATTTAATGTTTTTTTCTTGTTCAAATAAACAGTTTTACTGATGGCAATACAAAGACGATAAACTGTAATGTCTGTAAAAACTATTGAATGAAAACTGTTATTTTGTGACTTACTTACCCTGTTTATCTGCAATCTATTGAATGTATTTCTTCGCCGTAAATCGATGTTTGTTTATATACCCAACACAAATTGAATGGTCACTTTTATGAGATGTTTGATTTTCCATTACTTTTACGAAATTTGTAGGGGAGTTCCAAAGAATTGATAACAGTTGGTCGCTTAGCAACGCTTGGAAAGTACACCAAGAGCACTTTTTTTCTGTTTGCTTTAAAAATACTAAAATCTGTACCTACTCGTGCATTATACTATTTGATAAAATCGTGTTATCTAAAAAGTATCAGAGAAAATAGCGGCATTATAGTGCTATGACTAAATTTTACTTGGCGTTGGACCGTACCTGGCTGTTCAGATTCATTTCCTTAACATGGCTAAGTTTGTTATTTGTGCTGTTACACTGGATTGCGTAAATTACAAGCTGAAGTCAATTCAAATGAATCGATCTGAAATAGTCTTTCACCAGGGGGATACTTACAAAATCTTTAACATAAAATGTTGTAAAAACAACTTTTTTATTCAACTGAATAATGATTATTAATGAAGTTAAATAATCTCTGTATATAAAAAATAATGTTTGTCTGTTCGTCTTTTGGTCTGTTTGTTTTCGATTTTCTCCAAAATTGCTCGACTGGTTTCGCTGAAAATAGCAAAGTTTGTTTTTATTGGTAACCGGGAGGTTTAGAGGGAAGTTCGAATGAAATAAAATATTTAAAACTTTTGCCTTAACGTTTTAAAATTAATATAAAAAAACACTGAACCAATATGTTTCTATTAAGGTTGGCCCATAGATATACCGCTCTAGTTAGCCACAGATGCAAAACACAATTTGGTACCTATTTAAGTTTTATTTTTATATAAATGTTTAAAAAAATACCTTTACATCAGTGGCATTGCAAAGCATGCCGGGTACTCGCTAGTTAGCTATAAACCCCTAACATATGTAGTAAGTTCTAGTAGCTAGTTCTTAAAATAGACAATGTCGGCAACCGCAGTAAGCGTCGAACTCTACCCGCCCGACTGTTAATCGAGCATCCTACCAACAGGCTATCGACGGCTTCCCAAGCAAAGTAGTAGCTACCACAATAAAACCAATTACCTACAAACTTTCGATTCGTACAACGTTGTTTATTTTTTGCTTTTCGATTTGAAATTGAGCTTCGGAGCATCCTGGCGGACTGACGGGCTGAGTGACGCATTAATTGGGGGTCGGTTCGGGGGCTGAACCCGGGACCGGCGATCGCCAGGCGCGGGACCGAGCGGTTCGGCTGATTTACCAAATGAGGGCTCGAAGCACGCACAAATACTAAACACTCAAAGGGGCCTGCGACGGAATCCAGTTAGTCCCTTCATATAAATTCTTATAGGCAGCCCCGGCCAGGAGCCATTTGACGCCAAAACCAGCTTAACTTTTGGCGTTTAAGCGCCATATTTTGGAGTTATTTGCCAGTTGGGACGATTTGAAGACTGTACAAATACCAACCCAGTAACCAATAAGCGATGCTAGTGCTACCGCGAACTTTGAGTCGGGAGGTGGCGGGTTCAATTTCCGTATAAAATTAAAAAAAGAAAACGGATTTCGATTTATTAGTATTAGGGCGCCAAGGTAGGCGAATACTTAAGTTAGTAGGTGAGATGAATTGACAAATACGGATAGCATTGCACCGACAAGACCAAGGTAGGTTCTTTGATTGCGCGTACGTAAGACCCATATGGTTGGTGTGTTTCAAAGAAACTTTTGTCGTGTTTGAAATGGTCACAATTCAACAAACAAAAACGGCTCGGAGGGCTTTTAAGCAGAGAATGGACGAGTACCTTGACAGAATCTCCTCTTGGGGTAAGAATAATCTCGTCGAATTTAATGTTTCAAAGACCCAATCATGTCTGATTACGACTAAAAGGGATCCAAATGATAATTTAGTCTCCTTCAACGGAAGTAATCTTCCCAACAAACCTTCCATTGAGATGCTTGGTGTAACCTTAAGTGACCAGTTAAGGCACCGGGGCTCCATCGAAGCCAGAGTAAAGTTAGCCTCTCAGAAGTTGGGCGTGTTGTACAGGGCCCGCAGATACTTCAATAGTACACAACTGCTGACCTTGTACAAATCGCAAGTACGCCCCACTGTTGAATTTGGCAGCCACCTCTGGTCTGGAGCCCCTAAATACCCGAAAAAACCCTTGACTCTGTGCAGAAACGGGCGGTTCGTTTGATAGATTCTCCTATCTTAACAAACGGATTGCAAACTTTGAAGCACAGACGTCAGGTGGGAATGCTGTCCTTGTTCTACAGGTATTTCAATGGAAGATGCTCCGAGGAACTTGCGTCATTGATCCCTTCGGCACCGGTGCATAGTCGGGAAACTCGCCAAACGCACGCCCAACATTTGTTCACGGTTGACATTCAATACATGAGAACGGGTCGCTTTTACGACTCGTTCTTATGTTCAACAGCTCGGCTATGGAACGATTTGCCGGCTTCTGTGTTTCCTCCCTCCTTCAACATAGGCCTCTTCAAGACCGCAAGTTCACTCCTTCCTTTCCTCAAAAAACCCTCCACACAGCATCCCCAAAGATGACATGGGCCCTGAGGGAAATTGTTTTCCTCAAGGCCTCCTGTGTGGAGTTATTGTAAAAAAAAAACAATCAAAGCTATTAGGTTTTCCTGGCATTTGAACGGTCCCTGTTAAACATCGATTCTAGGCTCTTTTCAGCTTTTGAACAAATTGTGATAAGCTGAGGAGCAGAAAAACAATTCAGTTGTGTTTTACAGCTGATTACAATGTGTTCAAAAGCGGACCGAAAATCGGTGATTAGTTGAGACCGTTCAAATATTTATAAAAAAAAACAAAATGGTGCTAATCATCGAATTGCAAAGATTTCAAATGTGACTAAAGTTTGAAACCACCAACCTTATTCCCATAACAGAAAAAAATAACTTTTTACCGTTTTTGTTAACAATGTCCAAGACGTTATAAAAATGGTCGAAGAATTTACAAAACACATTTGCGTTTATTTAAATACTTTTATCTTGACTTTTCCGCTTAAATTTTCGTCTGAATTTGACTGGTTTGTATTGAAAAATTGTTTAAAACATATTGATTCGTTGCAATTTCCCTACATTGTCTAGTTAAAATGCAAGGATTGCTTTAATTGAAGCGTTTTTAGTAATTCTTGATTCGAGGTTGGCCAAGCGAAGGTAACAGGTAACGCACGATCCATTATCTCCATACACTTGCGCCACTTTCTTCTTGTTTTCCTTCGCTTCGCCGTTACATATTGTTACCTACGCAGGATATAATGCCATTAATTGCACCCTGAGGGAGCAGGGGTCGAGGAAACGATTCGTTCGGAGACTGCTTACCTGAAGTTTTTGGTTCAAATGTATGTTTTTGGAAATAGGTACTTACGGCGTTTCATACAAAAAGTTATCTACTTATTAGTAAATGTGTGGAAATTTACTGACGTTGAAATGTGTGATTATTTTATATTTATTGCTTAATACGCTAGTACTCGTTTTTTCATGGTCAATTTTGTTAAAATATCAAAATATTCTGTAGCCTCGAAAAAATAATTTTAGGCGGAGTAAAGGACAACATTAACCGCATGCCATAATTCATAGAAACTATCATTTTTAAATTACCTAACTATTAACAATAAATAATTTTCCTTGTGAGTACTCATCTTTTCAGAAAATTAAATTCATAAATAACAGAATAACAGAATTTGCTCCAATTTACAAAGCCAGCCTAGCCCGTTAGCATCCAAACTCACCAATTTAATAATTTCTTTTGATGTAACTATTGGCAAATTTTCGATCTACTGCCAAACAAAAAGTCCGAAACTTTTTCACAGCTTGCAACATATACTCGTAAGCGTAAATAATTAATATGTAAATATCAATAAGGTAAGTCTAGCTACAGTTTTGGGTATTCGAAAAGTTTTATAGTAAATTTAGCCACGGTTTTCATGTTTTGTAACGCGCGTTTGAGGTGAAATTTCACAAAAATGAACTTTTCGAATTCGGAACATTTTAATAAACCACACAGATAGTTAAACTTGCAGGACCCAACATGTGTGGAGTAGGGGTACGCAAGTTAGAACCTTACACTCAACGGTTAGAATTGACCCCGTGTCAACGTCCCGACAGCGAAATAATAATAATTCGGCTGGCGGTTTTGCCTACAGACTATCCAACCAGCTTCCTCACTCTTCCTCCACACATGTTAGGTCCTGCAAGTCTGTAGGGTCAATTACTATATATTTTTAAAGAATCTTTTCAAAGCCCTACCTACCTAATAAAGTACCGACCTATAATGCATTTAAGCAGATATTTTCTGTACTTGAAATGGAACTAATATTTTTTCTTGGCAAGTCAAGTTACATCCTGCGATTTTTCATTACTTATGTAATAATAAAATAACGTTGAAATTATTTTATCAAAAGCCGTTTAATTAACTCGCCCAATATGTAATAAATCATCCAAAATGCACAACTGATTGTGTGGAACTTAGTGGACCTAAAAACTTTATTTGAGAAATCGCATAATAATCATATGATTAAAAGGTGCTGTAGTTTACGCCACTTAATTAAGTAAAGTGCCAACTTTATGAATAGTAATTTGCCATCGGTTTCTTTTTTTGTTGTTCTTATGCATAACCACTGCTCCGATGATGTCACGATAAGTTCGAAACAAAGTTATCTTTTTCCACTAATGTAACCACGAAATGACAAGTTTTCTAAATACAACATTTCTCCAATTTTTTTATTCGTATATTAGTAACGATTGTCAACATTTAAAATGTACATCGCATTAATCACAAATCGTTTTTGATTTCATAATCAAAACTATGCATTACGCATATTGTTTTTACTAACACTCAAAATCACCACCGAAAAATACCTATTCAGGCTAGTTATTCCATTGGCCCGTTGTCAACCAATACCGTAAAGATGTGACCACTTTAACCGCAGCGGGAAGCCTCATTGTTCGCGCATGTGCCATACTGACTGAACCCAATACACATTGGCAGGCACGTATACGTATACATATACACCGAGAGGCTTACTGTTTACATGCAGAATGTATTCTTATCTTATCTATTCAACTCCGCGTTTTCGCCGTTTTTCTTTGTGACAACACATTACCTGCGACATCCAAATATACTTTTTTTATGTATCGAAGAAACATGTGCGATCATTTATTATATTATACATTGTATCCGAAAAATCGTGGTACAACAGCAAAAATATGATTATCTGCAGAACATAGAGAACCCAAAATAAACGTTTTTTTTTCGATTTTAGCATTTTTACTTGAAAAACAAAGTTTTACATTTGTTTCGGAAATTTTATGGTTAAAAAATTGAATCAGGGCCAAGTCTTAATACATTATAAAATATAATAAACAGCTGATAGTAGCCCCATAGCGACCAAATATTTTGAATTTGGCCGGAAAAAAAATCCATTATTTGACTAGATTTATTTGAAAATGAAAGCTCAAACCGAGAAAGTAAATCTGTACTTAGCTTCTCAAGAAAGTATCAAATTCAGAACAAACGTCTCAACGTCCAAACTGAAATAATATGCCTATTTTACTGCGCGAAGATGGTATACCGAGCAGTTAATCAGGGAACAAGCTACGGAAACACTTCTGACTTTCATAAATGTTCCAGTTACTCATATCCAAATAATGTATGTATCTTGTCGGATGATAGATTGCTTCTCCGTTTTTAGTTCGAATAAAACGCTTATTTCCACCTTGCCAAATCTAAGCATAACGCGGAAGAAACCAGCAATCAATCATATCTCTAAATTCCGTCTTAAATCATATTAATTAACAAGATGCAAAATCATCTCGCTATCATCATTTTGGCAGTACTGGACCACTTAACGAATCTGAGATGTAGAACTTAACTTTTAATCATATACATTAAAGAAATTAAAATTTCATTTCAGGATTTTCGCGTCAATTAAGCCTTCAAAACATCCTTGAAATTTTAAGGATAAAACATCCCCTATTCTAGGTGCTTGGCCGGTGAATACGGAATTAGATGTTTGGGTTGGCTTTAATAACTACCCCTTGATAGAATTCAGGGCGTTTTGATTGAGACCTTTAAAGTCTTATGATTATTCACATGGATTCAACATTTAAGATGACATGAGAGAAAACGTCTTAATTTAACCTTTTAATCTGAAATGGTTGAAATTTTAATAAAAGACTGATTCTCGCCTTAATTGACGGTTATGATTCAAAGAGATATGTTTCACTAGAGGCTTTATTTTTTATTATTGAAGAGACGATTGTACCACTTCACTTAGTTTCAGCTATAATTTAACTTATCTGTGCAGCCTGGACGCCGCTATTGGATATTGTGGAAACAAAAAATATAATTAAAAAAAAGTTCGCTCGTTCGTTACTTTATTTTTTGGCCGCCTGCGTAGACAAGTAATTCTTTAAATCGGTAAACTTAATTTTGTCTGAATTGGGATCGAGTCGCTTATGCCTGGTTCGCGCTGTTGTAATTCAGTTGATCAACTCTCTGTTGAATGACAGTCGAAAGTGATTTGATAAATGGGAGCCCTCTTCCAAAAAATCGAACAACTTTTTAGTTGAATCGAGTGAAATTGAACGGCGGTCTGATTTTGTGGGTCAAGTGTTATCGAGCTGACAACGAATCGACACGTGTGAACGTCTTGTTTCAATTTGCTTGCGATCACCATTATTTGATTCGCTGACTCGTGTTACAAAACAATTAGGCATGGCATCTTGAACCATAAAAAAAACTGTTGCTAATTATCCACCGACCTACGGCACTTTATGTTGTCCCTGCCAAATTGGCGAGTAAATGCTGATTTTATACTTTATTGAAATCAATAAATGTTTTTTAATCACTATCTATAAATTTAATATTCTGTATAAAATCTTGTCTTCACTATGTAGATATAAACATACCGTCTTACTCATTAGATTTTTACGCGCCGACTTAGCGTTGGTTTAGTTACACCGGACGTAGGCCATTAAATTAGATAAATAAGCCGTGGTTTTGAAGCAAGTTTATCGCTATTTCGACCTTATAACACGCGTAACATTTACTCCTCGTTTATAAGTAAGGGGGACTAAGGTTTAACCTTTTAAATTACATGTAGATAATGTATTTATTTATTTTACTAGAAGTATTACACATTTAAATATGAAGTGATATAACAAAATTGTTCTTTCGATATTCGTAAATGATTATCATACCTTTCAGTATCTTCTAATGCCATATCGCCCAAAAGAGTATTAGATGCTTCTAACTCATTCCCTTTTCCACTTTCTAGTTTAAAAAAACGAAGAGCCGGGTCCATTCGACTTCTAGTCGGGTGCCCTAAACCCTGGCGGTCCATCACGTCAAACCTTAAGGGTTATATCATTCACACACCGGAGAACAATATAAATTATAGCAAAGTTGAATTTAGGAAGGTAGCCGTGTGATTTTGTATAAATATGTTTCGTTTTGTAGCACGTCCGGAGCCAGTGAGAAGACCTTGATATTTTGGGAGGAAATGAGGAAGGAGTTTAGGTACGTACCTAGGTTTAGAAAATGGGATAAGAAAAAACGAACGGTAAGAGGAAGGTTAGAATGTACCCGACCATCGAACATGCTCTCTGCGCACAGCCAAAGCCCGCTGAAGCGACGTTTGATTTGGAATGCAGGCCTCACTAGCAAGTCGATGATGCCGAGAGTATCTTATAAGTACTCCGTAATGAAGTGCAAGCGATGTCTTATGTATGCACATTTGAGTTGAAATATGTATTATATGCTCAAAGTAGAAGGTAAGGGAACCAGAAAAAGATCACTGCTACGCTGGACTAATCGAGTCTACTAACTGTTTACTATCTGAATAGTCAGGCACCTCTCAACTTTTCTCTTCCCCCATCTCTTTACCCTCCCCACTCCATTCAGCCTCACAGCATATCCCGATTGGGGGTGCCATAGTCTCACCAGCCCCTAGCAGTTGGGATTCACATAACAATACAACAACAAAAAAGTGTCCACAGTTCTCCTTGTAGCTTAGAGCAGTGACTAGTGGAATATTCAAGTTCACCAGTTCGGTCGCTCTTGTGTTCACGATTCTCAGCATTGCGAGATCGAGTAAAGAAGATGAAAAACTATTTATTTGAAACTCATCGGGTTATGAACCCGTGACCAGGTATAAAGTACATTTCCAACGAAACAATATCTCTCTATTTTGCGTCTAAAGTCAGTATCAACTTCCACTTAGTAAATATGTCTGCAGCAAAAAGCTTTCCTAATGGCGCTAAACATTTTTTGAAACAATAAAGAAGTTGTACTCTTTTAACATGAATTTCACATAGACAAAAAAACACCTCGTAGTTCATCGATTAGCTGACTTCTGAGGCGAGAAGATTTATCCAGTGGTTTTTTCCATTATTTTTTATCTCTCACTTTGACAAAGACACCTCCATCTCCCATCTTCTTTTCGGTAGGGCGCCAAATTGCTGACTGAATATAAATGATCAATTAATATACATATTTTTTTAAGTAAGTAGAAAATTGAATAGGATTTTTATATCAATAGCCGTAATGCCATTTTCGTATGGTTCATCAAACTTACTAGAATGAACTATGTTGGTGTTGTAAATTATTCCTAAGTATAGGTACGCTTAAAAGGGTACCGTTTGTTAGCTCTTCTTAACTATTTGTATTGCATTAAATTTTGATTTTATGTGTTATGTCGGTACATAATATCAAATTCCTACTTACAAGATATATCTAGGTCTTGAAATAGTCTTAATTAATTTTATATCGGAAAATACTCAGTGCCTATGAATAAGGCAATTGACTGGTATAATTTAAAATAAGCTACACCAAATAATTCATCTAGGTATAATACATACTTCGAGCTTCAAGCAACCTTTCAAATCTAAACTGTGATTTTTTTTCCCAGGGAGGTAGTATATTCCACTTCCAGTCTCCAATTCCTTTCAATTTGTTTACATAACATACCTATAATAAATAATTTGTTATGTTTCAAATACTACATAGTAGTTTTACATAATGTATATAATATTAAAAAAACAATAATTTGTTAATCACTTCTTGCACTAAAATATTGCCTCAGTACGCTACTGAGAAGTATTATTTTACTTAATAAGTAGGTACCTACCTACCTACATTCAATAATTAATTATGTGATTTGCGCATTTAATAAATGTACACGTAAAATCGTAATTTCTGCTTCCGTATTCGCAGCCAGTAATTAAAATAAGTACACTTTGTAAAAAGGACATCGCTGCTTTTATTGTTTATTTAAAAAAAACATCACTTAACAAATCATTAGTGAACCAAAGTTCACACGAAACACACATATAAGTACATCTAAAGAATTTACCTGTCATTTTAACATTTTCTGTGATAAATATTTTGAGCACTCTCTGGGAATTGAGCTCGCGACCCCATTATAAAACAGTGCATTACTAGTAGACCACGGAGGTAATTGTTTCGCTTCGAGTTTACATTTAAGTTTGATAATTGTACGAGGAGTAAGCTTTTGCAGACAAATAAATTCTTTGAACGGAAATCCCAAATCTACGAATTTAAGATGAAATTTCAAGAAAAACTTAAGTGGCAAATCATTACAAGCAACGGAATTTTATAAGTTTCTTGTCTGACTTATTACTTATTTAATACTACTATCTGAGGGTATTTAAACAACATGTATGTATATTAAATATATATTCTAAGAGGTAAAATTATATCTGAAAAAAATAAAAATTAAAACACATTTAAAAAATGACATTTGTTTCGACGCACGATATTTTAGGATGCTTGAAATGACTTTAGCCGTATTTGGTGACCAGGTCTGAATTGCTAGGTGTTTCTCTATCACAATCTCCTACCATTAAATCATTTTTTGATGAATTATTATGTTTAAATTGTTTTATTTTGTTCTGTCTATACTTTGTATACATTATAATTTATATTTCTTAGAATTGTTTGATTACTTTATTTATGACTATTGTGTAGTTTTTAATACACATACTCGCTTTATTTAAAAACGCTTTAAAATAAAAAAAAGGATTTTTTATAAATAATAAATAATTTAATTGAATTCCCTTAAATCTCACAACATACCCCGATTGGGGATGCTAAAGTCAGGTGGGACTCTCGTGCGGTATTCACATTAAAAAGGGGATAGTGATGTAATAAGTGTTTTTCAAACGAAAAAAATTAATAAATATAAATATAAATAAATGCATTATTTAAGAGCTATACAATTCTTGCTTTTGAGAATGTTTGAACATTAAAAAGAGATGATGTTTTTCAACTTTTGTTTGTACATTCAATGACACCATATTCCAACGATAGTTGGGAGCAGATGGGACTCATGTCCTGTACCTACTATTTGCTAAAAACAACTAAAGTGCAGTTTGCGATAATTCTGCAAGTTGCTGGTATAGCGATTATGAGTAACGGTATATGCACTCACCATTACTGAAAGAAACGTTTTATTTATTTATATCCCTAATTTTTATCAATTCAATTTATAAATTCTTCATAAAATTGCTATAACTATAAAAATAAGAAAACTCAAAAATCTTGGTTATTTTATGAGGAACGACAAAAATACAAGAATACCCAAACAATAGTTCAAGGAAATACTCATGGAAGACGTAGCGAACGAAGACACTCCGCTTCGTAGCTTCTGAATCTACACTTCTGGCACTAGTGCATGTCTGTAGATTGCTCTAACGATAGCCAACCTCCGACAGCAGAGGGCACCAACAGAATAATACCAACATTAAATATAATAGATACTACTTGTAACACGACTGGCCACACTTGTTAGTAGGTATTGAGGAATATTCTAGCTCTTAAAAAGACAGATAAGCTTGCTATAGACTTCTGATAATAATAATAATTCACCTTGGCTATCCAAAACAGATGATTAAGATCAGTAGCGTGATTGATGGACTGAAAGTGGACTGTGATAAGGTACCGACGAAACGAGATGAATAAGGTACATTACCTGACGTACCCGGATTCTGCAGCATCTCATTGTGTGCCATAATACAGAGATCAATCTTCCTGTCACTGGTTGAACCTAATCGGACTTCTGAGATGTGATGCTAAAATCAAAGCGGTAGCGATGCGGCTGATCGAACGACGGTAAAAAGACATGGAATAGTGGAAAGATAAAGGATGAAAATAGACTGAACGCTGTAGAAATTAAATCTCCGAGGTAAATGTGTGGTAAAACCATGTTTGCTACAAACGTCTTGATCCGACAAGAATGCACGGGATGTAAACGCTATAATTACGATGAATAAATGAACGCTTACATGTTTTGGACATATTCAGCTGTGACACCAAAGGAAATGTGAGAAGAAGTCGGGGACGCCTGAGGAAGACACGACACGATTAAGCGAATCAAATACTTGAGTAGTCAAGAGTCGAAATAACAGAAGAGTATGTATTAATGTAAATAAAACAAGGAGTGTGTGCCAATACAGAGTTGTATGGTGGTTCATATTACCTGCCTACCTCTGCGGAGAAACGGCGTGTTTATTAGTTATTTGGAGAATATTTAATTACTAGAGAATTATGTAACGTCAAAATATATTATTTGAAGTCTGCTACAGCCAACAAAACAACAACAAAAATTCTATCTTGCCAGAAAAGTAACGTACAAAACAACTACAATTTAGATAATAGATATCTTTCGTGCTTTTCAAATAAATCATAAGGTTTAGTGATTCAAAATATTTTTTTAAAAACTTTGATGTTTGCGATATGTAGGCAAATGAGTGACGATGATTCCCCACGCAAGAAAGAAAATATTATAATTCAGAAAGATGAAAAACTGTTTTTTAATTGATATACCTAAGTATTATTTAGATTTTGGACGTCTGCACTTTTTGTTGTAAATTATGTTTTGATAAACATGTGATAATAACAGCAATATATATACTTATAATCTTTGAATAGAAAAAAATCTTGTAGCGAAAATAATTGGTATGTTTGTGTCAAAAATGTGTCTAAAAAACCATATACAA
The DNA here is from genome assembly GCA_022651775.1 of Drusus annulatus. Classification (NCBI taxonomy): domain Eukaryota; kingdom Metazoa; phylum Arthropoda; class Insecta; order Trichoptera; family Limnephilidae; genus Drusus; species Drusus annulatus. The sequence continues at coordinate 423,339 of JAGWCC010000604.1, read as the reverse complement.
GTACAGGACACTTCTAAAGCCTTATATTTGTAAAGATGCTTCGATGTAATATAGCTTATGACAAAAAATCTCAAAAAAAAGTACTAGCTACAATTTTTTTATTGAAAAATAAACTTTTTCCCAGATAAAAGTATCTTTATTTGGTCAATATGATTTCTCGGTTATAGATTGTGTGCCAACACAATTTTATTAAAAATATACTAGGCTTCTCGTTAGTTGTAAAATTAAAGGTTGCGCAGGTAGAATTGACCCAAAAAACTGCAAAGTAATGTATTAATTATTATGTGTATTGGTGCATATTTATATACTTTCGACGGTGATGTCTTTGCGAAACGTCACCAAGAAACATCATTTTGCCTTGTTAACGCCTATTTAACGTTACTAGCGAGAAAAGAACAACGAGCGTACACTTTGATCAAGTTTGAATGTTTGAAAAGGTTTTTACAGTAATTTATTTTTTATTTGGGAAAACATACAGTTGGGTACAAATTTTGATAAATAAAGCGACTACTATGTTGCATTAACTAATGAAGTTTCCGTTAGTAACATATATTTTTTAAGCAAAATGAAAAAAAAAAACAATATAATAATTAATTAAACAGCATATCGACCGGTTAGTAGCTGAGTGGATAAACGCGTCGGATTCCTCACCCGGGCGTCGCGAGTTCAATTCCTCTGCTAGCTAAATCCTCCATCATTGTACAAGCAACATCTTCCGCTTATTATGATGGTGGGAGGAATTTTTAAAATATTGTTAGGTTATTCGTAACCTGGAAATGTTTGTCTTTCTTTTAAAAAAATAAAATTAAAATTAAAATTAAAAAAGAAAATAATAACATAATAAAATAAATAATTTATGAATTTAGTTTCAAAGAAACTCGAAGTTAAACAAATAAAAAGTGTGTACATAGATGAAGTTAAATAAAACTATATGGAAATAATACGTCATAAAACAATGTAAAAAAGTGAAAAATACAAACAAAATAAAATAAAGATGGTGCTAATAGGTAATAATAACAACACATTGTAAAACTATACAATGAAATGATTTTAAATTAGGCTAGTTTTTTTTATCTTCTTATGTCCTAAGTGTGAGTACTGTGTTTGACTCAACATTCACTGCGATACCTAAACAATGTTGTTATTCGCAACTCTAGCAGTTGTCTGTCTGACAGAACTGTCAAGTTAGTCGCTTGCTGACGGCTGAGCGCGGGTCGGATCGTATGACGTCACTCACTCCGAATCAACCGAACACAATGGAAAGTAGACCCAATGTTGGCATGAACAAGCCAAACCGACTGAAGTAATGTTGATGAATTAACGAGTCGAGATCCATCCATCAATAGTGACGTAGTAGCTGGTAGCGCTTCATCAAACGATTGTAATTATTATTGTTACTTAGACGGTGAATATATTTCTAATTTAACTTCTGGTAGCCTAGCACCACCGCCGACTCGCGTAATTGGTTGTAGAACAATTTTCACAGTGGATAATTTATTATTGTTGGAAATGTTATCAACTTTTTTGCCAGTGGGAATTTTTACTTATCGCTATTTATAATAATTTATCTCTCTTTTCAAGTTGTCGGCATTGATTGAAAATAAACTAGATGTACTAATTTTATTCTACTATCTTTATTCATTAATCTTCTTTCATACGACAGCGAATCAATTTTTAGTAGCGTCAGAAACTAGAACCGAGAAATTCTAAATGCCGTATTCGGAACGGAGTAAATATTCTGCCTTTCAAAACAAAAACATCTATATTGTAGAATACCTTCTAATATGTCCCTAACAAGAGGTGTAGCTTATAGGAACTCCTTATTTGTTACTGCTTATCTGGACGTCATTGAGAATAAAACAGAAGTCAATAATAACCATTAAGACGTCGCGATGTTTTTATTTTATTTTCGTAATGAATAAATTATTTAAATTGTTTTGTAAATAAAACAAAAACCGGGGTAGCTGTCAGTTTTTACATCCAATCGATGTCGCCTTTGACCAAGCGAATAATTGAAAAAAACATCACTCGACTTCTAAAATGTTTCACTATCAAATCAATTCACTTCAATCTCTGTTGGCAACCAATAACCAAGGCGTCTATTATCTTAGTTTTTCCATGAAAATGAAAGATCTACGCCTATTAGACAACGTCTGTTTCGAGACGGGTAAAAACAACCTTGAGTAGCCATATTACACAAAAAGGGAACGGCCACGTAAGCATTTAGAGTAATAACTTACGTATTTAAACTAACATGCAAGAAAGACGAAAAAATATATGTATTACCTATACTTCCATTTTCAAAGGTCAATAACCAATTCAAGCATACTTCATAACATTAGTAATTTCTTCGATTTTTTTACGTAAAAATAGTATTAGTAATATCAGAAGATTGATATGGAGCGGTGTAGTGAATTGTAATCTACCACTATTCTGTTGAGAGCGAGGTGGCACTTGTCGCACTTGTCGCACACAACACACTCTCAAATAGGGGTCCCCAAAGCCAACATCGCATTCTTTATTTCATTGGTGCCTGGACACCATTTGGAATTGAAAGCTTTCGCTACGGTGGGGATATGAAAGGCAAACTGCAAAAAATGTTAGTTACAAGAAGCCGAGTACAATTTGCAATAATAATTTATGAATGTAGTGATTTCACCGCCGTATTTAAAATTATCATCACTCAAAAATGAGAATCGTTTTATTATTGAAATAAATCCCATTGATGTCATGTCATTTAATCGGCAACTAGAATCAACTTGGTGATGGTATTTATTTCTAAGTGGCTATGTAAGAAAAAAAGGTTAATAAGATTATGATATTTTGGAGGTTAGACCGTTCTGATATGGTTTCTGAGGCGAAAGAATAAAAAATATTTTGTTTTGTGTTTGTTTTTTTTTTTTATATTTTCAAAGAAACTATAAAGCAGAAAGACATATGTGAATAAAGGAGCGAAAACTCTCGAATGGTGAGCTTTGGCATGATGAAATTGGCAGGCCAACGCAACTATTTTCTGCTAACAATATAATTTTTAATTTTAATATTTTCCTTGAGACATGGAGCTTTTGAGTATCAATTTAAATGTCAAAATATTTAACGCCACATTTTTTTGTTTCATGCTTCTCAATAATATATTATTCAATTAGGAAAAATATTTCCAAAAAAGATTGTTGAAATTTTAGGCAAAGCCGGGTAGTACGCTGAGTTAAGTATTTTATAACTTTCAAATATTGAAAAATTATTACTTTTCTTGTAAAATATATATTTTTAAACATTGCAAAGATGTTTATTATTTTGTAACAGGGTGTAGCAGGTTTTGATTAAGATATAATTTGAATTAAATTCGTATCACTTTGACATTCTAAAAGCTATCCTTTTTGGTATGTAGGTATATACGAGTATAGTTTGTATGGATTTGAACCGTGAAACAACTTTTCCTCATAACTTATCTAAACATTGAGCCACCCTCCCCATTAAGCCACGACGTAACTACAGAAAGAAGGAGCGGAATATTATGACGACTAACCGGAAAATATTTTTACACATTCAACCATTTTTAATTGACGGTATCGAACATTCTCCATCATAGATTTGACACGCAAATCAGCCGGGAACTTTCTTAAGTGTAAAATCTTCTCGCGTACATACCAATAATAATAATAATTAAGTGTTAAGAAACGCCACTCAGAGAAAATAATCTCAGTTTCTGAAGAAGTCTGCGTGCGGTGTATTCAATAAGTCACTTGCACGATGACGTCTTATTTATTTTTATTTGATTCAAGAAAAATTTCTAAGGAATTAAGTATTTTTTACTCCCATTTTCAAAACTGCAGCGATTTAAAAAAAATACACTTTTAGTATTGCCTACGATTTTGAAGATTTTTTTTAACGCACCAGAAAAATATTCTGTATTAACGATAGAATAAAAATACAAAAAAAAATGATGTGTGTTTAAAAAAAAAAATAGGTTATTACCGAGAGAGTCCCAACTGCTCCTAACCGTCTAGAGCCAGTGAGCCTATGGCTTTCACACTTAAGGTTTGTTGTGAGGCTGAAGATAGTGGAGAGGAGAAGAAGATGGGGTAGAGGAAGGTTAAGAAGTACCTGGCTATTCAGAACTGATCACCAAATAGGGCTAAAGCCATTTTAAGCTACTTTTCGATTCAGAATGGTGGTCTTTCACTAGGGCGATACTTGGAGTATTCACCACTCTTAAACGTGCCGCAAATACATAATATATTATTTTATATGAATTAAATTCCCTCCCTAACCACGAGAACTTTCTCAATTGGGGTGGTAATTATCATTAACTAGAAACTAGACATTGTACATGTATTCAATGTATATTATATTTACTTTGCTTTATGACGGCTCACATGGTCGAGTAGTAAGACGCTATGTCAATTCAATGTATTATGATGCATATTGATTAAATAAAATTTATTCGTGCACTCCGGGTTTGAGCCCGCGACCTCTGGATTAGTAGTCGAGCGTCTTACCAGTCGACCACGAAGGCCTTCCTTAGACAATATGTTTTTAACCAATTATCACAAAGTTCAAGATTATCAAAGAGTTGTTAATAATTTCGTTAAAATAAGGTACAACAGCTAAAGTCGTCTATTTCTCTGTAAGTTTTAAAATTCGAAACATCGAAATTATAAGGCGGACAAAGTGTTGATTTATCAAAAAAATCTTTCAGATTATAAAAAAATATGAATTTCAGATCATTTTCGAGTAACGCCGCGAGCTGAAAACATGGGTTAGTTAATTTAAGTATTTGAAAATTAAAAAATTGTGGCATTTTTGCAGGAGTTTTTCTCAGTAGAAAAATCAAAGTCATTAAAAACGAATGCAAGTTTCTCATTATTTTGATAACATTGTATTTTTTACGTGTTAATGTCAAAGGTCGAGCTGCCTTCGCTTTCGGCTCTAGGTAATTACTGACAATCAACTGTATTCAATGTGCCTTGCGCCCATTTGGTAGTAATTAACTCCATTTAAAAATCTATCGATCATTAACCGAGTAAAAGATACTCTCAGTATCACCCTGGTGAGATTAAACCACTCAAAAATGAAACTATGCTTGCAGTAACTTTACACCTGTTTAGTAATGAGATCAGAATAGTTAGATAGTCCAAATCTCCATCCTTTACCCTTTCCCACTTCTATCATCCTCACATCATTGAGATGCTATAATTCCACTAATTCTATGGAGTTCGAACTCCTATATAGTATAACATCAAAACAGTTGTATAATCTTAATATCTAAGTATAAAACCACCATGGCTCATCATTGCCAGTTCGCAAACCTTACTCAAAGCAATAAATATACAAGATGCACATTTGTCCTTTTTTAAAAATTCTGATTCAAGTGTTGCCAGTATTGCCTTTCTTATAGACTCAGAAATGAATACGTTACTCGAAATGGCCTTAGATTTTTGTAAAACCTAGATCTCAATAGACAGGTACATCCCAACATTCCTCTTCCCATCTCCTCCTACTTCCCACACCTTTCAGCCTCAAAACAATCCCCGAATGGGGATGTCATAGATTCACTGCTCCGGGCAGTTGGGACTCTTGTAGGACCACCATTACCAAATTAAACATTTCCTATTCTCGAAAGGAATACCTACCTACTTCGTTGCGTAAATAGATAGCTGAGAATAGAATTTATTATAATATTTACTAATATAATTATAATTTGCTTAATTAAAATATATGCCGTTTCTTTGAAAATATATGATTTCTCAAAAGTAACATTGTAATGATCAGAACATTATAATTTTCTGAGGATTGGGTTATTAATAATCGTTTTTTTTATTGTAACCCTTAATTTAATACAGGCCTCTCAAAAATACCGTTGGCCTGTCTACAAATAAGACGTCTTTTATTTCTTCGGATATAAAATATATACCTTTGCATTTAAACAAAGTTTGAAGGATCAGTTTGCACCCCAGGAAATAAAAAAAATCCTATAAATGTGACAATTTGAATTTCGATTTTTCGGACTGTTTTTTTTTTTAATAGTGAGTACTGCACACTACACTGCAACCGTTTGCAGCTATCTGGGACATGGCATCCCCAATCGGAGGAAGTTATGAGGCTTAAGGTAATGAGGAGGGGAAGCAGATGGGAAAGAGGAAGGTTGAGTTAGGTTCACGAAATATGACTCGAGCCATTTCAAGCAACGTTTCGATTCTGTATGGTGGTTTTTCAACAGGGCGACACTTAGAGTAACTACCACTCTAGAACATGCCGTAAATATACTATATTTTTATTATATAATTATGCAATTAAATGTGAAATAACACATATTAATTAAGCGCACGCCGAGTTTGAACCCGCGACCTCTGGATTAGTAGTCGTGCGTCTTACCACTCGACCTCGGAGGTCGTCAGCACAAAACAATCTAAATAAGAGGTGTAGATGCACAAATCGATTAATAAATAAAAAGCGTTGTATAGAAAATCCTTTTGAGTCGGAACAATCGGCTTTGAGGAGAAACTGTCACTGCCGCCGCTTTCGGTGCCTCAGAAATCGGAATCGTTATAGAATTTTACCGATGGTCCGCCATTTTATCAGGTATTGTTTAGTAACATTGTTTTTTCCTCGCATCATTACGCCTTGTTTATCGCCCCCCCTCCCTCCACCCGCGGTACGTTGATCTCAAGTGATTATCGGGGAACGATGATTGCCGATTAAAGCCCGTACGAGGTGTGATCGTAATGTTTCTATGTTCTGAGCATTTCACCGTATAGTATTTGCACCTAACACTTGTTATATAAATGTTTACGACATCATAACATATTTAAAATATTTTTGGTACAAATGGCCGATGTCGTCACAAGGCGGATAGGTACCGTTTGAATAACCCTTTGAAAATCAATTTTTGGAGACGAGTAAAAAAAATGTGCATTTAACCTTGTTAAGCACTTGAATAAATCGTACAAATGTCGACCGTATACAAATGTAAGGCACGCGTTCATCGTGTCTCCTGACTGTACACCAGTGACAACACGATCAATAACGCTAGTTCTTTGGACTATGTTCCCTTGAAACACAGCTTTTTCACATATAGTCAAGGTTCTAAGGATGACAATCCGTCTATCCATAGAATCTAGAATCCATATAAAAATTACCTAAATGAACAGCGAACAGTTTTTTTCCTGGTATTTAGAGGCTCCAGATCAGAGGTGGCTAGCAAACTCAACAGTAGAGCGTACGATAGATAATGATTACTTTAATCCTTTCTGACGATGTGTTTGCACACTGCAAACACTTCTAGTTACGCTGATATCTAGCAATGGGAAACATAACCTTTTTGATAATTTACGTTATTTTTCTCTTATTATTCTTATTCAGATATATATATATTTTAAAGCACTACGGTCATGTTGTTGTGCTTGGCAGCTGGTCACGATTTGTTCAAAAGCTAAAACCGGCCTAGAATTGCTGTCTAACGATAATAATTGAATATAAAAAATAAATAAAAAAAAACAAAATGGCGCTCATCTTTGAATTTCGTGACGAAGTTTGAAATACCTCAACCTTAAGGTTACATTTCAAAAGAAAGCTTATTGGGAAGATTGCGTTACATTATAAAAATTAACTATAAATAATTTATTTTATGAACACGTACAACCGTACGAGTGTGAATTTTTCAATTTGGAACTGATTTTAATTGAAATTGTCAAAATAAAAAAATAAAAACTTACCTTCATAATAAAGTACCTACATAGATGTATTTAAGCAGACATGCGAACTAGTTGACAAATAAAAAAGTAAACAAGAATTGTTATGGAATGTTTGATCAACATTTATTGTTTTTCTAACACCATCGATAAAGATTGTGAAAATAAATCAATTTAAAAGTATTGCATTATTAGGCTGGCCCTCCTTCCAAAGTGAACGGATGAGAATCATCTGAATGTCATAAAGCCCGCTATGCATTGGGATACGGTTTATCTCATTACCCGAGTTAGCTTGCCCACTGCTAGGACGGTATCTAAAAGCTATGGCTAATGAAGTGGCGAAAATAATCGTCTTAATTATATTTAGTGTCAAGACGCATAGGTCATACTGGTAATATTTTAAATAGGCTTCATCAATTAAATATCACATTTAGAATAATGTTAGAAAGTTTCTACCTTCTAATAAGAGTGGGCAATAGATAATGTGAAAGGGAAGATTGGAGAAAAAAACACGCCTTTTCAGACCTGGCCATTAAACAAATAAAGTTTTCAGACCTGGTCATTAAATATTATATCACTAAACGATGGTATCCCACCAGAACGATATTTATTTAATAAAGATACTCTAGAACGCGGGGCAAACATTCTACACCATAGAAAATATAAATTTCTGATGATACATCCACATAATAGTTTGATGGTTCAAAATTAAGAAAAGTTCATTTGTATTCGCACCATGGTTCACGGGCTCAGTGCCAAGGACTGTACCCTTATATTACAGACGCCTTCATTACACAAGCACCTTCTCAATTTTAACATTTTCCATTTCCTTTGTTTAAAAAAAAAGATCTGCTCACATGTACCTACCCAAAAGAAGGCAAAAAATTGCTAGTGATTAATATACTCGATTACAGGTGTATACTTTACAATAAATTTAATATATGAAAAATGTTAAAAAGTGTGAAATATATTTTGTTTAAATCATTTTAATATTTATTTTTTTGCAATTTAAGCTGAGGTTCCGCTGTATATCTACTGTTTCTTAGAGATGACCACCATTATTGGATGTTGACTTTTGATTAATACTGCTTTGATTGATCAGAGATCTCGTCTCGTGTCATCAGCGATATGATGACCATTGTAATTACGCTAACGGCAACGTTATTGATGGAATGATAGCGCACCGGCCGGACCGCCACCACAACTTGGCCGCACTCCATTATGTAGGCTTCTCTGTGAGGAAGTGGGGACTTCTAATAACGGATTAATTCACTCATTTTTCACGATGAGTCACTTGCATGCATTTTTAATAGCCCTAGAAAAAAATACGTGATTTAAAAAAAAAATAATACTAGATATGTTTTGCTCTGCATTTATTTGTGTAAAACTCTTTTATTAATATAGCAACACTAAAAACGGATTTGAAATTTAAAACTGTTAATGTGATTGATGATTAGCTTCCACATATATATATATTTTTTACTTCAATAGCGCACAAGAGTCTCAACTGCTCCTAAGCGTCTAGGGCCAGTGAGACTATGGCATCCCCGATAGGGGTTTTAACCAAATTGGTAACAAATCTTTGATTGTTTGTTTTATTTGTACGATCTTGGTAGTTAACTTAATCTAAGTTTGTAATAATTTAACTCGAATTTTGACATATTGGCAGGTTTAAATAAAAAAAATATTCCATTTAAAACAACAATAAATACTTTTCTGGTCCATATAATGTTTGAGTTCGCGGGTATTGAAAAACCAACATTTTCATAAAATTGCTGCTGTTTTCAAAATACGTTTATAAACAAAGTGAATACCTTAGCAATCCTTCCTGAATCGAAAGAAAACACCGTGCAAGTGGCTCATTCTCACATTTCATACAGTTCACATGATTCATACCTACGTTTCACACGCAGTGTGTTATGGTTTAATTCGATTCCTTTTTTGTGCCATATTATTAATAATGTATTAAGTAGGTACTTGTAGATGAACACAAAGTACTGCCTTTTGTGATTAATGAAATTTCACATTTTTAGAGCTCTCTTATTTATGTGTGGTATTCGGAAGACGGGATGTTAAGTACCCGCGCACTCATTCGAAACTGTTTTGTCTTTGGGAATCGTGATAAACTGATTATTTCTGGTTTCCTGTCATTTTATCGTAAATTAAAAGACCTCAATTAGTTTTTTGGCCTTATTTACCTAACCCTTGTTAGCGACTGTCTCGTTACTATTATCTCCACTCTCTAGAGATAGTCGATATCAGAATTGGGTGTACCTGCGGTTCCAGTTACCGGTGATCGGCGAGGAACCAGTTATTTATCCAGCTCTTTTTGGAACCGGTTCCTGGTGCTAGAAAAATATAATCGAAAAAGATTTTTTATATAAGGAAAAACGAAAATGGGTGGATAGGTTGCTAGCAAAGTTTTGTAAACGAAAAGAACTGCAACTGGATCCTCGCCATATTTTTTTTATTTCATGGGCGGGGGGATTATTAGCGATTTCTAAAACGAAAAGAACTGGAACCGGTTCCTCGCCAACAGGACTTTTCCGCCAAAAACCTGTTGTGCTCAAAAGAGGAACCGGTTCCTCGGACAAAGGGTATCGATTTTTTATTTTCCAAAAAGAGGAACCGGTTCCTCGGATAAATAATATCAATGGTTCCAGTGCCCGGCTTGGAACCGGTTCATTTTAACTGGGACAGGAATATCGACCATCTCTACCACTCTTTACCAAAAAAATACAGCGAGCCCTTGTGGGTAACATGTCGAAACCAGTTGTTTAAAATGAAAATGATTTCAAAGTTCTTTTTATTATTCGATTCGATATAAACACTTTTTTTTCACTAAACCCACTGTAAATACACCACTTCAATTTTTTTTAAAAATAATGGAGCAGAATTTGCTGCATAATGGTTGATGGGTTGATAGTCAAAAACCAATATTCAATATTTTTGATCCACAACCGATCTATTTATGGAAAAGCATAAAGTTCTCGACAAGTTCCGCCAAGTAAATAAATGTCATACACTTATGACATTTATTTACTTGGCAAAAAAGCAGTACGGTTATTTACGAAATGGTATAAAGTAAAATAATAACACTGGTTTATGATTTACATTCAGCAGCGAGGCCTTAATGTGTTTACAGTGAATGGGCTTTAAGTCTAGTGTCCACGTTGAATGAAATGTAACTGATGAAAAGAAGAAGTAGAAACATGGGATTATAACATAGTCTCTGATTGGCCCTAATTGTCGCTTGAGTGTCTGGACATTACATAAAATAAGATTCAATTGAAGATCAAATTATATAATTTTTTGGGAGTTTTTTTTCCTGATTATATTATTTCTGGTTTGCAGGATTCAATTTTTTGTTCATAAACAAAACGGCAAAGATCTCAACTTTTATTTCAAAATTGAACTGATTTTTCTACTGAAGATGTCGTTAAATCAAAACACCATGATATAAATGAGATACACATGAAAAACATTGTTATCAGGCTAAAAAATAATTTAGAAGAAGAACTGAATTACAAGGGTCAAATGCTAACTCTTTTAAGGGGGACACCTCTTTTAAGCATTCTCCTTATTTGTTTATGTCCGCTAAAGTCAATCCAGAAATATCCAACACTAATAAAGTAGTATTTCTCGTCTTAATATATATTTGTAACATTGTGGGCAGTATTTGTTTGCAAGATAAACACGGCTTCAACTGAAAGGGGAGGTCCCTATGTACCAGTTTTGTTTCAACTGTCGTTCAGCAGATAGTCGATCAACAGAAAACTAAAAGTTTGTCCCTAAAATTTTTACGTGCCCATTGTAAATGTGAAAATGTCACGACTTATCTAACAAAATATTTTATCCTCAGATCACCTTACTTGAGTAAAAATGGCCTGATTTAATTTGGTATCATCGAACCGCCACAAAAATCAAACCAATATTAAATGACATACTTAACAAAAGTGATTTTAAAATTAAATTCTTGTAAGAGTTAAGTTTCATTCACTTGGTATTTTAAAAATAAATTGTTGCCTTCTAGTTTCATGAAATAAAAATAAAAATTAACATAATAGATTACCAAACTAATGAAAACGAAAATTATTTTGTTTTAAATAAAAACAGACACTCTTATAAATATTAAGTACAAAATCTGATAAAAAAAATAAATTATAAACATACAAGAACCATAGTTAAATTATTATTAAAATACATAATGCTAAGAAAAAAATAAATGTTTCAGTAAAATATTTTTTTTAAATATTTAGTGATCGATTGAGCAATTGCTTAACGATTTATGCGCTTTAGGTAATAGATTTTATTTGAATACATCGATCACGATTATATTTCTTATAGTTATTTCACTAATCATGACGAAAATTTACCAACAGTAAATATTATACTATAAGGGTTTGGGTATACTTACTACCCCATATTATAAAAACCATGACTTTGGGTTTGCCTGATGTCTCTATTTGCCCTATTTCAAAATCCGTGTCTTTGATAACGGCTTTCAACTCCGTGACATGATTGTTGAGGAGACAAAAAAGTTTTCATTTATGATGACACAGATTATACCTACTAACCAGACATAATAAGTTTTATATTATATCCTCCGCTAATCTTCTACAATACTAGTGTATGGTCAAAAAACTCCTTTAGTTTACAAATCCATTAATCATTTTTATTAATAACTCAATCAGTCGGCCAAATTGGTTTCATATTTTCCGTCCTGTTAAAATCTGGCGTAATGTTGTAACGTTTTAATGAGGCGGTCTCGCTTGGAATGGGTTCGATCTCCCGATCTCGCGCCGAGCTTAAAAACGTGGCTGGTATTGATGTAAATGCAAGGAGACCATTCTTGTATAATACAACGAAATAATTGACTGTGTAATCTACTCTTGTTTTTTAATCAGGTTTATTATCGACTGTAAGTGCCTCGGATGTGAAACGGCACAACTAGCAAAACGATAGAGGAATATGATGATGTTAATGTTTCCTGAAAAAAAAACAACACGTAATTAGAGTACGAACTCGGTTTTCTATTAAATGAAAAAAATATGAAAATGAAATCTACGGATTTGTGAAAATTTTATCAGATACCTAAGGTTGAGGAGTTTCAAATTGTCGTCACTTACATTTCAATGATAAGCGTATCTTTGTGTTTTCTTTTTACATTTGAAAGGTTTACGTTAAGCGGTTATATTGTTATGCTTGGCATGCGATCAAGATTTGTTCAAAAGCTGAACCGGGAAGGGAATCGAAAAAATGTAAAAAAACCCGTTTGCCCTTAAACATTACATTGTAACGATTTCAAATGTGACGATGTGAAGTGTAATCAAAATGAACGGATAATCCTGATCTTCGTGTAAGCTCCATTTTTAATATACTAAATAGAACACAAGTGTAAAACTTTTCGAATAACGGGAAAAAAATCAGCAATTCAAACTCGATGATCGCATACACGTGCTGTCCCTTTCTCGCTAATAACGACAAGTAAACGTACGCAAAACAACACACTGTTTCTCAGTGACGTTTGGAAAGGAAATCACACAATCCAATATTTATTGTATCAACTTTATCGCGCGGCCATGATGAGGGCGGAAATATTTCAGTGTTTTCAGAATATCACTAGCGGCGACTGTCGAACGATATTAGTTATTATACTCGTATTGCGTGTCGGTATGATCCGTCCAAAAATGCTAGAGCAACATTCTCTACATATTTCTTCTGAACAGCGATTGCATGAATTCAGCCAAATGTCTAATGAGCCCATAGGCCGGGAGTTTTTTGTTTTCAATTATTAGATGGCAAATGAAGCATTGGGAGATTGGTAGATTGAGAGATGGCGCGAACATTTCCGACTTGCTTGACTATGCCTAGACATGTGCACAATTCACTTGATGCGCGTATTTGGCCTATAGTATATGTAAGTAATTTTTTTGCAATAGTTTTTTCTGAAGTTAGCTTTAATTGGAATCCGTATACAATACTATAGGCTACACCATTAGAAAATCCAGAACCCCTTATTAAAAAACAGCCCGGCGCTGAGCCGAATGGCTCCTGAACTCGCTATAGTATTAGCGACTTTTAAAATCTTATAGAAATTATTATTTATTATAAATAATTTTCTTTGCGAGTACGTGAGTACGTCGTCGAGTAATTAATTTATATAAAATAATACATTGTATGTTTGCGGCTTGTTCCAGAGTAGCAGATACACCAAGTATCGCCTTGGTGGAAGACCATCACTCAGAATTGAAACGTTAGATAACATGGCTTTAGTCGTGTTTGATGATCAGATCTGAATAGCCAGGTACTTGACAACCTTCCTCTTCCTCATCTCCTTCCCCTCCCCACTACCTCCAACCTCACAATATACCCCAGTTGGGGATGCCATAGTTCCACTGGCTCTAGACAGTTGGGAGTAGTAGGGACTCTTGTGCAGTATTCACTATAAAAAATATATAAAACGTACGAGTGTGAACTTTTCATATATGAAACTGATGTTAGTTGAAATCATTAAATTTTTAAAATTATGTTATAATGTTTTCGCGGTTTTGGTTTAAAAAAGACGGCGAGAACTTTTTTACCTTTGGTACTCCTGATTTGAATAAAGAAAGAGTTTAACATTGCATTTAAAAATCCTCTTAACAACCTGATAAGAGAACTAGAATAGTGATAATTGGTACAGGCGTCCTATTTAAATGGTGTCATAATTGTATGTGCCAAAAAACATAAAATCCCCTCAAAAGCAGATAAAATGGTTACATTTCCTCCCCCCTCCCGGTGTAAGAGTGAGAAAGTATAAAATTTGATCCTCGAAAATATGAGCAACAGTGGTAAATTCTTGAGAATATCTTCCATAGCCGGGTACCACGACATTTTTAATTGTTCCTGATTGGAGGTTCTCTTTGCTGAGAGATTACTATGCGGCCGCTCAGTTTGATACTCGTCCCTCCCGAAGCTTCACCACTTGATTCAAAGAATTGTATGCACTACGCTTGAATTACGTGTAATTATCCCGCTCCTAGTTGTAGAACTGTTAATCTATTCAAATAAAACTCCAGCTTACCTTCTGCTTCCAAACGGTAAGCACCTGATACATCTAAAATAAAAACTGTACAAACTAATATGGAAAATAATTTAGCAGGCGTAAAAACAGCATCGATTAATCTATTAATTCATTCTTTCGTTATTGCTCTAAAAAAAATAGTTAATAACTACTTGTTACTTTAGTTTTACAAATAAAACTCTAATCTTCCAATCGAACTAAGCCGAAATTGTGATGAATCATTTGCAATACAAACTAATGTGTTTTTAATGGAAAAAACAATGTGATTTTACGGAAGTGTATTATTATCTTTCTACCTTAAATGAGTGGCTAATGTTACTGAACCCAATTATATGCCCATAATGCGAATAGATTGATTTTAATAACTAATTGAGTACATTACCTAAGTTATAATTATTTTTATTGAAAAATCACAAGGAAAAGTAGGTACCTTCTTCAAACACAAACAGAATGAAAAGTTATTTGAAAATATACAGAACTGTGCCTGCTTTTTCCTAACAATTATTATATTTTAAATATATTACAAAATATACTATAGAAAACTATATTATAGAAAAGATACAAAAAAGCACATTATTGAAAAAATCCAGAAAAACCTCCAATTTAACAAATAATCAAAAACGACGCATTTAAGTAAGTTACCAAATAATACATAAAAGCAAGTAAGTGTTCTGTGGAACTTTTTTTTAAAGCTGGATAACATTGATTACATTTTCTGATTACTTTTTTTAATATGTCGAATCAAAAATCTAAAAACAAATGACTTACCTATCATATTATACTAATAGGAAAATTATTTTCTCAACAAATTTCTATCTATAAAAATAATATCATCGAGAATCCCGAAAACTTAATAGCTTATAAAAAAATAAAATAACTTAAAAGTAGATGTTTTATTTACAATACAGGTAAGTGGATAAAAAAAATCAAATCACGCAAAAGTCAAAATTTAGAATAAATCAAAGATTGTATAAGGCACGGTAAAACATTTGATATTCCGTTTAAACGTGTGGCTTAATGGCCGAACCAGTAGCAGGTTGGGAAAACTGAGGTCACGGGTTCGACTCTTTAAGCCATCTATTAAAATCAAGGCCCCGTTTTTGATTTGCCGTATCTGCCTTATGTCAGTACTATTTTTTTCGGGCTAAAACCGTACCGATTTTAGAATAGGTGTTCGGAGTAGGTACTCCGAACAAAAAATAAGTGGCAAGAAGTAGTTTTTAACAATATAGCATCAACGGAAATTCAGATTATTTTTATAAAAATCATGATATGGGATTTTTTGTGTTAAAAGGGTTTATCCAAAAAAAGAATTGACATTAATAAAATCATATTATATTCGCACCTTGTTCCGGATTACACGATTCTCACAGCGTCGTCCTTGGAAGAGACTACCATTCAGGATTGAAAAGTTTCTTCAAATGTATCTATGTTTACTGACTTACTCACCAACCTTCTCCTTCCCATCTCCCTTCCCTCCCATCTCACTTCGTTCAGTTCAAATATACTAAACTCCCCAAGTTGGCTTTACTTTCATAAACACATCTATTTATAACATTGCATTATTATAATAATTACAAAATATATATATGGATTTCAGCAGCGTAAAAAACTGTTTTAGACAGTCATGAAAATTCAACCATTGAGGTTCCGCGATATGAGTGTGAAACGTGGGTTACATGTTCAAGTGGCATGTTTTTGTTCATCAATATAATAATGCCCTGATAAACCGTGAATAAGCATAACCGGCACATAGTCAACGTATATTTCAATAAATTAGTGCTTCATACAAAGTTGTTTTATTTCATCTCATCTTCATTCCCTTGTCCCATTCGCTTCGATACGGCGCCTCCCATCGCACAGCC
This sequence comes from Drusus annulatus, assembly GCA_022651775.1. Lineage (NCBI taxonomy): Eukaryota > Metazoa > Arthropoda > Insecta > Trichoptera > Limnephilidae > Drusus > Drusus annulatus. Next base: position 406,717 of record JAGWCC010000604.1, on the reverse strand, counting down.
TCTGGATTTGCTTTCCCAACCCTGCTTCGGCAGCTCACTGAACTTATTTTCTCTGGAACAGCATACAGTATTGTTAGTGAAAGTCGGTCTTTTGGTTTTAATTCAAAGAGTTTTCAAATCAATTCTGCGGATATAACGCCCGTATAACCAAATGCAACATCACGATCGAAAGTGTTGAGAAATTTGGCTAACAAAGAATCCTCTCCGGTCCGATCCAATCACTCTCCTCAACAGTGCATAGAAAATATCATCATTATACTAAATGCACTCAGTGCTATAATGTTGAAACGAGTTTTACTGTGTTTCTGTCTGTTACGTGGGGCGTTTATGAGAAAATGGGGAGATGCTACAATGGAGCTATCAGCGGTGCGACTTCATTCGAGTTTAGCGCGACTAATTGATCGCGTCGTTGGTGATGTTACGAGGTAAGACACATCCAATTATTTGCACCATCCACATCTTCTTCACTGTAATCAAGGATCAGCATTATTCCCTTTGGGAATAAATCATACAATCGTGTGTAGGCAGGTAGGTACTTGTCTAATTATATGCATCCATTATTTGTGATACAAAACGACACTTATAGGTATCGCAACCAGAATTAACGTGAACACAGTACTCACACGGATGCATTGCTTGCATACAACATGTTTCAAACTTGTTATTCGACCTCGAAAATTCCGGTGAAAATGAAAAAAGTTCCCCTTTAATATAATAAAATAAGGCACTATAAAACATTTCGAATATTCGGTTTCAATAATCGTATACACTTACTGTCCCTTTCTCGCTAGTAACAATAAAAGCTGTTTTTCAGTGTCGTTTGGCATGCTTTTACATATGCGCCAATACACACAAATCTTAGTTTGTGTTGTTTGGGTTAACTTTAATCTGTATTGACTCTTAAAAGGCAGAAAAAAAAATTCACACTTTCGTAAAATAAAATAACTAGTAGTTTTAACTTGATCTAACCCTATGCAACCCTACTTTTACCGTAACTAATGCAATCTAACCTAGCCTAACTACTTAGCTATATATTTAAATGTTTACTTTCACATGATTCCGCAGAAGAGTTCCAACGGCATGTAGCCAGTAAAACTATAGCATTCCATTTGGAGAATATTGACATACCGAATAAAGTGACCTGCGTGGCCGAGTGGTAAAGATCCTTGACTACGAATTCAAACGTCCCAGATTAAACTCCTGACGTCTGCAAATAATTTTTATTCGATTAATATGTGTTATTAAATATAAACTGGTGAAATACAATCACTCTGAATCGAAAAGTTGCTGGAAATGGTTTTAGCCGTGTTTGGTGACCAGATCTGATTATTTATTTAAAAAATAATATAGTTAATACCGCACAAGAGTCCCAACTGCTCACAACCGTCTAGAGCCAGTGAGACTATGGCATCTCCAATTGGGGTAGGTTGTGAGACTGAAGGTAGAGGTGAGGGGAAGGATATGGGAAGGGAACGTTGGGAATCACTTGACTGTTCAGATCTGATCACTAAACACGGCTACAATCATTTAAGAAACGTTTCGATTCTTAATGGTGGTCTTCCCAGGGCGGTACTGAATGTATCTACTACTCTGGAATGTTTATTAAATGTGTTATGACACATATTCATTAAATAAAATTTGCTAGCGCACACCGGTATTTGAACCTGTGACCTCTGGATTCTTAGTCGAGCGTCTTAACACTCGAACACGGAGGCCGTCAATAGCCAAGATACTTCCGAACCTTCTCTTCTACATTTCCTTCCTTTTCCCACTCCCTCCAGCTTCACAACATACTCCAAATGGGGTGCCATAGTTCCACTGCCTCCAAACAAATAAAGAAACTGTGGAACAAAAAACGGCTGGCAAAAAAACATGACTCCCTTTAATCTAATAAATTAATTGTCAAAATATAGCAACGGAAATAAAATCATGTTAAACGATTGTAAAAACATATTCTATAATCAGTGAGTAACCAAACAAAATATTTTCAAAATTTATGACACATCAACGTGTTTTCACACGATTAAATTTAAATGACCAAAAAAACCTTCAAGATTTTTAGCCGATAAAAGATTAAACCACGAAATCTGTTTTTCAACCTGCCACCGTGGGTTTCTTGGTCCAGGTGACGACACCCGAAGATTTGTCAAAAAGCCAAACAAAAAAAGCTACGAAAAGGGAAATAAAAGCGTTGGGTATATTTAAATATGGAACGGAAGGGCTGTTCGATAATATATTACACGTGTAGGAATATTTGTGTGTGTTTGTAAATGTTCGATGGTACTTTAAACGTTTGTATTTTATGAACAAGCTCTTGAACAGACAGGTGTTCGGATAAGGAACCCAAGTTTGGTTGGTGAAATTATTGCTTGAACTAATAATTTTATGATGTTATTACTATCTAAAAAGTTGATTATTCTCCAATTTATAGTAGAGGAACTAGTGTTTTTTAAAATAACATTATTTTTTTTACGCATTTTTGTGTTATGGGATTGTGTGTATTAGTGCATATGTCTACACTGTGTCCTATTTATTTATTTTTTCGAAAAAAGATGAAACACCCGAAAGATTTTTCTCTTCCAAAACTGTTTTAAAAATGTTGCTGGAATTATTTTTTCTCAAGTCCAAAAACAAGTTTTAAGCATGCTGAATGCGAGCCATGCATATATGAGAGTAGTGTGGTCAACTCAACATTTACTGCTATACCGACAATACCTGTATTAAGGAATAATTTATTAGGCAGTTAAACACATTTCTATTTACGTGTTTCGTCCATTTTTATCTACTTTTGATCATTATACATAGTTACATAATTGTTGAAACAATATTTAAAAAATATATTCAATGAATATGATATCGTCGATGTAAGTTAAATACCGGAAGAATTATTTTTCAGAATTTTAGGGAGGGACAAAAAAACTTTTTCCATTTCACGCGGTTTTGTTTGCTTCTTTGTATTTACTTTAACCGAGTGCACGCATTCGATAGGTCAATTTCAGAATTTTATAATACGACAACTTCCAATATATTTGACTTTTGCCTTTCAACTGAAAGCGCCAAAAAAACGTATTTTTTACTGCTTATACGCGGTATTGGACTGACACCGACGATATATAAAAATAGAAAATATATACTGTGACCGAGACCGAGACTCGAACCCGCAAATAACGCATCTGTCCACTGTGCTACTGAAACCCATTTAAATACTTTAATTTTTATAAAAGTGATATTTCTTGATATTATTAAGATTGTAATTCTTACTTAAAAGATTAATTCTAGACTTTGTAAAAAATCAATGATCCCCCGTAATATAAAAATGGATAAAGATCACCTTTAAGAATCGTAACGCTAGTTATAATGGCTTTAGCTGTATTTGGTGACCAAATCTGAATAACCAGGTCTGATTTTTCTCTTCTCCATCTACTTCGCATCCCCACTACCTTCAGCCTCAAAACGTTACTCTTACTGGAGATGATGTTGAAACTCTTTTGCGTTATTAACATACAGAAATAACACGAAGCTATCTGTCTTTGCAATTGTGTTTGAATATTGGAAAAATTAAAAATGAAAGAAAAATATTAAACGTCTTAAAAATGTTAAAATAAGGGGTGAATCAAATAATTGAGATGGAAAAGTTGGTTAATGCGCTGCTCCCGTATAGAGTAGAGGTCTCGGTCACAATCTTCTGTTATTTTCTGTATCTATTTATATTTTTATACGCTTAGATTGTTAACATTTTTCAATAATTGCAATTATAAATATCGGTTAAAACATGAATTTGTTTAAATGACCACTGATCAATAAGCAAATCATACTATAAAAATATACATACTATAAAAAGCCACAAAACCGCTGTGTGTAACAAAAACCACGATGGTAATTTACCACATTTTATCCTTAAAAAATAATATCAACAGATCTCCGAGACATACATATTTTTATACAGATTTAAGGTTTTATTAAAATAAGTCAGATCATTCATGTATACTCGTATATTCCCTCGAATCATAAAAAAATCATGTGAAACTTGATACTTTCAATGGAACCAGAGTTGATACATTAAAATTATGTTTTTTTATTGAACCTTCTAAGAAAATCGTAGAGTTAATCGAATCTTTAATAGGAATACAATTTGATGTTTATCAGTAGGTCTAGGTTTCATAAAAAATGTTGCAGGTATAGTATAATATATTTAGTAGATGTTTTAAATATATATTTAAAAAAAAACGTTAAAAAATCAGCGAAAGATAGAGTTGTCATTAATATGTATTATTTTATGCTACAAAATTTATTCATATGTGAAATTTTTTTCTGTTTGTTCTTATGATCACTTTTTTTAAAATTTTGTATTTTATTTTTGTACACTTTGTTGGAGGAACCTTTCATTTAACATTGTGAAACACATAAAAGGAATAAATAAATACGACGTTGTTTTTTATGTGTCCAAAGCCTGTGGGACTATGGCATCCCCAGTTGGGGGTATATTGTGAGGCTGAAGGAAGTTGAGAGGGAAAGGTGATGTAAAAAAGAGGGATGGGAAGATATTAAATTTGAAAATAAATTATCAAAGACTGAACAATATCATGTGTAAACTGTACTGGCATAAAAAATGTTTTTTATTTATTTTCCTCTCGGGGGTAGGCCTCTTAGTGCGGTTTTACTTTCGTCACATTTCATTTATTTATTATTTAATTATTTTATTAACGGACTAAAGTTCAATTACAAAAAAACATACAAAACACGAATGGGAAAAAAGAGCAACAGATAAAGAACAGCACATGCATAATATTAAATGAAGCGATGACAAAAATAGGACAAAATAAACATAAGAAAGAATATTTAAACCAAGGTCTAGTCAAAGTTTTGGTAGAGTCGTAAAGAATGTCAAAAATCATTTAGACTGCTACCAACCATGGCTTGAGTTAACAAGTCTCGACATTCTGGACATTGGAGAATGATACCCATAATTAGTATAGTGACGATTGAGGAACATCAATTCATTGTTTCTGAGTCTACGGCAAGAAATGTTGAACTGGATAAGTTGAAACAGAGATGGTGAGTCTATAAAACAATTAATAATTTTTAAAATGTAAATAAAATCAAAGTCTTTGCTGCGCTTTTCTAATAAAGATTTTTTCAATGATTATATGATATATATGATGAAATTGAATTTGACATAACATTTCAATGATTAGCGTAATTTCGTTTTTTTGTTTGTTTTAATATTTAAACGGTCCTCGTTAAACGTCGATTCTAGGTCCGCTTCAGCTTTTGAACAAATTGTTTAACGGGAACTATTAAAATTAAAATAAAAAGGGGTTAATCGTTAAATTGTGACGATGTCAAATGTGATGAAAATTTGAATCACCTGCACCTTAATCTCATAAAACCTTATGGGAACACTTATTTTGTACGAGTATAAAATCAAAATAGGTGGAAAGAGGTATTTTTTCAATTCTTTCTCAAGAATAACAGATATTCAAGCCGAGTATACATTCCTCCACCGGATATTGAAAATCCTAAAGCAACTCTCCTGAATGAAGCAATTTACCCCTCTTTGGATTGACCAATTTAGATTCTCAATTCAGCAATTGTATTTTACGTCTTCGTCTACCATTTTAACGGAAATCATAACATTATTTAAGAAGAGGTGAGAAGCGGTACCTTTTATGAAGACATTTCAGAATATCCTTCAAAAGAAGTCATCATTTGACCCATTTCTTTTTTACTGAATCATTCTTCGGAAAGCTTCTAATAACGTTCTTTTTATTTATTTTTTTTATCTGAAACAATTTTATGAAGACATTTTAGAATATACTTCAAAAGATGTCATCATTTAGCCGATATCTTTTTTACTGAATCATTTTTCGGAAAGCTTCTAATAACACTTTTTTTTTTTAAATAATCTAAAACAATTTTAATAAAATTACGAACTATTTTATGGCTATAATTTCAACGAATATTTTTTCGTTGAAATTATAGCCATAAAATAGTTCGTAATTTTATATCTTGATTACATTTTTAATATCTTGATTATAAAACGATTGTAAAATTTTACTCTAGCTAGAAAATTAAAAAAAAAACACTCAGATATCTTGATTACAAAAGTATTTAGAGAAACGAACAACACAAGCTATATAGTATTTCGATAATCCAGGGGAAGATTGATTAAGCTGTTAAAGAGAAATACGCTGCACTCCGTGGTTTCGAACATGACTAGTGCGAGTGTAGTTCCACATAGTTACTTCGTGCTGTATCCTAAAGGATGAAGATTTATTTGATAATAAACAATAATAACATAATATTTATTTGATAATAAACAACCTCCGATATGAGAGGGCGCTAGAAAAATAAGAATTTTATTTCCAGATATTACGAATGAAAAAATACATTTGATGGCAGTGGCAGCTGATACCAAAATCTATTCGCATGTCAAAGAAAAGAGATTATTTTGTCGCCCCGATTACCACTTGTTAAAAAAAATCTGTATCCGTACAAATAAAATTTAATTAAGGTTTTACTATGAATCGAGATGATCCAATGATAGATACTAGTACTAATGTACAGTATTTATTCATTTTTTCCCCAGTAAAACCTTACGTTTCTTGTCTTTCTACTCCCCTACCCATCTCTTTCTGTCCTTACCCTGTGTATATTTCTATTTAATAAATCACTAGATAAATACCAACACTATTTTGTGTCCTACATACCTTATTTATTTTTATATTACCTATATATCTGTTTTTGTTTTGCTTTCTTATAGGTATACCTATTAATGTATATTTTCCTTTAAATACGTATTGAAAGTTAAATGTATATATATTTATAAGTTATCGATCCCATCAACTACATATTATGTACTATTAAATTGGATAGTCAATCGGTCGATTTCGTCCACCGTGACACAGATATACTTTAGTATGGTGGGCGAAAAATACTCCAAATACGTAATACAAAACAAACATAATTACAATATTATTCCCAATTTCAGGAAATGTTAAGAAGTGAGAAGTAGAGACATGGAAGTAGAGAAGAGGAAGGTTGAGAGGTACCTGACTAATCGTATCTGGTCTTTAAACACGGTTAAAGCCATTTCAATTGACGCAACAGTACTTACATAGGGTAGGTGTATATCATTATGTACATTAATTAAGTTTTATGAGATATATTTTGAGTACTGGATATTGAGGAATGCGTCAAGAATAATATATATTTTAATTTAATGTTTTCAATTACTAAAATATTTCTCAGTATTTAAAAAAAAACTAGATACCTAAAGGTTAATTTTATATTTCAAATTATGTTTTATGCTGATTCCTGATTAAATCAGCATTAATTGATGACGGCACTCAAAAAAAACATATATATATATTAAAGAAAGCAAACCGGAAACCTTATTAAACACGATTTAATACTGAGATATTAAAACTGCCATAATTTTATCCCTAAGATCAGACATAACAAATTACTACAATAAATAAAAATACGATTCAACTTATTTAAAGTTTAAATTGATATCATTAAAGGTTGATAACTAATTGAGAGGAAGTAAATCAAACGTAAAGAAGGCTCGTCTTCCGCCCTGATCAGGTTTTAGGGGAGTATAAAAGGGGCGGGCAGAACGGGCATCCCTAGAAGTAGTCCATCTATTTATTTATTAAAAAACGGTAGATAATTAAGACACGAAATATTGCTTTTGGTTTATAAGGGATGTGGTTTTTTGTAATTAAACTACATGAGAAATCGCAAAAATATTTTTCGGTGCTCATGAATGTATTCATCAAATAAAACGAGTTTAAAATTAGAACACTCAGAGTGCAGCGAGCATTTTAACAAAAAAACAGTAAATCCTTTTGTGGGTTCCACTAATTTTCCTAGAACGCTGAGCTCTGGCGTCATGAAATTTGTCCAGCTTGTTAAATGACAAATGTATAAGTCAACGCAATAATTTTTGCTTTGAAATTGTTTACATCATCGGCTATTGAGCTAAAAATATCTATTTTTCCATCAAAAAAGAAGACGTGAAGCCAAATTATTTGGTATTTTTAATCGAATAATTATTCAAAACATCTCATTTTATACCTCACAGGTGTTACTTTATACTAGATTTTTCATTCACTTGATGTGCTTCTCTGATTGGAGGTTAGTTAAAAACATAGCTATTATCACTATTATATCTTGCATGCCCCCTTAAACTTTAAGCATGCATCTAATATTTATTTTATTTTTTCATCTGCCCTAATTTTACATGACTTATAATTGTATTTTTAACTTATAAGATATATTAAATGCAATGACTAGTTGACGCGAAGTGATGTTCTTAAAACTTGATGTAATTTAAAAAAAAAAATTGTATCGAACTCTCCTCTAAAATGGCATCACTTCATTAACATTGATTTTGACTTGTTTACATTATTTTCCTTTCTAAATAACATACTTTCATTTTGTTTACACTTGCCTTTATTATTTTTCTCGCTTAAGTATTGTTATTTCACTTCTCTACTCTCTTTAGTAACTCTAATACAAAATAATTAATTATTTTTGTATTCAATCTTTAACGCATGGTGAAAACGTCTCTCAAATGAATTTATGGCCTACCTTTAATTTTGCGCAAGTCAATATTATAATAATAATAATATTTGGATAATTTGTGTAGCGCCGTTTTTGTGAAAAGTCACCTCAAGGGCGCTGTAAAAATCTTAATTTCTACTTAATATTAATTCTTAGTTTATACACACATTAATGTTATTAATCTGTTTAATTTTTAGAAATAATATTCATACAAAAGTGTTTAATCTCTGGTGAAACCGGGTAGTAACTAAAAGCTTTAATTTAAAAAGCATTGTACAAGTCTTCATACATTTTTAATAATGTTGTCATAATTTTTTTCTCAGACCTTGCGACTTGTATATTCCCACTTTAAACGAGTGGGTAATAACGAAACTTTTTACCTACGTCTTATAATCAACCCCCTAAGAATCCTTTGATATCTCTTTTCAAATATAACTTCTTGGCCTAATTTGCAGAAGCTTCGTTAACTGTTACTTAAAATTTCTTGGAGAATAGGGGATGATTGATGTAGCTTATTGTGACAAGGGCAGCAAGATTTTAGGGTGGTCCACTACCAATCCTACTGCAAACGACGTAAGCCACATATGGGCAAAAAACATAAGTCAATTAAAAAAAGTTACGTATTAATCAAAATTTGGTTTAAAAAATGATGGTGAAATTGAATTGAGAAGGGAAACATCTAATCGATTTCAAGTTGTGGGTAGACTAATGAATAGTGACGAATAATAAATATCTGTTTTGAATTGTTGACTTTAAAAAATATATATCTCGTACATTAATATGAAAATGTTATGATTAAAGTTTTTGCGGGTGTAAGATTCAACATTATTTTGTAGGGTAAACCGTTTTTTTTCAAATAAACATACTTAAGTACGCTACGCGATAAATAATGAAAGCATGTCGTTCTGAAGTTTATACATTTAACATGTTTTATGTGACCTTTATTTTAACATGTGCATAGATTGGGTTTTTTTCAATACAACCCATTAGTTCCAATAAACGGAGCCCGTGGGATTGTGGAATTATTGATATCCATTTCGATCAGGTATATCTCAACCCCACTCTTATCTTTCTTATTTCTCTCCCTACGTCAGTGAGGTTTGCGAAATTTAAAATCTTTCCATGGCGATTCCATAGTGACTTGAACAAAACGCGATATAATTAAACAAAATGTATATTTCAATTATTGAAACTAATTAACTAACCTTATTACTGTTCAACGATTCTTTTCTTGTGTAATGGAAGAACAAAACAAGTTTTAAATTCTCAAAAATAGAGCAATGAGAATTATACTTCAGCGAAATAGATACTCGAAAGTAACTAAAATGTCAGAGGAACTAAATTGTCTAATAGTGAAACACATGCTAACATTAAACACATTCATCGTTATATATAAAATGAAGAACAACTTGTTGTCAAAATACTTTTCTGACAAAATTATCTACAATGTGGATATTCACAAACATAATACAAAGACATGCAAAGAAATCAGACCACCCGAAAAGAATAAAGCCAATACACAAAATAGTTTACTATATAAGGAGATGAAATGTTTTAATCCGCTGCCGGAAACCATCCAAGCTATGCCGAACAATAAATTTAAAATAGCCTGTAAGAACTATTTAAAAAATACATATAAATCAAAATAATAAGTATTATACAATTTAAAATGTTATAAGTAAGTCAAAAAGAAAATGAAATAATTAGATACTTTGTAAACTTGAATGTACAAGTAATTAATAAAACCAAATAAAAATCATCACGCCGTTTTCCCGCAGGGATAGGCAAAGAGAACGGACAGCCATAAAACTCATTCACATTCATACATCGTCTTTTCTGTTATTCTGACTCTTCACATGGCCTTCACATTCAAGTAATTGATTAATTTGATCGCGAATTATTAGAACAACAACAATAATTTTCAACGAAACATCAAAAAGACGAACATACAGAAAATGAAAAGATTTAGTCGCAACCGAGACTTGAAATTAAAACCTCTACTCTGTCTGGGAGTAACGTCTCTTTCAAATGAGCTACCAAAACCTTTTTTAAAATACCATTATAAATAAATTAAAAAAAAAAAAAAAACAAATTAAAAGAGCAATCAAATATTTATTTCAATTTTTAAATTCTCATAAAAACCTACCATCATTATATTACAAAGAAGTAAAAATAGTGTTATTACGGTTTTAAAATAAAAATTCAAATACAATAAATTGTGTCATAAAATGCATTCGATATGAATCATCGAAGGTATAAAAAACAAGCCGACGATCGGATTAGCCTACCCATTCAGCCCAACAAAATGTTAAATATGGAGGTATCGTCAGGGTAAGGAATGGTAATAAAATGCTGGATAATTTCTCTATGCGAGCAATCGATTACCTGCCGATGGCGGCCAGACACTTTGACAAATGCGATTTCCGGATCCGTTGTCGCTTTTCAGAAAAAGATATCTTTTGGGTGAATTCGGGTGCAACCTGCATTTTTGATGATATTCATCAGTTCTTGAAAAACAAATTTGATAACAATACTTTATAAAGATTATCAACACACTTACCTAAACATTTGCACGCGGTTGAAAAAGACCTATTTATTGAGTTTTTTTTAAATTCTACTTCGGTTGTCTTCATTACACATTGACTTCTATAAAATGCAAATAGCCTCACAACATACCCCAATTGAGCACACTAAATTTCAATCTTACTTTTGATTGTAATCTTACTTTTTTGTAACTACTTGACACTTACTACTTATGACTAGGTAAGTCAAATTTGTAAACACTTCAAATTTTATTAGTAAGGTAGTTATTTAGCAAATACCACTAAACAGAAAATCCCAAGAAACTTAATCCATACTGATTTGAAAAAGAATACTGAAGTTGCCAATTTACACGAGATCTTTTGACTTATGTTCAAGATTTTTTAAAATCTATTTCACGCGTAGTTTTTTTGGGCACACGGACACGCCCACAATACACTCGTTAATATCGGTTTATCTCACGAGTGTGTTCATTGCTTTTTTTTAAGAAAGCGACTCAAGTATTTGATTCATTTGATCGTGCCATGTCTGCCTCGGGCGTCCTCGGCTCTTTCAACCATTCACTTATATATGTTATTTTCACACTCTTTTCTTCTTTCATCCGCTATACATGTCCAAACTATCTAAGCGTCCCTTTCTTAATCCTATTCACTACGCTCACACCAGCCTTGCATTATTTCCGGATATCCACATCAGTATAATCTCATAACAAGAGATATACGTTAGTTGACTTGAACCACTCAGCAAAGCGAGTGCCCGCGTCAGCTGACTGCTCTACCGCTATAGACCTACCAGTGGCCAGTGGCCAGTGGCCAGTCGCCAGTGGCTCGACACCTGCCCGCCGGAGAGCGGAAGCACAGCGCCTCCCGAGCAAATCGGCGGCACGCGCGCCCACTAACCTAACGTAATCCGCTACGAAACGTATGCTCGATTGATCTCCCGGCTACTGCTGTCACCCTGGTAGCTACACACGTACAATGGTTGCCCGTTGCATTGTGTTGATCATTAATTCACGTTATAAATACGCGGCATGGAAAGCGTTATTTTTATTTTTTTTTAAAACAAGACAAACATTCCCGGATTACAAATAACCTGAACATTTGAATTCCTCCTGCTACCAGCTAATAAGCGGAAGATGTTGCTTGTGCAATGATGGAGGACTTAGCTAGCGGAGGAATTAAACCCACGACGCCCAGATGGGAATCCGACACGTTTGTTCACTCAGCTACTAATCGGTCACTAGGCCATCAGGATTTAAATTCAAATACCTATTGTATTACGTCAAAAAAATTATGCACCATGGTTTTAACTTGCCGACTTATCACATTTCTTAGAGTTTAACCTAGATCATAGCTATATATATCAGACAAATATTTGTTTCTATTAACCAGAAAAAGCTCTCTAGCGGTGAGCCTCAGCGTGACGAAATTCGCACAGATGTTTCTGTCTTAAATTTCATGTCAAAGGAACTATTGTAAGCTCTCTACATTATGTTCATAATGAACGGTGGATCTTTTAAATTTTCACCATCAGGGGGGTGAAATGCACCATGTAGGTGTAATATCACAAAACTGCGCTATATAAATGCAACGTTATTATTATAAAGTTTTTCAAATATCCCTTAAGCAAAAAGGCTATGTTGTGTAAAACCGGATAATACCTACTAGTAGTGAAATTTATTTATTTTTCAAGATCTTATATTTTCAGTGAATACCACACAAGAGTCCCAACTGCTCCCAACCGTCTATAACCAATGAGACTATGGCATTCCTAATTGGGGTATGTTGTGTGGGTGAAAGTAATGGGGAGGGGAAGGAGATAGGGAAGAGAAAGGTTGGGAGTACCTAGCTATTCAGATCTGGTCACCAACCACGGGTAAAGGCAGGACAAGCGACGTTCCGATTCTGAATGGTGGTCTTTCACGCGATACTTAAGAGTATCTACCACTCTGGAACGTGCCGCAAATATTCCACACATTTTTTTGAATATAAATTAAATGTGTTATGACACATATTATTCAAATAAAAAGTTTTTGGAACCTGGGCTTGAACCCGCGGCTTCTGGATTCGTTGTCGAACCCACGGGCTTCCGTCAAATTGAAAAAATTAACATCCTGATCATTTCGAACCAATTTGCAATTTTTTCAAATTTGTAAACTCTGAATCGTTGACTACGAGTTCCCCAAGCCAAGTGTGAAAACCAAATATAATTTATTTTTTGAAATCCCTACGTTAAAATATGTAGGTACCTACCTTTGTTTTCCCCTATTGAGGTGATAACACTAAATACAGGCTACGTACTATATGTGCCTATAACAGGACAATATGGTTACATGTCAACCCTGACTTCGGAGACAAGTCCACGTGGATGATGCTTTGTATGAATATGTAAATGAATCGGAAGTAAAAATGTATTCCTTACGGAAACAGCCGTTTCTTTGTACAGTCAATCAATACGGGTTTTGCAAACCAATAAATTAAATACAAAAACAAATATGTAATAAAAATATGTAACTTTTTAGTATCTAGCTTTTAAATAGTGTTTTATTTTTTAGGAAACGTAACTTCTGTTCTTATCTTCATCGTGAACCCGAAAATCCATTTGAATGCCTCACTTAAAACTTGCGAGCGGTGAGTTCTGACGCGAAGAAATTACAATTTTTTGTATATATTCTTTACAGTGAATACCGTCCAAGAGTCCCAACTGCTTCACACCGTCTAGAGCCAGTGAGACTATGGCATCTTCAATTGGGGTATGTTGTGAGGTTGAAAGTAGTGGGGAGAGAATGGAGACGGAGAAGAGAAATTCAGATCTATTCACCAAACAATGTTTAAAGCCATTTCAAGCAATGTTTCGATTTTTAATGGTGGTCTTTTAACAGGGTGATACTGAGAGTATCTACCACTTCGAAAAATCGAAAAATATAAAACTGTCTTGTTCCTTATGAAGAAGGTTGGGTCCAACCGAAACTAGTTGACATAATTCATATGCATAAAAATAAAGTTGTTTATATCTAAATATTTCCTTTTTTTAAAAATATTTCACTTTTGGAATTATAACTTGTAGTTAAATAATATTATACCTACAGTCTTCGTGAAGTTTGAGTCATCGAAATGTTGATCTACTGAGTGTTATTGCTAAACCAAGTTAAATGTAACCGGTTTTATTTACAATGACCCACTGCAAAGTGTCGGATTTTTGTGGAGAAACAAAATAAAATTTTACGAAACTTGTTAATTTTTCCCCTAAAAAATACCTCATTTTACGTAATACTGACTACGCAAATTACCAGTTTAAACTTTTATAGTAATAATATGAAAACAATATCGTTTTTCTTCTTCTATTTCTTTCAGTTTGGTTCACCTACCTTGTAAAACACGGTGCAACTGTGGGCCAAGGGACCGTTTGATAATTAATGTCAGTGTTTAATTTGACATCAATAAAAGGACACAATAAAATAACTTTCAGCGCCATCCTAAAGATGTCCTCCGGTACTAAAGTATGAGAAAGGTGGAAGCCGGCGGGAACGATAACCGTCGAGCAGGAAATAAAAATGTCGACTTTACAATGAGAAAGTGATTTAAGGCGGATCGGCCAAGTTGAACATTGAAAATAATTTAATTTATTCAGATTAATCAGTGGGGTGTTAATATTAGATAATATGTAATATACGCAATATATGAAAAGTTAGAATAAACCTTTTCAATACATCATTTATATATCAATTATACATCACTACGATACAACTCAAAATTTGTTATTATTTTACAATACGTGTTTTTAAATATATTTTGTATGAAATGCATTCAAATAGGTCTACTTTATTTTTATTTTTTATAGTTAATACCGCATAGAGTCCCAATTGCTCCCAGCGAGACTATGACATCCCCAATTGGGTATGTTGTGAGGCTGCAGAGAGTGGGGAGGGAAAGAGATGTAAAGAGGAAGGTCAGGAAATTCTTGGCCATTTATATCTGGTCACCGAACGGCTAAAGTTATTTTTTAAGCAACGTTTCGATTCTCAATGGTGGTCTTTCATCAGAGCGATTTTTAGAGTATCTACCCCTCTGAAATTTACCGCAAATATACTATTATATATAAATATATTATTTTATATGAATTAAATGTGTAATGACACATATTGATTCAATAAAGTGTATTTGAGCACGCCGGGTTTGAATCAGGGACCTCTGGATTGGTAGTCGAGCATCTTACTACTCGACCACGGAGGCTGTCATACTTAGTTGATATCTATGCGTATATTTTTTTGCGAAAACCAAACAAGAGACCCACCTGTTCGGAGCCAGTAGGGACTATGGCATCCCCAATTGGGGTATGTTATGAGGCTGAAAAGAGTGGGAGGGGAATGGTATAATAAAAAGAAAGGTTAGTAAATACATGCATATTAAGATTAAGTCACTAAACACGATCAAGTGAATCAAATACTTGAGTCGGGTAGTTCCAAGAGTCGAAGTAACAGAAGAGTTTGTATGAGACGATGTGTGAATGTGAGTGAAAGAATGAGTCATGTGGCGATCCATCCCCTTTGCTTACCCCTGCGGAAAGAAAGTTGAAGATATTTAGAGAGTTAGTTTTAGTTGTGTAATTACTGCCAAAGTTTAAGTCAAGGGCTCAAAGCAAGGCGAACAGCAAATAAAAGCATATTAAATAGTCATTTTATAGGTAAGTATTTTTTTAACTTACCCTCTGTGATACGATTGGGTTTCATTCAAGAGTGGAAAATGCTATCAGAGTAACCACAATTACTGAGAATCAAAAGAGTGCTTGAAATGACAATGCAATTAACGTTTAGTAACTACAACTGAATATCTAGGTACTTTTCAATTTTCATGTCTCCTTTTTTGTATTCTTTTCTCATGTTTGACGCTTTGCATTCCCCACATATGGGGACGCGAATATGATATCACAAAATTACGCTATAATTACACTGATACGTTTATAATAGTGGCATTACTCCAATAAAAAAAAACAAATAATCGATAATATCAAATGAAGCGTTTCACACAATTTAATACAAATTTAATAATAATACATGTTCAAAATAAAAATTATTTTATTAAAATTATTAAATATCAAGATATACAATAATGAGATTCAAAAAGATGATTAATTTCAAAAACATTAATGCGATTCACTCATTTGTAATAATTTACAGCAAGAAAAAATCGGATTCCCACCGCATCGAATCGCTTATTAATAAATTATGTTTTATTGGACAATGAACTCCGCATAAAAAAAATTGCGAAACAGCAAAGCGCCACATTATTAGTACAAATTTATTTTTTCTCTTTTCAACAGAAGTCGAAATTATAGATTTTTATCAAACAGGAAGCCGAATGCTTCGGCTATTCGCAGCGGGGATCGAACCCGACACCGCGGGTCGCCAGTGCGGGGGCCGACCACTGGACCATCAGATAATATGTTAATTTTCACAGAGATCGAAAGCCATTGTTCTGAACCTTCTCGTGTCATAATCTCCGTTGCAGGCCACCGAAAACACATTTTATTGTTCGATTTAGGGAAAGTGAAACCTTGACGGAACACCTTGAAGTGTTTTTTATAAATCGATGTCTTTTCAATCATTTTAATTTGGGATTCGAAAGACTTGGGTGATCTTTAATTATTGTTTATGACTCTCCTAATATGGGTATTTATATAAATGTTGTGGAATAAAAGCGAAACATGAGTTTTTATTTTATTGTTTTATAGTGAATACCGCACGAGAGCCCCAACTGCACCCAACAATTCTAGAGCCAGTGGGACTATGGCATCCCCAATTGGTAAATGTTGTGACGCTGAAGGTAGTGGGGAAGGGAAGGAGATGGGGTAGAGGTAGGTTGGGAAGTACCTGGCTATTCAGATGTGGTCACCAAACACGGCTAAAGCCATTTCAAGCAACGTTTCGATTCTGAATGGTGGTCTTACACCAGGGCGATACTTAGAGTACCTACCACAAATATGAAACAAAAATTATTATCGAATCGATTTTTTTTATGTGAAACTACGCACAGTACCCGGTCCGAACTGTCGGCAGCCAGGGGAAGAAGGTTGTGATGTTCCTGGATATTCGTATCTTGAAACTAAATAAATATTAAGCCATTTCAGGCTACGTTTCGATCTGTTTCAAATCACCACGGGCTGAAAATATACTTCATATTATCGTTTGTAAAATAGCTATCTCACTAACGGAAAAAAAAAACGTATTTGCCGACATCAGGCTTCGAAACAAAAATCTCTTGATCCAGAGTCTAGAACCTAACCACTCTGCTACGGAGGACGTCATATCAATTCGTTTTAAAATAATACAAAAAATATTTGGCAATAAGAATACTCGCGACTACCAACGCTAAGAGCAAATCAGTGTCACGAAGGTTTTTTTAAATGTTTGACTGTCCTTCGTCATATTCTATTCTTCCAGTTCCAAAGGACACTACAAATTGATATTATTATAAAATATTGTTTATCTTTTGTATCGAGACCACAAATAACAGAGCAGAGTTGAGCTGAGACCACATCCTTTACACAAACAAATAAAAGGAAGTCCATAAAATAATCCTTATATTTTAATAATAGTTTATCTTTGGTAATTTTTCTTATAATGTACATATCCTTAATTTTAAAATGAAAGATTATGTCATGAGAAAAAAAAGTATTTATGTTGTTACTCTATGTTGTATTAAGCTTTAAGCTCACTGTTTTTTTATCGATTCTTAAAATTATTTCCAAAATTATGAGAAAGAGTTTATCTACAAATTTATGTTTATTTCTCTTTTTCTATTTATTTTTTATTGTTTACCTTAAATATCTTTAGGTTATGATGTCTGTGATTAAAATAATAATGTAACATATACCTATAACACATACCTTTGTAAAATATAACCTATTAACAAACTGCGCAGTTTAACGGAATTACATTATAATATTTATGGAACTATTGAAATAAATATTATTTTTTAATAACACAAATTTACTAACTAACCAATCATCATATTGGTTTCGAAATTTCCACGGAAGGGTGGGCAGAGAGGATAGATCGCCATATATCTGTCTTAGCACACTCCGGACTTCATTAACATTCATGTATCGTCTCATAGATACTTTTCTGTTCTGACTCTTAAAATGACTAAATTGAGTTCTTCTTGTCTTTTATAGTTTCACTGATTTTACAGTTCGGTGAAAGGTTTGTGTATAATTTAGGAGTTAAACTGGTGTCATCAAACGAATGAGGTCACAATACTTAATAAATGAAAAACTTATCACAAGTTTACCATCTTTGCATTGATTGTATTACTGACTAAAGACCACATAAACCATTTGTATTCTGTTGAAATATATTTTTTTCATAACATGAGTGTAAAGTTTTCAGCCACTTTAAATCACTTAACCATCCTAATTATCAATAAATTATCTCCAATCCTTTATAATTTCCTTTGGCCGTCAAAGTCAATCCTTTGTGATCCCGGCTCCCGGCACGAACTGAAGCACTGGTTAGCCACGTCATTGAAACTGACTGCAAATCCCGGAGAAACGAACAAGAGTAATTGAGTTCCAGTTGCCGGGACCAGTTCGGCGGAGGCTTTTGTTCGGAGGAAACCGCAGTGATCATCATTGCTCCTAGCCTTTCAATAAGATCACGCACGTCGGATTATCAAAAACGATATGTAAGGCAGTGGCATACCTTGCACGGAAAAATTATAATGTTGTTAACCGTAAGATTTATGGTACAGACCTTACTAAGCAAAACTTGTTTTGAAAAAGTAAAAGGTCGGTACCCGCTGTAAGAATCGAACTCTGCCCGCCCAATTGCTAGCCGAGCGTCCTACCCACCGGGCTACCCATCGACAATCTCTTTTTTGGGACAGTTTTATTTTGTGTAAATAATATTTATTAAATGATTTTCAAACAACTTTCAGAAACGTTAGAAAACCTGTGCCATAACAGGTACGCCAAAAAAGTTCTAATGAACTTATATGAACAATTATTTTTAAAATAGTGAATAACGCACAAGACAATTGCTCCCAACCGTCTAGAGCCACTGAGACTATGGCATCCCTAATTGAGGTATTTCGCGAGGCTGAAGACAGTAGGGAGGGAAAGGAGATGGGGAAGAGGATGGTTGGAAAGTACCTGACTATTCATATCTAGTTACCGTATACGGCTAATGCCTTTTCAAGCAACGTTTCAATTCTGAATGGTGGTTTTTCATCGGGGCGATACATAGAGTATCTACTGGTAATTAATTATATACAAATAGTAAAGGGTCTATCGCTCCTCGTCTAGTGTTCTCTCCTAACCGTTAACTATCATCAAGGCTATCTTCATCAAGCCATGAAGTGTGGCGGCTTCCTCTACCACGTCTTCCACCAATCTCCCCCTGGATTATCGATTAGGTAATCTGTATTTGTTTCTCCTCATAATGTGATGAAAGTCAATAAAATCCTGACATTTTTCAAATAATATCATATTTAACAAAAAAAAGTCCCTTATAAAAATGGATAAGTCAATAATTTTATCATGTTCCTACATTTTTATTTATAATTATATATCAATGTTGACAATAGACAATATGTAGTTCCGCCACTGGTGTTAGACTTTATTTTCAGAACTCATTCCTTGATATAGAGACGACGATAGTGAAATTAAACGAACTGATTGAAATAAGATGAGCTTATTTTACTGTTGCTAAGGCTTTCACGGAAAATTGGCCCATTCAAAAGGGTTGAAACACAGAGACGGATGATTATTTCTGTTTACATTTGAGTTTTGGGTACAATGCTGTCACCATGTTGCGTGTTTACTGCAGACGTTTCTTTCGATGACAACAATAATTGCATGTCTTCTTTAACTTGTCCGATGAATATTCCAAAATTTTAAAAGACACCTTTAAGGCTGATTCACACCAACGTCCGGATTCGCTCAGTGCCGATATTGTTCCGCATGAGAGCTTACCGATATGGTATGAATATCGATCAAAAGGAGTATGTGCCAAAGACAAAGTTGTGTGGCAGTATATCCTTCTGCCCACCCTTGTGATATTTAACTACTTAGTTAGTTAAATAATTATTTTGAATTGTAAAATACTAACATCGCAGATTTTTTTTTTCAAAATATTTTTTATCACTAAACAATATTTTTTATTAATTATTAAAAATATTATTTAGTGATAAAAAATTGGTTTAAAAAAAAATCTGCGTTGTAAATATTTTTACACTTCAAAATAATTATTTAACTAAATAAGTAGTTAAATATCACAAGGGTGGGCAGAAGGATATACTGCCATACAACTTTGTCTTGGCACATACTCCTTGATTGATATTCATACCATATCAATAAGCTCTCTTGCGGAACAATATCGGCACTGAGCGGATCCGGACGTTGGTGTGAATCAGCCTTTATTCTTATAAATAAAGCCCGAACATAATGTAGTCTAACGTAAAAAAAGTTGTTCAAAAGAACAACTGATTTGACATAAAGTTAATCACAAGAAAAGTAACTACGTAAAATATATTCAGTTCTATATTGAAAAAAAATAAGATATGAATTGCGATTAAAATAAAATAAAAATTCTTACTTAGGTATTCAATTGGGATCTTGCTAAGAACATCTTCTGATCCCAGATTGTTAAATTATATGGCATTTTTTTGTCAAAACACATAAAAATAATTTGTGGTTACAGCTCAAGCTGCCTCTTTAAACCCGCATTCGTACGGAGGCACACACAGACTGGACCGATGGACTCCTTCTAGCCAATGACAACCTTTCTGGTGATTCTCGTCTGTTCAATCGGTCCAAAAGATTCTGGAGGAATTCCGCTAAAAAGAAAACGCTTACTGAGCTGTTGTGAAGAAATAAAATCGCGAATGCAATGCCTCGTGCATAAAATGAATCTTGTAGGTGCTTGAAATTCAAAAAATCTCAAGTGCTGGGTCGTGATTCCTCGGGGCTCATCTGGTACCTTTCTGGAACAGTTTAAAACGCGGCAGTAATGAAGCTGGTCCAAAGAGAATATGCATCAAGTGCAGTAAGTGCAATCATCATCATCTGCTGCAGTCGGCTCCTGTGTTCCCCTAATGTGCATGTCTGCGGGTCCTGGGCGACTGTGACGCGTGTCAAGTAGGCTGTGTATCTAAGTAGGACTTCAGGCTTCGTTCTGCTTTCTGCTACCATATGGCGAGGTTCATCAGCAAGTTTTTAGACTGACAAATCGATGAGTATGTATTTGGCGCATGCCTAAAACATCCGAACTAAAAGAAGGTACATCACGAATCACATAAGTATGTTTGTTTAAATGCATTTTTTATAATTCTAAAATAAGGTAAGATTGTTTCCGAAACTTGTTGGACTTAAACGTGAATTTATACACTTTAAATAAATTTATTATTTCATAAACACATTATTGTAAAATAAACTGAAAATCGAAATAGGTTTTACGTTATACCTACAATTTTATTGACGTTAGAACATAATTCCATAAAATTTAAAAAACCGCAATACCTTGAGTAATGTCATTAATAAAGCAATAGGCACTTAGGTGTCCTTCTTTTATGTATATATCCAAGGAAATAATCCATTTTATTTACCATTTTTTGTTTTTTCTTTCCTATTTCCGTATGTTTTTTCTTTACATATATTATTATTGTGGGTCCACTGTTACGTTAATGATTTACATTTTGTCTCTCTTTTATGAAGATAAGAATTTTGTTTGCCGATTTAAATGAATTATTATTAAAAAACCAAACGGTTTTAAAAATATACTGAAGTAAGATCAAGTCCTTTGACGGCCTCCATGGTCGAGTGGTACGACGCTCGACTATGAATCCAAAGGTCGCGGGTTCAAACCCGGCGTTCGCCAACAACTTTTACTTAATTAGTATGTGTCATAATACATTTAATTCATATAAAAATAATAAAAAGTAAATTTGCAGCACGTTCCAGAGTGGTAGATACGAAGAAATGGCTTTAGCCGTGTTTGCTTCCCTCTTCCCAATCTCCTTCCCCCCCCATTACCTTCAGCCTCACAACATACCCTATTTAGGGGATGCCATAGTCTCACTGGCTCTAGACGGTTGGGAGTAGTTGAGACTCTTGGTGCGGTATTCATAGAAAAAAGTCCTATTTTTAACTTCAAATCGTTTGACGAGCCCCACTGTGGAAGGAGTCGTTCAACTATTTGGTATGCTAATTGATCCTAAATTCGTGCACCGTAAGACAGGAGTCAAGACGGGCATCACACCCCTTCTCCCTGGCCTGTCCCCTCGGGCAGGAGGATTAACTGGGAATCTGGACACGTATAAGGGAGAAATACAATGCAGCAAAGACGAAACGTTTAAATCTTCAAATTCATATTGATTTATTTTACTTACCTTTACCCACTATATATCACTTTAATGGAGCCCGCTAAAGCCAGAAAATGTCTTCATAAATACTCTGTGTTGAGCAATATTCCGAATAAAATTAAAAAGGCACTCCTTTAAAATGCACTACTCATCAATATTCCATTTAAATAGTCCATTTATTCATTGAAATAATCTCATATGTCTTGAAAATTGTCGATTTTATGTTTCTTATATTTTCCGATATTATATTTCATCTTTATATTTCTAAGCAAAGTTCTCCTCGAAAACAATTGCTAACATAAATGGCGCCACGTATCGGATTATCCATTTGTATTAACGGACAATTCATAAATTTAGTTAATATCGTCACACAAGTGTTTTTAAAAATAAATAAAAATCTTAAATTTTACTCACATGGATTAAATACAGCTTAAATAAAAGTAAAAATTGAAAATCTAGCAGCCTGTGAAAAGCTTCACATTATTTTCAGATTAAACAGTCAAAAAAAAAAAAAAACAAGGTTAGAGAAAGAAATTTCCTTTTTCTTCTTCTGCTGATTCCCTTTCCTATCGGAGATTGGCTATCATTGAGGCAATATTGGGCTGCAGGGTGAAGATCGTGTCTTCATTTAAAAAAATAACGCTTAAAATATATATCTATTAAAAAATAATCGAAGGTAAATTTCTGAAAAAACTTTTTGAAAACAAACTTTTATGAATGTAGAGCTACAAATGATTGGTTCTATGCTTCATTAGCCGCTGACGTGTTCCTCGACTCGGTGCCCGCGTATCGCTTTGTTATGCAAATTCGTTCAGATCCTAATAAAAATCCGTTCACGGTAATAAGCTCACTATATTAGCTCTAAGTAGGGCTAATAGATTTAAATTGCCATTGTACTTATATTCCATTAACTAAAAATATTATTGGCTAAGTAGCATATCTACAGGAGAGGCGTCACGTCAATTAGGGACACGCAAATCAAGTTAATAGTTCAATGTGGGCTCTTTAGGTCTTTTTGAAATTTAAATTTTATGCGAAAGCTGCGACTGGCTACAAGCTACCATTTTCTTTTTCTTCGAAAACCTTTTGGCGTTGGCACGTCCACCGTGCGGTTGGCGCTTTGTTGTGGGGCACACTTTTGGTGTTACAGTAGGTTTATTATTTGCTCGTCGTTGCAGACTGAAGATACTTTCAGTATTGCCATGCTCAGAGACTAGTATTCAGAACCAAAATGTTGCTTGTGTTAGCAAACCTGAATAGCCAGGTACTTTCCATATTTTATCTTCCCCGTCTCCTTCTCTCCCCCAATTAAGCCTCACAACATTTCCAAGGGGAGAAATCCATAGTTCTACTGGCTTTGCGCAATTTGTATCATAATGAGTTATATTTATATAAGTATATATATGTACACTTTATATAGACAATATTTGAAAAACTCCTACTACCATCATAATAAGCGGAAAATGTTGCTTGTGCAGTGATGATGGACAAACCCACAACGCCCGGTAGGGAATCCGACGCGCTTGTCAACTCAGCTACCACCCGGTATATGATACCAAATATGAATTCAAATTTGGTTGCGAAATCCATGGAAATAATATTCTTTTGTTCCATGTATCACGAAATCCTCCCGCAAATTATTCAGCACAGTGGACTTTGTAGTATTGTGCGCGAAGTAGCGCGTGTTTGCCGTCATAATCAGAATTGTGACATAAAATATTGTACCAGCTCGCCGACGGTGATGGTGATACTGTCATGGCGGCCTATTATATTTTTAAGGCAATTATCGCAAACAATGAGCGCGCGCCCGCCCGCCAAATGTTTCCGACATCAATCCCGCAGTTGCGGGGATTGTTAACCATCGGCTTGTGGAACAAATAAAGCAATGTAAGAACTGATGGAAATAAATTAATAGGGCGCAAATATTTAACGAAGGTAGGTAGCAAGAAAATAATATTCCTAAAGGGTCAAATATACACCTAACCATTTTCGTCAAAAAAAAATATTATTACTTCAATTATTTTTACAAAATATATGTACATGGGTGGGAACTTTAAATAAAATCTAGGTAATTGAATAATAATTAGTTAAATTGTACTATACAAACCTTTGAACTGGTCGTTCATTTTTAACCAATACTGAATTTATTGTTAAAACATTCTTCTTTTGGTGGAACGAGGGGAGTTAACTTAAGAAAATGTTTTTTTAATAATTTTGTTTTGGTTAACAACATTACATTTTGTTTTTAAAAATTAGGTTTTTTACGTTGGAAGGAGGTGTTACGAAATCAAAATTTTATTTGAAAATATAATTTATAAATCGTAGAAAATCTAAATTGCAGCTCTATTTCCCCAACAGAAATACATTGTTTTCGATATCCACGTTTTATGTGACTGTCCCCTAAAAGAATGCGTCCTTCACCTGTTTGTGCGCCCCACCATACAACAAGAAATTAATTGTTTTAAAATCATCCTGGTTGGAAAGTCAAAAATTTATTTTAAAAATTGTGAAATGTTTTCTGTACAGCACAAATAAATAAAATACTCGTTAAAAGCCTTACAACGTACAGACAATATATTTTAATACATACTCAAAATGGAAATTCTATTTGCAACGATTTTAAAGCCATAATTTCATTTATTGGTTTTATGAATTCCAAAGAAAATTGAATTCCATATTTCCTTTCAAAGATCTTATGACCACCAAGCTAGGTAAATACCTAAGGAAATACATACTTCTGGCTGGGTCGTAATCGCACCAGAAGCATCATATGCTTTTTTAAACCATTACGTTTGCCCGAATTCTGATTGGTTGCCTTCCCCTGACATCATCCGCCCTCCATATTGACATGGACAAAATATGACAGGCAATCGTGTAAAGATACAGCCAGCGCCATTGGCGGCATGCAGAGCAAACACGACATCGCGACCGGGAAACCCGCCACTCATTACCAGTCCAGTCACTCAAACTCTGCATAGCTAATAGTTGGCCGACAAACCGCTGACCTGTCAAGCTTCTCGAACATATGATTTCAAAATATCGTCATTTTGTATTGTAGAATATCTATTCAAATTCGAATGTTTCAATTCTGAATGGTGGTCTTTCACCAGGGCGATTCTTAGGGTATTTGGAACGTGCCGCAAATACATAATATTTTATTTTATATTTTTATATTATAAAATATTATATTTGCGATATATATATTTTTTAATTCAACAAAACACTGCCAAGGGACATCTAGAGAAACGAAATTAATTCGCGTTTAA
The DNA here is from genome assembly GCA_022651775.1 of Drusus annulatus. NCBI lineage: Eukaryota > Metazoa > Arthropoda > Insecta > Trichoptera > Limnephilidae > Drusus > Drusus annulatus. The sequence continues at coordinate 380,982 of JAGWCC010000604.1, read as the reverse complement.
TGATAATTTGAACTACAGGTAAGATTTCATCGAGATATTACAAACAAAATTAATAAAATTATTATTTACATAACTCATTATTTATAATAATTAGTGATTAATCAAGCCATGCTGTCATCCATATTGGTAAGTCATAAATTATTTATGTGATAAAATACTAATTAAGGTTAATTGTTTCAATGAATGAAGATTAGCGAGATATAAATTCATGTGAGAAATTTATATTTTATTTCTGCAGCATCAAATGAAGATGAATAGATTTATTAGAGATGTCTATTTGCCAATTTTATTTACGAGCGTTTATCTAATAACGATTATTAAACAAACGATTAATAAAATTGCAAAAAATACGCTGCTCTTTGAAAGCTCGGTGAAGATAAAAAAGATTTTGTAGGTAGGTACTGCATCGTTGAAAGCAAGATATCGTCGTCGGAAAGGCAAAAGGCTGAAGCGCCATTTTGGAAAAGCTTACACCAGAGTACAGCGCCCTTGAGGTGATTTTTCACAATAACGGCGCTATACAAATTATCCAAATATTATTAATATTATTACTTTCAAATTATTTTTGTTTCACAATAAAATTCGTAAGTCTTCAGTAGGTTGGATTAAAAAAAAAAGTTAAATCAATGCTCTCACTGAGTTAACTGAAGCAACAAAAAAGTAAAAAAAGTCCCAAACTTGTGTCGCTTGAGTCATTCTCTAGCCTTCTCCTAAATGGTAAATATATTGTAGATGGCTGAAAGGTTGCAAAATTCTTCAGAATAAAACAAGAGTCAAGGCATTCGATGCAGAAAAATAGCTGATCAAAACGGCTTATTTAAGTAATTTTTGACAAAAGTGTCGCTTAAGCCCTTTTACCTTTCCAGCGACGATATGTTATAAGGTCTTACAGGAGTAACATTTAAGTAACCCTATTCGTCCCTTTAAAACTTCTTACGGGTTTTAAATATAGTTCCCCCACACCATGCTTTGGGGCTGCTCTAATTTGGCTAGTCTTTATGTTCATTTTAAATTTTGGTGAACCTTGTTAAAATTTGTTTGCCGTTGGCATGAAAAAAATTGCTAAATATGTTAAAAATATTTGAACAGAAAAACCCAACAAAAAGTCAAGATTGGGGTAAAGCGGAGTGTTCTTTTTTTCCTATCGGAGGTTGGCTGTCATCGGGGAAAATAGTCATCCTGCTGACTGCAGCCAATAACAACCGACTTCAAGTCATAAGGTGCAGCTCCTCCCTCTATTGCATTAATCCTACCGTTTTTTTCTGAATTTTCAGTAAATACACACTTATTTTAAAAATAATATATCATTATGCAACCTTCAAAAAGATTTGGTGCTAGAGAAACCTGTTTGCCTTCTAAAATATTTAATAAAAAGCGGTGTTAAAACCAAAATGTCTATATTTCATTTCTAACGGCGCACTGAACGTATTTGCTTTATATTTAATGTAAGGGATTTCAAAGCTTTAAAAAAAAAAAATTATTATTTAAAGTTATTATTATTTTTTTATATAAATTTAAGAGATCAATTTCCTATTTACGAGTATTAACTTTCTAAAGACCCGATCATAAATCGATTGTTAAAAAAAACCTGATTTTAATGGAAATTCTCCATTAATACTTTAAAGATAATCTCATATCCCGGAAGTACACCAAGATTTGGGACGCCCTGTGTAGGAACTAATGATAGCAAGGTACCAACAAAGCCCGAGTAATAACCCGGCCATATGGCAACATTCATTCCTGTTTCAGGACGAATTTGACAAGCGCGGACATATGCCGTACAATAATATCACAAAGGGTGTGGAGGGATGTGTTTGCGAATCGGTTTGTTGTTGCTTTTATGCTTATTTATTGTTTGCTAATCCGTTTATGTTCAGTCTGACCAATTAACTGATATTTTATGATTGAGACCACTATCCGACTTTGACCGATTTTCAACGGTTTTTTTTATTTTTTTTATTGAGCATTTGGAATATGTGCGACAGACAATGTTGCGTCACATCTTATTGCTTTGACAGCTTCATAGCGAATACGAAATACAGGCAAGCTGAAAATAGTATGGAGGGAAATCTAAATTTTAAAGAAAATTTTGCAAATTGCAGCATATACTCTCGAATGACTTACCTGGGGATGGTGAATATCGCATCCCTTTTTTGTAATTATTTTCTAGGTTAAGATAACTATTTTCAGCTTGCAATGTCATTTCCATCATTAAATATAGCTACATTTAACGGTACAAAAATTAAAACGTTGGGTAACTACCCATTGCTCGATTAGTACAATTATTTGAAGCTCACAATGTCATTTCCATCATGAACTATTGAGCTTTGAAATGTCTATTTGGCTTTTAAAAAATTAAGACAAGATTCATTATTGTTTATTCAAAAATGTTTTTTTAGAAAAAGAATAATGGAATTCGAGCAAAGCCGCGTAGCGAATCTAGTTATAGCAAAAGTATATGGAAAGGTTATTAAACCTATCATCCACCCACGCGTTAACAGCCTAAATAATAAGCCAATATAATAATCGAGACCATGATAAATTAATACGAGAACCAATTTAAAAATGGAACCAATCAACAACGAGTGGCATAGATCACCCCATACAATACAAATAGAGGGAATGAGTATAATAACATCCCTGTTGGCCGATACCTCCCCAAGGTTGGACCAATGGACTAACGATTACATCAAATTGATATAGTTTTGCCTTGTAACAAGGTTTCCAAGAACGAAACCTAGTTTTAATATAATTTAACATTCATATTTTTTGCAATGCAAGTTAACGCGGTTATGTATAGAATTTGTGAGTTTACAAGAAATTTCAAAAATTGATTCAAGTCTTTAATTATGAATTATTTCAGTTTCAAAAAGTGTATTAATATATATATTTATATATATATATATATGTGTGCTTATTCCTCACATGCTTATGAAACGTCGGCTCAGATGTTTCTAGCATTAATATGTTGTATACATGGGTAAATGAATCCATTTCTTTGCCATGTTATTTATACGATTAGTGGTACTAATAAATTGTTTCCAATAGCGTAAAAATATTTTTTCGGTTTTATCCTTTTCACCAAACCCGGTATTACTGTTTGCGGTAGTTTAAAAAAATAATTATGATAATAATTACGAGAACAACTGAACTTTTTTGCCTATACCGCTTATAATCTAATCGCAAGTCGTAGATTCAACTTAAAATTAGTAGGTGCGTAATTACCCGAAATCAAAAAATATTACGTACACTCATATGGGTTGAATGAATATTGACATTACCTTGCCTTTTATACGACCTGGTTAAGGGTGTCGGCGGGGGTGTTCTCGCCCCATTGCATTCAAGCGGTAATTATTTATGGGTCATTTAAGCTGCCGACACGCCATTAGTTTATATTTGAGAACAATCAATGGTTGTCATAGGTCAGGCACGAGATACTAATAAAAACAATATTAACGATGGTTATATAATATATTGCAAAATTAATGAAATTTTGATAAAAACTTGAAAAACTTTATTAAATCTGTCAACTGTAGGTTTCATCCGGGCAGTGTAAAAAATATCAAATTATCAACCATCATAAGAGTCATATTTATCAGTTGGCTATTTTATCGCATTCTGTAAACATATTTTTATTTTATGTGATTACCAAACAGTTCCGAATGCCCGAATCCAGATGAATTATGGTATCCCTAAGTCAGGGAATGTTGTGAAGCTGAGGCAAAAGAGAGGGGACGGATATGGGGAAAGAAGGAGGTCGATAAGAAATTGAACAGTCATGAAACCCTTATACTGGAGTTTATAATAAGTTAAGTGCTACGATGGTACTCTTTCTGTGACCAAGCGATCTTTTAATTTTCGGGACATCATGCCGCGATATTTATTCAAGATAGACAGTATAATATACCACCTATCCCTACCAGTACTTGTACAAAAAAATGAACAAAAAATAAAAATATTTTTATAACGGTGTGGAATCTCAAAAGAGTGTGTAATAAATTTATACCGTAACGGGGCTCAAAAGCGATCGCCGCATCATTTGATATTAACAGATATTAATTAAGTCATAGACTGCATTATTGTTAGTTGTATACAGAATTCATTAGCGCTATTAATGAAATGATTGTACAGTCAATGCTCTTTGGGAGCTTTGTCTTTGTGTTTGATTGCCTGTAGTGTATTCTATTTCTATCAAATATTATATTATATTACAGGGTGTGGAGCTCACACACACTGTAGACTATAGTACCTATTCATCACGATACTAAATGCAATGAAAACATCTGTGAAGACAATTTAATAATGAAATCGGCATAAAAGCCTAGAAATTCTATACACAACCATCAATGAATACATGCAGATATAGATGAAATTGTTCTATATTAAACCGTTTAAGTGTTTAAGATATTTCATTCAACAAACCACCGCCTCTTGTAATATCTTTGGTGCTTGGTATTGAGGGTTAAAATCAATTTTGATTTAAACATTTAATTATATTGTTAATCCTCTGTCAAATCTGTTAAATAACTATCTCATCATAAATAGCGTACCGAAAAACACCTATCTCAAACTTATTTCAACTCCGATAGATTTTCACCATTTTTTTAAATTAAGTTTGACCCTAAATAAAGATTTCTTACTTACACCATTTACAAAGCAAGAAAAGTATATTAACTGAATTTTCCGATTTTTCAGACTATAATATAAAACAGGATTAAGATATTATTGTTTAAATACGTAAAGTAGATGGAGAGAGAAAGAAATGTCAGGCATCGACGTTAGGTACACACGAGTACACATATAAATGGTATCAAGAAACATATGTAACGCGCAAGTAGATGGAAAAAGAAGTCAGCATCCTCCTAGATGAAATGATAGTCGAATAGTGAATGAATACAATTAGTATTTAAATGATGATGTGTAAGTATCACGTGAGTGTGTTTAGTCAACAAAAGATGGAATAAAAACAGGACTTAAATATTGACCATATTTGTGTGTTAGTAAAAATACTGAATACAAAATATATTTACTAACTGAGAAACCGTAATTTTGGTAAATAATATTCAGCTCAAATTATTGGGCACAAACGAAAATTGGTGGGCGACTAAAATATTGATAAAAAGTCGTGTTCAAATAATCATTGTTTTAAAAAATAAAAACAAATTGCATTCTAACACTCTCCAAGTGATTTATTCCTATTTAAAAAAAAACTTATTATGGCACTTTTACAATATACATATATGTTATATATATACATATATATATATTTATTTTTAATACAAAATAAACACTAACATTCCTGGGTTACGAATAACTTGACAATATTTAAAAAACTGCTACTTCCATCATAACAAGTGGAAGATGTTGCTTGTGCAATGATGGAGTGGAGGACTTGTGCAGAAAAATTGAACCCACGATACCACGGAATCCGACGCGTGTGTCCACTCAACTACTAACCTAGTTATTATATGTAAAAAAGCCTTCATTACATGAATTACCACACCGTTTAATTTAGGACATAACCGTGCTTTCGTCAGGAACTGTGTGTTGTAAAATCTTTAAGCATTCGTCATAATATAATAAGCGTAACGGTTTTTCAAAATAAAGACGCTGCAAAACATTGCTGTACGGGAAACGTGTTTCGAGCCATCGGGAAGCGTTATAAAAAGCTAATTTCTTGTCTGGGGGGAATGTTAATAAGGGATGCACCCTCCTACAGTACAACCTTATCTGTGTAGGTGAGTTCGTGGGTACCTGGCACACGTGCACAGTAAGTGATGGCACGCGCACGGACACGAATAATACACTCTTAGTATTTATCTGTACACGAAGGATAGGCTGAAGGGTGAAGGGTGAAGGGCGAAGGGCGAAGGGTGGGCACTCTACCGGAGAAAAACGCAAGCTGCAAAACTAAATAATTATCGTATTGTAAATACAGATATACCTTCCCTGTTCACGCAGCTTTAACCTAAAATAGATTCAGCTTTATTTTATTAGAAGATGTAGTTACTTAGAATTGCAACTTTTTTTAGAATTTCTACACTTTTGATGTCGGTTTTTTCTTCTTTTTTTTAAACAATTGGAAAATTCGTAACCCGTAATACGTCATCTCCTCTTATTTGTTGACAGTTGATTCAAAGGTCCATGTTTCATGATACGTTGCAAGCTTAAAGTAGTTGATTTGATCTGAAAATTCCCGATGAAAAAACAGACTAAATTTCTCGACGTCAGAGCTCACCGTTCAAAGATTTTTGCTGCTTAAATACCATAATCAGATTTTTTAATTTGAAGAGAAATCTCTGATCAATTAATTGAAGCCGACGTTCAAATTAAGAGATTTCAGTCCAGAGTGGCAATTTTCTTTACGAGCTATGAAGCTGTCAAATATCATTTAACTGTCTAAACATACGACAAGACGCAACATTATTCAATATTTTTTTAGAAATACATTTCCAAAAGAGCTGAATCTCGTCAAAACTGGGAAGTATATAACATAATCTAATATTATGCACATACTATTCATTTATAATGTTTGAATGGCCGGTGGAAAATGATGTCTAAGCCCTACGTTTTACACGTCATACGATTTACAGCCCTGCAGCTTTATTTAGCCCCGTTTTTCACTGTCTTGGTTCGGTGGTGTTATTTGATAGTTATAACGATGTGTTAATGTCAAACAAATAATATAAGGCAACCATACATTTAAAATTTCAAAGTCAGCAGACCGAAAACATAAATATAGGCATATATAACGGTATTGGGTGATAGATTGTTTAAATTATAAAGAAATTTGATCGGCTTACAATATAGTTGTTTGGCAGTTAGAAGCACTCGTCATTGATGTTCACAATATGTTGAGGTTGCTTTTAAAAAAGACAATTTGGTAGGTAAAATATTTGATGTGTTTTCAGCATTTTTATAGTTTATTCATTCATAATAACTTTCACCACTCAAACCTTAGCAAACGTTTAATTTAAGTTAGTACATTGTAATATTTACACTATTTTAAGCCTCTGTAAAAATAAATTGGGTTTTTTGTATTATAATGTGTATAACAGTATGTATAATAATGCTATCTAGTTCATAGAGCTCTAAGTAGCGGTGTACTTGAAAATTTAACAGAACTCAAACGACAACAAAAAGTTTTGCGAAAACCATAGACGTACCATATATATTTAAATATGATACTAGACGTTCGAAGTAGCTCCGCTACACTGGAGCCGACTGTAGACACAGCTCGGTCGGGCCAAACAGTCACTTACAAGCAGCTGTCGACTCATGACGTATTGGCAGCCGAACGATTCTGCCCCTGAAATAGTGTTTTACTGCTAAAATAGAGGCAAAAAACATTTGCGCAAAGTTTGGTAAAGTCGACGAAGTAACTTTCCTGAGGAACGTGTGTTTTATTTCATGAAAATAACTGCTGATTGAGCAAAAATAAGCTTTTTGCAAAACTGTCACGTCGCGTTGCCACTACTAACGTACGTATAATACGTTCAGCTAATTTCGGCAAGGTTTGTGAGCATCGTTCGACTATTGGGACTTTCAAAACCAACCTCTCGCCTGCAGAAAAAGCACAAAGATTAATTATTAAAGTGATACTACGCAAACCATCGTTTTTCCCCACCATGGAACTGTTTAACAAATTTTAAGTCCTTAGTTTAAATAATATTTTCAAAAAAGAATGCATTGTTACAAACACACAAAGACCATTTCAACTCAACAATTTCCACCAAAACTAGTGTCCGACCAAGATCAATTGGCAACTTGGAAATCCCTAAATTCAAAACGAGTGCCTCACAACACCATTACACCTATCAAGGTATTAAATATTTTAATGCTCTCCCGTTGAAAATTAAATTGGAAAAAAATTATATAACTTTTAAATCAAATATCAAAAAAATATTAGAAAACTCCACCAGTAAACACATATTCTAAATTTTAAAAAATAAAAATAATAATAACAATAAAATATTAATAATAATAAATAAAAAAAATAATTAAAAAAAACATATCTTACATCACTTCTACTTTATTTTCGAAAAATTATAATACAATAAGACTCATCCTCAAAATTGTATTAATCACTTTTCGACATTGAATCAAACTCTTTATTGTATATTTCTTGATTTAAATTGTATTGTATAATTTTGAATTACCTACATGTATTTATAACGTAATAGCGTTGCTCCCCAACCCAAACACGAATTGATTTCTCTCCTGGGCTGGGTTCTCTTGTTAAAAAAAATCTAAAATATATGTAATAGCTTAAAGAATTTTATATACTGTTTATTTTATATAAATAAAAATTATAAAAAAAATAAATAAAAAAAAATGAATGTGAGAGTCCCCTCTCCACACTACATACTTCCCTCGAACTAAATGGAACACGCTTTCAAATCCCTTCGTATGGGCTAAATACTCTATTTTATATACATCTATGATCTAAAAAGACTTCAAGTCCTGTATTCCGGTTTGACACATTTTTACTTATGGCAGTGTAGTAACAGGAGTGCGATATATTCTCTCGATGCACTTTCATAAGCACATGTACTCTTCATTTGGAAATCAAGTCAGCGCCCCTTAAGCATGTTCAACAGACTAAAATGGCAGTTTTTAAAAGTTGCGAGAGCATGGTTAGAGCACTTCCTGAGTGTTACAGGTTTAGATTACGAAAATAATGTCTAAATCATTTCATTTTAATCCGTTGCTAAGACTTAAATAACTAGCGTAAATAATTGCCAATATTCCGTAGATCACTCTCAGCCAATCATCAAATGTAAGACTCGCTATAGAAGGTAAGGTAAGGCAACTATGTATATTACAGTATGCTTATTCACATTACAGCCGAAACCTAAATTACTCGTATTAGAACTTGAGAATTGAAGAACATTACTTCATTTAAGCCCAGTACGCGAATATCTATAGTCAGGGTTGGATCTATAAAAAAACATAATCTTAACATTTAATTTGGATGTCGCATTTAATATCTAAATTTAATGCATATAATTTTTTTTATTACTCCTAAATTTAGTACGTAATCAATTACTCATTTTTATAACTGACTAAAAACCATTATTCTTTGCATTTGTAACCTCGCCTCGTAAGATTTTTTTTGTAAAGAGAAGCTAGTTCACCTTTTCACAGCTACAAACTTGGATTTTCCAATATTGTATTCACGAACATGTGAATTACAGTTCAAACAGATATCATTTTACATAGTTTGTATTCTAAATTGCGGCCCGTTCATGCTGTTTATCGTTAGACGGCATTTCAAAATTGGGTTTTTATTTGGTGTAACGCACAGGAGTCTTAACTGCCCGGAGTCAGTGGGACTATGACATTCCAATATCGGGGAATATTTTAAGGCAGGCAGTAGGGAGAGGAGACGGTTAGGAAGTGCCTGGCTATCCAGATCTCGTCACTAAATACAGAATACAGAATTGTTGACTGGAGTAAAAATAATAATATTGAGTTCAATATATCCATTTATCTAATAAGCGCTAATAAGAAATTGTCAAAAGAAGCGAAGCTAGCAGTCCACAATGGAGTGCTTATACTAACCCTGATGTATGGCATGGAATTGGCATAGGAAAGATGAATGTATGTACTTGTAAGTTATGTTAAGAATGCAAGACTGATCTAAGCGTAATAAAAAAGATCAAGAGAGGGACGTTCAGACGGTTTGGGCATGTAGAGCGAATGATCGAAGAAAGGAGTGTGAAAATAATATATGATGTGAAAGCGAATGGACGAAGAAAAGAGTGTGAAAATAATATATGATGCGAAGTGAATAAAATACTTGAATCGGGCCACGTTAAGAGTTAGAATAACAGAAGAGTATGTATGACACGTGTGAACGAAGCAAGGAGTGTGTACCATGACAGAGTTTTATGGCGGTCCGTCTTCTCTGCCTACCCCTGCGGATAAACGGCGTGATGGTTAGTTAGTTAGTTAGTGCTAGGGCGTGTGTGAGTCGATCGTTTGGAGTCCACACGAGGTCAAGCACTCTTTCATGTTGGAGATGGTTCAGAAAAAAATGAGATTTCTCTACTTGGGGGATATACGAGTACGTATGGTTACTACCCGTGGCTCTATCCTACCGACTTTCTATTGGGTATGCTCGGAACATATCATCTAGAGGTCAAAAGGGATGTTTACATTGCAACACATTTCTTCAGATTGATTCGTGGATGGTCCGAAAACTCAGCTATCATGGAAAGCATTCTTTTCTATGTTCCTGATGGTTATCCCGGCCTGCAGAACTAACTTGCCAATGGTCATGCCGGTGGGGAGGGCAATCGTGTTGTTGAATCGAATCACTTCGGGTGTCGGTACATTTTGCACAAATGAAGCTTAGTTCTAACGACAAGCATTCCTGCTGTTTGTGTAATTATTCCTCCTTGGTGTTTATACATTATTTTGATGAAATATTATGTTTTAATTGGTTTATTTTTACTTTCTATTCTTTATATTAATTGTTATTTACATTTTTAAGAATTGTTTGATTGCTTTTTATAAACGACTATTGTGTACTTTTTAATACACTTACTCACTTTATTTAAAAACGCCTTAAAATAAAATTAAAATAATGTTTTTAAAATAATAAATAATTGAACTGAGAAAAAGCGATTTAAACAACATCTCTATTCTGAATGAATCTCCGACAAATATCCAAATTCAAAAAATTATTCGCCCACTCCGGGTTTCAAACTATTGACTTCCAGGTTTAGAGTCAATGAGCTAACAGCTCTGCCATGTAGTTCATTATTCGGTAGGTTGTCAGATGATTACAACGATCATTTAAATGCTTTGTGTTGGAAAATGGTAATAATAAATAAAGATTTTAAGCATAATAATTTTTTTCCATATTTTCCCTCGGTTTTGTGCACTACTCGTATGTGCAGCTAAGGTAAACTTGTGACTGTCAATGGTTTGATTGTCAACCAATTATTCAAGAAGACCAACAAAGTTCAATGTAAAATTATTTCAATTGGACGTGTTTCCCATATTCGCTACTCTAACTGTATTAAAAAATAATCATAAAATGTTTAATTTTGTGTTTTCGCACACAGGCTGCGGTACCCCTCGCGACGGCTCTGTGCGCAACGCGGTTTAATGGGTGCTTTTTGGTGATTATCGACATTAAAACTGCCGAACTGGTCGAATCTGCCGATTGAATCGATTGATACGCCGGCGCGAATTAATAAAAGACTCGGGAGCGGTCCACCGACCACAGCATCCCACACTAGGAGATGACTTGCACATCCTGAATACAACAAGCTGAATGCCGGGCGTTCCACAGGAGCCGTTCGGAGATGATTGAGGCATCAGAGAGGAGATTGGATCTTTAGATGGAGCCACAATTAGAAGAGTGTTGATTTTATTAACACTTCAGATGACTGAATGAAAAATTTCGATAAAGAATTTTGTTTGTGTTGGAGGGTTTTTTAAAAGCGTATTTTTACGAATAAGAATAAAACGAATAAGTATAATATTTTGGTTTAAATATATAAATGACGTAATATTCCGCTATCCGCCCCAGCTTCTGCGGAATTGAAATGTGTTAAGAGGTATCGCCATCAATCGAAATCGAATAGTCTGTGATCACCGCACACGAGTCCAAAAATTCCGCAGCCAGTCGGCATCTTCAACTTGAGAGGTTGGAGAGTACCTGGCTATTCGGATCTGATCACTAAACATTTCAAGATGCATTTCAATTCTGAATATCGATCTCCCACCAGGGTGATACTGAAGGTATCTACCGCTGTTGGGAATGTTGTGAAGCCCAACAAAAAACCCCAAACGCGGTTGTCATAGTATCCTTCAATTTGGGCAGTTGGAACTCTTGCTCGTGTAAAGTGTGTACACCATTTTATATTTAGCGTATAATTAATTAAGCATAAAAATCCACAATATTTAAAGTATTTTCCCATCATTTCTACCACGAAGTCAAAATATTGAATATATGCCCTGTAATCAGGGTTTTACGCTGTTTTTTAAACAGGGTGTTCCTCGTCCCCGTTATCTATTCTCCATTATCCGCGAGCCCCGGTTCCCGCAGAGAGATCGCCCAATCACAAAGGCGGATGCGCCGAAGCTCGCCCCACACATAATTAATTTCGGACAATGGCACAACGGAACAATGACAGGGGTTTTTATTATTTGATACGGATTCGCTTATTCTGGAGCACCCTGTACCGGATTTTAGTCAGTTTTACACTTAGAGTAACAATATAAAGAGACCGTACTAATTTGTGACAAATCGTTGACAAACTTGCAAAATATAGCTCTCTCTTTATGCTCGGTTCTATACGCATATGAGAAAAAGAGACAAACAATTGTTGAAACCAATACACGATTTGGGGCGTGCTGAATACCATGTCCGCAATATTTGATCTGTACGAGCTTCATTCTGGTTTGGAGTGTCAGGCGAACGGACTGTCAAAAGTGCGTAAATAGTTAAAAACTTGAGTTATTTTTTGTACGATATCTAGCAAAACATCATGGCCATATGTGCTATACTTGGTTGCTTCAATCGAAGTACAAAAGGACCAAAAACAAACAGTTTTCACACGTATGTACCATAAAAATCGTCTTTTTTAGTTAGATCTCAAATATTTAACATTCTAACCTACAAAACAACTAGTAACTTACACCAATATGTAATTAATCTTTGGACTATTCGTTCCAATATAATAAACTTCCGTTTGAAATGAGTTTTAGTGGATTCGTAATATTTTTAACTTAGAGATATTTACTAGCTGTCACATAAGAAACCATTACAAGGGGGAATACCCATATTGTACGGCTTCTTAAAGTATCCCGGTCTCTTTCTTTCTCATGATACTAACGCAAAATTGTTCGCGAACAGATAAAGACGGAATAATGTTTATCTTTACGGTTTTCTTCGCATCCGATTGGCTGGAAGCATATACGTCATACCTCCCTTGGTCAATCCTTGGTCAAAAAGTGCGGACAAAATTTCGCAATGTTAGGTCTCTACGTTACTCTAAGGTTTTACATATGGATTTTGAGTTTGATAAACATTCCAGGAGTTACTACACGGTTTCGCCCGACTTTTAACGCTGCTTTATCGTACTCAAAAAAGGAAAAGTCTAGAACAATAGTATAAAACTAGCAGATAAAAACTCGCTCCCGCGTGGTTTAGTCATGACACACACATCAAAAGAAACATAGTGAGTAAATCGTGAAGGACCGTAATCGAAAGAAATTTCAAAATTTTGTATGTATGAGCATTTTTTCCTTGAACGTTTTTGAACGTGGCAGAAGACGGCTTACGGTATTAATACTATCAGATGAAGTTCCATTTTTTACAGTGATATCTCAAAGCCCATGATATAAATGGTGTCGCGAGTTAAAAGAAGTTGCTTTGACCTGGAAATTGTATACATCAAGGCTGTTTCAATTTTCATGACACCAGAGTTCATCGCTCTAAAGTTTTGATTCATCAAAAAGTTTTGTGTTTTTGGTAAGGTTTGTCGGGATTTTACGGAATTCAAAGATACTGTAAATGCAAAGGCAGATGAATTTATAAAACTGGACCATAGTGGATACCACTTCTTTGCTTCATTATGCGTAAGACTGAAATGTTGAAAGTGGATACCAACTTTTGTTTTATCCAAAATATTATTTATTCAACTTTAACTTATTACTAGTGTTTTTGCTAACTTGTTGTTTTGCTAACACATTAGATAGGTTAACAAATTACTTAAAGTTTACTCAAAGAGTCCCAAAAATGACCCAGAGATCATTTGAAATAAGGATACATGGAGGGATATACTATATCTATATCTATAGGGAAAAGTATGGTATACGTACCGTTCGATAAATCGTACCACCTCAATATTTCCGGTACCGTTTGATATTTTTTTAGCCTTGCAACACTATGGAAACTGTCACAAACTTAATTTATTTTTTTTAATTATATACAACCATGTGGACTTTTACATATTTGTGAAATAAATAAAATAATATAACTGCATTAGTAAAAATAAGATGAGCCTTCAGACTGAGTAATTCACAAAATGAGTTTTTAACGTAAGTTATTAATCAAAACGATATATATTTTAATCCTTAACATATTTTCCTTACGCTATGGGAATCTCCCGTATTTAAATCTGCTTCTCACAATTAAAACGAATAAAAACAGGAACACTCCTAAATTATAACATGGTCCATAATGTTGAAAGTCTCCAATAACTGTTCATCGGACAAAAGGGCTCGGAAAGGGCCGTCATCCATAACAATGTCCTGGTAGAACCCGCCATCCCCTAGAATAGCCCCCAGGACCCCGGAGGTGCCAACCATCACTATTAATGAAACGATCACCTGAAAGAGTTTTATATAAAGCACAATAAATCCGGGAGACGGCGGACATCAACAGGCCACGCGGGTGGCGAGGTTCAAAGAGATAACAGAAATTAGTTTTTTTCTCGGAGGAGTCTTCAAAACGTTTAAAGAATAAATAAACCTGATTTTTTGTACAATTATTTAACACCCCTCGGAGTTTTTTCCACTTTATATTACACCGGGTACTTCAAAACGATTTCCAGAATCTTCCCCTCAACTTCCTTCATCTCCGCAAAACCCTCAAATTAGGGATGCTACTATTACTGGGTCCGGGCAGTTTTGCCTTTTTCTCTTAGCATGGCTGACTTAAGTATTTAAATTACCTGAACAAGTCTATATCTTCATCAGTCGTCACCGACTTCTTCCTCTGCCATTTGAACGTCTTACATTTTCTTATATTATTTTCTCTGTCCATCCTCTTTACATGTCTAAACCATCTAAACGTACCAATCTTAACCTTCCACGAGTCACTGACCATATCAGAGATGGTACCAGAGTTCTATAATGGACTCCTGCCCTTGCTTCCTTTCACAGGCAAGGTATAGGTTGCGCTATCAAAGTTGATACCAAACGACATACGCCTTAGAATGGTGTATATTTAAATACTTTCGATAGTGATATCCTTCCCAAACGTCACTAAGAAACAGCATTTTGTCTTCCTTACGCCTACTTATTGTTATTGATGAAAGACGGAAAACAAATGTATGCATTTCTATTTGTATTTTGAATATTCGAAAGATTTTTAAAACTTTCGAAACGTTTTTACAGGTTGTTATTTTTATTCATTAAGTCGTTCGGAAAAAAACTGAACAGCCGAAGGTTTTTTATTACATTATTTTTTTTTAAATTTTATTTCGCTGTAATATATTTTTTTTAAACCAAGTTTCGAACATGCTATATGCAAGCTATGCACCTGTGTGAGTACAGTGTTCGATTCAACACTCGATGCAATATCTATGCAATATGTTCATTGATATGTGCCTAATATTTATTCTTTCAGATATTTTTTTAATCAATTTTTATCAATCGAACATACAAAAAAAAACAGTCTGATCGCAGGTAACTTTTCTAACCATCCTCAAGTTAATAAAAACACACAAAACGAGATATTATTCCCTCGCATAAACGAAACAATTTTCCAGATGTTAAGAGATAAATGCGCAAATCAAAGGATGGACTCTTATTGTTTCCAAACAATGCCAAACATTCTTCCATAACAGTTAATATTCTCGCTAACAGTTAATATCGTGTTATAATCTGCAGGTTATCTTTGTTATCCTCGTCATTATAGTTTTATGTGTGAACGAATCGTTAGTTATTGCATTTTAATAGCTGACTTTTAGACTTTATTATTAGTCTATTTAATTAGATTACCCATCTGTGTGGTCTGGAGATGTTGTCGTTTGTAAATCACTGCGCTTGCGAATCGACAAAGGAAAAAAAAATCTATATCTTGTTTCACAACATTAACGTTTCATCTTGAAAACATAAGTTAATAATTCACGCGTTCGTTACTCTGCTAAAGTTCGTGATTTCCGTTAAAAAATGACGCACCAAAACAAATTAATTAATAATAATACCAATACTTTTTTGTGAAATATCACCTCAAGGGCGCTTGATAAAACTATGGCTTAATTTACCATAGTACTATCGAAATACCTAAAGCTATAGCTTATAACCTTA
The DNA here is from genome assembly GCA_022651775.1 of Drusus annulatus. Classification (NCBI taxonomy): domain Eukaryota; kingdom Metazoa; phylum Arthropoda; class Insecta; order Trichoptera; family Limnephilidae; genus Drusus; species Drusus annulatus. The sequence continues at coordinate 364,926 of JAGWCC010000604.1, read as the reverse complement.
TTGATATTTACAAATGTCGCGAGCGTGAACAAATACCGAACGGTATTGTAATGTATTGGCAAAGAAGGCATTACGTTATTACAAATTTAAATATTTTCTCTTCAAGTTAAAAAACTTAAGATTTATAATAGTACTGGAAATGTAATAAATGGCTATCCACTTTGGGATGTGAACTCGATCCATCCGACTGCCAGCCAATGGAATTCGAAGAATGTTGTAAGGTTGAAGGTAGCAAAGAGGGGTAGGCATCGGAAAGAAGAGGAGGAAGGTGCTTAGCTACGCAGATCTAGTTAAAAATGACTCTCACCAGGGCGATATTGAAAGTTTCGTCCACTGCGATAGTAATATTATTTTAATCAATAACAAAACTAGCTTAAAGACACGTTGCAGAGCTCTCCAAGTGGTAAGCAAAAGGTACGGTAATGTCGTAGTTTTTTAGTTTTCGCTTGAGGTCGTATACTAAATCTAAACAAATTGCACAAATAAGTGCCAAAATGCCCTCGTGTGTGACGAGAAAGTGTTTCCGTTACACTGCAAACACTTAAAGCCAAGAAATAACATTTATTCGTAATTACTTATTATTTTAAATATAACGATTATTTCCACGGTTTCCCGAAGATTTTAAGCGCCATTATAGAGTGAGATGGTGAACGTAGCAACACAAAAGTATAAGAAGGAAAACCTATAAGGCGTTGATGTAGCGCCGCCCGGTCCTATATCTATTTCGTCCGTACACGCATATTCTTTGAATGTCTATCTTTATCATACATGACCAGTGTTTGAACTTACTGGGAACGTACGCGTGTTTGCTACTCGCCACATTTTGTTTAAATATTCTAAGACAAAACGTGTCTAAATGTATGTAATGTTACTGATGTTAATACTACCTATAGCGCATCTGTAGTCTTTGAACCAACGACAGTACCACGAATATCTATAATGCCAACCAAAAAGATGATTTTTTCCAAGATATCACCAAATTACAGAAGAATGAGTTGATAATGCGGCAAATGCAATGTTCAAACACACGCATTGACCCAAAAAGCTTAAATCCAATATCATCCCCCGTCTGCCCATTCAATTAAGCCTCGTTTATGAGTCAAGAAGAGCCAACCGGGGGCAGGGGTGCATACCATCCACACCAGGCAGAGTCACCAGGCGTGCTATCGTGCCCTGAATCTGGCCCGAGACTGGCGGACCGCGACCAGCACGCGTACCGAGCTTACGAACACCTGCCGATGAAATATTAATGCGGCGCTATTCTCATCTCCGTGTTAAGTTTTAACCCGACTGTTAAAATTGAATTGCGGCTCATTTTGAGATGAGTTAAGTAGGGGATATCTTTTATCGCGATTTTTAGAATGGTATGTTAGGGTGTTTATACTGTTTATCGCCCTTGATATTAAAACTCTCATCTTTTAATTTGGTTGTAACCAGTTTTATTCACTGAATAAGGAATATTTTACAATTGAATACTTTTTTGATTGAATACTCGTTATGTGTATATGAAACTTTTGTTAGGTGGTTTCATATTGTCTGGTGTGTTTGTTACTGAGTCTGCATTTTATAAAGTGGGGTGTCTATTGGAATTTGTACTAGAAGTTATAAAAAAATAAAGCTTTAAGTGGGGGCTTAATAAAAAAGCTCTATTCATGGATTATAAACCCAAATATTCATTTATTTTCTAAAAAGAGGTTCGTGTTGTTATTTTATGTCAATAACTGAGTTAAAATCATATGTTTTCGTGGTAATTTGCGGTATAATATTTAAATGTATGACTGAAATATTAAAAATATTAGTACTACATTTAGCAGATGGACATACAAACACCGACTTACTCCCTGCACAATTGCACAATTGTAGACCTAAACACTGTCTGGAAAGAGTTTTGCATACCGATACAAATATAGCTGCCTATATTGGAAGAAATTGAGAAAAAAATAATAATAATAATTTATAAATAGAACACATACACTTTGTTTTTAACCACTTTTTATTTAATATTTTGTCTACCGGTTTCGGAAGTACCCTTCCATCATCAGGACAATATTAAATTAATCTTTAGATAATAACTTCATCTCTTCTGGAAGAAACATATGTGGAGATAAATTCTGCACACGATCAAAAAAAAAAAAAAAATTAAAAAAAATTAAAAAAAATTAAAAAAAAAAAAAAAAAAGTAATATAATAACAATTTTCAACTTTTAGTAGATCAACAGGTTTTGGTAGATCAATTGGCAGTGACGTTACTCTTGAATAGAGTCAAGGTTCCAAATTAAATCTCGGACGCATCTTGTACCTTTTTTTTACATTCTTCTGTTTCAAATTTCGTTGGAAGTTATTGATATTGTTTTAATAATGAATATTTATTTTTCATTAATTTACTCGTATTCAGTTAGGTGTTACCGGGTTCGCTCTGATTTATATACGCATGTATTATCATATTTTTAATTATTTACCAATATATAAACTAATAAGCTATGAGTTATTTCTAATTTAAATAAAATTTTATTAAGCATTTTTTCTACCCTCCATCTTTAATCAAAATAAAAGTTCCGAGATCTACATCCTTTGAAACCAAAATAACTTATTTGTATACAACAAGACATTAATAACCAAAAGAAACCGAACAAGTATACAGCCCGCCCCCAACTAATTACGAGCAAAGGGGATGTCGTTAAATGTAACTATTTTATAAATTATGAAGCATCTCAGAGCAGTCTCCACTGTGATTTAGGATGTGAGCAGAACGTCGGGGAAATCTCGCAGCCGGATGTTCCGTAATTTCTTCCCACAACAAAGGGCACGAGGGTCTGGATGAGGAATAAGGGATGTTTTTGAGATCATTTCTCTTCCAGGGATGGAATAGAACCTTATCTAACGAGGGTGAAGCAAATTGCCGGATAATTCCCACGCGTTGAAGTCTTTTGCGTGAAATGTCGATTCCTCGAATTTGTGTTAAAATCTCACGCTATGCGTTTACCCATTTTTCCCTTGGTGTGGTGGAATTGAATTAAGTCCGTTACTTGTAGTTTGTCGATTGGGTTAGGTTCAAATAGTATTTAGTTAGGTTAGGTTAGGTTAGGTTAGTAAGATGGTTTATTTATTTATGGCATTTATGTTAAATATTTGTATATTTTTCATTAAGCATAAATTAAAATAATATGTTTCTTTTTAAAATCTGACTAAATTCAAAAAGTAAAGATTTATTTTATACTAGTGATATAAATTGTTTTGCTAAGAAAAAAAATTAGTTGCTTTAATCCACCCATTCAAATACATAATAATATCTGATAAAATATAGGTTAGGTTAAAAGGTTAGTAAGATGGTTTATTTATTATGGCATTTATGTTAAATATTTGTATATTTTTCATTAAGCATAAATTAAAATAATATGTTTCTTTTAAAAATCAAAGATTTATTTTATACTAGTGATATAAATTGTTTTGCTAAGAAAAAAAATTAGTTGCTTTAATCCACCCATTTCAAATACATAATAATATCTGATAAAATATAGGTTAGGTTAGGTTAGGTTAGTAAGATGGTTTATTTAGTTATGGCATTTATGTTAAATATTTGTATATTTTTCATTAAGCATAAATTAAAATAATATGTTTCTTTTTAAAATCTGACTAAATTCAAAAGTAAAGATTTATTTTATACTAGTGATATAAATTGTTTTGCTAAGAAAAAAAATTAGTTGCTTTAATCCACCCATTTCAAATACATAATAATATCTGATAAAATATAGGTTAGGTTAGGTTAGGTTGAGATGGTTTATTTAGTTATGGCATTTAAAATATTTTTGTATATTTTGGCATAAATTAAAATAATGTTTCTTTTTAAAATCTGACTAAATTCAAAAATGGTTATTTTATACTAGTGATATAAATTGTTTTGCTAAGAAAAAAAATTAGTTGCTTTAATCCACCCATTTCAAATACATAATAATATCTGATAAAATATATTACAGGAACGTAGTTAGGGATTTAAAAAGATAATTTTGATAATTTCAACTAACATTAGTTCTAAATTTTGAAAAATTCACACTAGTACAAACTAACAAAATAAAATTCACAGTTAATACAAAATTATGGATTTCAAATAAAAAAATCTTCTGAAATTGCTATAACTTCTGCATAATATAATGTACTTTTACTTCGATTGAAAATATGTAAGTAGCTAATTTTAAAACAGGCAATACGTATACGGATACCACCATAACATTTTAATAATTAATTGGATTTCACTAATTTACTGGTGCTTACCGGGAGAATCTAATACAGATATTTTTTCAAGTGACTATACAGCCCTTATCGATTTCATGTCCACCAAGATGATGTCTGCATAAATAAAGTACAATACCAACCACCCGCTTTCTAATAAAAATAATTTGTACAGTGTCAATATTTTAAATAAGTTTTACTAGAATCATTTTGTTTTTTTTTTTTACTAACTTATAATCGTTAAATATCGTCTTTAACTACAGCCCTGCTTTCAGATTTACTCCGTTTCCTCTTTACCCATAACAATAAAAACCTTATTAATAATCATTATTACAGCGCGATACTTCTGCTGGTAATATTATTATTTCGAGTTTTTTCTGTTCCTCTCATTTTTTCTGTCTGTAACGAACTCAAAGCCTGCTCGGCTCTGGGCTACTTGAGGCTGAAGAGGCTGGAGGTTGTTTTAGGCTGTTTTTTCCTAACATCACGTGGAACAAAACGTCGCTCAAAATCACACGAAAAGCGCTCGGGGTGTTCAAATCAAAGTAAATGGGATGGTTATCATTTTGAAATGATCAAATCCTCATCAAATCGTTTTTTTTCTTTTTTTCATGAAATTGTGAAAATATTTTGATAACTACCTAAATTTATTCAAAATTAAACAGAAATTTTGAATGTGGATTTTGTTTAAAGCAAAGCGTCGCGTGAGGAATTAAATGTACAGATAATATAATGCGTGCATTATTTCAACCGTTTCATCACAATATCGCCTAGAAAATGATTAAATTTCTAAAATTATGTTGAAGGACTAAAACGATAGACAAAAACCTATGTTTTAAACATGTTTTGTCACACAATTAATGTCTTAGCCGGTATTAGCAGTCATTTTACTCCAAGACCAAATTTCTCATTTCTACCGCTTTGTTTTTATTGGTTTGATGAGCTAGAGATAGATCTTTGATTCTTGGCCCAAATGATGCCGCGCCGCGCCCCGGTAGCAAAGTTCATTGGGAGTGTTTTTAACCAATACACACTTATAAATATTAACACACTTATCGTTTTTTACGAATTTGGGCAAAATATTAAATAACCTATTTTCATGGTAAAAACATAAACAATATCGATAAAATATATCAAGTGACCTTGGCTTATTTAAGTGACTAGATATGAATAATTAGGTCCTTCACAACCTCAAACTACCCCATTTCCTTCCTACCTACAATATTTCGGCTGCCTCCGGTCAGTGAAACTCTTGAATAAACAACTTGTAGAAGGAATGTGTCAGGATGCTTTTCAAAAATTAAAAATCATTTGTGTTTAATTTTTCATGAACCAAAGATCTACATTGACATAAATGTAGTTATTAAAAATACATTTTGCGCATGTAATGTACACAATATATAAACAATAGGAGAGAATAGTTAATTATGGCATATTTCATAAGCTTAAAGAAACACACATTACTATTTTAAGCACCAGGAAATATTTTCATAATTTGTTTTTTTTATCTATTTATAAACCTCTAAAAATGTTCCAGATGTTCATTTTTCGATGCATTGTTATAAGTTTAATCATAATATGAATTAATCGCCAGAATGCGCCCCTTCCTCGGAGGTGGTGGTAAAAGCTCGTTATGGTTGCGAAGAATCAATATTCGATCGTAAAATTCACATTAGTTCCGGTTTCGTGGAAACTTTAAACAAAGCGGAAGTGCGAAGCAGCCATGACACATTGGAGCGTGATGTCAGCATTTATAGATGATTCCAGAATGAAATTGACGCAACTAGTAAAGTTGTACACCGTGAGGTCTGTAGTGCTTCCTTCCGTAGTCAATTGGTCTACGTATTTTACTTTTAAATTATATACCAGTACATGAAAAACTGTGTTTTCACGACCTCCATACCGGTAAGTTCCTTGCCTAAAAACTGAGGACATAAAAAATGTATCAAACATATATTTGAGTATTTTCAAATTCAGAATACCAACAGTTTATTTGCATCTAGTTTCGCAGTTTTGCGTTCTAGAGTGGTAGGTATGTACTCTTAGTATCGCCTTGGTGAGAGAATATTATTCAGATTCGAAACAGTGCACCGCTAAAAATTGACCAGTCAAAATTTTGATTATCCAAACCATTTCAATGATGATTAAAAAAAAGGTTTTTTTTATCTGCAAATTTGTAATGTTGAAAAAAACATAGTGAAATTCGTTTCACGTCTGTCCGCCAAGCGGAAATTCACCGGAAAACTATGTTTTTTTACGTGTGCTAAAAAAAATTGTTAATGATTGTAAAATTAATATCAAAATGGAGCGTAATTTGAAAAATAAATATTAATGATAAGCGGCTAAATCAAAACGATTCTCATAGATTTACCAGCAATGTATCCACAATTTAACAGCACTATTCGATCAATCTGTTTCCCTCTCGATTTATATATCTTATAATCTACATGTCAAAACAGATATTTTTGGAACTTAATAAAAAATGGAACAAATTCATATGTACGAGTATACATATAGAATAGAATGGAGTATATTACAGGAAAGGACTTACCCAAATATCACGAAAAAATATAATCATCTGTTTGTATAAAATTTCCAGATTGATGAACTGATGGACCAAAACTCTCGTAATGGATGATTGGAATAATGGATTAGTTAATCTTGGGTGGGAGATAACTCGACACCTCCCAGACGGGTCCACAGACATTAAAATTGCTGCAAGCAAAGTGACAATATCAAAAGTGACCGTTCAATTTATATTGATTTGTTGCATTTTTGTGCTTTTCTAAGAGGTGCCATAAAATAATTGATATAATGAAAAGTGAGATGTGCCACTGTGCAGAATTATGGAGAAATCTGACCCAGTGTTCAATTTATTAATTCCAAAGATCTACATGAACATGTTTGACAAGTTACATACACGAGTTATCCTCCTTTGCCGTTTGAATGTTAGATTAATTAATTATTAACATATGTAACAGCAATTGGATCTATCATCTTTATTTGTGCATTTTTTATTTAAGTTACACGTACTTATTATATTTTTATTTGTGCACTTTATTTACATTACACGTACTTAATAATTTTACTCGAGAAAGTAGCATTTTTAATTGTATAAATTAAATGTTTTATTCAACAAATAACTTAGAAAAAAAAATTAGTCATTTGTTTCGTTTTTTGTATTTATTTTATGCGAATACCGCACAAGAGTCTTAACTGCCTGGAGCCAGTGGGACTATGAGCTACATCAATTGGAGTATTTAGTTGTTTTATTTTTAGTTTCATTTATTTTATTTTAGTTATTTTTACATTAATGTTTTCAAAATAACTAATTACAACTCAAATAATTTTTGATAATTTTAAATAAAACTAATTATTATAACTTACATACGACTTGATATTACATACTAATGGATTTTATATGGTTCTTACAAACAATTTTTAATTCATTAATTGGTGTAATTTTTATGATTTCCGGCAGCGCATTATGATATTTCATCCCTATATAAAATAAAGTGTTTTGCGTATTGGATTTATAATTTTTTGGTGGTCTTATTTCTTTTCACGTCCTTGTATTATATCTGTGGAAATTCACCTTTTAAATATTTTTTGTGGCGCTGAAGAGAGTAGGGAAGTTAAATATTCAGATCTGGTCGCGAAACACGGCTAAAGCCATCTCGAGCAACATTTTGTTTCGTAATGGTGGTTTTACATCAGGACGAAACTGAGAGTATTCATCACTTTGAAAGTGGTGCAAATATATTTTATATTTTTTATATTAATTAAAATTTGAAATAGTATATACAATTTAAGTAAAAAAATATTAGCGCTTGTCGGGATTTGACCCCGCGACCTCCGAATTCATAGTAGATGATATTAACCGATCAACCACGGAGGTCATCAAGCAATTAGAGCATATTTAGAGTTTGTTATACTTAATCGGTCCAATTCTGTTACATGCCATATACCTCAACATTTAACTAACGTACACTTGGTGTGTGCATTATTTATTACATCTGTATTTATTTCAGCTTACATCCTACGTTCGTATATAACAATCAGTTAATATGTTATTGTTATAATTAATACAATACTGTGTGCGAAAGGAAGAACGAAATGAGTAAAAAAACACAGGTTTTCAAGAGAGCCAAAACTAAATTTAGCAATTTAGTGTTATTCGTGTCACCATGTCATATATCTGACTCATCTCATTATTCCTTGCTAGAAATGTATCTAAGGAACAATTCTGCATACTTAACTAAAATTAGATTTTATTACTCATTCCGTTCTTCATTTCGCACATCGATAAGTTTGCCAATTATTTTACATCTTTGCGTAATAATCAGTTATAAGTACAAAAGTATGTATGTCAACCATTTTACTTCAGAAAAAAAACGATAATAACTGACAAGTCCCCTTCATGCCGTACAAAGTAAAATATCATCTTTGTTCATATTAGTTCCATCCAACAAACTGTGAACATTCTGACACACTATAAAAGCATGTTAAATCTCTTAAAAATCTGAAACGTGCCAAATTAAAACCACATAAAAAAACTCAAGATGTAATCAAGACAACCAAGAGATTTTTTCCATGACAATTGAGCAGGTAGGTATTAGTAGACAGTTAAAAAACAGTAGCCGGGTGGTGCGGTAAAAAAACATGTTTCAACTATTCGGTCAAGCAACCCGACACCCCACAGCAGCCCAATCGGTTCACGGCCAATTAGTTACTCGCAGTGCAAGCGCTATGGAAGCCAAGGTAATGTTACGTGCAAAGGTGCATCCTTAAATTAGGGCAGATGATAAATTATGCATCTCCACAGTGCGAAGAGACTAACATTTCCAGGTTACGAATAATACGACAATATTAAAATAATAAACTATGTTAGGAGGGACAATTTTATTTCTAGCTTGTGCTGTGACAGAGAGACTTAGCTTACAGTGCATTCAATCTGCAACGCCCGGATTTCAACCCAACGGCACTCAACAACAAACCGGCAATTGTGGGTACGGGGAAGAAATATAAAACACCTATCGCTTCATCAAACAGCCTCCGTGGTCGAGTGGTTAAGATCCTCGATTACAAATCGCGGGTTCATATCCCAGCGTGCACAAATAAATTAAATGTGTTATTTTCCAATTAATTCACCAAAAAATATTTGTAGCATATTTTCGGCAAGTTCCAGAGGGGTAGATACTCTCAGTATCGCCCTGGTAAAGAAACGAAATTCAGAATCGAAACCTTGATTAAAATGACTTTAGCCGTGTTTGGTGCTCAGAATCGATGACCCATGTTCTTCTCCTCTTCGCTACCTTCAGTCTCATCATATAACCTAATTAGGAATACCACAATTCTACTAGCTCCAGATGGTTGGGAGCAGTTTCAGACTCTTGTTCGGTATTTATATAAAATTTTAAATCATCAATACATGTTTCATATCCTGACAGTAATTAACTTAATTTAACATAATCGTAGCATGTCTTATATTGGGACGTCCTATACTTCTTCTTCCTTCATATTTTACCGGGTATTTTTTGAATGTATATATTATATCTTTACACAAAGAAGCTTTGAGGTTTATGTTTGGGAATGCTGTACAGAGAAACCTCTTATAGGATTTAATTGTGAAAAATAATATGTACTTCTCTCAGAAATGTAAATGAATCTAGTTATTTTTATGAAAAAATTCTATTACCCTTGTTTTAGTCAGGTTAAGACCGCGGTTAAACTAAAAAATCACATGTAACCTCCATCATTACACAAGCAACATCTTCCACTTATTATGATGGCAGTAGGAGTTTTTCAAATATTGTTAGGTTACCCGGGAATGTTTGTCTTCTTTAAAAAAAAAAGAATAAAAAAAATATATATATATATATGCGAGTATATATATAAAATACATTCACAAGCAACATAACACTATAATAACTAATAACATGAAGTATAAGTTCGACAGGACTTCAGTGACTCTGCCCATTGTCCTGGACATCCGCAAAACCTCAAAAGCTTCGTCCTTCCTACCCTTATCCTTAGCCCTTCGAAGTCCCCGCCAGCCAAGCGTAAGTTCCGCATTGTTAAGCGGATAATATGCTTTTTATGGAATTTGTATGATATCCTTCCGTTGCCCTCTTAAAAGTACTTTTTCTGAAGCCTTCATAATATTTATAAGATGACACTTGATGCCTGGTTTATACAGTAACAGCAGAGTTTTCTGGTATACGGTTCAGGATTTCTAAAGCTGTTGATAATGCTACATTGACAAATGATTCAAGTGGATAGTCCATTTAAGTTGTGAATATTTTTGACGTGCTCTTTACAGCTTTATATATTTAAGCAGAAAATGTAACGCGTTATCTTGTTTTTTTTTTTAACAGATTAATGGCTTTAGAAAAATTGAATAGTTGATGATGAAAATGATGTTGCTAGTTAAAAACATTTACATGTACCTGACCGAAAATGCTGTGCAAATTTCATGATGCTTTATAGTTTTTTATTTATTTATAGTTTTTGTGTTTAATTTGTAGAACTCCATTTTAATTTTTATATAATTCAATTGAATTAAATTTAATATTATTATTATTGAGTTCTGCTATTTTAAGTTTTTTTATTTTAGTTTTTAGTGACAGCTGTTTCGGCGTTTAAGGTCAGTTTGACAATGGCCTTAAACGCCGAAACAGCTGTCACTAAAAACTAAAATAAAAAAACTTAAAATAGCAGAACTCAATAATAATAATATTAAATTTAATTCAATTGAATTATATAAAAAAAAATGCTTTATAGTGTTTTGGGTATTAGTTCACCACACACATTTGAAATACTCCCATCTTTAGCGTAAATTTCTCTACAGATAAGGTTATCCAAACCTAGTCCTTTACTATCCCTTCCTCTCCGCTTATTCTTTTCGCTTCGTCATATTTCCGAATATTGGGGGTGCCATAGTTGTGCTAGAATGTGTACATGGTCTGATACAAATAAATATACATAGTAAAAATAACTTGATAAACACTTATTTATCAAGTAATAAGGTTTATTTCTTCATTGGTACGAAATGTATACGGTTTATGGTTTCAAGTGAAGAAATCGCCCCTTAAATCCGTGTCGCAAGGCTGGTGGGGAAGAAGTGTCATTAGTTCGACCGCTACCCATTGTGGTTTTAAGGGTGCATTTGCAAAGCATCCCTTATCACGGAGAGGATGGCTTGCGGTAAAATCAAAAATCAATTTGCCATTTTTAAAAGACAGTTTAAATTGAAATAAATTACTGTTTTCTGACATCCTACCTATTTCAGGCCAAATAAATAAAAACATGCTTCAGGTATTATTTTGCTTTTTACTATCCTTAGGTAATGCCACAGTGACATATTTTGAGTAAACCTTTTAAGTTTACAAACTACTTATACATTCCCTCAGTCTAGATGTTGCGGTTTTAGTAGTTATGTTTGACAGATCTTACAAAAACAGCTATCGTAAGGAATGTTGATAAAAATATCCACGTTCGTACTTTTTTTTTGTTTCTCGCATAAGCGGTATAGAGATACTAGGAATAATCCTAGTATCTCTATACCCTACTATGTACTCAAATTCAATAGTTGTAATACAGCGCTTGAATGGTTTGGACTTGTGAAGCCGATGTATGAAAAAGGAGTAATATGAGAATATATATCACGAAAGTGGATGGTAGAAGAAGTTGAGGGCGTCCGAGGAAGACATGATACGATTAAGTGATCACATGTATGAAGGTAAGTGAAGCACGCAGTTAGTTAATGATTAGAACTCGCTTGCGGTGCGAAATGAGCTGTGAAATGCAGGAGGCCACAATTCACATTTACAACATTACGGAATTAAATGAATATTAAATTACAATTTTTAACTGTTTCGTAAAACATTCAATATTAACATTCATCAAACAAAATACATCAACAACAAAAATATTGTGTATTGATAAAAGGCTATTCTTCAAGTGTTGTGGTAGGGTTTGCATTCTCTCAGTATTATCATATTATGTAAATGGTTTGCCGATACTCACGTTGGAAGTAAACTAGCCTTACGGAAAGCACAAAAAGAAAGATTTCGGCAAGGTTTCCAAACGTGTGGACATTCTGCCAACACGTCGAGTCATTTAAAAAAACTCGCCACGAAGTAACAAACCGCGGTAGTCGTCGGATGTGAAAAAACCGAAGCGTATAATATTAATTCAATTAGTCGTAAATGACAGTCATTGGGAGCTATCAGATGAATGGGCAAGGTCCAAAATAATCCAAAATCCTACAAATTTAGACCGTAAAAGCCTGGAGTGTGCTATTACGGGGTCCGGGCACACTTTTTGGTAATTTTGGCACATTAGAGGCCGCATTAGCACAACGCAAAATTGAAAAAACGCAAAACGAAGTCTATAAAGACTAAGGACCCTTTGATTTATTGGCCGTGCGCTGCGTCTGTATTTAGGAAATAAATTCAATTATATTTTAAGAAATAATTGAGTGGTATATTTAACCGAATTTTTCCACAGATTCTCGAAGGTTTTCAAGCATTTTATTTCTCAGATTCTCTTTATCTAGCCTATAGAGTTTAAAGTATCTACTTACCTTTGAAAAAAAAAACAAAATTTAGACGCGATGACGAAAAGATGAGCAAAACTGTTCGAAACATTAGCTCAAAATAAGGAGAAAGTTGAACATGACTTTACATCCTAAAAAATAAGTTGAAGATACAAATTCTATCCAGAAATTACCCATGCATCAAAGATTAACCATTTTCCTTGCAAACTTCAACCCTTATGAAGTCTAAAGTTCGCTGGGTGATTACGTAAAAGTATAGTAAAAACTACCAAAGTACTTCCGATACATAAAAGTATATTTCCTATATTCTAACAAAAATCTACATTCAAAATTGAATTTAAGGATAAAACTGTTGTCCTTCCAATTAATACTAATCAGCATTTATAAAATGATGTATCAATAGGTACTCGAACATGAAGTTAAATACACTCACCATTAGTGCAATACGCACAAACTGATCGAATACGTGCAATGTTCATCCCATACTGTTGTACGCAGTGAACATATGTCGTACATATGCAATACGGTGGGGGATTTTATAATTAGAATTAAGACGAAAAAAACTGCATATCTCGATCATAGCTTTAAAAAATCAAAGTACTGTTTCCCAAAGGAGAGCACTCGAGGCCTGTTTAAAGCCACATAAAAAAAGTTTCATGCTAAAATACCCTAACAAACTGAATTCACTTATCAAAAGGTTTGAAAAATATCTAATACGCTCTTGAGTTATTTTATTTATTTTTCAAGTTATAAAATATTTAGATTTTAATATGATTTTTGTGGAAAATTTGGCAATTATTTGTGAGTAAATTTAAATTATTTGAAAAATTTTACTCTTGCTACTTTAGATATGTTGCTAAAAAAGCGCTTTGCGGGTCGAAACATGAAAAAAAACGAAAAAATTATGGTTAAGAATAATATTATTTAATGAATGTCTTTATTTTTTCTAAGAAACGATTAAATTAATGACTTTAAACAATTTCGCCGAAGAAAAAGGTACCGTACGTAGTATTCACCCTTTTAGGGTGTATTTTATATCAACTATAAACAGGATACTTGGTCGGTGGTCCGTTCCTAATCGATCTGCGAAATGACGCTTCAATCTCCTCCGGGACGGAAGTCTTCGTCACATCAATATTAATCTCGACTTAAAATTACAAAACTATCCTTCAGGAAGCAATCTAGGTGCTAAAAACATTATGGTATCTGAATTCGTAAGTGTTATGATCTTGAAAACTAGGTTATACAAATTGATATAAAAATTGCATCCCGCGTTCTTGAAGGCATTTGCCGACTGCGCTAATCACTGAGTATTTCTACTGTTGCGGTTGTGGGGAAACAACTTTATTCTGGATTCAGATTATTATTTTTAAGCTAAGAGTCTGACGCCTGAGAGGTGGCCGAAGAAGAGGATTTCATTTGAGTGGATTGCGGATGTTGAAGATGACGTTTGACTGTGTAATTTTACTTAAGTAAGTTTTCTTAGATAGATTTTTAGCACCAATCGCAAATGGAAGCTTTTGAAGAATTAAAAAAAATGTAGTAAAAATTATCATAATTAATAGTTAAAGTATAAGTTTTCCTCTTTAGCTCTTCAGATATAACATTCTTTTAATTAGGTTAATTCCCGGGATTTCAGATACTGTTCTTATACTGTTCTCTCTTACGGTAACCTTCTTATTAAAGTCCGGAATAGCTCAGCGGAATTGCGCTTTTACGTAACGCACGTTTCGAAGCAACGAGGAATAGAATAGTCGGGTATCTTTGCATTAAAAAGTCTTCATAATATGGCCAGGGTATTGTACATTTGTACATTCGACGAAAAATCTCTAGATTACGTCACCTTATTTTTACAGAGTATTTTGAGGTTGAAAATTCACATTTCAAAGATACTCTTTCCACTCAATGTTTGGTTTACTATTACCTTCATAGGCCAGTACTATCCGTTATTATTTATATTGAACCTTCACAAGGTAGAGCTCAATTATTTTAAGCAGCATTTTCGTCTAAATATTGTGAAATTGAAAATGTTTTCGTTAATTAAATTTAGAATATGAAATCAGCACAAGGAAAAAGATCAAAGTCGATGTTAACTATTTTTTATAAAGAAACCGTTCTTCACTCATTGAATATTTATTATTTTTTTCCGGTAAATTAAGGTCTCAGTCTTTGACTGGACCTACAAAGAAGCCTCCTGACAAATTACAAGATTTTCATCAAAATAAAAAAAAAT
The DNA here is from genome assembly GCA_022651775.1 of Drusus annulatus. NCBI lineage: Eukaryota > Metazoa > Arthropoda > Insecta > Trichoptera > Limnephilidae > Drusus > Drusus annulatus. The sequence continues at coordinate 349,906 of JAGWCC010000604.1, read as the reverse complement.
CAGACCCCACAGTAAGAACAGTATTATGTCTCCGCAAATAATCCTATATTAAACAACGTAAAGTGGAGGATTATCAACGGATGTTAAGCTTTGAGACGTCGAGCTCTATCTGACTGAAATAAGGGACCCTAAAACCTTAAAACAAGGAGAATTCGCCGACATTAGAACCCGAGACACAAACCACAGCGCGACACTCTGGCACCAGAAATTCCCCAGTAAATTCTAGGATCCTCTAAACATCAACTCAAGTAAATATACACTTAAACAAAAGGTAACATCCCTGAATACAATCTGTCTCATACATACACACAAATAGAAGGCTGTTTATACTACATAGCTAGATTTGCATGTTCGAAATAAGGTTTTTTGGCTCTTTAAGCTGCCCGATGACAATGGATATTTTTTTATAGTAGGCAGTAACGCAAAAAATCACATTAGGCCGCCAATGGAAATGTCAATTTTGAAGTTGGATCAATTTTGGATGTCCATTTACAATTTCGAGTGTGAAATTTGATGACTTAAAGAGTGGAGATATTTTTTTCTCGCTATTTCGAAGTAATCTGATAATAAAAGCTACGTGTTATTTTATTGAATTATTGCGTTGTGTTACGTTTCTTACTCCTTCTGGAACTAGCACTTTGCGCAGCCTCGTGATTTCCTCTATCAGGGCAGATAAAAATTACGCCGGTTGGTAAACTCTTTTCTAGAGTTTAGAGACATTGGAATTTACTGAGACAGATTAGTGAGAGCTTCTTGTTTTTAGATTGGATATAATTAATATCTTCCCAAACTAATATAAATGGTTAATAGCCAAAGGTTAACCTAGGCGCAAAAAAAATCAATCCTCTGCTAGCTAATTCCTCCATCATTGCACAAGTAACACGTTCCATTTATAAAAAAAGTAGGAGGAACTCAAACATCGTCAGGCTAATATTAACCCGGAAATTTTAATCTCTCTTAAAAAAATAATATGATGATGATTCCTTTTCCCCATAAGGTTAGGCAGATAAATAAGGCGTTTCACATCTCTGTCTTGCAGGAACTCCTGGCTTTATCCACATTTATATTATCATGTTAGTATGACTCTTGACCTGACACGACTCAGGTGTATGATTAACTCGTTCGTTAAGGCTTCGCTGACTTCTTCATCCCCTTGCGTAATGCACATTAATTAACTCTACATGACCTTGTCACTGAATATTCTGTTGTAATATCTATTTCTATTATGTGTGGCGTTGTTGAGGAATAAGAAGGAGTTATAACGAAACTAACGCTTATTTGTCCAATCCACCAAAGCCTCCCTTTCTTAATCTTATTTATAAACCTCAGATCGGCCATGCATGGTTTTAGCACACACACTCGTTGAAAGAAATACATAAAAGAAAGTATTTTTAATTTAAACCTAGAAGTTGCACGATGGATCGCATTCAGGGGTAGGTAGTGGGTAAATGTAACACGCGCCCTTGGGTGCAAAAAATATACCCACCCTCTCCATCCAATAGAGTTATAAATATGCGGCCTGATTGGAATCGAACCCGCACTCCCCAGTTGAAGAGGCGGAGTTCTACCACTCCCCCAAATGGAGAATTTAACTTATGTGATTTCTAATGCAAAATAAATAAAATATTCTTTTTAAAATTTTTGAATTCAATTAAAAGAATTGTGTTTTTTTTGTAATAAAAATAAGTATGGTGTTTGCAAACTCTCTGATCAAGGTCAATGCATTATTAATGCTATCAATTTGACTTTGAGTGGTTGCGAGATCGATGGAGGAAAAAAAAATCCAAAGATTTATTTTTCAAGAAATTATGTATGTAGGTACTACTTGATAGATATGGTTTTAATTTAAATATTTGTATCATCTACTTATTTATTATCAAACGTATTTTCATATCTATTATATGTTAAGCGTTAAAAAAAAAATTTAAGTATATTTGAATATATTTCCAAGTAACTAATTGTAAAAATAATAGATAAACTTAACTTAACCAGAAAATTCAGTAATTGGTAATCTATTTACTTCGATGTCCGTGATTTATGTCGTGTTTAAACTAAAACAACCTAGATATTTTATTTAAATTATCATTTATTTAGGTGAAGGTAGTGGAGGTTTTATTGAATTAAGTGTAAACCACCCGACGGTATTATGTTAGCCGATAATAAAAAACCTAAATAAAATTATTCAACGGTTTCTTGATCCAGTCATGCATCAAGTTTAGTCAAGCTTGTTGAATATTCTGATTTATGTTTCAAGGTTTCCTTTCATTTACATCCAAGTAAATATAAGTTCCCAAATACCGTCTTTAATAACAATAATTATGTAGGCCCGTACCTAAGCATCGATTTTTTTTATAACATTCGAATAGTTATTGATTACAGAACATACAAACATGATAAATATCGAAAAAAGACATTTTAAAACAAGTTATTTGACATTTTCAACTGTTTGATTCTTAAAAAAAAGTGTAGATATAATAGTTGTTTTAATAAATTGGAACTTCAAAGGCGCTTTACAAATGATTTAATCTTACTTATAAATTATCATACAACTAATAAATTACAGTTAAGATTATAACTTAAATGAATAACTAATAACTTACAGTCAACTTATATTACTATTGGCTCACACCTAATATTTTCAACGTTTCAAGGTTGCGATGTATCTGACAATTCGTATATGGGCGTTTCTCTGTAAACTGGGGAACTCGTTGTCTCAGGCCGATATTATATAAAGAAGTATACTCGTACATTATTATGTATTTCGTATTAATTTAATTGTTTTTTGTGAATACTGCACAAGAGTCTCAAGTGGTGTCGACTGTCCGGAGCTAGTGGGACTATGGCATCCCCGATTGAGGCATGTATGCTGTGATCGATCACGAAATATGGCTTTAACCATTTCAAGAAGCATATCGATTTTGAATGGTGGTCTATTGAGAGTACCTTCCACTCTGGAATATGCAGAAAATATACAATATATTATTTTATTAACGTAAACTAAATGTGAAATAACACATTTTGATTTAATAAAATGTATTTACGAACGCCGGAATTTGAACTTGTTATCTCTGGGTTAGTCGAGGACTTTAACCGCTCGACCATGGAGGTCTTCAAGGTTTTTTTGTGAATTATATTTTGAATTATTATTGATAACGTTTGTGTTTTATAAAAAAGATTTATTGCATTTAGAAAGTGGCATAATGTAAGTCATCTCAATGACATAATTCCATGATCACAAATCATTCAAAGTTCCCTCCCCCTGCCTTCATAATATTATTTCCTACTGCAGGTTGCCACCATGGAAGCCAGAAACCATAAACTACAATCGGCAATTACCCTCGTAAATCATCCCGCCTCACCATCGGCCATAGACCACGCGTTGTCTGTGGCCCAAATTGCATAGACAATCTGTGGCCGAAGAAGATTTAGATTTGGGTGGGCGAGGGGTACCTACTCCAACCTACAATTAAATGGTGGAACTCGCTTTGTGGTCCCGCTGATTATGGATACACCCGCCTACAGTTTTGCTAATGTTACAAAATATAGAATTCGCCAAACGAGTCCATTTAAAATCAGTTATTTCAATTTTGAGTTCATCAATTAAAAAAAGTTTGGTACTTCGACAATTAATAGCTTAAAGAAAAGTGGTGTTAATTAGTTTCTTCTCCTTCTCACTATTGGAGGTTGGCTACTATAAGGGTAATCTTATATATGTATATATATCTGCAAACAAAGCCCCCACCCTTAAGTACACCCCGAAACAACTCAAGTCAGGCACTCGAGTCTAGAAGCACGAGGTAGCATATTCCGCTACGACGTCTTCCATTAATATTCCTCGTTATGTGTAAAGAGTAAATTTTCTTACCTTTAAAACTTCTACTACTAAACATAATATTGTACCTAGAGAAATGTGATTACCTACTTTTGACAAACTGTATTCATATCACTATCCTAGACAAGGGATGGGTACTAGGGTGAAACTCGTTGTGCACCACCATTGAAAGAACAAAATTTGTTTAATAGGTAGTGTTTATAATATAATAATATTGTAAATTTCAGGCAATAGCCATCACACAATGATTTTCTGAACAATTTATTTGAATTTGAAACCGTGTCACAATCCAAACACTTCTTTATTACAACATTATATTTAATTCGCGAACCGTTTCACATAAAATAAATTATGTTACAGATATGGGCTTGTGTTTTGTTCTCCCAAATAAAAACCATTATTGTATTATTTTGTCGCTAAAATAATTACCCAATATTGGAAGGGATAGTCAGGACCGCACTGGAATAGGACAGTCTGCAATAAATAATGCATTTTCTCAATAAAAGTATGCCTTTGCATGTCTTTGTGTATATTTCTAGAAAACACGGTTGTGTAATAAACAAGATGTTTATAGTCATTTCTGATTACATACTGCTTACGTTGACGACCTCTGTAGTCAAGCGGTTTAGATCCTCAACTGTGGATTAAAGGGTTACGCGTTCAAATCACAACATGCGCAAATTATATTTCATTAATATGTGTTATTTAACATTTTCAATTCATTTAACATTCGTGTAACAAAACATACAGCATATTTTAGCACATCGCAGAGTGGTAAATATTATCAGTATCACTCTGGTGAAATACCAACACCTGGAATCAAAATGTTGCTTGGAATGGCTTTGGCCGTGTTTAGTGATCGGATCTGAATAGTAAGGTACTGCCCAACCTCTCTCGTCCCCATCTCCTCCCTCTACAACCTCAGCACATACCCCAATTGGGGATGTCATAGTCCCACTGGCTCCGGATATATGGAAGCAGTTGACTTTTGTGCGATATTCACATAAAAAACTCTAATAACGCTGTGTATGTCAAAATTACTTGTAGTTTATCACTCATGTGTATGTTTGGTCGCACCTACCGTTTTGTAACTAATTTAAATCTGTCTAGGCTGAGAAGGGGAGGGGACATCGGGAGGTGGTGAACATTATCTGTGAAGGTACCTTCTCATTGCCCCACGTGCTGTAAAGCATTGGGTCAGTTCAAAGCTCAAAATGTGACTTACTCGGAATTAAGCCGCATCTGTAATAGTGGGGTTGTCTGGGATGTCGTTTTTTCTCATTTCTCGACAGGTGTTTGCTTAATACACCGTTCATTTGCATAATGCAGAGAATGGTAGCACAGATATGTAGCAATGTGCTGTTGTACACGGTACACGCTTATGCCGTAACAAAGAGATCTATGTAAAATATCTTTTTTTAATATCCCGGGCCAAATTCACCTGCCTTCATCCTTCCCTGAACGGTGGTGAGGTAGTAACCTTTTATTATTTGTGTCCTTTCGTGTCATTTAATTATTACGGCTTAGTCATTGGTTAATCTATCTGTACATTGGAATTAGTAATTTATTATTAAATGATTGGTCGACACACGTATGCTATTTTATCTTATTATTTTTAATTATTATTATTGACAGCTCTTACTTGTTATTGGTTACAGGCAGGCATTTACTTTTATGCTACCACATATAACCTATTAGTTTTAATATATTTGAATTATTTAGAAAAAACTAAATCAAGGTAATAATATGTCTCGTCACCATACTCGCGTAATAAAAAAATACCAAATGATATAAATTAAAATGAAAAAAATAATGATTTATTAAAAGTTAATTATAATCTGAACTGTCTGAAGCCAGTGGGACAATGGCATCTCCAATCGAGGTATGTTGTGAGGCTGAATGTAGTGGGGAGGGGAGCATATGGGGAAGAGGAAGGTTGGAAGGTACCTATTCAGATCTGGTCTGCTAAAGTCATTTCAAGCAACGTTTTGATTCTGAATGGTGGTCTTTCACCTGGGCGATATTTAGGGTATATACCACTATGGAACGTGCCGCAAATATACTATAAATTATTTTACATTAATTAAATACATTTTATTTCCGCATACCGGGATTTTAACACGCGACATATAGTCACCAAATACGGCATAAGCCATTTCAAGTAACGTTTTGATTCTGAATGGTGGTCTTTCGCCAGGGCGATAATTAGAATATCTACCACTCTTGTTTGTCTTTCTTTATATTTTTTTAAAATATATCAATGTAAATAAAGCAAAGTAACAATATGTGCCAAGACAGGTTGGTAGGACATTCCACCCAGTCTGCCTTCCCTCAGCAGTAACAGGTTAGTTATCTTCTTACAATGTAAACAACATACATAAACAATGGATAAAGCATCATTTCGCTTATTGCTGTCGTTTCATATTCCCTTCATTTTTTGGCAGTTATGTTACTAAGAATGATGAAAATTTAAGTTATTTAAATGCATCCCGGTATAAGCACTGAACGTTGTAAGTTTAATGTGGAGTCTTCGGCGTAATGCTACACCCCGAACCGACGATATTTTACCCGGTGCAACAAAAAACGTACGCTTAATGATATTAACATTTTATATTCAATTACACCAAAGCTTCCGACGTCAGTATTATGTTTTATTTTTTAAGATATAATTTACAAAAACTTGAAGCATTATACATGTGTATTTAACATAGGTTCTTAATTACTCAAACAACACTTTATTTTCCTCCCGAAATGAGTTTGTTCTAAATAACTTTATTAGGATTTTATTATATTTTTAATTGTTTCTGTATGATTATAAACTATAAATAATCATAATTAACTTTAAAGCAATTAATGCAATATATTTATTAAAAAGTATCAATAATCAACAACACAAATATGAAACAGAAAAAGCCAAAAAATAAAAAAGACAATGGTCACAGCTTTTTCATTCGTTGAACCACTCTCAAAGTTTTCTTCTATGATATAACTAAAGTATGATAATTCCACATTCTAATTTTATTAATTTCATTAAATAATCAAAATGGTGCATGGGTACTTAAACAATACTTATATCTACTATTCGTTTTCATAAACGGGAAAATACTAGTGGCGAATCCCAATATAAAACAATTAAAAAACCTGCCTTTGGTAATTATTAAAGGGGGAAAACAGGTTTTAAATTCAGTTCCTCACAGAATGATAAATTTAAGAAAATTTGGTTTACACTTTAATTAGTAATTAAACATTTGATGTTTGAAAGAGTTAAGTCAAACAACTTGAACGCCAAAACAACTGTCACACAAAAAAATACAAACCGAAAACTAGCAGAAAATAATTATATCACTTTTAAATTTAAATTATAAAAAAAGGATTCTATAAATTTAGCACAAAAGCTCTTTAAATATAAATATATTTATATAATATTATGTATTAACTAGTGTGGCTGTATGGCGTCATTGTGTTAAAAAAATATTATTTTAAGTGTTAATTAATAATACAATACCTGCACATGTGTGGAAAAATGAAACCCCCTCGTCTTTTTAAACTAGTTGAAAATCTTCAACGATTATATAATTGAGAATATAAGTGTTGGTCGTTTTAAGCCTTTGTTGCATTTGATATCGTCATAATTCATAAATTTACGCTATTTTGTTTGTTTTTTTTTACATTTGGACGGTCCCCAATAAACACCGATTTCAGGCCAGTTTCAGCTTTTTGACAAATTTTGATCGGCTGACAAGTTTTATACCGTTATTACAATAGTCATGCTGTTGAGAGATTTATGTTTTTCTACTAACACTAAAAACATGGTTCATATCTAGTTGTTTTTTTTTAATAAAAATAAATATTCCCAGGTTACGAATAACCTGACAATATTTGAAAAACTCGTACTCCCATCATAATAAGCGGAAAATGTTGCTTGTGCAATGGTGGAGGACTTAGCCAGCAGAGGAATTGAGCGCACGACGCCCGGGTAGGAATCCGACGCGTTTGTCCATTCAGCTACCGACCGGTCTAAGTTTAATTTTTTAATTATTTTTTTTTTTAATCGAAGATTTAAAATATATAATCGAGATAAGCAGAGGTGTCGGAATAATATACGATTCAATATTTACAAATATGTTTCCACCTATATTTTCCCACCTCAGATATTGCAGTAATTTGAATACCTGTATCAGAAAAAGGAATTTCACGGAAATAATTATTTCCTGTCATCATTGAAAGTAAGCTCGGGGGCCCAGCCCGTGCCGACAATTATCATGATTATGACTGCAGCCAATTTTACGCGATTGCGTCAATATTTGAAAGTCAGCCTTGTTTCGCACGAAGAGGAGAAAACAATCATCGCGGAGATTTGACCTCTGGGCGATGCACCTCGTTATTAAATTAGCCCACAACTCTTTTCTCGCTCGAGTATGATGCTTTGGCAAGAACAGAAGCAATTACTTTAGTAATTGGGTAATTGTAACTCAAATCACAGTCGCCGGTTCCGCACGAATGCATTTTCTCATTCTTCGCTTCATTATTTCGGAGCTTTTAGAAATGACTTACGTTTAATTTTCACTTAACCGATTTATTTTCAGTTTCATTATAACTTGTTGTAAGTATAAAAAAATCCATTCGCTCCAATCGATCGCTTTCGATGTTAATGCACTTCATAGATACTCACATCGTAATTTTAAAAAGAAACTATTTAAAATGTTATTATCTAACAATATGTCTATTTTGCAAACTCTTAATTCGTGGTGGAAGTCAGTTGTAATAATTTAATAAAACTTGTTTGTCTTTGTTTCGATGTTCATTGGTAGACCACATTGTTTTTGACCTGAACGGTTATTTTGAGACTGATATAGTAATATTTAGCAATACAATTTACATAAACTCATTGTTTTCCATCCCTAACCTGCATAAAACATGCATAATAGGTACTGTACTTTTAGTACGGCCCGATCTTTCAATAAATAGTGGAACAAAGTTTAAAAATATTCCATTCAAACTTTAAAATTTTGTGTTTTGTAGTATTTCACCAATAGTAAACAGTTATACCAAATAAAACTACATTCATTCGGTGAATTGAGGAAAATTTGTAAAACCAAGAGGAATTATGACGTATTGTTTTGGACAACAATGCATTACAAAATAAATAGAAACAATACGGCAACAAATATTTTGCGATAATTTTAGTTAATGGTGACAAAGCATATTTTTTATCAGACTATTAATTTTATACGGGATACTTACTACAGGTGATTAATTTCGTAAGTCTTTATTATTTATCATATTAATATATAATAGATATAAATCAATTTTAAATATTTTTTGGCATAACAAAAATCACAATAAAGTTGGCTTGACACCATCCTCACTGTATTTTACGAAATCTGTACCTCTATAATTATACAACGTATTACTCATTAATCTGTAACCCTTACTATTTTACATTTTATTTATGTACATCTGTTACTTTATACTTTGTTGAATAGTAAAACACTTCGATAAAACAATCTAGGTATATTATTTACAAAAGTTTTTATACGTTACTTTTCTTAGATACATCATCACTCAATAAACCTTAAAAAATTGTACGTTTATTATATTACCATAAATATATCTGTCGTTTGAAGCTCGCACATTCCAAACCTCAGTTCGGGGAACTGGGGTAAGTGTGAGCGCATTGTAAACCAAACGTAACTCAAACGTTGCAATCATTGTCCACATAATGAAGTGTCATTATGTATGTAAACAAGTATTCCGTGAAACTCTTTCAAGTAGCTAAGGGCTACATATTAAATAAATCAACAAACGCCTAAAACAAACTCTAACACAAAAAATAAGCACTGTGAAACTCTTTTAAAACAAGGAAAATACATAATTTTACACGTTTGCGCTTATTATAAAATCACTAGTTGTTTGTTACCCATGAAAAATCACGGGACGTAACTTGACTTCGAAAATATGAGTTGCTTTAATTCACCAATTTCAAATATAGAATAATGTCTGTTAAAATACATTACGGAAGATTATTTTTTAATGTGATAATTCCGTGATAATAGCACATTTTTAGTTATAATTTAGAAAATCTCACATTCGTAGGTACGTACGTACTCTCAAAGCAAATTATTTAAAGTAATAATAAAAATATATTTTAATTAAATACGATTTTTTAAGTCCTGTTTAAGCTTATCGATTCTTGTAAAAGGCTAAACAATTGTCATTCTTTAAAAAATATACATATTTAGAAGATTTTAACCACTCCAGATTGCTTTAACTCTTTTGTAATTATGTTTCGGGAACTAGTTTACCATTGTTTCACCCTTAAAAATAATTATTTATCACACTTTATAATACACTTTCCATTACTAGTACCTAAATCTTTATTTGTGCAGGTATTCCCATCGGGGGTTACGATCCTTGACAATGAAACCAGAGGTCGCAGGTTCAAATCTCGTCGTGAGCAAATACGTTTTATTTAATCGATATGTGTTATTTCGCATTTGATCAATATGAAATAATATTTAGTACATTTGCAGCATGTTCCAGAATGGTAGATATCACTATTCAGAATCGAAACGTTGCTTAAGATGGCTTTAGCCGTGTCGGACCAAGTTAGGTAAATACCAAAACGACCCACAATCGGTGATACGATGTGTTCGCTAAAATATACTCGTCACCTCGCTCCGGACAGTTTATGTTTCAACAAAAAAAATGGCCTCTGAATATTGTCCGATCATAATCTGTCCGACAAATGATCGCCTTCTAAATATTTTATTAGTGTCCGAACAAGGAATACGTCTATCGAGTCTTCAGTCGAGCCATTATTAGTCTCGGTTGTCGGTCAGCAGAAAACGAATAAAAATGTCGGAAGGCCTGAAATATCGCGCCATAAAAGTCAAACGGCGAGTTCCCACTTAACTCGACACGAGCCAAAGGAATCAAGATGACTATCGATTGTTGGAGGAATTAGTGCTGGATATTAAAACTATTTTATGACATATTTTGTTTTGATGAGCAGAGGATATAAGGATCGAAAGTGAATCCAAATCTTGACGAGACACTTCAAAACAGATGCTTGCCCGAGACTCTGGCTTCACGAATCATCTCATGATTCTGTATCAATAATTTATTTATTTCAACGGTTGCACTCAGAGTATAAGTAATTTACATTTGAGATTAATGAAAACTAACGTTTATTTATAGAATAGCTTAATTTGTAGAACTTCATTTTATTTTTTTATAATTTACTAGAATTGAAATTTTCCTAATTATTATTTAGTTCTTATTTTTAGTGACAGCTATTTCGGCGTTCAAACCATTATCAAACTGTTATATTAAATTTTACATTTAAAAAAAATCTATTATTTTTTTGTAAATAAGATAAAATGTGACCCTTAACATTCAAATTCTTAAAACAAAACGGTTTAAAAAAAAGGTTTTTCAGCTATCACATTAGCAGTAAAAACCCATTTTATTTTTCTGGGGGATGAATTAGTTACATCATGAGGTAGATTTGCAGATTGATTTTCTAAGCCTCCTACGACAAACTCGACCCTATGCTCTTTCGATACGCTATGTGACAAATTTTCGTTTTTCTGTTCCTGAAGCTATTTTTGGTTCAGTCGCCGCTCGACAGGAGGAATATTAAAGTCTATGAGCACCGTAGTTTAACAACACAACGGGGTAGAGTGTGCATCCATTTCAGTCCTGTTTGGAAGTCAGCAGGTACTGGACGAATTAAGGACAGTACAGTACAAAATATTTACAATCACCAACTTAAAAAAACTAGCAAGTGGCGTCGCTAGTGTAAATTTTGAAAACACAAAAAAAATATCTTCGTCAGTTCCTTTTTGGCCGCCTGCAAATTTCAGTTAAAACGTACGTCTAAAAATAAACGAATCGAAAAATTCCAATAATAATTAGGAAGTGTTTTAGCAGAGTTAGATGAAGCTGTGTACTTACTAACGAAGAGAAATCGATCTTTCTACGCTCATTAATTAAGAATGTGCTCTCTGCTAATAACTTCGCTCGCAGCTCGGTGGATACATTCCTCTTGATCCCTACTTTTACTCATCAACGCTTTCTCGGGGGCCAAAAGTCACTCCATTTTGTAATTAGATAAATATATTTGCGACTCAAAACACATTTGCCTTCTCCTAGCAAAGTAATTATGCTTTTAGTACATTTTTTATTAAAATGCTTAATATTATGTAAGGCATCGATACTAAGTAATATTATATCATATAACTAAATAACTAAACTAAAATATGCTAATTTTAATACCATCTGTTATATTTATGTTTTGTTTTATTTCTAATTTAACAAGTTTCATAGTCTTAAATTACTTTGGTTTACCTTAAAAATGTTGCTTTAAATTAGATGTTTTCCTCAACATTTTATTACAAATCTTTATCTCATTAAAACGACTCTATCGTATATGCCTTTACCCAATTTAAAACATAGTTCTTTTTATTACTTAAATTGTTTTCATTTTACAAACAAATACTGTACAAACCAATACTGTACTTTCAACTTTAAAAACAAAAACAAAAATAGCCCCCTGGACTTATAATATTATAACATGTAGGGATATGAAATACATAATTTACACATTGTGAAATCACGAAAGAAAGGCAGTTGTTATCGGGATTTAAGCAAGCTATGAAATTGGTCTAAAACACTGAACTTGAATTGAGACAACCTGCCCTGAATTGCTAATACGTATACGTTTAAAAATATATTAATTAACAAATAACCCCCCATAAATTATTTACTTGGTCGTGTAACTTTATCCAAAAATATAATATTTATTTGCTTAAACCACTAAAAGTGGTTTTAAACCAAGGTGATTTGGACAGGGGATACTGTATTATAATTATTACTAGTTGCTACTCCTGAAAAATCACGAGATGTAACTTGCCTTGAAGAAAAAATATTAGTTGCCATTTCAAATATAGGATAGTGACTGTTAAAATACATTATAGATGGGTAAAAGTGGTGTACTTTATTAGGGAGGTAAAGATTTGAAAATAATATTTAAAAAAAATGGTAATTTCAAATTTAAAAAGTTCCAAATATAAAAAAAAATCATACTCGGAAGTACGTACATACGTACTCAAAAACGAAATTATGTGCGGTAAATGATTTTAAAACATTTAATGTTTTGTTTTATTAGTATCGTACTTGGTCACTGTAATCATTTTACAAAAAAAGTTACGTAAAATCCTTAGCTTTAATGTTCAGTAAATTTAAAACCCCGTAAAATCAATCCCCAGTGTTGCCATCAAGAAAAATTCGCCACAGCAATAAGCCCCGAGGATTTATGTCATAATATTTCAAGAGAAGACTATTTTAATAGATTACGTATTAAGGGTAGCAGACAGTAGAGGGCACTTAAGGGAGGAAGGTAGAAGTTGCCGCCACACTTAGGTGTCTTTATGGGGTGCAAAATATTAAACGTTTGCACCGTTAATGACTTCACGGTTTGTCGATAACGTGGTTTTCTGTGATTCTCAAACTTCATATTGCATCCATTAACAATATATACATGTATATTACACCCGCATTTTAAAAGTGAAAGTTACATTTACGCAGGGGGTTGGTGTTTATGGGCTGAGATTTAAAACTAAAAGTTTTATTGTTACTTGGTGAAAACTTTTTTTAGACGCTATTTTTTTAATGCAGGTTTCAGAAACCTGGCGTGCCCCTCCAAATACCAAAAAAAATATTATGTAATTTTCGAAATAAAATAGTTTTAGACTGACACTTTTTGTTTGCAATAATTTTTATTCCTTGGCAGGAATGTGATTTAATATTTAACAGGAAAATTATTATAAAAGCCATACAAACATAATTTAAATGAATAATTAAGAATATAATATAGGTATGAGTGAAATACCACACGTTTTACCACATAGCGCGTTATATTCGACTAGTTCTGAATAGCCAGGTACTTTCACATTTTTCTATTTCCCCACTTCTTACCGACCCATAAGGGTGTAAATCTATGTTCCCTAAAGTAACCCAACAAGGGTGGGTGCTGTAGTTATATGCTCTAACTGCCCGAAGCCTGTGGGAATGTAGCAATACATAGGTACATAAAATGTTCAAAAATTAACTTTACATTTTTTTTGTGAGTACGTACTTCCGTGTAAGAGTGAACTTTTCAAATTTGGTACTGACGTTAGTTGAAATGATCAAATTACGAAAAATATTATTTTTAAATACCTTCCTACCTAGTAAAGCACCTGCCTACAATATATTTTAGCAGATATTGTTGTATTTTTGAAATGTGTGGATTAAAGACAATATTTTTTCCTTGCCAAGTCAAGTTACATTCCGTGTTTTTTCACAGGTAACAAACTAGTTATAATAATAAAATCAATAATTAATTTAAAAAATAAGATAACTTTTAAGAAAGGTTTGTATCAGGATGACCACCTAGAAATCATAACTGTCTAATATCGCGGATTTAGCGTGGTGAGAAATTTTGATATATTAAATAGCCAAGGGCCAAAAGAGACGGTGCATTCCTCCGGGTTGTTTTAATTTTATCGCGTGCGATTCCCACCGCGTGGACATTAAAGCAAAAATGTACCACCCCGAAGAAAATAAAAAAAAACGAACCCTTTTTTATTATTTTTTATTATGACCTCATCAATAATAAAACTAAAAAACTATGGGTAAGTGTTAAAACATATTTTGCATGGTAATAATATTATCAGAATTGCCGACGAAATAAACCAGACAGTAAAAAACCTTTTCATTTTTACCTTCTTACAGACCACATATTTATAATAATGTCAAACATACAGTGCAGTATGAAATCCTGGAACGTTGAACGTACGATTGTTTAAAATCTACTTCAAATCGTGAATAATAGAGATTATAAGAAATACCTAAAAAAATAGTGTATGTATCGGGAATGAAATATTGCCTATTACCTTGGGGTGATAATTCAATATCAGTTCGAGTAAGTAATACATAGAAATAATAATCAGAATCATTATCTATGTTACCTGAATTCCCACACGCAGATAAAGGCTTTTGGTATTAGGAGAAGCGTGACTAAAGATGCAATTTATTGAACTCCCAGCGGTACGGCCTCAAAGGGCTCGCCTTTAAGTTAAGTTATAAATCGAGCATATTTCACAGGGAAGATCGCTTAGGAGAGGAAAGTTAAGTTATGAATTGCATCCCCTTTATTATGCGCGTAAACATTGCGCCCTTGGCGAAATTCCGCTATCGCATAATTACTTTTAAATAGGTTAAGCTGTATTCAGACAGGGACATAAATGGTAAAGATTGTTACAGCTGTAATTAGTTTTTAAAAACTTATACTTATTATTTTCACTACATCTCTGGATGTGGTTTAATTTAAGTAAGTAGGAATATTTTAATATAATTACACAATATAATAATTTACTTTGTGAGTACCTACGTACGAGTGTGAACTTTTCATGTTTAGAACTGATGTTAAATAATTAAGGTACCATATTTGAAAAAAATCTTTGCCAGCCTATAACGATGGTATTTAGCGGACATTATTCTTTTTTCGAAATGGGTGAATTAAAGCAGCTAATATTTTTTCCCTGCTAATGAGCTAATGAATAAAATATTAAGTAAATTTCATAATAGATTATAAATTCTTATTAAACAATATTCGACGACAGTGAATGTAATTTTGAAGGTAAATGATATCCCAGTGGGTAAAATTTTTGACTTTCTTCGTTCTAAGTGTTTTTTTTTTTGCTGTAAATCTTAAGGTTTACACCTTGAAGTAACAATATATGGAGGGATAGCTAATTTGTTATACCCAACCCATCCGAAATTGTAATAAATCACTTTTTCCGAGTTTTTACATCGTACACCATGAGAGAGAAAGAGACAACAAATTTCTTGGACGGCTTCTATTAACTGTCGTAATGATCTTAAGCTGGTTATTTTCGCTGGTTAACGGCGAGGCTCCGCCCATATTTTTTATTTTGCCACTAAACTTGACACAACTAAACGGTTTTTTAGGTTAGATGCTATATTTTTGTTGATAAAAATACTGTGAAAAAGTGGCTATACGAATACACAAAAACATTATGTCGATATGTGATATGAATGGATGTTTAAATACCGTAGCCTTAGTCTTAGCCACGCCCATTTGCGCCGAGTCATGTTAAAATCATCAAAAACAAGTCCAATACTGACTTCACTGGCTTTGGCTTGGGCTACCTCTTGTATACTCTAAGGTTTACACGCATTTACAAATCGCAACAACGTAACGTATCCTTCACACGCTTTGGTTACATACTTAAATTTGTCTTATTTAAAATTATAAAACAAAAGATATGATACTTAGGTAACTACTACATATCTAAACACATTCTAAAAATAGTATATCTCTGCGAAATCAAAACCCACATCGAAATAAATGTGTTTCGTTTGCTCAATAAAGAATTGATTGTCACATTTAAATTCCTGGAAATAATTCTAGCTCTATCACGAAGAGTGACAGGAGGAGTGTCTATAGTGTGAAGGAGGTAAGATGGGAGTGAACGATCTATCAGTAGACATACTCTAAAGAACTAGTATTCTATATCTCCCAAGAAACAACCAGTATAAATAAATACAGATACAAAATATTTGGCAAACATTTCTTATTTTGGCGGCCAGAAGTGAAATAAAACATAAAATCAATCTAGTTGAAATGGACGCGACTTCTCAAAGACAGGCTGAAGGTTCTATTGTGAAGCCGGGTGCCAACATCCCCCCGGAGAGAGGCTGTGCGGCGTGATGCGGGGTGACTGATGGGGGACAAAGTGGCGGGAAGCATGGGAATTTATAGGCTGGACTGACGTCGAGTGGATCAAAGATATAATGGTGTCTGGGTGTCGAACAATAATCGATTTGCAGCGCTGCTTTGTTTTACAAGTGGGTTACAAGCATTTTTATTTATTTACTAGTTGTTGCCAGTGAAAAATTACGGGATGTTACTTGACTTGCCAAAAAAAAGGCACTTTATTAGGTAGGTAGGAATTTGTAAAGTTTGTTTTTAAATTTGAACCTTTCAATCAGCATCAGTTCCAAATATAAAAGTTCATACTTATACGTATTTAATAGGTATTTAAGACAAGACATGAGAGTTGTAAGCAATATTGTAGCAGGAAGGAATGATTGGAGGAGAAGGATATATCGAATGATGAAAAATACCAACAAAAACGTTAATCAGTATTCTATGTCATACGTTGTGAGGCTGAATATAGTGAGGAAGAGAAGAAGATGGGGAAGAGAAAAGTTGGAAAGTACTTGGTTATTCAGATCTAGTCACCAAACACGGCTAAACCCATTTCAAGAAACGTTTCGATTCTGAATGGTGGTCAGGTCACCAGGGTCACCAAAGCGATATTTACCACTCTGGAACGTGCCGCAAATATACAATATATTATTTTATACTAATTAAATGACACAAATTGATGAAATAAAACGTATTTTCGTACGCCGGGTTTGAACCCGTGACCTCTGGATTCGTGGTCATGCGTCTTACCACTCGACCACGGAGGCTGTTAAACTTATTGAACATTTTGTCAATTATATTTCAGTTTCGCCGTTTTTAGAACCCGCGAAATCGGAACATTATTCATGCCATGGGCTTTTTTATTGTTACTAGTCAATTTACTCATTGTGTAAAAACTTTGCGTAAAAAGTGAATAAAAGCATTTTTTTAATAAATGTTTTTAATAATATAATATGAATAATATTGCTTTCGGCTTGCCAGATATTGTTTTCATATTTTAAATGACCTGTTAAGAGTTTTTGTAGAATGGGTAAAATATGTGCACTTAAGATCCTCGTTAATGATTACGGGGGTCACGGATTCGAGGCACAGCTAAAGCAAATATATAAAATTTAATTCAGATATGTGCGTTATTTCATAAATGTTGTATATGAAAAAATATATCATAAATTCGCAGCACGTTCTAGAGTTGAAGACACTCTAAGCATCGCCATGGTGGAATACCAGAATCTAAATGTTGCTTAAAATGGCAAAAACCGTGTTTAGTGATCAGCTCTGAATAGCCAGATATTTTCAACCTTCCTCTTCCCATTCTTTTCCTATCCCACTCCCTTCAGCCTCACGCCCGTATCTAATTGGGGATGCCATTGCCCCACTGGTTCCGGACCATCCGAGTGCAGGGACGAATTAGACGACCGCAGAAATTAAGCAAACGACGCCGGCCCCACCCTGCGGTGGCTTCCTCGTATAATAATAGTTTATAATTTTCGCAACTGCTGTTGGTCGCTCCTTCTTCCTTTTCTTTCTCATCCCTTCTCCCTTCTGACACGCTTCCTTCCTCGTGCCACACCGCCATATGGCAGCCATGTGCCCCAATATTGCCTTTGTACTTTTGATAAATCCACTCTTTAATTCCCACTAGTAATATTGCGGAAATAAGGATTTTAATGGATGAAAGTGGAGCTTTCGTGATCATCCGAATGACCTCAATAATTTGGCTTTATTTTTCGCTTATTCAAATTGGTTTATTTTAAATATATGATATTGTCTGGCTGGCGTTGGGGAAGAGAAAATAGCGCAATATGACATGTTTTAATAGTAAAAGTTTGTAGATTTTAGATATTTTTTAAACATCTTTCTTATCACTTGTGTTCCGGTTTGATCTTGTTGAATCTGAGCACTTCCCCGAAGATTGTTTTTTTTTTTAATTTAGATCTATGATTATGATACAATGTGAATGATAAAGGTATATTGAAGTAACATACGCATTCCTAAATCTTATGGGAAAATTGAATTTCCATAAAATTTCTCCTTATGTCGATCTAAGACATCTCACTTTACGTGTCACACGAAATAAAGGGGAAGAATTGATTGTTATCGGAAACTTATCACAAAGGATGACCATATTATTTTTATAGGTTAATTTATATGAATTATCTTCAATTATATATTTTTTTTCAATTTAAAAAAGTATTAAATTTATTTTACATTTGTGAGAGTGGTAGATACTCTAAGTATCGCCCTGGTGAAAGACCACCGTTCAGAATTGAAACGTTGCTTGGAATGGCTTTAGCCGTGTTTGGGGACCAGATCTGAATAGCCAGGTACTTTCCGACCTTCCTCTTCCCAATCTCCTTTCCGTCCCCACTACCTTCAGCCTCACAACATACCCTATTTGGGGATGCCATAGTCTCACTGGCTCTAGACGGTTGAGAGCAGTTGAGACTCTTGTGGGGTATTCATGTAAAAATAAAATAAAACACGAATTTCCACTCAGACCTTAATACTTCATCAGTAAGACAAGTCCAAAAATGAAAAAGTTTGCCCTTTAATTTAAATAAAATCGTTTAATTATTATCAAAAGGGATGACTTATTATTGCTACATGCATTCAAGCCTATATCCTTCATCAATGACCCATTGATAAATTCACCCTTTGATATTTATGACTTCCTCAGGGATGATGTCTCCAGAGATGTGAGATGTGAGGGTTAGGTTGGACGGGAGATGGGAGATGGAAGTTGGGAGATGACAGCCGGGAGGGCGGGAGGTGGGAGAGAGACGGCAGGTGCCCGGAGCAGTTGGCCACCGAACTGAGCCTCTGTGTTCCTGGTAGACACGTGGCCAACATCTGTTGTTGTTCACTTCTTACAATGATTTTGTTTCCTCTTCTACATACCTGCAGTGGTGTGCAGTGAGATTATAACGATAAAACACAAGGAAAATGGTTTACACAAAGGTAATGGAATGACTCTGCCGTTGAGAGCTCGGCTGTAACTCGTTTTTTGTAGCTTTAACAACGGTACGTCTACAGTAATAAGAAGCTTACGGGGAGTGTGTTTATTGTTTTTTGTTAATTGTGTAAAAATCATACTTCATTGATTTTATTTGTATATTAACTACACACAATTTTCACACAGGAGGCTCTGAAAGAAATAAATTTCCTTAGGGCCTATGTCATATTTGGGGATGTTGTGTGGAGAGTCTTTCTGAGAAAAATAATGAGTAAAACTGGGTGTTTAAGATGCCCATGTGCAGGAGGGAGGAAACATAGAAGCCGGTAAATCATTCCACAGCCGAGCTGTCGAACACAGAAAAAGCTGTAGGAGCGACCCGTTCGATAAACATGTGTATTAAATCAAATACGAGTTTTAAAATCTATTCTTCTTACGGTTAATATGTGACAGCTATTTCACCTTCCAATGAAATGTCGTGTCAACCCAGCAGAACTCACAGAATAATTGTTATTTGTTTAAATGATTATTTATTAACTAGTAGGTTTCCCGTAAAAAAATAACAGAGTGTAACTAGACTTGTCAAGAAAAAATATTAATTGCTTTAATCCATCCATTAAAAAAATACTTAATTATGTCTGCTAAAATAAATCATAGGTGGGTAAGGAGTTGAATAGATTCTTTTTTTTTATTTTGATAATTTTCTCAACATAATCGTCCGTTGCAATTTTGAAAAGTTCACACTCGTTTGTACGTAGTTACTTACTCACAAAGAAAACTGAAAAGTTGAATAATACGCTAGCTATTATTCTACATATCTACTAGCATTAGCTTACAAAATTTAAAAAAAGTTACTTCACTTCACTGCTCTCTTCACGTGTTCATCATAATGTAAGTATAAAAAATATGTGAATAAGTATTAATACTTAATTAATAAGACTCTCGAGAAATATATATATATGCACGTTGTCAAGTGAGTTTAAATAAGTGAGTAAATCTAAGGTAAAGGTGTTTTACCGCTATTAGCTTGCTAAATGCGAAATCTGTTTTACCCACCGTAACATAACGATTGATTAGCTATGTGCATACCTACCTATACAAATGAATGGATAAAAAATATGTTTTACAAAGCTACGACCACAACACAAGTTTTCTAAATAGGTATTTCTAAAAAAATATTTATTGTTTTTGGGATAGAAGAATCGATGTTTGAAAAAATTCGGTATATTTTTTTCTTAGAATATCGTGCAAAATTACCTTCTGAAGTTTTGGGGTTCCATCGGTGTATAATCAGAGTAAAAAAAAATTATCTTAGCTTTATTAGTCGGGCCAAATAAAACATGAGAATATAAATTTATTTTTTAATATTTAGTCGAAGTACTTACGTACAGGTATGGGTATAATTTGTGTAAGCCTGTAAAATTGATTCTAAAACCTAAATACGCATGCATATACGTTTAAAAGTGAGACAAGCATTTAAAAATACGTACAACATAAACTAGGAAAATAACTTTGTGAAATTAAAAACACCCCATGTATATAATAATTGTTATATATAATTATGAACGTAACATTGTGCAATAATATATTGAAAGCACACTTTTTTGTATATTTAAACGCAGATTTCATATTATATGATGTTGTCGTTTTTTGTAAATATTTTTGAAGACGAAAAAAAAACTCGACTAAATTTTTAAAATAGGATAAAACTGTTGGATGTAAAAGAGATCCGGTACTCTACAACTAATTTAAACCAATACTTTAAAGCGTAACCTGTTAAGTAATATTCAAATACATTCCGCACCCGGAAATAGTAAAACTACATCCTCGAAACCTGAATCAACTATTAGTTATAACAATAAAACAAGGAATAGCGTAGAAAAATAATTCTGTCCTAATGCGAATTATCCCTTAATTTATGTGATAACAATGTACCTTTGTTGCGACCATCTGTTGTGATGTTTGTATAATTCGTGGAAAGTTATTAAAGACGAGCTTGTGATGCGCACGCGATTGCTCATTCTGTAGAGGCACGCGCAGACGTCAATATGGCGGATTTTAATATTATTATTGATCAAAGATTTTTTTTAACGGCCATCCTCTTACTAGCGACGAAATTGATGTAAAATTCTTACGCAAATACATTTTTCTGGCTGTTTCTATGTTCTAATTTTTAATTTATTTTAGCTAAATACCCTATAACGAACATTTCAGACGGTCAAATTAAATAAATAGACCGGTAAGTAGCTATGTGGACAAACGCATCGAATTCCTATATGGGTGTCGTGGTTTCAATTCCTCTGCTAGCTTTGTCTTCGATTATTGCACAAGCAACATCTTCCGCTTATTATGATGGCAGTAGGAGTTTTTTTTAAATATTGTCGGGTTATTCGTAACCCGGAAATGTTTGTCTTTCTTTATAAAATAAATAAATAATAATAATGTTGAAATGCTCCTTATTTAGACAACACCTATCCGGAAACTCGTGATACAAGCGGGAAACCGGTGAGTTTACATAAAATATTTGTAGTCGATTTTATGGTATAACATTTTTTGATTTGTGCTTTTGTTTTCGAGTAAATCGAGGTCGAAAGTTTTTTATAAATTCAAATTCGAAATATTCGGTCGCTTCGGAGTTACTATCACCTGTTTACTGTATTTTTAAATACGTCGCAGCGCAGACTCGTCTTTAATGGTTTATTTACCCTAAATTTGCAGAAAAAAGTTTAAATGCTCAAATCGATAAAACCTTTTTTTATTTGGGTTACCTTTGAACTGTAGATGATAACTTTTTTCTGCTGTACCATGAGTTTATGGACATCATATATAAATAATAAATTTAAAATATATATTTGTATTAGGGTGGCAGAGTTGTGTAAATCTTCGATTAAATCATAATACACAATGATTGTTGTATGTAAATTTCACCGCTAGTAAGGAGAACCGATCAACAATAGTAATATTTTTAAAAAAATAAATAGCCATGGCCATGAAAAGAAATGATCTCTTTTACGTCTAACTGCTGGACTAGGAAGAATGTTTAGGTAAGAATAACTCCTAATTGCTTAGTTTTCCCGTTGATAAACCACTAGAATGTTTTACAAGGTAATAAATAACTACCTATTTTCCCTATAACTTGCAAACCTTATTGGTTACATACATACCTACAACATCGGCGCTACACCCCTAGGAGACACCCCACTCTTACCGACCTCCAACTGTTATCTACCAGTTCCTTGTGCCCAAGACTTTAAGCTTCCCAACACTTTTTTGTCCCACACGTTTATTCAGATGATTGAATCACCAAATGACGCTGTATAATATGACCAATTATTTTGAAAAATAAATTGTTTTTTAATGTCCCATACAAAAATAACAAAAATCAACTTTAGGAATTAAAGAAATATGAAGGCGTATTTGATGGATTATTTAAACTTAAAAAAAACTCATACATCCGTTTAGTGGCCAAGCAATCAAAAGCGTAGGGTTCTGCACCTAAGCGTCGCAGGTTCAATTCTCTTCTAGCTCAGTAGCTACTTATGTACTTCACCATATCATAAATGAAATTTTTCGCTTAAAAGTAGGTAGTAGGTAGTTTGAGAAATTTTAATATATACAAGTTTTCCGTAACCCGGGAATATTATGTTATGGAAAAAGAAACTTAAGCGTAACTGGTAGAAAATAAAATAAAAATTAGTTTTAAAGTCAAAGCAGTGGTTTTTTCAGTCTTGGCGTCGACGTCAACTGATAAAGTTGAAGAGACTTACAAAAATGGCTTCACATCTGTCGTAAACAACATTGGAAATAATAAGCATCTTCCCTGTATATGACTAATATCTTAAATCATAAAAAATACTTCATTATTTATTTGTGGAATGATAAAATTTCAGCATTTAAAATATTGATAAAAGTTTAATAAAAAGAAGATGAAATATGAATACTTCAGCCAGTCGATAAAATTAATTCCATCCTGACAAGCACTTGTATCGTTTTGATAATGATCCCTCGATCATTTGTTCAGGAGCCAGCAGGGTTGGGGGCTACGACAAAAGGGCACAGGTCCTTTCTGAACACGTGTCACGACAGACGGCACACCCTCCGATAGGCAACTACCCCCAGATATAAACAGTCGCAGACGTAGGGAAAACTGCGTCTTCTTCCCTTCAAGGTAAAACCTACTGATCGAGGAATTCAAGGCGAAATACAGCAAGGGTTATTCGTAATTTTATCAATTTATATGAGTTTATTTGACTTTTCATATTGACAACATAAAGTCTACCAATGGTAATCCGTCAAATAAATATTTTTATATTTCAAAGGAAATATTCTTCGGGAATCCATAACTATTTGTATACTACTAAGTAATTGCGATATAAGGCGCGCAATTGGAGTTGATAGGAACAACACATAAGTAGAATTATGTGTATTGGTGCATATGTGTGCACTTTCTTCAGCGATTTTCTTGAGAACAATCACTGAGAAACAGCATTTTGTTTTGCGTCCGCCTACTTACTGTTTTTAGCGAAAAACACAAAACAAGTATTTGTGTTAGTGTTTTGAAAATTAGTTATTTCTACTAATTTTTCTAAATAAAAATTAATGTTTGTCTGTTCTCTGTTGTCTGTTTGTGTAGATTTTCTCAAAAATTACTCGACCGATTTCGCTGAAAATAGCACAGTTTGCTCTCATTAGTGACGGAAAGGTTTATAGAGTAGTTTGAATGAAATCCAATATGTGAAACTGTTTTAAAATTAGTATGAAAAATATCTGGTTGGAAAAAAGTGGTCATTCATCCTATTCCCAAAAAGGGTGACTGCTCCAACCCGGCCAACTACCGCCCCATAGCGATCACATCGATTCTATCCAAGGTGACGGAACGTGTGATCAACGACAAGCTGCTCACACACCTCGAGGAGAACAACATAATTAACGACCGTCAATACGGATTTCGGCGAAACCGGTCCTGCGGTGATCTTCTCATGTATGTGACGCATGTTTGGGGGCGGTGTTTGGAATGTTTCGGTGAGACCCAAACGGTTGCACTGGACATTTCTAAAGCCTTTGACCGAGTTTGTCACCGAGGACTGGTCAACAAATTGCCATCTTACGGACTTCCCGCATCCTTGTATACGTGGATTGCCGACTTTTTGAGGGAGAGAGAGAGATTGCGATGCAGACGGTTTTTGACGGTATCACCTCTTCCTCTCATTCAATTAATGCTGGCGTTATACAGGGATCGGTTCTGTCTCCAACTTTGTTTTTGTTGCACATCAACGACCTTTTGTCATGTGCACCAATACACTGTTACGGCAGTGACAGTACAGTTCATGGTGGTTATTTGTTTGACAAGCCCTTAAAGGGCACAAAAATAACAACGGTTTAGAGAGCTTTGAAGCAGAGAACGGACAATTACCACGAGAGAATCTCCTCTTGGGGTAAGAATAATCTCATCGAATTTAATGTTTCAAAGACCCAATCATATCTGATCACGACTAAAAGGGATCCAAATGACAATTTAGTTTCCTTCAACGAAAGTAATCTTCTCAACAAACCTTCCATTGAAATGCTTGGTGTAACCTTAAGTGACCAGTTAAGGCACCGGGGCTCCATCGAACTCAGAGTAAAGTTAGCCTCTCAGAAGTTGGGCGTGTTGTACAGGGCCCACAGACACTTCAAAAGTACACAACTGCTGACCTTTTACAAATCGCAAGTACGCCCTACTGCTCAATTTGGCAGCCACCTCTAAGTACCTAAATACCTGAAAAAAACCCTTGACTCTGTGCAGAAACCGGCGGCCCGTTTGATAGATAACAAACGGATTGCAAACTTTGGAGCACATACGTCAGGTGAGAATGCTGTCCTTGTTCTACAGGTATTTCAATGGAAGATGCTCCGAGGAACTTGGGTCATTGCTCCCTTCGGCACCGGTGCATAGTCGACAAACTCGCCAAACGCGTTTGGCGAGATATTTAATGTTGACATTCAATATATGAGAACGGGTCGCTTTTACGACTCATTCTTATGTTAAGAAGAGCGTGGGACAGGGTTTGAAGCAGTCAAGAAGAAAAATGGCGGATTGGTGAACTCCGCACCAGCGCAGCATACTCTGACTCTGGAGGACTTCGATGACAGTTTTTCAGCAACAAACATGCCCGGGCAGTGGCGCAAGTTTTTCCGCAAGAAGAAGAGAAGGACCACCACGACCAGCGCCGCAGCGCCGACGACCACGATTACGACGACGCCCGTGCCGCCCAAGCGGACGCCGCCCACCACTAAGCCGCCCTCCGACACCGGCGACGAAGTCGGTTGCCTTTGGTCACCGCTGGACTCGGTTTCTGACTCTGACTACTGACCATTTTGGTCCCTACCTCGCACACAATCAGCGGCTTCTATTATTTTTCATTGTTATCATCTGTGTTATTTTTCAGTTTTGTTGGGTTTTTGTTTTTTTTTGGTGAGAGGTGTACATTCTTAGTTTATTATGATATGGTGATTCTGTCCTGCCAGGTAAGTATGTTGCTGTAGGTATATTTATATAAACTAAGAATTAATATTAAGTAGAAATTAAGATTTGTACAGCGCCCTTGAGGTGATTTTCCACAAAAACGGCGCTATAAAAATCATCCAAATATTATTTATTATTATTATTATTATTCAATAGCTCGGCTATGGAACGATTTGCTGGCCTCTGTGTTTCCTCCTTCCTTCAACATGGGCCTCTTCAAGACCCAAGTTCACTCCTTCCTTTCCTCAAAAAGACCCTCCACAAAGCATCTCCAAGGATGACAAGGCCCTGAGTGAAATAATTTTGAAAAAAAATGAACCCGCCATTTTGTATTGAATTTGTTGTTATTTCACAGACGAAGGTTTGTTTGGGTTAAAATATTTTTAAAATGGAAAACACAATTAGGCACTTAGTTAAGAACTTTTTTTTTGATAAATGTTTGGATTGAAATAAAAAATTTCAAATGAACGTTTCTTTCTTTAGATATAATAATAGTCGTGAAAAGGCATTAATTTCGCTGTCAAATTAATTACGGCACCAAAAAGAAGAACTATTAGTCGATCTATAACTCAAGCACGAAAAAAAGCACAAAGCTCAAAGCTTAAAACACCAAGCTTAAAAAGCTCAAAGCTTAAAAGCTAAAAGTTCAAAAGCTCAAAACTCAAAGCTGAAAGCTAAAACCTTAAAGCTTAAAAGGTCAAAGCTTAAAAAACTCAAAGCTCTAAACTCAAATCTTAAAAATCTCGAACCTCAAACCTTAAAAAGCTTAAGGCTCAAAGCTTTAAAAGCTCAAATTTCAAACCTCAAACCTTACAAACTCAAAGCTCAAGGCTCAAAGTTCAAAATTTTCAAAACTCAAAAAGCTTAAAGCTTTCAAACACTTTCTTTCTTTGGGTGGCATTTCAAAGTTTGCCAGGTCACTATTTAGTTCATAAAAATAAAATTAATTCTCTTCGTTTTTATTTCATTCGATACAATGATACCTATAAAAAGTGATGATTGGATATAACAGATAAAAAAATTGGATATAAAAGATTCAAAAGTTTGTATTCAATCACTCATGCTCAATCCACTGTCGAATAAACGCCTTCCTACGTGTCTTCTACCATCTATTACGTTGCAATTTTATTTTTTAAATAATTAAAAATAACTTTCAGAACGCATCGCTTTATCACTATCTACCAATCCGTTAATCTTATAAAGTGGTTAATAAATGAGAAAAGTAATTATTGAGGCGTTTTACTTACACAGATAATGAGGTGTATTGGGACTATTAGAAAAGTACCCGATGGAGTGAGCTGCCCCAGTTTCCCCCGGCTTGGTAACAGAAGGCGAATGGGGAGAGACGGGCCATATGGCATCGGCCGACATCGTCACACTTTACAAATAATAATCATTGAAAAAAACCGACGTTTTGAGAAAGAGTAGTAACCCGAATTTTATTCAAATTTTACTTTATTTAATTTCGCTTTAATCTTTCGTCATTATCTATTTTTTGTTGTGATGATCTGCCGAATTATAGAATGATTTCTGGCTCATATTGGGAGCATGCCATACGCTGTTAGTATAACTACTTACTCGTACTATATATTTGTTCTCAAACATCGCTGTACCGTGACCCACTCTTTGAAATGGAAACACAATCCACCTAGCTATAGGTATCATGGTACTCACACAGATGCATATCTTGCATAAAGCACTTTTAAAGCTTGCTTATTGATTTCAGAAAAGATAATAAAATATACAAATATTTAAGAAATCTAATTTTATGAGGGTTATTTTCGATTGCTTCAGTGTTTTTGAACTAATGGATTAAAATAACACACTGTCCCTTTTTCTTTAATAACAATAAGTAAGCGTAAGTAAGACAGAAGGCTGATTCTCACTGACTTCTCTTAAGTACATCGCTGTCGGAAGTGTAACACAATTCACCAATACACACAATCCTCAGTATGTGTTGTTTGTATCAACTTTAAATGCTCGACATATAAATGCTAAGAATAATTAATTGTATTAATAATTTAGAGCAATATGATCTAGTTGTTTGAAAAACGAAAAATCATCAAGTCCAAGCAAAGTACCTACTTGCAAAAGTAAGATAGGCATCAACAAAGTACAACTTATTTTCCAGGGGAAGATTTATGGAAGACGTATTAGAGGTAGACGCCGTATTCTCTGGCTTAGAAACCTGCGTGAATGGCGCAAGTGAAACTCCACGTTACAGTCAGCAGGGTGTAAGTTGCATTGATTAAAGTCAACCTCCGATAACAGGGGGCACTAGAAAAAAAAAGAAAAAAAGTAGAACATTAAATTAACGCAACTTTTTAACCTTTGCAACGTCATTTCGACGGCTCCGTGGTAATAAGAAGCTCGTCTACGAATCCAGAGGTCGCAGGTTCAAACCGAGCGTGCGCAAATAAATTTTAAATAATTAATATGTGTCATTGACACATTTCATTAATATAAAATAATATTTACTATATTTGCGACGCGTTCCAGAGTGGAAGATACTCTAAGTATCGCTCTGGTGAAAGACCATCATTCAAATTAGAAACGTTGCTTGTAACGGCTTTAGCCGTGTTTGGTGACCAGATTTGAATAGCCAGGTACTTCTCAACCTTTATCTTTCCCATTTTTTCCCTTTCCACTTCCTTCAACCTTACAACATACCCTATTGGGGATGCCATAGTATCACTGGCTCTAGATGGTTGGGAGCAGTTGGGAATCTTGTGCGGTATTAACTATAAAAATATACAAAAATTTGGACTATTTTT
The DNA here is from genome assembly GCA_022651775.1 of Drusus annulatus. Taxonomy (NCBI): domain Eukaryota; kingdom Metazoa; phylum Arthropoda; class Insecta; order Trichoptera; family Limnephilidae; genus Drusus; species Drusus annulatus. The sequence goes on along the minus strand of JAGWCC010000604.1, from coordinate 321,061 downwards.
TAAGATACATTAATCAGTAAACATATGACGTACCATTACACATATCAATACTATTATTATGAAGCAAACATTTTTTCAAAGTTAATAACTCATATAGTGAACTCTGGCGTTATGAAATTTGCATAAAAACAAGACACCAAATTCTTTGAATCATATTGTTAAAAAGTTTATTTATACTAGAGCAAAGCAGTAACTACTAGTATAATCATACTACCGGGTCAGCAAGATGGTCGATAACTTATCAAAACATTTTCTAATGTTTTTATTAATTGATTTGACCTTTTATGTCCTGAGGGGCCCACAGATTGGGAGCCCCTGCCAGTCTCATTGCCTATTTATTTGCTCTGGCAAAACTAAATCAAATAATTGTAGGTGCGTTCAATTAATTGGTCGCTTTATGATTTATTGATCCAATAATACGTCTCGCTAATGTATTGACTTAGTTTTTTTAAGTAATGGGTCGGTGTTTTCTATTGTTAAATATTTGTTATTTATTATTATGTTTAAAAAGCGTATCGATTCTTATCTCTACATAAAATAATTGATATTATTCATAAAGAGACGCATGAAAATCTTAATTTCCATACTAGGCAATTGTAATTATAAATTGGATAATTCTGTGATCCGTGCGTAAAAATAATTGGAAAATAATATTATTTGCTTTGAACAAGCCGCATACTACGTCAATATATATTTTTTCAATGTAACCCTTTTGAAACCCAGTGTTAATTCAAATAAATATGAACTTTCAGATATTTTTTCACGTAATCATAACGATGTTGACAAGTCAGGTTATCGATTTATGGTTTTAAAGTTTATTTTGTAGAACTCCATTTTAATTTTTAAGTTTTTTAATTTTATTGAAACAATAATTATTATTATTTTAAATTTTAAAAAACAATTTTTAGTTAAAAGCTCTGCGATGTAATTATTTTTGCGCGTGACAGCTGTTTCGCCTTCTGAGGGCATTATCAAACTGTTGATAATGACAGTTTGATAATGATTTTAACTAAAAATTGTTTTTTTTAATTTAAAATAGTAATAATTATTGTTTAAATAAAATTAAAAAACCTAAAAAAAAAAAAATTCAGGTTATCGTTGACAATCTTCTCCAGAGGGTATTTTTTCCGCAAGGTTGCAATCCTTTTTCCCACCCCGAAAACTGCAAATATTTTAACAGTTCCCGCTTTAGCTGTTATGTTCGATCTGGGATCCAACAGTGCATATTTGTTTTGTTTTATGTTATCTGTATGTTTATTCGCGATACATTGCGAATTTTTTTTTTAAATAAAAATATTATTTGTGTTCAACTCTAATATTTAAGAAATCCTCTGAAACCCAATTTGAATCCAAATTTAATTTTAAAAAAATGAAGAATAATTCAAAAACTATTAAAAATAAAACTAAAATAAACATACCAAAAAATATCAAATAATTTTCTGAGGTGTTATATAATGCATAACATTAAATATGCTACATATGTGGAAACAATAATTTAGGTCTCAAAAGGTTCAACACATAATTTAAAGATTTTAAACTTTCAAATGTTCCAAATAAATGTATAACGTTACGTAAAAATTTATAGTTGAACCAGTCTATACATGTTGGTGAGTCGTCAGATATGTGCAATTTTATGAAGCAGCAAAGGCTCTGGAACTGTGAGCTATGAGCGAACCCGCGACCTCTCGATCGTAGTCGAGGATCATAACCGCTCGATCACGGAGGTCGTCAAGATAGCCAACTATTTTAAGCTCGCAGCATAATTTCCCTCAGAAGCTGAGAACGGGTTTTTTATCTGTTAAAAATAAAATCGAGTCATTACTTTTTCAATAGCTATTATTTAAATTTTCAATTAAAAAACCGATTTCGGTGAAGGTTTTTAAAAACATGGGCAAAGCCAGGACTACTATCAAAGTGTACAGAACAAACTTATTTGTATTGATCGAAGTGCTTCCAATCAGTATTGCTTTTGTGCGACTATTATTGCAAAGGATTTGTACCGTTTAATATATAGCTGCTACCAGTATGCGTGTGTGATGTTGGTTATTACGCGTGCTATAAGATGCATTCTGCCTCGCTGGTTGAGTGGTTAAGATCCTCAATGCGCAAATAATTGTTATTTAATGCATGTGTGTTAGTTAATATATTATTTACATATAATATTATATTTTTAACGGTCGGTAGCTGGGACTCCCACCCGGGCGTCGTGAGTTCAATTCCTCTGCTGGCTAAGTCCTTCATAATTGCACAAGCAACATTTTCCGCTTATTATGATGGTATTAGGATTTTTTTAATAATATTGTCAGGTTATTCGTAACCAGGGAATGTTTGTATTTTTTAATAAATAAAACAATTCATATGTTGTATATTTTCTGCACGTTCTAAAGTGGTAGATACTCTCAGTATCGCCCCAGTCTTTTAAAATTAAAACTTGCTCAAAATGGCATAAGCCGTGTTTAGTTACCAGATCTGAATAGCCGGGATCTTCGCAAACCTTTCTCTTGGCCATCGTCTTTCTCTTCCCTCCCGTCAGCCTTAAAACATATGCCAGTTGGGGATGCCATAGTCCCAAGAACAGTTGAGACTATATATTTTGCTATTCACATTAAAAAATACTTTTCACAAACGGATTTAGAGCTGTGGTAAAGAGCATTGATAAATATATTTTAAATGTTACAAACTTGACATGAAATCTTTTTTTCCAACCTCTTTTATTTCCTGATGCAAATGTAATATTACTTGGCAAGCGGCGATTATCTTCCGTCGGAACCTTGTTTAGACTTCCGCCGCCGCTTCGGGTATTTCCGCCACGGCTCGGGCACGATCGACCTTCCGCGGCACGAGACCCTAAAACCGTTATGGCAACATTTGGAATATGTGTCTCCCAACAACTAAAAAAAGGCCACACAAAGGACTGCCGACGGACTGAGCCAACAAGCCTTCACTTGGGGTAAGACATTTGAGATGGCCAAGATGACTTATCATTGTGTTTGAAAAAAAATACACTTTTTTTAATGAGGTCTTATTTTTGGGTATTTGTGTTTAAATCTTTTTGTGTTTTTTTAGGTTTTTTAAATTTTATTTAAACAATAATTATTATTATTATAAATTAAAAAAACAACAACAATTTTTATTCAAAAGTTCTGCAAGGTAATTATTTTTACGCATGACAGCTGTTTCGCCTTCTGAGGGCATTATCAAACTGCTTACAGTTTGATTATGCCCTCAGAAGGTGAAACAGCTATCACGCGTAAAAATAATTACCTAGCAGAACTTTTGAATAAAAATTGTTGTTGTTGTTTTTTAATTTAAAATAATAATAATAATTGTTTAAATAAAATTTAAAAACCCCAAAAATTAAAATGGAGTTCTACAAAATAAACTTTAAGACCATAATTAAAAAATTAAAAATTGTGTTTAAATCATTTTAGTGTTTTATTAAGGGCAAGTTTATTCGTAGGTCTGACTGTTTATACCTTTATAGTATCCTTCAAAGGTTACAATGCCCGGAGTCAGTGGGAGGGTGGCACCCCCAATCGGAGATTGCTGTGGTAACTCGGGTACTATAGGACTGGGAAATAGAAGAGAAAGAGGAAAGTGCATACTCTTTAAACAACAAAAATATTAATAAAAACTAGCAGATAAAAAACACTCCCGCGGGTTTTTGCCGCGCGAGTGGACGCGATTTTCCAGAATTTTCCATATAGCTTCTAGGGTGCTTAGATATCAAAATTTATATATTGCTTAATTTCATCATATTGGATAACCATATTCTCTTCTAAGTTTTCAGCTTCTTGTTTAATTTCCATCCCAGCACAATCAAAGCCTTTAGATATATATTTATGAATATATTTTTTACTCGCGACAGAAGAACAAATTTCAACATTAATATGTGCATCATATTTTTTGCTAAGGAATGCATTATATGGAACAAAAAATCGATTGTCGATACGTGTTTCTTGAACAAAATGATTTTCAGAAAAATAATGAACTGAACTCAGTGACAATGTTGTTCCGCATGAGAGCTTATTGATATGGTATGAATATCAATCAAGAGGTATATGCCAAGACAAAGTTGTGTGACAGTATATCCTTCTGCCCACCCTTGTGATATTTAACTACTTAGTTAGTTAAATAATTATTTTGAAGTGTAAAAATACTTACATCGCAGATTTTTTTTCATTAAAAACCATTTTTTTATCACTAAATAATATTTTTATCAATTAATAATAATAATAATTTAGTGATAAAAAATGGTTTAAAAAAAAAGGGATATACTGCCACACAACTTTGTCTTGGCACATACTCCTTGATTGATATTCATACCATATCAATAAGCTCTCATGCTGAACAACATCGTCACTGAGCGGATCCGGACGTTGGTGTGAATCAGCCTTTAAGAACGGACTAACCCCCTTTTCTAAAGAACAGTGAAAATGTTATTTTACATCTGAATATGGTAATATTGGTATATGACCTTGTGAATCTGAACTTACAATCAAATTGATTTAAAACTAATAATTAACGAGCAAACCCAGCTTCTCGATTTATTACATAAGTGGCAAGATATCAAAAGTAAGGTTCTCTCAATATACCTTTTTTCTTCCTCTCCCATTTCTTGAAGATTGGAAGATTGCTAAGTACCTAGCTATTCGGATCTGGTCAACAAACACGGCCAAAGCTATTTCGAGTAGCTTTTCAATTCTGAATGGTGGTTTATCACCAGGGCGATAGTTAGAGTATCTACCACTCTGGAACGTGCCTCAAATATACTTATATTGTTTAATACTAATCAAATGTGAAATACCACAAATAAATTAAATTTGAGATTATATTTGAGCCCGCAACCTCTGGATTCGTATCCGAGTGTCTTAAACACTCGACCACGAAGGTCGTCATTAAATAATTAAAGGTGTTGCATAATTAATTTACAAATTTAATAATTTATCAAGCATCAATAATTTACAGTCAAATTCGCCACTAAAAAAAAAGTCCAGTGTAAAATGCTAACGGATTTTTTAGCACAAAGTTATTTTATATTATAATTAAATTTAAACCTGTTGATTGCTAACCTATGCAGCAATGCGCATAATATAAAACATCTACCCTTTCATAAAAGCGCCCCTTCTCCTGCCGTTTACATTTAACACAAGGGGCTAATGTGAATAAAATTAGGGGGTGGGTGGCTAATTACTGCGGTATTATGAACCCGGCCTTATGGCGTGTGATGGTGCTCTATGGGAATGTCCGTGGGCAGCCACGCGTGCTGGGGCGATACTGATGGTACTGTACATCACCTACCTAACTATGAGAACGTCTGGGTCGTTCATGGAAATATGCCGCTCACACGTTGAGACCCAAGTGGTTTGATGTTTTAAATAAAATCAAAGACTGTTCGATAGATTTCAAAAACAACTCTTTTAAAGCAAAACATCATTACGAGCAATCATTACCAGTGTTTTCGAGAGTTAAAAAAAAAAATCCTCTTAAAGAAAAAAATTACCACCAATTGCAAATAAATTTACCATTTACAATGCATTTTTTGCTAGAAAAATCTTGATTATATAAAAACCAAAGAAAAATTTAAAGCATAAGTGAAAAATCAATCATTAAAAAAAAAAGAAATAACACGATCAAACAATATACAAAACCAGTGGGGTATTGTTACGAATGAGAGATATCTTCGTCAACGCGAAAATGCCTCCCATGTGTCAAAAACGTAATTGTTCAGGAGGCAATTAAAAACTGATTTTTGAGAGTTACAGATTGTTTTTTGAGACATCAAAAATGTGCTTTGTAGTTTTAGATGCAATAATGTATTTTCACCAACGAAAACATTGAAACTTAAAGTATAAATTAAAACTACGCAATTTCATATTTAACTCATTTTTGTAAAGTTAAATAAATACATGGGAGGTATTTTCCCGTTGACTATAATATACTGTTAAAAAGGTGTGGAATTTTTAAAGATATTTTTTCTGTTTTTGATCGTCTCAATCAAAAGAAAAATTATTGATTTAAAATACGCTCTAAAATCTCTAATCCCTAAATGATTCGAATTTGACTATGACGTAGGTACCGATACTGGTTGCTAACACAACTGTCATCGGATGCCGGAATTGCCTAGAAACGTTGACCGGTTTGACGTCACAGACGCCTTCCGCACGAGCATATTGTTTTGGCGGCAAATCGAAATAATCATTATTTGAATCGCCGTCAAAAATTATTTTCGCTAACTTAAAAAATATATCCGTGTGCGAAAGGAAGAGAGGGATGAGTCAATAAACGCAGATGTTCAGAAGAGCCAAAAAAAATATTATGAATTTTGTTTTTTGTATGTAATGATGTCACACGTCCTTTTTCAAAAAATAATAGCAAATTATTTTATTTTCTGACTCATCTAATTTTTCTTTGGTATACGAGTATATGTATATAAGAAACAACTCTGCATACTTAACTCAAAACTCGATTTTGTTGACTCATCCCTCTCGTCCTTTCGCACACAGATACGAGTATATGAACACCATTATTTCCGTTTTTTTTTCAGAATAAAAAAAACAGTGAAAATACCTAATAGATAGATGATAAGACTCCTACATCTAATATTGATTACGTGGAAAATGCACTCGGAAATCGTTAAAGAGAGATGCATACATAATTTGATTTTAAATACAATAATAATACTTGGATAATTTATATAATATTTATATCGTGAAACATCACTCCAAGGGAGTCTGTATCTAAATATTCATCCCGAGATTGTGAATTTTTGGAGAATTAGGATAATATTATCGTGTCATGGGTGCATTTTGAAACCTTTATGAAGGGATGTCGTCAAATTCTTTTATCAACTTAAGAGAATCATATTATTTTACTGACCAACGCATCGGGGGTAAAAGTGTTACCGTATAAAAACCAACAAGTAACGTGAAACGTAACTGGCGACTTTTAACATTTGCATAAAGCCGGTAAGTCACATATGTCGCAAGGCACGTACCTACTAGACACTAGGCACCTAACTGTGGGAATTCGCTGCCAGAGTCCTTCGGCCGTTATACGTTACAATGCTGTTTGATGGTATTTTAAATACGCTCCTTTTATATTTTATTTTATCAACACTAGGACCAAAGGGTATTGGACACTTGTTGGAGAAGGTGATACACCCCTCCCCTCCCCTTTCTTCCTGCTGCAAGACGAAAGGTGATACTACCATCCACCTTACAAGGGAAGATGACATTCCTCCTGCGACCTACTAGCCTCCGGGATTTCGATTACGCAGGGGCGATCTTCTTCTCATTCTTCCCACGGGGAAAGTATCAGATGATATTCTAACAATTTGTCAAAAAAAGTGACATATTATCCAGTAATTTATATTTTTTGTAAATCTTAACATTCCGTCACGACATAGAATATCAGCAGTTCTTTATTGTGTCGAGTTATTCTCATTTACATTTTCGGATATTTTTCAATGATAATTGGCCGTTTAGTAATGAACATCACTTGACTTGAGTTTTTTTATGACACTGATATTTTTTTCGATTTGCTAAAGAAAATATCTGTTGCATTTTACCACACAACTACAGGTTAACAATATTTTTGAATTTTTGTTAATTTCACTAAAGCAAACAATTCCCAAAACTTTCAACACTGTTTACACAATTCAAAAAGTTATTTTTTATAAAAAAAATGCAACGAATTCCGCATATCTATAGAAATTGCTGTGAAAAATTCAAACACATGCCATGCAGCTACTTGTGCAGAGAGAACAGGTTCAATTCTAATAAGCAACCTTTAATTTAAATTGGGTCACATGGAATCCTGAATTTGCTGAAAACGGTTGATTTTTTTGCATTTTTTTTAATTGAGAATTTACATAACACCTTTTAGGTATTACCTTGAAAACCCTAATGCGTGCTTTAGCTAAGTACTTGTGTAAGCACATTAGAATTAATCCTCGTATGAAATAAGTGGCATATTTTTCAAACTTTATTGACAACTGGCAGCAACAAAAACAGTTCGTGTAACTTGACAAAATGATATTTGACTGTCCTTGGACGAACAGACTCACAACTTTAGGCTATACCTGTAATAAAAATAACAACTAAACTATCAATATGATATCAACCCCAAAGATGACACAGGCCCTGAGGGAAATTATTTCCCTCAAGGCCTCCTGTGTGGAGTTATTGTAAATATATATATATTTGTACAAGTAAAATAAATCATTTAAGTAAAAAATATTTTAGTTTTAAACCACTTTATTTATACACATATAACAATTCGACCGGTTTCGGTTAAACTTAACCTTCTTCAGGAACGTATATATATAAAATTCCTTCGATAAAATAAATCACCATAAATCACCCCCCCCCCTCCCTCCGTTCATAAACAAATAAACTAATATAAAATACTGCTACACCAATACCATATATGAAAATCTCCACAAAGCTTTAATTTCGGCCAAATTTTATTTTTTGAAATGAGATTTATTGAGGATACCCCCTTCTACATCCAAGAATATTCTTATGTAGTTTGACATTCAATAAAAAAAAAGTAATAGATTCGCCATAGAATACAATTTTAATATTTAAATCAACAAATTACCGTAGGATGAAAATGTCAATCGTGTTTCCCTGCATAAAACTTTCTGTCTAATAAATTTAATTGGATCATTGGAAATAACATCATCCCCCACTCTGATTGGTTATGATTTTGGGGTGAACCATTGTTAAAATAATAATAATTTAATTGCCAACAAATAACGCGGTTTGACATTTACTTGGTTAAAAACTTACAATTGATACCCTACTTGTTAAGGTATTATAAAAAAACCATTTTGAAGCATTGTTATTGTTGGAGAGATTTATTTGAGTAGAATTAAATATCTAATATAAAAATTGATCTGATTCATAATATGTACTCAAAAGCCTAAACAAATAATAGGAAATGATTAAATATTGTTTCAATGATCCTGAGTTGCCTACTTTAGTTCATCAATTTCGTGGCATGGTCAAAACGAGTTTCAATATATTAAAATTATATTTTCTCAATGTGTTCTAGTAAAGTCCAATCATCGAGTTTGTATTTCCTCTGTGTAAATTTCAATGCTATTGACTGAAGCAAAATATATGACGTTCTGTTTTATTCACAGTTAAACGCATATTTAACATGAAATTTCAGACAGTAACATCGCAGAACCAGAGCGTGGCTTTAAAACACCCCAGTGCGTAATTTCCCATAAAGTTCCTGGAATCATTAGGGGATGATACGGGTAATGTGTGATGCAGGCAAGGGTCAGAATAGAGAAGGGGGGTAAGGCAGAAGTGGGACGGGTGACTCTTGACCCATATGGCACGGGGAGGAGTTAGCACATGCGATGTATAATAATTGTTAGTTAACGTCATCATATAATCGTTATTAGTCAAAACTTGGAATGTAAATACGTATTTAAATGCACTAAATTTGTGTATTTAATGCATACCTACCTACTTACTTATAGATGTATATATATATATATATAAATATATATATATATATATATATATATATATATATATATATATATATATATATATATATATATATATATATATATATATATATATAATATATATATATATATATGTAAAACATTAAGGTAAAATGGATAAATAAAAATCTGTACAAATTATGGAAAATAAAGGTTAAGAAATACAGTTCATCATTAATTCTACTACCTCTCACGGTGTTAAAACAAGATTAAATAATTAGGAAATAAGTATTTCTGTTTTTTTTAATAATACTCAACAATTTTTTAATTGCGTTTGTTTATAATACCAATGAATTTCTTATAAAACTGTTATTATCACGGGATACAACTTGATTTGGAAAAGAAAAAAATTTAGTTGCTTTAATTCACGTCAGTTCCAAATTTGAAAAGTTCACACGTACATTCTTAGAACGGAAAATATTTACAGTTATTATTATTAATATTTATCCTAATTGCAAGACACGAGTAAGGTTGAAACTGGAAGGTAAATATAGAGAATAATTTGGTTTTCCATTAAACAAAAATCATTAAAACCGAAATATACAAAGTAATTGAGTTTCGATATAAAAGCTTTCATCACAGAGTTAGTAAAATCCAATTTTTTTTTTCTCGGAAAATTCTGTCGCTCTTTTTCATAATCTGTTTTCCTTATTGAGCAATTTGTCGACAAATATGCAACAAACAAGGTGGGATGTTGTCTTAGTTTCGCACGGTTAACCTACTGCCGGGCGCGCTGTTGTGAGGCACTGAGTGCGATATCTCAAAATTCAGCTTTTTTCGTCAAAATGTTTATCAACTAAATGTGGAAAGTGATTATTCCAGAAGGGTAAAGTTATTTTGTTAGATTCACATATATTTCAACAGTCATTGAATCCAACGTACTACAGTAACAGAAAAGGAAGAAACAACATATTTGATTAGCATCAAAATTACAAAAATGCAACACCATCAAATGTTTTGAAAAGTATAGTATTTTTTTAAAATGCTTCCATCTCTGTAGAAATGTCTCTAGCTGCTTGTTTAGGACCTGGGAAAACTTTTATCATATTCTTAGGTGTCACACGCGCCTGTGATGCTACTAGTTTGCTGCGCCAAATCGTTTCCAAATCTTCACCAATGAAAAACCTACAATCGTCATCTGATTCAAAACTAGCTGTTGTGTCCATAGCATCCTCAGCTTCTGAAAAAACGGTGAATTGCGGGACCGGGCGCACGCTTCACCCAGTGCGGCACTTCGCAATCTCTCACTTTCTAACTAGATTTTAACTGACTGGTGACGGTGATGCGAGTGCAGATAGTGTGCGTAGAGTGGAAATATAATGAACCGAGACATTTCGTCCATTACTTCTCCTCAAAAACTGCAAAAAGGTGGACTTGCCACACACAGTGCGGCCAAGCGCCCGGCGGTAGGTTTAATTAATATTACGTCTTTTTTTCGGTCATTCTAAAAAAAAAAAAAAAAAAAAATCTGTGGTCTTATATACAGTTATTATTTCATTTAATATAAAGTCACTCAATGGCTCATTGTAGAAATAACGTTGCAGACTGCACATATTTTCATTGATTTAAGATATACAGACAGATTCACAGATGTTTAGCTGTCCATTCTAGAGCTTTTGACTGCTTTAAATAAACAGATAGCATTCATTCATAATTTACGTAGGTTCAATTTAATTCGAAAAATGGTTCATTTTAATGATTATTTATGTATATATATATTATTCATTTATTATAAATTATTTTATGTCTAGACATATTGTTGTATATCAGGTGTTTATTGCAGGGTTGCTAGTTATACATTCAACATGGCGATAAAAAGAAACCTACCTACGCAATTTGCTTAAAAATTGTTACGAGATGACTAAAACTTTCAAAATACTTACTCAAAAAGCAGAAAAGCGTAAAAAAATCATATTGGCTTTAGGTGAGCACCTACTTAGAAATACTCTTGGCTAGGTGGTAAATTATTAGAATGCTGACACCCAATTAGTGAGTATTTTGGCATTGTATTACCTTAATTATGGTGAGGAATACGGCAGATCTAGGCGGCTAGGAGAGGTTAGGTTTGACGGTTTCTGCCATGAAACAAACATTTTGCTAGTTGCGTGCCATAATCATAAACAAGATGGGGAAAAAAACCTTCACAATAATTAGTCATTTCAGAAATAGTTTTTTTTTGTTTTCAGTGATTGGGTTGAAAAATAAACTCCGGACAGCTATTTCGTTAGTATGTTTTTATCTTTAACATTTTAATTCATCAAATATACAATAAAATGAATGTGCTTTTTGATTAAATGTGCGTTTTTCCCGTATTGCTTTTGAACGTATGAACATTGAACTGTGACCCTGCCAAATATACTCGTAGTCGAATAATTCGTATGCTGTTTTTACTTTATTCGCACCTATTTTAAATGTTGACGTTGCTTTGAAATTTGGTAGTTGAGAATTATATTTAATACAAGTTGTGAATGTACATACAATACACTTACACATAAGCGATGAAAATATTTGAATTATCGGATGAATATTTTTTTAAATTGAAGACATTACCGACGGTATATTATTACATCTGCAATTTGGAATAACGAAAAGTCGAACTCAAGTTGTACCGTGAGGGTATCCAGGGTGATACTGAAATACAAGGTAATGACTCTGAAGTTTAAAAAAAAAAAAAAAAATCCTAGGAATGTTCCTATGTAAGTATTTCACTCTACGAATACTAATGTCACACACTCTATGTCATATAAGAAAAGTTATAAGATTACTTTCTCCAGCAAAGGGTTTCGTAAGAATGCCTTATTAAAATCGTCTAACTTCGAATTGGCGCACATATTGTTTACTATTGAAAATTTTAATTTTCTGCCCTGATTTGGAAGTCCCTGGCTTATAACGTCCGACCTAATAAATAACAATAGGTCTGCTGCGGAACAGGGTGACCAAAAAGTGCTGAGCAAATAAACCAATTACCTTATTTGTTTACAATGTGTCGGAAGGCGGCTAAGTAGAGGACCCCGCGGAAAGAGTGGGGTCTGCAACCATCACCTTGCTTGGAAATAAATAATAGTTTGTCAAGTCAAATCAGTATAAAGATGGAAATGGATCGCGGAAACCTTTTTAAATTTTTTTTTAAAGTGAATACCGCACAAAAGTTCCAACTGCTCCCAACCGTCTAAAGTCAGTGAAACTATGGCATCGCCAATTTGGGTATTTTGTAAGGTGGTGGGGAGGGGAAGGATCTAAAGAAGAGGAAGGTTGGTAAGTACCTGGATTTTCAGATCTGGTCACTGAACATGGCTAAAGCTATTTCAAGCAACGTTTTTATTCTGAACAGTCTCTTTCGCCAGGGCGATACTCGGAATATCCACACCAGTCTGGTATTGCAATGTTTTGTAGTAATTTTTCAGAAGCCTTCGATAGTTTGGTTGCCTTTCTTGTTACACCTTCATCAATAATACACACAAACAATACATAAATATTGAATCTATTTAACAAAATTAATAAATGTAACAAATTAGTATTGTAATTATTATTTTTTTACAAAACTAACTGATTTTGGATACAACCATGCTTTTCCAAGACAAATATAAGTAACTAACCATCACGCCGTTTCCTCGCAGGGGTAGGCGGATAGGCTGCACCGCCTCACAACTCTGTCTTGGCACGCACTCCTTGCTTCATTCACATTTATAGGTACTATTCTGACTCTTGAAATGAACTGACTCAAGTATTTGATTCACTTGATCGTGCCATGTCTTTCTCCTGACTTACTGACTTCTTCCACCATTCACTTATGCGTTATATATTCTCCTTACACTCCTTTCTTCATTTATCCGATCTGTTCAAATCATCTAAGCGTCCCTTTGTTAATCTTATTCATTACACTTACATCAGCCTCAAACATGGTTTTAGCACACATACGCCTCAGGGGTTTCACTTGTATAGCTTTCAGTCTACTTTCTTCCTTTCTTTACCAGTTCCGTGCTTCACGGCAGGGTTGGTATCAGTACCCTTTTGTGGACTGCTTGCCTCGCTTCTTTCGACATATTTATATTAGTGACTACGGCATTCAGTCTTCCGTTAATAGAGTTTTCTACATTTGCCCCTTTTTAAACATTTATATCCAAGACAATAAAAGGCCTAAATAAAAAATAAAGTTAATGAAAAGCGTTGTAGAAATACTGTTTTAAAATTGTGGTCTAACCTACTGGAACAAAAAAAAACAGATAACTGAAGAGATAACTGAGATAACTGAAAAGGAAGAGGAAGAAAAACTCGAGGATTTACCAAAAATAGATTTAGTTTGGGCCTATACTTACTTGAAAAATAAATCCCCAAAATGTTATCTTCGTGTATTGATGCTAATTAAATCAGACTTATGAATAAAAAGTAGTTTGTGAAAACGCACAATTTTAAATCAACATTTGAGTAAATTTATAACTACGTATTTTGCCACTCGGCCTTTCTCACAGAAAATACAAGAAGTGAATAATACTTTATGTACAAATTTAAAAGATTGCCCACACCACCTATAATAATACACGGTCGGCATTGAAAAGGTTGCGGTATTGTTTTGTCGGGCAGTTATGAAAGGCAGGAGGTGCCACATCTCTTGTTTCTGCCGGGAACAAATAATATCACCATAAACCCACCCACTACCCTAAACACCCCTAGGCTCGCTTTTTCTAGTTTTTTTTCCGTCTATGGCGCCTCATAACTGGACCTGTCTTTCTTGAGCTAATGAGCCCCGATCTAATAGAATTGCATTTCTATGGAATTACTATTCATAATTGCTTTTTTAATAGATGCAGTGGAAATGTAAAACATGAATCTGTCTGTAAAACAAAGTTATTGTGCAATCATTATCAACGTCATAGAGTTGATTTTATTACTTGGAGTTAAATTATGTGTGATTTGTTTTTTTTTTGTTTTTGACCCACATTATTTATTTATGAAGTTTGGTGTTTTTTTTGTATTTTTGTACTAACCTGTTCCACAAAAAGGGTTTTAATGATCACGACAATAGAGTTGTTTTTTTTTATAATACGCTAAACAACCAAATACCGTTTCATAAGAACAAAAAGTTGTGGCTGCAATTTCTGTGCATATATGTAGGTTTATTATGAATTATGACAACCGTAAAACCATTTATTTGACACACCATATAACGCTGATGTAAACAAAAAGATGACATTGAACAATAAAGAACATGAGCCACCTTGTTCAAATAATTCATGAACTTCTAACTGTTTAGTATATATTCTATGTAAATATTCATATTACTATAAATTTATTGCAAAATCATATTTCTTTAAGTGAGTAAAACAAGGTAATTTGTGCTTATTTTAATCTGTGAAGCAAGACCATAAATTCAGATTTTTAACGCTTTGTAAAAAAGTCGCATTACATCAAAATAATTTTTAATTGATTTTTAAATTTTTGGTTCAATTATAATTCTTTGCACCTTATCAAATGTACAAAACACACACTGAAATACGTTTATTTTTATTCCTAGAAACATATTGGTGAAACAAATAAATTTAAAAAAAAAACAGTTAAAAATAAATGACATCTCCACAAACGGTGTAGATGACTAACAATAACACAATTACAACATCATTATTGACATAACATAGTTCCAGAAGCAGTGGAACCAAAAAAAACATCTAATGAATGACCTAACAAAATCGTTTGCAAAGATACCAAGAAGAGAACACAACGACGCCCTTAGTACTATTCAAATTTTTAAGTGCTATAAATAGTATTTCAAAGAAAAAAATCGCATAAAAGACTTTGAGTCTTCCCAGACATATATTATATATTCAACACGTGCTACATTTTAGTTAATTAAAGTTTCTACCTGTGAAAAAAAATAATTAAATACAATATAAAATAGTTTTTATGAGAATTTCATAGAAAGGTTACCTTTTATATAATCAAAACAATAGAATCTGTACCTTTTGGGTTATAATTTCCGCTTCTCAACACCGGATGTGATTCGGGGAATAAACGCAACAAAAACCTGATTATTTTCGGATGTGGCAACTTCACAACTAGCGTTTTAGCCATTTAACTCACTCATTCTGAAACACAACATTATATAAATCATGGCGATAAAGCAATCATGTCAGCACCCACATGATCAGAAACGTTTTTTTTTAAGTTATTGCTGTACTTTAGCCACTTGGAAATTTAATTAGAATAGAAGAAAAAATAAATTACATTCTGGTTTCCGAAAGACTGATAGGCTAAGCTTACTGTAGATTAAAAGTATACCTTGTCTATCGAGAAGAAATCACCTTTAAACACAAATTAAAGGAAGTCATTGTTGACGCTAAGTAAAAATTTTATATTTTAGCGTTTTTGGTTCACGTTAAATATTAATGTTTTCTTTTCCTTGTTTTGTTAAATCGTAAAAACATGTTTTTCTCAAGTATGAAACGCTTTCATCGATTATCCTTAACAGATTGACGAATATTTTTGATAGAATGTTTTACTCTAGACATTTAATTGGTGTTAATGGCTCAATTTATTTAATAAAGAGTCTAAATATAAACCTTTGTAGCTAAAATAATAACAACCGACAAGATTTGAAACAAATGAATGTTGCTTCATGAACGCAACAATATGTTTTGTGAAAAAATGCTCTAAATAGTATCATTTTTTCTGAATCATATTATGAAACTCAACAATCCACAGTCGTGGTCTTCAAACTGCTAGAAGTCAGAAATTCAATTGATTATCAGTTATTCTTACTAGTTTAAAGTTAGCCCTTTTGAGGTAAAACTCACACTTAAGTAAAGTACGCGTCGTACAGTTAGTTTGGCATTTATCCAGTTTTCTTCTAAATGAATGATCTTTATCTAAAAAAACTGCTAATCGTGAAACAAATTCGGAACATTTCATAATGTCATATTTCCTGCTCTAGTAGTTAACAAGGAAACCTATTTTGACGCAATCATTTTGGTCACATCATTATATTTGAAACCGTGGAGTTCTTCAACGTCGTTACACGAATAATGGCAAACCGTTCGCAGCTATTAGTAAAACAAGGCAAAGACATAGAAATACCATAACAGTGTTGGACATTAGGGAGGACCGGCCGTTGAAACGTTTTTTGGAATCTGCCTTCGTCAGGGGTCTCAAAAATTAACTATTCGAAAACTGACAACGTTAAAAAATATCATAATACTTTTAATTTGGTAGGTGTAGGTGCCAGTGGCCAATAGCATGAATTATTTTATTCGACTAATTCCAAGTTCAATAATTGTCTCAGGACTAAACTACATTTATATCATATATACCACCCTCCGCGCCCAACTTTTGAGTAGAGATTGTGAATATCTGAAATGGACTGTCGCTGTGGTTCCAGTTACTATATTCATTTATTTTATGGTGAATAATCACACAAAAGTTCCAACTGCTTCCAACCGTCTGAAGCCAGTGGGACTATAGCCTCCCCAATCGAGATGTTTTGTGAGGCTTAAGGTAGACGGGATGTGAAGAAGAAAGTTAGGAAGTACCTGGCTATTCAGATAGAACTGATCACCAAAAAACGGCTAAAGCTATTTGAAGCAACGTTTCGCTTCTGAATAATGGTATTTTACCAGAGCGATACTGAGGACCTTCTGAGTTTGTCACACTAAAATAGCACGGGAGAAAAAAAACATATCACGCAATAAAAATTGTTTTTATTTCACCATTTGGCTTAAATTTGTAAGCATTATCAAATTTCATAAATCATCAAGACCAACTGGACAAACTAAACTATTCCATTTGTTCGTAAGCAAAACTAATACAAGGATTAAATTTTCCAATAATTTCACGTACCTACGAGTACATGTGCGCAATAAAAATAACTTATTAACTTTATATATATTTTTTAAATTAGCTAAGCTACTGAAATATTAAGCTGAGGTCCAGAGTACGTTTAGGTACTGATTGGTGTTACCAGTTTAGTAATATCCTATAGTTATACGACCTTGTAAAGAAAAAATCTCTCGGCTCCATCTTCTCTTTTCTTTTTCTCTTCGTAATATTTTGATTGTTATTTTTACATTTTTATATAATAAATAAATATAACTTTGACCTATATATTTTTGTTCCTTAATTTTTTTAGCTTGTCTTTCAACTGTTTATTTTGTTTGTGTATTACGCAAAAAAAGCTGTTCTTCATTCTATTTTATTTTTAGTAAACGCAAAATCACTCTTATTGTTCCATATTTAGAAATATATAGCCTAAAACCATTGAATTTAAAAATTCAAATAGTCATTCGCAACTTTTGAGGTCACTGAGAGAACGATATCTAAAAAAAATCATGAGTTGACAGCCCACCCTATTTGATATTGGTTCTCGGTGGTTAGATGGCCTGGGATGGATGGATGGGGGTGATATTTTTTCACCCTTTCGGCTTTTTGTAAAATAAACAACGAGCTGATAATGGACCTAAAATAAACGTTGGTAATGGCCGCAATCAGAGGGGACGGGGTTGATGATAAAACCCAAAATGTCTACGTTTTACATAATTTAACAGTCGTCGTTTACCTACTATCCACCAAACGACTAAACGAACATTAAGTCCAGGGAATTTTAAAGACTTAATAAAGTCAATAAACAGGTTAAATAGATATTAAACCCACAACAAAACATTATAATATTAAATATGGCCTGTAATAATTTTAAACGGAATATAATAGTGAAATGTTGGGTTTTGTGTCTGACCACCCGTTGAAGTATTTGTCTCAATTCTGACCCAAGAACATAATTTTCTTTTAATATTAATAATTTACTTAAATCATATATATTTATCATTGCTGGTTTTTTTTTATCATTGCAGAACTAACTAACTTACAAAATGAAAAAATAAAAATAACGTAAAAATAGTAATAAATAACAAACAACAAAAATTAAATCGTTTTCCATAAATTGTCATTTCGATTGAAAAAGCGCTCTTGAAGTCGTATTGGCTATCCAGGTTAAATAGTTTGTCCTTTATTGATGTGAGTAAGATTTTTACAAAGAGTTTTAAAATCATTGTCGCCAGGGAGATTGGTCAGTAATTTTGTGAAATCGATGCATCCAGTTGATTGAATTCAGAATTTGGTATGAATATTGTTTGACCCATATCCGTCGGCATGTGTGTAGAGTTTATCTCCAGCGTACCTTATATGCCCTATACTTGTGGCGTTGTACCCCCGTCCCCCATACCCACCCTGTGGTTGTCTTCCCTAGGGCGATTTGCTTAATCGCGATTGCAACCATTTCAGGAGTAACACTCATGAGTAAATCATCACTGGCCGCAGGTCGACACAGTATTATACTCGTAGATGCTTTCGTGGTGTTTCCATGATCCTCGCCGCTTAGAGAAAAGAATTTTCTAAACTCGTTGACTGTGTTTTCATTCCCCATGATATTGTTGACGCACAGTGCAACTTTGCTCTTAGATTTTAGTACGCGAAAAATTTTCTGAAGTCTTTGTTGTGTGGAAACTATGCGTTTTTTTTTAATTTTAAATGGGGCGTTAAAGAGGTTGACCGCAGGTGTCCCATGACAGAAATACTGGATGTATTGACGGCAGATATACTAGTCTGTAGGTAACAACCAGGCTTCCTGCAATACTAAAACGTCATTACAACTACATAAGTGCTCTGTGACTCTCTCTTGGTGCTTGGGTGATTTGTTTTTTGAAATTATTTTGAATCGTTCGTTTGCGTTGTCAGCATTTGGTAAATATATTTTCTCGCAACCGAGACGCGATTCATCAGTTTATCGTATCTTGATTCGGAGCTTCCTATTTTGAATGCTCGATATTTGATTTAAGTCACGTGCAACAACTGCATCGATATCATTTCGCTTAAGAAAATAAATAACATCTTCGTACGATGAGGTGCCTTCGTGTTTTTTTGTACCTTTTTTATTTTAAATTATGAAATTTAATTTTTATACCTAGATTCAACCTCCACTGCGTATAAGTAATTTTATTTTAATTAGCTTCAGACTAGCACACCTCCAGTTAAGTGTCTGCCTCCTGCGTGCGGCTGCAGGGTTCGTGTTAGCGGCATTGGCTCGTCATAGATGACGGGCCGAGGTGTTAACAGGCCCCCCGGCTGTAGCAGCCAGACTGAACCACGGCGCACGCTCTAAGCTCTAATACAATACTAATCGGCGTTAATCTAAGGATAGTGAAATCCGTTCAAAGCTTACAAGAAGCTTGTCGTGAATTGTGGTAACTTCTTATCATTTTCTGTTTTCTCACATGACTTTGAATTTCTGACTAGAAATTATATTATATTTATCTTCGCATGTTTGCAGTTATGATTGCTAGATAGGGTCTCTCAGTATCACATTTCTGATTCGAAACGTACTTGAAATTGTTTTAGTTGTGTTTGGTGACCAAATCTGAACCAAACTAGATGCTTTTTAACCTTCCTTTTACACATCTCCTTTTCACGCCATTCAGTCTCACAACATACCTCATAGGAGATGCCATAGTAACTGCCCAAAGCCAGTGGGACTATGGTATACACATTGGGTATGTTGCGAGGCTGAAGGGAGAGAAGAGAAAGGAGATGGGGAAGAGTAAAGTTGGGAAATATCTGGCTATTCAGATCTGGTCCCCAAACACGACTGAAGCTATTTCAAGCGACGTTTCGATTCTGAATGGTGGTATTTCACTAGCGTGGTACGAGTATTTACCACTTTGGAACGTGCCGCATATATATGCCATATATTATTTTTATATTAATTAAATGTGAAATAATACATTTTAGGTAGTTAAATAAAATTTATTTACGCACGCCGGGATTTGTATCCGTGACCTCTAGGTTCTGAGTATGTATTAAACAAAATTTTATGTTAATTAAATGCGAAATAATACATGCCGATTAAATAAAGTTTATTTTAGCGCGCCAGGATTCGAACCGCTCGATCACGGAGGTCATAACTCAAGTAAATGGTGAATAAAAATATATGTGTGGGTTATGTGCTGATATATTCACGTAATAATAATACCCAGCTTTGAACGGAAGGCTAATGAATCGAAATAGTACCTATTTAACAAACAAAAAAATATTGTTAGTTTCATCAACATTGTGTAAAATTCGATAATATGCTAATTTATATTTTGGTCATACACAAAACCATGAGTACGCCGCACTTTAATGCTCCAATATCGCATTTGGTTCGCCTGAACCAAGATCACAGGTTTTGGTTTTTACGATACGGTTGTGTAATTTTTCGTTTTGATCTAACATCGCCTACCGAAAGAATCATATTATTATTTATTTCAGTAGTTAAATCAAATGTGATGTGACCATCACAGTGTTTTCGTTTTAACTGTAGGTTTTTTCAATAATTATTATTAGGCTCAGTTTTAACTCACTGCCAAATAACTATGTACTTAAATAAGTTGATTTTTTTACAATATTCGGGAATTGCACCCCTAACCTCCCGACTCAAAGCCGAATGTGAAAACTACTTCGTTATGGGGGCCATAGCCTCTTCTAAAGCGCGAATGGAACATCTACCCAATTCAGAGGGAAATTCATGCAGAAAATTGGTTGTGTGAAAATGTTTTTTTTAATAGTTCTTTTTTCGTATTTATTAACAACTTTATTTCTAAAACTGCATAATAGAAATGATGTCTGTCTAGTAATGAACTATACTTCATTATAGTGTAAAAATCAACAAAAGTTTATAGAGGAAGTCAGCAGGAATCAGTTCAATCAGCCGGATATAACACTAATTGCTTTTCTTTAAAAGTACGATGGAGAAAAAATAACATGATAGACTAATTTGAGTTAAGATTGAACCCTTGACGGGGAGATTGAAGCAAAATCTCGATGATCGGTCGATGACTTTTAATATATCATGATTATTACCAAATTGGTCAATTTAAAAATGTAAGCCCTCTTAGCATCATAATAATGAAATTGGACAAAAGATTATAAAGAAATGAAGTAAAATGAATATTAAAAATAAAAGATTATCTATAATACTAGTTGTTACCCGTGAAAAATCACGGAATGTCAACTTGATTTTCCAATAAAAAAATGTTTGTTGATTTAATCCACCAATTTCAAATATAAAAATAATGTTTGTTAAAATACATTACATATAGGGTAGGTACTTTATTAGTTAGGTAGGGATTTGAAAAGATTTATTATAAATTTGGTAATTTTAGTTAACATAAATAGTGAACTGGTTTCCGTACCTGACTTTTATTGTGTTTTTGTCGATTTACTTTCAACTAGATATGGTCGATATTCCTGTCCCGGTTAAAAAAACCGGTTCCAAGCCGGCCGTCGATATAATTTCTGTGAGGAACCGGTTCCTTTTTTTGGAAAATAAAAATCTATTTATTTGTCGAAGGAACCGTTTTCTTTGTTGATTTGCTAGTACGTTTTTGGGGAGGAACTTTTGTTGTTTTGCTAGTACTTATTGATTTAAAATCTCTACCGACTAGTACTTTTTTTTGTGAGGAACTTTTGTCGATTTGCTAGTACTTTTCGATTTGAATATAAAAATCTCCTTCGTGGAACTTTTCTGGCACCAAGAACCGGTTCCAAAAAGAACTGAATAAATAACCCGTTCCTCGCCAGTCACCGCTAACTGGAACCGCAGGAACACCCAATTCTGAAATCGACCATCTCTACTTTCAACTACCATCAGATCTAATATGTATGTGTGGGGAGTAAAAGTTACCTTGCGATTATCGATTTCTGTCCCATTCAGTGTCTGTCGTTGTGACTTGTTTAATTGTAAGATTTTTTTTCGGATAGCAACTAAAACAAAAACCCAGGTATGTTTACTTCTTATTATCGTACATCAGAAATAAAATAATCTAACGTGAACATTTAAAAAAATATGAATTAATGAATCTAAATGTTGTTTTAATGGAAAGTCGGAAGGATCATAGGTCGGGATTTTAACGGAATTTCGAACTAAAAATATAAACTTTGACCTCTGAATTTTTAATAAAACATAATGTCCAAGTAAAATTGTATCGCTATGCAAGACCGTTCGCGAGGTTTCCAAAAAAATACTAAGAATTATTATAATACAGATTCAACTATCGGTCTAACGGGGAGCAATTTCACTTGAAGTCAAACATTGAAATTCTAAACAAATTATGTCTCCAACATTTTGGTTCCGACAACGTATTAATAGGAAAATATGCCACCCTACAAATAAATCTGTAAGGAGAGTTCCTAAAAAAATTGTTGCTTAAAAACTCGAACAAATTCATTTAATTATGTTAACATTCCATCGTACTTTTTTTTATTTTTTATTAAATAAAAAGAATACTTTGTTTTAAAAGCACAGCA
This sequence comes from Drusus annulatus, assembly GCA_022651775.1. Lineage (NCBI taxonomy): Eukaryota > Metazoa > Arthropoda > Insecta > Trichoptera > Limnephilidae > Drusus > Drusus annulatus. The sequence goes on along the minus strand of JAGWCC010000604.1, from coordinate 298,209 downwards.
TTTATTATGATGAAGGCCAACCGGTTTCGCTTGGATCAAGCTTCGTCAGGGCACATATTATAACTGTTATTATATGTTATAAGTTATTATATGTGCCCTGACGAAGCTTGATCCCAGCGAAACCGGTTGGCCTTCATCATAATAAATTCTGTGGTTTTAAAACAAAGTATTCTTTTACTTAATATAATTTCCAACCACCATGTGATTGCTTCTTACGAAAAAAAATATTTTATTTTATTAGGAACACAAACAAAATATTTACAGAAACATGTTTAAAGTATTATCAAATAAAAAGATGAGTGTAAATATTTCAAATTAATGTGTTAGCAGCATACATTATAATATTGTAATTAAAAAAGTATAATAGACAAACGCTGTACTACGCGCAACATTGTGCCTAGGTAATTGACACCTGATGCACAAAACAATAATGATATGGTGGCCAAACAAATAAAATATAATTATCAAAAACAATGTTGCAGGCAAATGACACAAAATTATTTTTGTTTTTCATTGTATTATATTTTTTTAAGTTAATCAATTTTATTATGCATATTATGTTTATGTAAAAAAATCATAGATATGGCTGTTTTTATCATATTTTTAAAGGAATTGAGTGAATTTGAGAAGATATCGATGTTATGAAATTTGCCAATAACATTGTTTAAACGCGACGTTCTTGATACAAAATTAAAATATCCCGTATTATTTACGCGGACATCTGTCCAAATTTCGTCAAAATTAATTTAAAATTCATGGTGACGTTCGGCACAGAATACATGTCCATATTGGCTGGCTGTCGATGGGCGGATTCTGCAAAAAAGGCCCGACACTCGAGACGCCAGACGGAAAAACGAATATTTGGTGCTTGGCAGAAGGGGTACAGTAGATCAGGGGTGATTTAACTAAGGGACAGTATTAATAAAGCGGACAAGTCGTCAAACTTAGTAGGTAAGTAGTTAACGCGTTGGTTGGGGATGCATTTAAACATGAAGACCGTTACCAAAAGCTCGGTTGTTTGCTGTTGGAAAATGATTTCTACGCACCCCTACAGTAAGGTCTTGTGATTGCATTCATGATTTGATATTACGATTTCTGTGCCCTGCTTTTACCTTCTTCACTATGTATATGACTTTTTTAATGATTGGCTTACAATCATTTCTGTCAAGGAAATAACCTAAAATTTGCTTTTTACAATTTTATCACAATATTCTTATACAAGAGAAACAAATATTATGTTTATTTCTTATTATTTTTGTGATCTATATTGAAAGTTCTCATTATACTTGACATAATACAAAATTCATCTGACCTCCAGAAAACTTTTTTAATATTCGTTTGTTGAAGTACGACAGTATATTTTATGTAATAAATTGTTTTTCTTCACTAAATTGATTAACATTACGCCTATTTCATGCCCAAATAATTTGTTTTAATCGATTTCCCCTACCGGTACAACTGACTTCCAGGGATGAAGTCAGTTGTACCACTTTAGCATCTCTTTATAAGTTAATCATGGCTTGATTCGTAACTTTCTTACCTTCAATGCAACTAAAACCAAATATTTAAACTTTAGTATGAAAATGAGAGGTCAGCCAAGGTCCTACCCTGATATTGTTATGCACGCATGTGACGCTACCAGAGAAAACCATTGCAACTGTGAGGCAATCAAACATGCACATAATATTAAGTATCTGGGCATAACAATTGACGATAAGCTTCGTTGGGAATCGCACATAGAAATTTGAACGGAACGTGTTAAAAAATATATTTACTGTCTTAAAAAACTAAGGAATGTACTTGAACTGAAACAGTTGCGTAGTGTATACTTTGCCTTATGTAAAAGCCATATAGGATATAAAATAGCAGGTTGGGGGGGGAGTTGCTATTACCTTGCTAGGTCCTCTTATAAAAATACAAAAAGTAATTTTACAAATTATATTTAGAAAGCCCTTCAGGCACCAAACAACACCACTCTTTCAACTTTTAGGAATCCTCAATATCAGACAGTTATCTTAAAATAGTGTTAAAAATAACTCATTCTTCAAAATCTTAAATGTATATCACATATAATAAAAATACAAAAGCCAAACAACAAGAAAGACTTTTAGTACCTAAATACAATACTGCTTTTGCACAAAGACACCATATGTACATCGCGCCTTACACTTACAACAAACTCCCACCACAGACTGTAGCCATCACCAATATGTATTACTTTAATCAAAACATTACTAAATGGCTAATGAGTAAGGACCGCGTGGAAATTGAAGACCTCCTAAAATAGCACTTGAAATTCTTCACTATGACAAACTAAAACATTGTGTAACAAATATCATCATTTTTTTAATTATTCCTCTTGTACTCACTGTCACTTACATCAAAACAGGTTATTATGACCTAGTAAAGTAGGTAATGTAAAAAAAAATGTAAGAAACAAAAAGTTAATGAATAAAAAATAAAAATAAATTCTTTTTAGACATATCAACTTAACAGCCTAGCGTTGAGCATAAGTATTTTGTCTCACAATGCGTATAACCACGATGCAGGTAAAATAATATTGGTACAATTTTCTCCGATCTACCTTATACGGTTGAGTTATCTGTAGGAGCTTTTAAAAACAAACTACACAAGGTTTGAATATTTATTAATTCTAATTAACATTTTTACTATAACCTCAAATGTTTGTAACTGAAGCTCTCGAGATAACTATTTTTTTTAATTTTTTTTTATTCTTTATTCTTATTAAGAAATATAAAAAATAAGGGTTCAGTCCAAATCTGTCTCGCTAGGATAATTCAAAGTAATATTTTGGTATGGATAACATCTTAAACGGTCTTATCATTGTTTATAGGTTAAAATAACAAAATTCTATGAAACATTATTATTTTTGGGTAAAAATTACAATATTAAAATTTTGACGAGAAAAAAAGTGATTACAAAATATTGACTGCGAAAGTAGAAAAGGACTATTAAAATAATGTTTTTAAATTACAGGGAATCAGAAATGTTCTAAAATTGGTATTCTTCAAAAATTGACAATGTTTTATTCATGAAAACTTGATTGATCCAAAAATCGTTGCAAACAACACCCTTAATGCGAAAACCCTAAAAAACATGAGATCCATTTTTTAGATTTAAATTTATTTCCAAAATAAGTTATTATAAAAGTAAATACGGAAATTGTTAAAATAATATAGGTCGATCATTTATTACTACACGTCGGGGAATAAAAACACTTCTAGCTGTGATCTTTGACGCCGGAAACCTACCTAGTCTAGCAATGGAAGCCTTTTGCGACCGATCAATACATATTATTATCTTTTTTTAATAGACGTCGGTTGTTTAAACCTTTAAAACAATCGCTATTACTACCATAAATAATATGCCTTTAGAAAAAACCTTCGAAATGCGAACAAATCAAATTGATCCCTTCGATTTTTAAAACGTGTTATCTGGATCAATTTTGTCTATGGTCGAAAATGGGGTAAAAAAGGTCGTAAATAATAATAATCATAAAAAAAACTAATCGCAGGCCGTGCAATGGAAATATTGCAGACTCGGCGATGAGGTAACGCGTGATGTTGGTTGTGTTGCAAGAAAATATAATAAAATATTTTGTTTATGAATGAAGAGTATCCATTTTTTATTACAAAGAATGTTGTAAAAAGAATATCGCAAAGAATGTTGAGACGAATATAGTACAAACACATGTGCATTGCTCGCATAAATCATGTTTTAAACTGGTTTTTCGACTTTAGAAAAGGAAATTCAAGGGTTTTTTATTTCAATTTATACAAGAATAAAGTTTCGGTTATTTCAGTTTTTGCCGAACGAATAAAAAGAACACACTGTAAAATCTTTACAAACTGTTCAAAAATTCAAAATAACAATAAGTAGGCCGTAAGCAAGACAAAAGGCAGTTTCTCACTGACTTTTCGCAGGGACATCTCTGTCGGAAGTGTATAAATTTGCACCAATACACACAATGTTATGTTTGGGTTATTTTGGTTTACTATAATTGCTCGACCAATGTACGAGTACATATAATCTGATTGGTTTCTCCGCCGTTTAATCATTTATTAGATTCAAAATATCAAAACCAAACAAATATAGTATTACCAGTATAAAATGCAATTGCGCAAAAGTGTTGAGACCTTACGACCACTTAACCAGACTTAAATCTGTTCTACATTTAGAATAAATCACAAATATTATGTCACTTGATCTTTAACACTTAACTTTAGCGCTTAGAACTCTTTTCTGTCTTTAAACAATGGTTTATCACTCTGGAACAGTGACATGCAGTGCGACAGTAACAATTTGATAAATAAGGAGTAGGTACTACATTTTTGTTATGTTATGCATGTTTTTACTGGTTTGAACTGATGTTTTTTTTAAGATGCTCATTCCGAAACACCTCATTTCCTAATGCAGTATCTAGATCAGACTGAGCAAATAGTGACCGGGACAGACGAAGGAGGGGGGGTGGCGGGCGCGGCGAGGTAGGTATCCCCACACATAGGAGGTAGGTACCCTGTAATTGGATTAGAGGCGGCAAGTGTGTGGTGTGTTTATTTAGGAGCGGAGACTTGCGGCGGATTCAGTAACTACCTAATTGTAGTCTGGCACGTGACTACTTTTGGCGGGTAACTGCGAGAAACGTCAGATTGTTGAAAAAAAATTATCGATGGGAAATATACTGGGCTGGTCTACGAACTTTTATGTGCAGATGGCTGAAAGAGCAACGAAAGAATGAACTTTTCTGCAAACTAACAACATATTTAAAGCAGGTTTAAGTAAAGTTATGTTTAATTATGGCACTGTATAGTACCTACAGATAAGATGATATTTTACATTGTGAAATAAAGATTTCAAATATATTTTTTTTTTATTAGACGATTCTAAGGCATTACAGAAAACTACTGCTCGCGATGTATTGATCAATTTGCAGTCGGCCAAAGAAAGAAATAAACAAATTTCTGCACCATTTCTTTAATCAGTAGATTTTTTGTATCCACAAAATCTGCACCTACTGCAAAGTTCAGCGTGTCAATTTGTGCGAAGATATGGCATAGAAAGATCTAACACGCACAATGGCGTGTATCAGTACGCAATACATTGATAATGTTCTATAAGTAAAATTATTTATTTTTCATTCAATATGTCAAACCACAAAGTGATTGCTTTATACTGCATAAACAAGTGTGTAGTTCTATACGTATAGACCTATCAACACCCTTTGCTTCTTTTTGTTCTCCGGATTATGTCGTATTTGTACTATTTTTGATTTATAATCCATTCAATAATTTACTCTGTAATATCAGGGTAGGATCAAGAAAGGGACGCTTAGATGGCTTGGGCATGTAGAGCGAATGAACGAAGGAAGGAGTGTGAAAAGAATATACGATGCGAAAGTGAATGGAAGAAAAAGTCGAGGCCGCCCGAAGAAGACATGGCATGATTAAGTGAATCAAGTACTTGAATCAGGCCATGTGAAGAGTCAGAATAACAGAACAGTATGTATGAGACGATGTATGAATGTGAATGCAGCAAGGAGTGTCTGCCAAGACAGAGTTGTACGGTCCGAAAACGGCGTGATGGTTAGTTAGTAAGTTATATTTTCGAATCCAGACGAGTAATAAAGTACCTACCGATAATAATATGTTTTGCAAGACGATTATTTTTATTCTATTTTTGAAATATTTAATATACAAATGAGCTAGCCAAGTTAACGTCAAGATTATTAATCTGACTGCTCATTTTTTGTTATAAAAAAAGCAATAATACTTACTTTCGTTTATAAAATAAAATGTTGTACAAACTAAATTGGTAACGTTTAAAAAAATAATGTTTAATAACTTCTCAGGTACCCCCTTTCTGCTTCATTAACATGTAATTCACAAAATTAATAAAAATTTGGCATAGGTTTGGGGAAATAATTTGGTTTCATAACTACAACTTGTAAATGAAATAAGAAAAAAAATTTTGACTTTTCCATCTACACCCTATATATAATAAATATTTATATAAATACCTTTACCTCCCTAGAGTAAATATATATCATAATTTGGTTTATTATAATTGACTCTTAATAATTTATACTATTTATCATTGGTGGTATAAAAATAAATATTGACCTTTAGTAACCTGGCAGACTATAATCTGGCAATCAATGAAATTTACCCTTGTTATCTATAACAAACAGATTTTAGGCGCGGGATCAATAAAGCATGGCGCCTGGATGAAAAAAATGACGGAGAATGTACCCAAAATATTTTCAATGTATTTGTTAATAATATACATACTTAAGAATGGAAATTTGGTTACTGTTTTTGATCTGAGATATAAACATCTAGATATATTTTGAATGAGACACTCCATGAGAGTTCACCTATATGCATGGTGTTAAATCAGGGGACCCCTCGGAGTCCTGGAGCCCGAGGGTTCAAAGTCGATATGCCGTGTCTTTGACGATTTTCCTCAATTCCAAGATCGTCGTGAATGTAATTTTAGTTGTCATAAGAGTTATCTATAAACAATCGGCAGAGGTTGTAAGATACCTAAAAATTTCATTATTAGGATAATTCGGTGCTTAACAGAGCGCGAAGATAAGACCATTATTTGTTTCACAGTACCTAAAAAAGATCATTTAAAAATGTTCACATACCTTCAGGTTTGAGATTATCTTCCATCGGAAAGCGACAATAAGGGGGAGGTGGTGTTTCTGAAACAAGAAAAAACACAAAATTAGTATTAATAACAAAATAAGCAAATGCTGTTTGAAATAGACAGTACGAAAACAGTGTGTAATATAATTATTGTGAAAGATGAATACATGATGAGTTTGTATTTGAGAAGTATGTTTCCAAGAGATGGAAAGGAGACAGAATGGTGAATGCAGAAAACTCCACTAATAAAAAAATAAATAAAGGGTAGCTAGCAGTCCACAATAAAGTACTGATTCCAACCCTGATGTGTGGCAGTGAGGCACGGAACTGGCAGATGAGAGTTAAAAGTAAACTCAATGCTGTAGAAATGAGATTCCTGAGGCGTATGTGTAGTAAAACCATGTATGACCGTGTAAAAAATGTGGAGATCCGGAAAGAATGCAAGGCTGATGTAAGCGTAATGAATAGGATTAAGAGACACCTAGATGGTTTTTGGACACGTAGAGCGGTTGAACGAACGTGAAAAAAGGAGCGTAAGGTTTATAATATACATAAGTGGATAGAATAAGAAGATGGGGACGCCCGAGGAAAACATGGCACGATCAACTTAATCAAATATTTCAGTCGGGCCATGTTAAGAGTTAGAATACTATAAGTACTAAATAAGTAATAAATGTACTTTACGTCAACTATAATAATAGGCAGCATAGGTACCTACTGAACCTATTGAACGTAATTATATAAGTAATAACGGCTTATCACAAATTAATTTGTACTGAGGCGCCTATCCTTATATTCGGCGTAAAATCTAATTTACCAGTTTAATAACTATGCCGAATAGATAATGTACCTTGCTCCTCTTTGCCTAAATTAAAAACACTTTCAATTTCGTGCAATTAATAGATTCCTATAAAAGTGGAAGTGGTTATAATTAGGCTGGGTAGCGCCTTATCACTGACGGCGGCTTTTTTTCATCAAATTTGGACGGGCTCCGAATTAATGCTGGTAAAACAAATATAGATATTAAATTAAGATAAACGCCGATTTAATGGCGCGGGAAGCGATTGGTCAGATGAACAAAAAAAACACTGAAAACTATTAACCCCGTGCGCCCAAAAAAGAAGTGGTCCGGCTCGAACAATATCGGACCACCACACGCCGTGTTTCATACAAATATTGCCAGTTATAATAAATTGTGATATTTTCTGTACAACCTTTTTTATGGCCACATAAAAGTGTTGATTGTACTGAGTAGTTTAAATTATGGCACCCTCAAAATTATTTTTAAATCGAATTTAATTTAAGACAATTTTTTGTGAAATATTACCTCAAGAGCACCCATAGTGCGTAATATATACCGTAAGCATTGAAATATCGCAAGTAAATAATATAAAAAAAAAAAAGCTTGTTGAAATTTGAGGCTACAATAACTTCAGAAAGCAAATACGAGTATTAATAAAAACGCATTACGAATTTTTAAGCTACCCTTAGAAATAGACAACCTTAAATTTGTAAAAATAGTAAGAACAAATATTAAAAAAAAACTCAGGTATTAGGGGTGGAAGGAACAGGGAAGGTAGTAGAAAGAACATAGAAAGGTTGGAGATATAGCTTTTTAGATGTTGTCACTTTTCAACGTTTCAATTCATAATACCTTTTCATCAGGGCGATACTATAGGTATTTTCACCCTGGACAGCCAGAATTATTATCCAAAGTTTTTTAACTTTCGTGATCCTTTTGTCAAACATAAATTTTAACCAAGAATTCTTTCAAAATTTAGGCATTGTCTAACAAACAAAAAAGGAAATAAAATCTATAATTAAATAAAGCGTTGCATTTTTTCGCTAATAAATACCAACTAGAAAAAACCTTTAAAATATATATGTATGCAAGTTCAAAAACCCTGAAACACATGCAAAGGAAAATCGGTAAAAAGGGGGTGGTGGAATACACCACACCTCGTGGCTTACAACACGACATATGTTATATTGTTGAAAATGGCTCCAACAGAAATGAAGATCAAATAATAATGAGAAAGAAAATAAATAGTCATGATTGTGAGAGAAGTTTTGTGACCACCTTGTGGGAGCAATACTGTTTTCAGCTCGCCCTGATCACCCGATAAAAAATTAAACAATATCCGGCAGTAGGTTAGGTTAGGTTAAGCGGGCACGGGAAGGATTGAGTCATTATCTGGGAGGAGCAGTTTGTTTAACTAACCAGCCGACAGATTTCTCCCAAAAGCTGTCGACGTAGTCGCCATAGCCCGCCAAAATCCCCCGCCAAAACGCCCGCCGAAAATGAAACGATCGAATTCAGTTGCTTTTTTCCCATGCGGTCAATACCTGAGAAATAATAACACTACTGAAAATATAATGTAGGTGCCTATCCAGCGATTTTCAAATTATGTTATGTATCCACCATAAATCACAAACCAACGCGGTGTGTAGGTAGGTACTCCACTTATACCTACATGGGTACGTTGAAAGGGATACTAAACGATTAAAGTTAAATGAGTTTGACCTAAAGTTCGAGTATCATAGGTTCTCTTAGTTGTAGTTTTTTTAGCAAGTACCTACCTATGCAAAAATAATGAAATTAAAACTTAATCTCCCTATCGTTATTTTTTTAAACGATTCTTTTTTGGTAGATAAGAAGAAGATAGTGGTAGGCAATGTACAAGTCGACATACACATCCATGTAATCCGGGTTGATTTCGTTCAATAAATACATGTATTCATTGAACGAAATCAGTTGAAATATAAATGTGAATAACAATACAAAACCAATAGTTCTTTTTTCATGATTAATTATTTCCTGAAAAGTTGACAACACATCACCAACTGGCGGTAGTTCGTTCTAAGACTGGTATTATCTATGCTTTTTATAGGGTTTTGCAGTTACAATACATACATGCCAAAACCTTGGGAATAATGCTTTGTTCACTACTTTTCATAGGTTTTCACATTTATATCACTTCATTATCGGCTTTATATCATAAAAACAAAATGAAAAATCTTTTGAGAAACATTATTGAAAATATTTTGACAGCCGAATAATCAAAAACATGGCATAATAATAACAGTGTTTTTTTATAGCGCAGTTTTGTGGTGGTTTAAACTCAAGTGCACTTTACACTAAATTACCTAACCTAATTTGTACTGTTATCAGGGAGAAAATAATATGTAGAATGTATGCAAATTAAAACTCTCTAAAATCGTGATCAAAAATCATTGAAAAAAAAACAGATATGAAAAGTATGTATAAACTTTTTAAAAAAAATCTAAAAGCATAAAAAAGAAATAATATTAAGGACAGTTGACGTGCCGGTATTTTAAAACATGAATATTCAAGTATTATAAATTATAAGTTGACGATTCTAAAAATGCAAACAGTGTAAATATATGTATTAAATAAAAAAAAGATCAAGAAAATGTTTTATCACAATAAGTATATGGTTTTAAGAAGACAGCAAGGATATTGAGTTACAAGGATACAAGCAAGGAGAAGACCGAAACTAAGCAAATTAAGGACGTTTAAAATAAATATGGCTTTAAATTTAATTTCTACGTACATGAAGTTTTGTATCATATAATGTAGGATTTTTTAAGCAATTTGGTTTTAAATACCCGATTACTAAACTCCGTTTGTTAAACTCTACCAAATTCTGTATGTTGGCAAGATTTGGAGGAAGCTTGTTCCAGATGACTGGGCCGGATATATCAAAAGCACGGTATTAAAATTCCACATCGGACTATACTTAGAGCAACGTGATTTCCTCTAAAACACAATAAAATTGACAAGAATTGTTTTACCTTTGAAACAAACCAAAAACAACGCAATAGCGGCATTCCTGATTTGACAACCCTTCGGCCGTTAACGAGATCAAGAAATACCGTTGTTAACGCGAGTCGGTTTGCTCGTTTGTCGGTTCGACACCTTTCCAGAATAATGACGGCCCGACCGGAGAGGCCCCATGCCCTTAATTACTGCTAATGACATTGTTATTTTATTCACAGTTTCTGTCATTCATCTAATCTCGATTTGTCCCCGCCTTGGCTGGTAGATGAGGTGCCTACCCATTTACTCAGGTGTGGCAAACAACGAAAATGAATACTTTCTATGTACAGTTGGACAATAAAATGTTTTTAAAAAATATTAGTTGAACTGCTTTTTTCATTACTATGGCAACCACCATTATTCCAAGATGGCAACACTGTTTTTTTTAACAAATTATAACACAGGCAAATATGTGGTTATGTCGACTCCCGAATTCGACAGTTTGACAAGAAAAACGGCGTAACTCTTGTTCTTATATTTGTCAGACTGTACAGTCGCAGGCGATAATTTCGCTAGATAACACGATAAAAAATGTCTCCGTAGATTTATTTACCAGTTTATTATGGCTATAAAAAGCACAATATTAAAGTGCGATAGAAAACAACTGCTTTCGGTGTGCTAAGCAAGCGTTGCTAAGCGATCAAACGTTATTTATGTAGAGTACGTTCTTGCATAACTTTAAATACAATAGATTGATAACAGTGGTCAACACGGACTACAACAACTTCTGGACTACACTAAAGGATATCTTATTTTGATGCAAAATTTTGGGCTGATTTCCAAAATGCCACTATATTTTTTGTAGCGCGTCAGGTTTTGGATTTTTGATTTGTAATATATTATAATATTAAGAAGAAAACTAAATTACAGTATAACCCTGTTTTTATTATATGCACTCATAACACTTCACCATTGCATCAAATCTGCCATTTTTAATTAATTATGTATTTCAGAGCAAGTACGGTGTTGAACGTATTTTTTGTAAAAAAATACCTGACATTTGTATTTTTTAAATGCCTAGAACGTATAGAGATAATTGTTTATTTACTACATCATCGCAAAGATAAACAATGACACCCCTGTATAAAAAAGCATACAAACTGTTTTTTAAGTTCAAAGTTGGTTATCAAGATTCACATAAGTTGTGTTCGATGCACACGGACTCTCAGAAGATGGTTAAAAGGATCGCTAAAAATCAAACCCCTTTGCGATTCCAATGATTTGGATAGAGCCAAAGGATTAAATCAGTGATTGCTATTTTTGCCTGACTAATATATCTGGAATATCAAAAAATAAAAAGAAACATGTTGATTATCCTAACATCGAGTCAGTTATGCGGCCTGTGTGCATAGCTTTACCAGTTCCAACACCATCAGCGAAACTGGAGTTCAGGAAAAAAAATGTTGAGGCTAAGATGACGTTGGCTTAAAATATTTAAACGAAAATTTTCCGATGGTAAATTATACTAAAATAAAAAGAGAAATTTTCGCAGGACCGCAAATAAGAGAGATTTTGAAAGATAAACAGCTTTTCATTACGTTAAAACCCATAGAAGTAACTGCATGGTCAGTTTTCAAGTTAGTTGTAGAAAATTTTCTGGGCAACAAAAAAAAAACGAAGACTACGTCAATATTGTCACAGATCTAATTACATCTTACGAAAACACGAGGTGCAACATATCTCTTAAAAATCATTTTTGCATTTTGGTTTTTTTTCTCATTTGGATTTTTTTTTCCGGATAAATTGGTTGGCGTAAGTGACGAGCATGGTGATCGTTTTCACCAAGATATAGCCAGAATGGAAAAACGGTATCAAGAAAAATGGAGTCTATCAATGCTTGCAGATTACTGCTGACACTGCCAAGATGTTTTACAAGCGCAAGTCAACTTCTAAATGTTTTTTATTTTATTTTAAGATTGACCTCAGCACTAAGCTTCTAAGGATTTTGTATTTTGCCCAGTGTAAATGTGCCGCGAGTATAAAATTTACCTGTAGCGATGATTTTTTAATTCGAAAAAGGTGAATATTTCAATAATTATTGGTTTCATTGGCAGTTGGACAAAACATGATAAACTTGAACGATAGAAATAAATCGGTTTTTCAGTCTAATTTGCTGACGGGTTTTACCTGAATTTTATTGAGGTGCTTCATAAAGCATGCTCTGTTTTATTGAGTATTCATTGGACTTCATCAGCATAAATATGAAGGTTAATAAAACATAGTACTCAATGATTTAATCAAAAAAATATATTCTTTTCATTTGAGCTATAATATATTTCCAATTCTCTCAAAAAATTGGGTTAATAAAATAAATCAAATGTATTTTACCTCTGACGTGTGTTTTTTTATCTAACCCTTTCCGATAATCCTTTTATTTTACCTCTACGTGTCATCAGGGAATTTTTCACTGCGGAATAGTAATTGGTGCATCGAATTTTTACCCTACATATTTAGGTCAGATGTTATGATTATATTATTATCAATCATCCCTAGGAATCATCAAATAATTGCTCACATTCCTTTAATGTTGTCGTCATTAGTATTACCATTACGTAAATGTTTCTATTCATTAAGTCTCTATAAGCGCCCTTGAGGTGATACTTCACAAAAAACGGCGCTATATATAGTATACTCGTATACCCCTCCAGAGAAACGGCGTGATAATTACTTAGTTGGTTATAATCATAAACCACGTTAACCCTGTTTGTCTTTCATAATGAAACATTATTTATAATCTTTATCAACCAAAAATTAAAATGTCACCAGTATATTATTAAAAATGTCACTTCAGTAGTCTATTCCATACGATTAGCGTGTAATTGTTTATTGTTTTTGAGGAATGACTTTTGATTAAGTAATTATATTTGTTAAGGTATTAGATACAAAAGTCCCGTTGAATTATTTTACAAACCTTGTGTTATCATTATGTACCAATTTTTATTACTATAACTATTTTTTCTCTGCTGTATTGTAAAAACTAAACACTATTTTATTATTTGAGCGAAGTACCCTCACCAAACACAAGAATCTTGTTCTTTATGGTGTGGAACAGTTTATATTATGCTTATTTTGTAATACACTGTGCAAAAATGTGTAACAATTATCTTATTATAAAAAAATATAAATAAATTAATAAGAATCAACATAGTTATTTTACATAAACATATTGCAGATTCAGATTTGCACACAAAGTATTCAGATTACAATTTCCTGGAATATATGAGTCATTCAAAATATTGTGTTCGAAATCATTTTTTCCCTTGTGCGTACTACGATGAGATGATTTTTTAAAAAAAAAGAATAGTGGAAAACTGTTTGTTGACCAAGTCGGCATTTTGGAACGAACACTTGCGTGAAAACTATGTTTAAATTATAAAATGATATTAATATCCACTGGGGCAAACCTTTATCCCATTCAAATGTTTACCCGAATTTTGTCCAAATCTATTTTAGGTATCATTAGGGAGGTTTTAAATCACTATTAATTCAAATTAAACTATTAAAAATACGGATTATAAAAAAATTAATTTTTTTTTGCAGTAATATGTTATAGTATATATATATATATATATGGTACGAGGTTTGTTTAAAAGAAAAGGTGAATTTCGATTTTTTCCGAAAAGTATTTATGTATTCATAAATATCCATTTTCTCCCCTTCAAAGTAATCCCCTCAGATATAATGCACTTATGTCAGCGCTTCTTCCAATCCTCGAAGCACTTCTGGAATGCGCTTTTCGGTATGGCCATCCGCTCGTTCTTCGAGTCTGACTTTATCTCATCAATTGTGGCAAAACGCTTTCCTTTCATTGGTCTCTTCAGTTTCGGGAATAGGAAAAAGTCGCAGGGAGCCAAATCTGGTGAATACGGTGGTTGAGGCATAATTACGGTGTTGTTTTTGGCCAAATAATCAAGAACAAGCATTGATGTGTGAGCTGGTGCATTATCGTGATGCAAAATCCATGATTTATTTTTCCACAATTCCGATCGTTTGAGCCATATTGCTTCACGTAAACGTTGCATAACTTCCTTGTAGTATTTTTTATTAACCGTTCGACCTGTTGGCAAAAACTCATGATGCACCACGCCATTGTAATCGAAGAAAACAGTGAGCAAAACCTTAACATTTGATCGAACTTAGCGTGCTTTTGACTGCGTGCCTGCGACTTTTTCCTATTCCCGAAACTGAAGAGACCAATGAAAGGAAAGCGTTTTGCCACAATTGATGAGATAAAGTCAGAATCGAAGAACGAGCTGATGGCCATACCGAAAAGCGCATTCCAGAAGTGCTTCGAGGATTGGAAGAAGCGCTGGCATAAGTGCATTATATCTGAGGGGGGTTACTTTTAAGGAAAGAAAATGGATATTGATGAATAAATAAATACTTTTCCGGAAAAAATCGAAATCCACCTTTTCTTTTGAACAAACCTTGTATATATGGTAGCTCAAGTGCTTGAAATTAATGTCGCAACATTCAAACTTTTTAATTAAATATAAAAAAACAGTCTGAAGTCGTACTTTGATATTATTTAAAATATACGAAAAAAAAAAACAAAAAATCTTAACGGATAAAAATGTATCAATCATTTTTTAATCTTATTAAAACTGCTATAGGTATATCTTAAATAATTACATATTAAACCACGTGTTAGATCCGAAGCTGCGACGAAACACTGAATATGTTTCCAGCTTCAGGTGAATTTGGAAAATAGTGGGCTGTAAATGATAAACTATACTACTTGATGGAAATGATTAATTAAAGATTGTGGAGAGAATTTTGGAATAAGGAAAAAATGGAAAATCATTCACTCACCGATGAAGCTTAAGTTCTTGAATTCTTCTTACACGATTTCGAATCACAAAAAACATCACACTTCATTTAGTATTTTTATTCACGAAACAAAACATTTATTTTATATTTTTGGAAGATCAAACAAACCGACGAAATAGCGAAACGAACGAGCAACCACGTTTTTTCACCCAAAAACTCTTCTGTTCGATATTCAATTGTTTCGAACACGGTGTTTATTGAACACAGAATTCGATATCGCGAAATGGTTGGGTAGGTAGGTAGGTATATGAAGATAAGAACTTAACAAAATATCCGAAGAGATTGAAATCTATTATTTATAAACCGACGATGATTCACACATTCTCGAATATTGGCAATAAAAATGCATTTTATAACACCCGGTTATGAAAAGATAATAAATAAATTTTAATTATTTTTCTACACAAACGATAATATGCGTGTACGCATTGAAACCTCACACAGGTACCATATTAAATCTAGAATTAATACGTATAACCTATACTTATTCAAAATGATTTACCATTGTAACCGACATCGCGGAAACTCGAATAAAAATGCAAGAGAAAACAAAAAACATTAAACCAACACAAAATAATAATTGTAAAAAATAAAGTAAAGTAAACACAAAGCGATGAATTATCATACCGGTAACGGACAAAGTTTCACAACTGGCCGGCGAATGTTCCTACGCCCCAACGGCCAGTGCAAAGACGGAAGTTTTCCGTCATTCACCAACACCAAATCTCCAATATTTAGATTTAGGAAAATCGTGGCCCACTTGCCGCACTATTGAAGGGTATGTAAATACTCCATCCTCCATATATTTCGAAATGGCTGAGTTATTTTTTGTAACAATTGCCAACGCGGTAGCTTATTTATATGTACTTCAGACCATCCAGGTTCAGGAACCGATATGAGAGAAGCCCCTATCAAAAAATGACCTGGCGTCAACGCTTCGAGTTCGGATGAGTGAGACGATAATTGTGAAAGTGAACGAGAGTTTAAAATGGCTTCTATTCATCTGAAAACACCATTTGTGATTTGACGTGTAGTAACGGCAGATGAAATATGTTCACGAGCTGTTAGGTGTTTGTTAGCACTCGTATTACTGGATATTGGGAACCTTAAGCTCGGGAACAGAATCAACTTTAACACTGAATGAATGAATCAGTGGCAATGGCCACTCATCGATGGATGACGTCATCCTAGGAGGCCCCATCCACCATAACTCTGTGTTGACCAATTGATCTGGTAAAAGCCCTCTACTGGATACCTCAGCGGGGTTCAAATAAGTACGCATATGAAATTATTAAATCAAAGAATTAACTTTATTCATTTGTCCTACTCAATTGGCGACAAAAGTTTGCAAAATATATGTTGGCGAATGAATCCATTATAAAACAATGGTAGAATCCGTAAAAGTGAACACTTTGTAAATATTTAGAGTGGTACCAAATGATAACAAAATTTAATCTAAAAGTCAAGTAAGCAACAAGGCACCACACAATTCGAATTACCGATTAATAAGTATTACCACTATTGCCGTCCAATGAGATTGGATTACGACAGGGACTGGGATCGTTCCAGTACTCCCAGTTCAATCCAATACTTCTATAAACAACTGTTGTAATAAATATTTAGCCGAAATCCATTCAAGCGGATCAAAAATCTAAGCAATTGTTGATGATATTGACCTTTTCGAAAAGGTTACTTTTGAAGTTTTTGATCGATACGAGAACGAATCACTTTTTGAATCCCAAACAATACCTAAAATCTTAATGTTATTGGCATGATCCAAATTGAATTCTATAGGTAATTACTGATGTGAAAGATCCTGATTTGTGATCCAATGATGTCACTTAATGATTCATTTTCATAAATTATGGCATCAAACGTATTTATAAAATTAATCCATTCTGAAATTCCGCTCGAAAATGTTGGCAGATTGATTTTATGCACAAAAAGCCAATACTATTATTTGTCATCATTGAACAGGAACTACTTGTTTATTCTTTAATTGGAAAAACTTTAATACAATTCATTTGAATTTCGGAATAAGTTTCCATATGTATTTTTTGTAGCCAATTTCCTATTCGTACAAATCAATATTTTTATGTTTAGCACTTTCCAAAACTATGTACGATTCTACAAAATCATGCTTTATATTATGTTCAATATCCTTAAATTTAATTTGTAAATGTTTTTTCTCATTTAAATTACTCGAAGCCACCGCCTTAATTGAACAATAAAAAATATCTCGAATTCCAAAATTAGCCAGTTTATTTCGAACAATCACATTGGCCGTCATTTTTAATGTTAACAGCCAAATAAATTCGAGAAACTATTCTAATATACAAAAACGTACACAAATAATAAAAAATATTTTTTTTTACTGGTATCCCAGTGAAAATATATATTTCAAATGGCAATGTTCGAAATATTCAAATTCAAATTTAATGAAGCCAATGCGAAACGAGAATGTGTGGATATCTTACGAATTTTAACTAGAATAATGAAAATATGTTAACCTCAAATTCCTAAATGCTTGGATATATAGAAGACAGGATAAAGGTTTTTGGGAAAACAAATACAATCAAACCAATCCCATCAATTAGATTCAGCAATAAATAAAATGATCAAATATCAGGCTCGATTAAACCAAAATGTTGGATCCAAAGCTGCAATTAAACACCGAATATGTTTCCAAATCCGGGTGAATTTTGAAAATGATGGACTGTAAATAATAAACTATACTACTTGATGGAAATGTTAAATTATAGATTTGGAATGACGGTAAAATGAAACATCATTCACTCACCAATGAAGTTGAAATTCTTAAATTATTATTACACAATTGTATCAACAAAACGAATCACACTCAATTTAGTCTTCTTATTTACAAAACACATTTATTTTATATTTTTTGGAAGATCAAACAAACCAACGAAATAGCGAAACGAACGAGCAACCACGTTTTTTCACACAAAAACTATAGATATTCAATTGTTTTGAATACGGTGTTGTTGAGTACGAAATTTGATACCGTGAAATGGTTAGGTTGGTAGGCACATGAACGTAGGAACCGAACAAATTATCATTTTGAAATGAGTCCATGAGTCTTAATGTTTGGATATAATTTCATTTTTGATTAATTTAAATAAGTTTTCACCATTTCTATTTTTATACAATGATATGAAATACGTCTATGAATGTAACGAGGTAAAAATAGGTGTAAATAATATAATAAGAAAATCTATTAAATTAATCATTAATAATTTTTGCAACAAACGCAAGCCGACAAAAAATACAACCGATTTATTTCACGCTGTTAATGTAAATATGGTACTGCCACTATTTTATTGCGTTCATCAATTATAGACCTGTTGTTTTGCGTTTCTCACAAAACTATGAACAAATAATGACATAAAAAATAAAAATAAAATTTACAAAATAAGGTGTTTATTGTTTTAAACATTTAACTAAATCATAATATTGAGTAAATCATTTAATTAAATTATAATATTGCGTAAATCGTTGAATCTATGGCATTTAGGTCAACAGGTATATGTCACGAAATATCTGAAAATTAGCTAAGTATGCAGTTCTAATTTAAAAGGCTTAAAGAAGGTTTGGTAAAGAAATAAAAATCAGTAAAAAAATATTTAATCTTAGATTTCAAAAATGAAATTGATATTTATATATGTCATTAAAATTCAAAGTAAAGAATGAGAGAAGGAATACATATTTTATAAACCGCTTCACCTATTTGATTTTAAACGTCTACTAGAATTCTCTACTCTATGATATTGTGAAGAGTGTGAAGTCTTGGCATGTATCATTTCAGTGGTTGATTTTAGCGTTGGGAAAAACTTCAATGTCTTGTGAATGCTTCACAAACTGCTAGCTCTTTAAAATGAACCCTTCGTAGTGAATACTTCAATTGAAGTCGAACTCGCCAAAGAGAGATTTAAGATAAGAGTTAAATTAGAAATGAAGTCGATATCAGAATTGGGTGTGCTGCGGTTCCAGTCACTGGTGACCAGCGAGAAACCGGCTATTTATCCAGTTCTTTTTGGAACCGGTTCCTGGTGTTTTTTGTGTGCTTCGAAGTTCAACTTCGACAGCTGAAGTGCCGCAAAATAAAGTAGTTATTTGTAATCTAACTTCAATTGAAGTATTTGTTCAATGAGATGAAATAAATTAAGTTTGAACTGCCGCAAAATGAAGTAGTTCACACGGAGCGGTCACAACGCTAAAATGAACATATGAACGGAACTGTCAACTTCAATTAAAGTATTTGCTCAATGAACAACAAAAGAAGTAGTTCTTACGGAAGTAGTCACAACGCTAGTTGATTTCTAATTTCTATGAACTACGACTACTTATAAAGTGCGCTTTTTATTTTCCAGTTAATATTATCTTTAAATATCATTAATTAATCAGTCGGCACTACAATTTTTTTTTCTATTTTCATTGAAATACATTATTACTAAAATGTACAATCAAAGAGATTCTACCCATGAAAATAATAAGCATACAAGCGATGTTTATAATTTATATAACTGTTTTATTCATACATTCAATAGTGTATTATACTGAAAATGTTATTTATTCATCTATTTATTCATCACTAATTTCTTCAAATCGTTTTAATTGATTAAAATTTAGAAGAAGTCTTTACAAAATCATAAAATGGACGATTCTGCATTCAATCCACTATTTCAAGAGCTGAAAATACCATTTAATAATAGTGATACTGTGTCTGTTAGGCCGTTGCTGTTAAGCACTTTTAACTTGGATCAACTAGATGTAGCTCTAGAAACAGCTCAAGTTTTAGGCTTTGATTTGACAGCCAACATGATCTTCAAATTTTTATGAAAATGTATTCAAGCTAACGCACTAGGCAGCCAAAAATTGTTCGCTGCAGTAGCCAGTCAAAACGTGCCCATTACACAGGCAGCCATGGCTGTGCGCAGCCAATACGACTATGGTAAATGTATGCAAAATGCATGTGGCTAACGCACTTGTCGCAGCAGCCAGACGTTTCTTAAGTTCTATGACTATGTTATGACTGCTGGCTGCTCCATATTGTGGCTGCCTAGTGCGTGGATAGACTTAGACTTTTCTGATACTGACAGTGAGTAAGCATTATACCTTCGAAATGTTCAAAACATTGTTTTGACAAAAGAGATGTTCATCGGTAGACTAAACAAACTATATGTGGAAGATTCCGGGCCATCGACTTCTACTAAATTATTTCATAATAATATCGCCCCAGTTTATGAACCAAGAACATGAAAATGCATAAATACATTCCATCAAAATAAAAATAAAACTAACAAAGGTCACCTATAAGGCAAGATTGTGGATAAAAGAGTATCTAAAGAGCTAGGTGCCTGTAGGAGATTAAAGTAGGGCCTGTATGAAGTGCAAAGAAAACATCAATCGAAGATCAGTATATTTTGTAATCAATACAACTAGCAACTAGCCTCCTTTGACGAGCAAGTTTTTTTTACCTTCCGAGTTTGATATCAGACGTGCAAAAACAAACTATTTGTAAAAAATTATCAGAAACAACACAAAGCGTTGAGATATTTCTCGGAAGTATTTTATAAAAGTCAGACAAGACAAGTTTTTTTAATTTTCTGACCAAGAGACATTTTCAAAATAGAAAAGTAAATGGAACTGTTAGAATTTGTAACATTTTCTTTTGCTTGTCTTCTTACCAACTTTTAGATTGTTTTCTTAAAAAAACATACCTACATTGTTGTTTTTAAATTAGTTTATTTGGTTTTGTTTGCACTGTTTTATTTTAGCAACTCGGTCATTTTCAATTAAAAAATCAAAATTTCTGTTGATTTATTATTCTAACCACTCGACCAGTATATCAGTTGGCTACAGTACCACTCAATGGTTTTAATGGATAAAAAGGTTTAAAAATGAATGTGTGAAGAGTGACCTTATCTGGATCTAAGACTTAGGCCGGCCATGCACTAGGCAGCCGGCTGCGGCAGCCAACATGATCTTCAAATTTGTATTGAAATGTATTCACGCCGAAGCATTAAGCAGCAGCCAAATATCAGCAGCCAATCGAAACATGCCGATTGCATAGGCAGCCGCATGCAGCCAATACGACTGTGGAAAATGGATGCGGAATGTACGTAGCTGCCTCAGTCCTAATGCACTTGACGCAGCAGCCAGGCATTTCTATGACCAATTCAACAATATCCGATACATTGAGATTGTAACGAGCTACTGGCTGCGAGAATTGACAGCGCTCCTTATATTGGCTGGCGCAGTCCGGCTGCCTAGTGGGTGGCTAGCCTAAGGCTTGGGCTTTCAAACACTCCTTCTCCCTGCAGGTTTATTACAAACCACCCTAGTTCGTGGTTGGCTTTCTTCCATTTATCTGTCACAGGCATAGTTGCTGTGCATATATGATGCGCAAATGGGGTCTTAAGGACTCTGAATTAGTGTGAATGTGGACACATACAAACTACAGAACACATTATAGAAGAATGACTCTTCCACCAGCTTCAACTGGAGAACACATCTATGTGATGCCGTCGGCTGGCTGAACCTCCGCAACCTTAACCTCCGCCAACTCTCTTACATCACAGGAAATTTCCCGCCTAGATGTTGGTTCATATGAGGCATAAATTCCGCTCCGTGTGAAGTCCCCCCATTGGATTATGTAAACAACCAACTCCCACAGGGCAGGAAATTCGCCACATGGATAAGAAAACCGCTTTGACTACTAGTGTTGGTAAAGTTTGTCTATACATCACCTAGCTGCAGAACGGAAACTTATTGTGACGCAAAGAGTTAATTTTAATCAGTTTTACTTGTGGTTCTCGATGTGGCTTTATGAGCAACTAGGGCAATTTGAACTTCACCTGATGGTGAGCGACTATTATTGGCGAGATGGAGACCGCATAGTAGTCTTCCATAAGTGCTGCAGCCCACGAACCTTTAGTGCTATCTCCCATGTTTCAACTAGTCCCTTCAATAAAGTTTACCAGAGTTTTATTAAGTGTTTAACTATGCCTCTTTATTTTATAACATGGCACTCAACTCACCAGGATCTGAACCTTCTTCCTATCGAGGCAGAACCATGTTTCAAAGTAGCCTTAATAATCCTTTTAATAAAGTTCACTAGAGTTGTCCGTTGGGTCACCTACTGGTTGAACAACATGCTCGTATTGAGCCTTCTTCCTATGAAGGACGATGACTTTATTAGCATTTACTTTCCACGTGCCCAACAGTTGTATGTGTCTCATGAGTTGGCAGTGTCCTGTAACAAACAGCCCTACTAGCTCCCACAGTGAATTTTCCATCCATATCGAGCAGTTGCCCAGCATTGGTACCTAGATGAATGGGTGTTTATTCTACTATTCACATCCCTACTAGCTATTAGTGCTTTCCTCTGCCTACACAACTAATTGCTGTATCAATTATATCTCCAGAGACCCTGATGTCTCAGGCGACCAAGATTTTAAAGATAAGCTTAATTTATGTGTGTCATTTCATCAATGAAATATATAGTATGTATATTTGGAGCACATTCCAAAATGGTACTCTCAGTACCATCCTAGTGAAAGACCACCATTCAGAATAAAAAAATCATGTATATATCATATAAGAGTCACTGTCCAGAGCTAGTAGGACTATGGCATCTCCAATTGGGATATTTTGAGGTTGAAGGGAGTAAAGACGGAGATGGGAAGAAGAAGGAAGTACCTGGCTATGCAGATCTGGTCACCAAACACAACTTAACCCATTTCAAGCAACAAATATACATATTTATATGTATACCGTGTGACCAACATATCTCTCTCATGTTTATTACCATGTATTTTTGTAATATTTAGATAAACAAATAATATTTGTAATATAAAACATATACATATTATAATTGTAATATTATATCAACCGTTCAGGTGAAAGGCGTTATTCCCAATTTTTCATAATATATAATAAATAAATAAAGTCTTATTTCAGCAGAACAGAGCAGTAGGTGCAATACTCAAATAAAAATATATAAATAATAATGCAAAAGAAAAGAAAAAAACTTTTACTATAGCTTGAGGCAAGGTCTTCACCTGTGGTGTAGGGGCGCGCTGTGCCACTGGTTGGCAGCCTGGACGAGTATTCTCGGATTTCCGGTAGCGCTAACTCTTTCCGGCCACTTTTTGGCGCATCGAACCCGTGCCCCCTTCCCTCTGCAACATCTGTGAGGCGCTACATCACCAAGGAAAACCGAAAAGCGCCTTGTACGCGTGGTTGTACTGCACTCAGAGCGTGTTTACGACTCCTTGTGTATATCTGGCCCAGAGTTTGCAAGTGTACAGGCTCATGCAATACGTCTGGAATAGCTGTCTCATTACCGGAGAACTGCACCTATTAAGTCTCCTGACGAGCATGTTGGCTTGCATCCTCAGTGCTCTTCTCTGGCGCTCTTATTTCACGATTGCAAAAAAAATACATAACACAAAATGGGAAAAAAGATCAACAGAGAAAGAACAGCCCATACATAATATTAAATGAAGCAATGACAAAAATAGAACAAAATATACATAAGAACATTTAAGCAAAGCCAAGGTCAACTCAAATGCTGTGGCCATTTTTCTCACAACCTTATTTGTGCAACTCAATTTGGATTTCTCAAGAAGTTTTTTATAAAAATGATTTGATTATTATAACAACTGTAAGCGAGGTAAATTATTTAGGTGTATACTTTGATTCAAAACTAAATTTTATTGATCATTGAAATTACATCAAATAAAGCTTTGAAAATGTTGGGTTTTCTAAAGAAAATTTAATAATATTCATGCCATTGAAAAATCATTATAAAATAATTAATAATAAAAAACATGAAAAATCATTATAAAATAATAATAAAAACCATGAAAAATAACCTTAACTTAATTTTTAATAAAAGAAACATTAACTATGAGTGTTCGAGATTTGTCGGACCAACATCCGCCAAAATTGCAAAAATTCTTTTAAAATGTGGCCTGGATGAAAACATGAAAATAGAGGCATTTATAAAATCCAGTGGGATGAATACAACTAAATACACGTTGAACAAGCTGGCTGGTCCTTTTACACTAGAAGATATAAAGAACACATGATTACTTAAAAAAAAAAAATTACAGTTTACCAAACTACTCAGGTGTTAGATACAAAACTAACCTTTAACAAGCATACTGAGTATATTCAAAATGGGAAGAAGATCTCTCTTTTAAGAATTCGTCATTTTTTTTCCAGAAAAACCATAATTACAATTTACAATTCCATTATTGCTCCACATTTTTATTACTCATCAACGATTCTTTTCTTGTGTAACGACAGATAACAAAACATGTTTCAAATTCTCCAAAATAGAGCAATGAGAATTATACATAGGCAATATAGATACTTTAAAAGTAGCTAAAATATCAGGAACTCTAAATTGGCTAACAGTGACACAGATGCTAACATTAAACACATTTATATTTATAAGTAAAAAGAAGAACAACTTGTTACCAAAATATTTTTCTCACAAAATTATTTAGAATATGGATATTCACAGACATAATACAAAGCCATGCAAAGAAATCAGACTACCAAAAAAGAACTTTTTTTTACAGTTATGTAATACTAGTTGTTACCTTAGATGAATTAAATAATGTAGATACGTTACTGAGACATGAGCATACCTAAGATTTACGGTGTTTAGTCTCGCACAAACATTCGTTTGACAAACAAGCTGTCACCAGCTGCCACAAACGCATCGTTGTAAGCTCTTTTCTGAGATAAAATGCCTTCCTGTGCTTTTGACAAGTGTAAAAATCATTAGGGAACAAAAAAAAGTCTAATGGAGTTTCTTTACATGCGTAAGTACAAACAAATCTCTTATTAATTAATACAATTATTCTCAAGTTCGACCTAGCGACTGTACACCAATTACGTCGCATTCGAGTATGGTGCAAGACCACCTAAAGAATAGGCCTGGGCGCGCGACCGCCGAATCACGAAGTCATATTTTAGTGTTCGTAAGCGACATGCGAGTCGATTTTCGCCCTAAGATTTTTTATTTATTTAAATCATAAGTTGAACGAAAATGAAGATGTTTACGTTATTGAAATTAACACAGTTAAAAAGGGAAAGGTAAAGAAGAAAATTAAGTTGTTTATTTAATAAATAGTTTTTTTTGTTCAACAAACTACGTACACAAAACACAAGTAGATATCATATGTAATAACAATAGAAACACATTTAATTTTTTTGTAATTAAATTAACTTATATGTTATAATCATGCAAGAATGGACACATAATATATTATTACACTATCTAGGAAACAATTATTTCTGAAAATCGCACAGGCGCCATGGCCTGTATATAAGTTGGCCTCGGTATAGCGCAATACTCAATGGCCGATTATTACAGTAACGCGGGACGTTCATATAGATATCTCATTCGTACACACATATTCTGTTTGGTATGGCTATCCTTTTCATGCCGTTCGGAGTTTTCAAATAAGAATCAGAGCGTACCACATTTATCGTTCAATTTGTATGAACATGACGTGTCTTTTATTTTATGTCTATGGTTGTTACCCATGAAAAATCACAGGATGTAACCTTGACTTGCCAAGAAAAAATATTGGTTGCTCATTTCAAATATAGAATAATGTCTGCTAAAATACAATATAGGTACTTTATTTGGTAGAATTCAGGAATTTGAAAATATTATTTAATATGATAATTTTCTAAGCACATCTGTCAGCTTAATAATAGAAAAGTTCATTTCCAAGTACTCATAAAATAAATTATTTATAGTTAATAATAATAACATACAGGTAAAACCTAATTTTCTCAAAAACCAATACTCCTCGACATTAATTAACTATTGGGGCCACAACTATTTAACCAAAAATAATTAATAAACTTGATAATTTAATAACCATTTTATAATATCACCCACTAGATCAAATCAAAATGGTTCTATGATTTAGCAAACACCTTTTAAAAACAAAATAACAATCAAATTACAAAAAAATATTTGAATGCTTTTCAAAACTTAACGGGTACTATTAAAAAGTTTTATAAACTTTGTAATAAAAACAGAATAATACTTTGTAAATAAATGCAAAATCAGGTCTTTAAAAGCCGTCCACACTTTTAAAAATTTTAATTAAATTAACTACTCAACGTTCTTGAAGTTCCAGCAGTTGTTCATGGCTCTGTTTCCTGTTCCAGGAAGGTTGCTAGAGCCGACTGCAACTGTAGGTGAGGACTGGCCCTGCTGGATGGAGTAGGCGTTGAGGCCGTTGCTATCACAAGACTTGGAGTGGCGGCGCATCATCAACTTGTGGGAGTGGTCCTCTTGGCCGTGGTGCCAGTACCAACAGGAGCGGCAGAAGTAGCTGCAAGTTTACACTAATTATCGTACAGACTATGCTATTTCATCAAGTCAACTGTCTTTTTTCACATCATGATATGACTATGATAACTCTACCCTTACTCATAATGGTCCACCAAACCAGAAATAGCAGTTAAGACAGTTGAAATTTTTTGAAATTTCCTGAAAAATGTAATTTTTGCATATTGTATCGACTCAAGACCGGAGACATCTTTTTAAGCATATTTCTTAAGTATGATATTTTGACTACCATAAGCTAATTGCAGTGAAATTAGAAACCACAAACAGACTAACATTTTATTATGATTCACACACTAATAAATGTTGTCCAGGCAACGTTTGTACCCCTGATAGATGGAACGCCACAAAACTATCCTGACACATTCGTTTCTTCATCTACACAATTCATTCATACCAATTACGCTGTTTCTTGACTCTTAACGCGACCACTCAAGTATATGAATCACTCGACCGTGCCATGTCTTCAGGGACATCCCCAACTTCCCATACAGTCAAAATCATAATTAGTGCAACCTTAAATAATCTTATATAACCGAAACGACATAGTCTAATGTCTCGTGTAAATAGAAAAAAACTAACCGGAAGCATTTTGGTTCCCTGCAGAAGTAAGGTCCTTGCTGCACATCGCAAACAGAGCACATGGAATCTTCAATATAAGGTTCTACTTGCACCTAAAAAGGAAACCAGAGGTAAGCACATTTTTACAACACAATAAAATAAACTGTATCTGCTCAATTAATGTATCGACAATAAGAAATCGAAATCGATGAATCAATATTCATACCGTTTTGAAGAACTTCTCAGTTTTGATTTCCACAAAGGCCGCGCTCACTGCCTTCATGTAGGAATGGGAGTTATTGAAGGTTACTCTGCCGGATCCAATTGGGTATTTGTGCTTGTCCGTGTCAATGCCTGTGAAAAATATATTCACAACATTTGAACTTCCAATCAAGAGCCATCATATAATCATTATGGAGAAGTATGAACTGGTTGATTATTTCTTTTTATTTAATGATTATTTCTCGAAAGGATAAATAACTGAAGAAATGGGGAAGAAAGCAAAACAGCCGAAAATAATGTAATCAATCAACTGTAAAATCAGTTTTCACATCAAATTAATTTAAATTTGCAGAATTTAAATAAGAATCAATTGAATCACGGAATTGACAAATCATGAAAGCAGACGGATTTAAGATAATGTGTGGTAAAACCAACCAGGCCAAAACAAAATGGAGTTCTGAAAAAATTACACATTATGCGAGTTTTAATGAATCAGAATGACCAAAAAACATTTTAATATAAAAGGTAAGGATGGAAGAAGTATGGCATGATTTGAAAAATCAATTCACTAGCCAGAATAATCTACCTGCATAATGACATGAACACATATGAAAGAAGTATGTTTTTTCTTGCATATATCAATTGGTAAAAGAATCGAAAATTTAACAGTTTGTAGATGGCGAAACTATTGACACTAGGTAATACAGTAAAACGACTCAAATTCAAAGAATTTATATTTGTTCATTGTTTATGAATGCATCCAAAAAGAGTGCACTTAAATTAATAAAATAATGGTCTTACCAGCATAAACCACCCCACTGAACAGCTCATTCATGATCTTTGCCAGTCCCTCAGCAGACAGCATCCCGTGCAGGGCCCCCACGAACACGGTGCGGGAGAGGTCCAGCTTCACGAAGGAGCTCTTCATGTAGCTGGAGTCCTCCAGGGCCCAGGGGATTATTTGCACCTGAACAAAAATCAATGAATTATTGTTGAATGTTGGTGCTTTAGGTGCTAAATTTAAGAGTTTTACAATAACACCTAAGAAATATGTCTAAATATGCAATACTTGGTAACCAACAATATATTTAAAAGAAACCTACAAAGCCAAGGACTCGCCAAGTGCAGCTTGACACTCAACCATGCATTTGGTGGCGTCGCTAGTGTTTATTTTGTGGATACAATAAAACTACGAATATGGTTAGTTCCTCTTTGAGTCACCTGCAAAATTAAGCTTGTCAAGCTGTGTACACAGACCTTTTTTGCCAAGAAAAGTTTATTTTATTTTGACCGAAACCAAAGTATTTTACTAGTACGAAACAGGAGGAGACCAAATAGAATTATATTGACGGGGTCCACCAGAAATAAGTTTTGTCTACAGAAGGAAGTCGATACCCGCTGTTGAAATATTCAAGCCATCTATGCGATACCACAGAAGCGTTAACCTACTAACTGAACTATTGGTATCAACTAAACTTGTGAAATGCCACAGTGATAACCCAATCGTACTTAGTTTACTATATTTTATCTTTTATTGACCATGTTTTGAAAGCCACATATGCCATCAAAAGATACAATAAATTTAATAAAAACAATAATATTTGATGGGATATGGTGGTAGTTATGTATGTTGTAAAATAACCTCTTTGGAGTGCACCATATTCGAAGACAAGCGGTAGAACCAGTTCCCTGATGCATCACAGGTGGAGGACTCTAGCAAGCAGCGCACCTGCCTCTCCGATTCAAAGATCACGTGGACATAGCCCTTGGCAAACTGCTCTTTACAGGGCCATTCCACACTGAAAACAATTTATCAAAGATAAGAATATAATTGATTATAATGAAATGTAGGTAAAGTCTAGTAGACCGCCGTGGCATAGCACTAAGAACTTTTGAGTCTGGGCCAGATGTCTTAGCTCAATCCCCAGCAAAATAAAGAAATGTACTTAAGTACTGTGTATGCGAGAAAGGTGAAAGAAGCCTGCGGAGGGCTTTCATCTCGAAAATACCAAGTAATTATTGAGGGAAGCTTCCATGCTACAAGAACCAAAAAAAATGATAAAAGATAGAATAAAAAAATACGCATACACAAGAATTTTTAGCATAATTCTTAAGCTCTTTTGCCTTTCAGCGAAATTACGTTTTATATTTTCAATCACAATAGTTTTTACGAGTTCTTTCTAAAAGCATGTTTTCATATGAAAAAAGCTTTGTCCAGATGGGCGAAGTAGCTAGACAGGTATCAAGCAATAGTTGGAACATTGGAAACAACTGTCGCAACTCATTTCATACAAATGTAAAATAAACACTTTGTAATACGCCACTATTTATTGACAGTCGACC
The DNA here is from genome assembly GCA_022651775.1 of Drusus annulatus. Classification (NCBI taxonomy): domain Eukaryota; kingdom Metazoa; phylum Arthropoda; class Insecta; order Trichoptera; family Limnephilidae; genus Drusus; species Drusus annulatus. The sequence goes on along the minus strand of JAGWCC010000604.1, from coordinate 268,334 downwards.
GGAGTTCACTTTGACCCAAGCTTCATCGTGGATCAGTACACACCGAGCATTTGCTTCCTTCAATAAAACGATTTTATACGCTTTTGACTCCAAAATGTTATTATTTGCTAGTTGCGAGGCTGCCTCGTACGCCCGCCGTCCGGAACAGGCTAATGAATGTATCGATGGGTTTATTACCGTATCTGTCTAAAGGGCTGGAAAGCCTGCACCAGCATGGACTCGGTGATGTCCCAGGGGAGCCCTCCCAGGAATACCTTTGGCGAGAAGCCTCCGAATAGAGTGTAGCGCGATGGCGGCAGGACGCCGTTCCAGCGGCACTTCACGTCCTCCGTAGCTGCAAACACAAACAAACAAGCTAATGGCGACTGGTAGATGTGCATGATCCTGCCGCTGAGAGCTCCATTGTAACCTAACTTTCTGATACACGCGGCGTTTATGGAAAAGATGAAGTTACAACGAAGCTGTTACCCATACGGCTTTACAAGGGTTTTATGCCAGCACTGTCATCCCATTCATCTGGTAAGTTCAATATTATCTTAACACTTTAACACTGTACATATTAATTGATTACTAGCGTTGGGAAAAACTTTAGCGATGGGAAAAGCTTCACAGATTTGTGAATGCTTCACGAATTGCTAGTTCTTCAAAATGAACCCTTCACGGTGAACAGTTCAATCGAAGTAACAGATCAATCGCAGAATTCCTCGTCGGGGGAGGGGGGGGGGTTGCTAGCGATAAATGTACCAAATAATAGTCACGTTTTTTTCTTAATAGTTTTATTCGGGACAGCTCTCCCAACCACATAACCCACTCCTCCATTATTATATAGCAAAAATTATACCGTGTAGAAAATTATCTATTACTAGTTTCTTGTCTATAATAATAATAATAATAATAATATTTGGATAATTTGTATAGCGCCGTTTTTGTGAAAAATCACCTCAAGGGCGCTGTACAAATCTAAATTTCTACTTAATATTAATTCTTAGTTCATATAAATATACAGCAACATACTTACCTGGCAGGTCACTTCTGGCAGGACACAATCACCATATCATAATAACCTAAAATTTAGAATAACTTAAATTTTTATTTTTATTTTATTTTATTTTATTTTGTTTATTTATTTTTTATTTTTTTTTATTTTAATTTTTTAATTTTTTTATTTTTTTTAATTTTTAGGGCATGAAGGCAAATTTAAGATAAAGTATATCTATTGTTTCTAGATGACAGCTGCCCATATGTTTGGATTGTTGGCGGTATCATGCCTTAAAAGGAATGATGTTCAATAAGTATGCATAGCCTTACAGAGAACTTACAAAAAGCAAATGTAGTAATTGCGAAATTTCCAGTTTCTGTAAGAGCGATGTGAATGTTTTTCAGGGCTTGAGGTACAATTTGAATATTTCTTACTGTATACAGTTTGACAGTTTGGTTAGCAATAGGGTGAATATTGCGCAAATGACGATTCATATTACAGGCATTGCCTCCCTTTATGGATATAACTTTAGAACAAAAGTTGTATTTGGTCTGGTAAACCCCAAGTTCCTTAAAATAAGCCCATATTTCACTTTTCTTTCTCGTTGAACGGCCAGCCATAATTTAAGGTAGAGATTGAAAGGTATAGGTAAAAAAGTTCAACAAAATAATTCGTTCACAATTCAAGATCACCAAAAAACACTCGTAAAAACTAGTGTCATATGTCAAAACAAGCGAAGAAATCAAAAGCAACTGTCACGTGTACGTGCAAGGGAACGGATAACTAAAAATATACTTCATTCATTCATTCATACTACGAACTACAATCGAAGCAAAGAAGTAAAAGAACAATTGAATTTTAGATGATGTGATACTTCAATCGTTCGAACGAATGAAAGGCTAACATTGAAATTCGAAATAGATGCCATACATCGGGCAAGGGGAATTACCAACTTAACCAACTTCAATTGAAGCATTTGTTCAATGAAAAATGAATGAAGTTGGGACTGCCGCAAAAATAAGTCGTTCTTTGAAGGAGTTCCTGCGAAGCGGTCATAACGCTAAAAAACTTTAATGTTTTGTGAATGCTTCACGAACTGCTAGTTCTTTCAAATGAACCCTTCGCACTGAACACTTCAATTTAAGTCGAACTCGCCGAAAGCAGATTTGAAATCGAAATGTAAGGTGGTCGATATCAGAATTGGGTGTACCTGCGGTTCTAGTTACCGGTTATTTATCCAGTTCTTTTTGGAACCGGTTAGATAAAGACAGAATAGTGTTTATCTCTTAGTTATCTTTACGGTTTTGGTTGCCTACCCAGATTCAGGGCTATGCCAAAATTGGAATATTATTATATATTTAATTATTTTTAGATTTCCAAATGATGAAAAAAGGCGAGAAAAATGGATCCGTGCTACGAGAAGGCAAAATTGGACTCCCCAATACCATAGCACAATCTGATCAGTCCATTTCCCAAGTAACCACTTCGACAAAACATTTACAAAGATCCGTCTTAAGGATTTCGCGGTGCCTCAATATGATTCGATAGTACCTTCGGCCATACAAAAGGTTTTTATGGTCAATTTTTTTCACATCTTTGACTAGTTTGACACCACCATTAAAATTTTTGGTGCAAAACAAATGAATTTATAATACATCGATTACCATTTTTTTATTCAATGACTATACCAATACTTATAAGAATAAAAATTTCAGATAAATGTAATGTGTAATGCGGAGATTTTTTTTTCTAGTTTCAAAATCCGCGTATTACGTTAAAGTATTATATTTTTTAAGACTACCTTTTTTGGAGTATCTAAGATTGGTGCAACTACAGAATTCTCGGGCGTTACGGATCTAACATCAAATTCCAATCTAATTTCTTTTTCTTTGATTTAACAAATATGTCAATATGAATTCATACGTTTCATCTGGATTTTTATACCCTTAGCTTCTAGTTAATTGTTTTTTTTTTTAAATCTATTGATGTGCACATGCACTATTGTACCCATATCTGAACGTGTTCTCTGATGATTTATGATAACGATCATGCATTTAGATAGTTTTAATTTTGTATACATATTATATATTATTTTCTCCTTGTTAGTTAGTATTATTAGCTTAATGAATTAAGTATGAAGCACACTTGGCGTGAAATATCACAAAACTGTGCTATATAAGTTCACTGTTATTATTATCTGCATTCGAAATTTCCTTACAAAATAACGAGGGACGGAAAACATCCCTACAATACTTAAAAGCGGTGTCATGTTTTGTGATTTTTTTTGTGTCTCTTTCTCTCTCATGGTGTACGACGTAAAAACGCAGAGAAAGTGATTTATCGCAAATTTATATAGGTAAAAAAAAATGATCTCTCTCCATATATTCTTACTCCAAGGTTAAGAAAATGATTTAACATCTGTTATCACCGTACATTTTTTTTATTTTACTTTTGTTTGTAAACTATTTTGTTGATGGAGACTGAAGTTCATTTTATAATATGTATTATAAAATGTTCTGTACTAATAATTTAATTCGTTTATATTTTTATCTATAAATAAAATTTAAAAAATCTTATTGAATAATGTATCTCCGAATAAACAAAAGAATATACAACATTCATTCTTTTTAATGATTTACAACTACCTACTCACAACAAAATACCTAATTTACTTAATTTGTGACAACCCTGTTAGTGATTTAAGCCACAAACCCTTTGGTCAATGCTTGCTCAAAAAGTAGCGTCAAAATTTCGCAAAGTTAGGTCTCTATATATTGTTACTCTAAGGTTTTTCCGCGAGGAACCAGTTCCAATGCTTTTCGTTTTCAAATCCCTACCGACTAGTACGTGTTTTTTCGGCGAGGAACCGGTTTCAAAAAGAACTGAACAAATAACCCAATAAATTTTTAAAAAAGTTCGACTTCGACTTCAATTCAAGTGTTCACTGCGAAGAGTTCATTTTAAAGAACTAGCAATTCGTGAAGCATTCATAAAACACGGAATTTTTTCCAACGCTAGTCACAACGCTATTAATTACGTTTTTTGGGGTGTTCGTGTTGTGATACCTCCTTTCCGACACAAAATTAACGAAAAGCTTTATAAAGTGTCAAAGATTATTTCAATGAAGTAACAGAACCGTGAAGTGAGAATAAGCTTTTGGCTTTCCCTTCCAAATCCAATAATTTCGCAAAATGGATTTCGTCAAAGGGCTATTATGTTGAGACTTTATTCTCTGAACGTAACGCAACTTAATGTGAAAATAAAACAATTAAAGCTTTATGAAAAAAATCAAGCTCTTTTAAATAAGTCAAATGAAATTATGAATGAAATAAATCTAATAAAGGGTTGTTTTATGCTTTGTTATTTGAGGAAAGGGTGTTTTACTTACAGGAACAGTCATTTCTCTCTCCTACGTTCCTGAAGCCATTGTATTTGGACGGGTAGCTTGACTGGGGTATCAGCGAGAGGCAGTTCTGAAAACAATAAATCTTAAGCAAAACTATGAGCTCTGGTACTATCAAATGTGCACAACTTTTTATGTCTGAAATGTTTGGGTCGGCGTAACTTTTTTGAACTCTAAAAATCGCTCTTAGCCAGGGAGTTTCCAAACGTCAGGTTCAATGCCAAAACAAGACAAAATTGTTTTTCAACTGTTGAATAAGAAATAAGAGTGAAGAATCCTCGAGCGAGGTCGGTCAGAAGAGTGATGGTTAGCTTATGTATAACACTTCTGTCCAATTGCTTTTCAACTGTTGAATAAGAAATAAGAGTGAAGAATCCTCGAGCGAGGTCGGTCAGAAGAGTGATGGTTAGCTTATGTATAACACTTCTGTCCAATTGCTTTTCAACTGTTGAATAAGAAATAAGAGTGAAGAATCCTCGAGCGAGGTCGGTCGAAGAGTGATGGTTAGCTTATGTATAACACTTCTGTCCAATTGCTTTTCAACTGTTGAATAAGAAATAAGAGTGAAGAATCCTCGAGCGAGGTCGGTCAGAAGAGTGATGGTTAGCTTATGTATAACACTTCTGTCCAATTGCTTTTCAACTGTTGAATAAGAAATAAGAGTGAAGAATCCTCGAGCGAGGTCTGTCAGAAGAGTGATGGTTAGCTTATGTATAACACTTCTGACTTAAGAATTCTGACCCTAATCCTCACCATAAGCTCCGCGATGGACTTGTCAATATTCGGGGTGGGTGACGAGGTGAACATCGTCTCGTTAGAGTCCGGAGTCCTGCGATGCTGGCGCGTGGGCACCCTGTTGAATCCGCTCCTGATCTCGCTGAAACAAAATAACACATTATAAATCAGATATTCCAAACTAAAAGCACCCCAGGCGAACTTATTATGGAATTAACGTTTGAATGTATTTATTTTACCTAAAGCTCCCGAAGCAGGCGACATCTGTCGGTGGGAAATATTGCGGCAGCAGGGAGCGGGGCGTCTGTCCGCCCACGGGGCTCTTGGGAAAATCAACCTGAAAATAAAAATACCAACTTTAAATAAAATTATAAGAAGGTACATATTTAGGTAAGTATCAGACTATTTATTGGCCACCAATTGCTTACTCGGTCACCTAAACAATATTTGGAGACAAACGTAATAATTGAAAGCAAGATCTCTACACCTAACATGATTAATACAATTTCAAGTGTAGGGTTAAAATAGTTAGTATTGTTTGATGACATTATTATGTTGATTCCAAGCTTGACCGTGAGCTGGGAATCAGCATGTCTGGCTATTCAGATCTCCCCACTAGGCTAGTGTGAGCCGTGTTTCAATTCCGCATGACACCTTTTCACCAAAGTGATTTTATTTCGGAAAACATTTTGATTTCAACCATTGAATGTTTTATTTGTTTGTATACACAATAATTTTATCTAAATATTATTGCAAAAATCTGTAGACCCACCGCCAATCAAAAATTATACATTTCCAAAATAACATGCAAACACAAAGTAACAAGGTAAAACATGAAATAGTAGGGAATTTTTTTTTTTTAAATGTGGAACGCATTCAAACTAACGTATTGCGTCAAAGGTGAACCTTCGTAATTTTGTATTAAAGGTTTTTACACGATTGGGATATTTTTTAATAAATAATTCGAATTCCATAAAAGTGTCAAAAGCTATTCATAAAAATGATTAATTTCCAAGCTTAAAATGAATATCCAACTTGGATTTTAAATATACCCACAATTTTTTTTTAAATTTAGTAAGTAGTTAATATTTAAAATAAATACAATGCACTGGTTTGTGAATGAATAATGACCTGCCGCAAACCATAATATTATGGTGCTTATGATTTAAATAATTTTAAAAAATAAGTTCAGAATTGCCCAAGTTACAAAATATACTTACGTCATGTAAATTCTCTGCAAGTCTAGAAATAACGCAATAATTATGGCAACATAATATTCAGCTTCACTGACAACTATCTTAGGCTATAATGATTGATGTTAGGTTAGAATGGGATAGTTTCGCTTCGTACAAAATGTGTCATTGTGTATTTGCCTGTTTATTGGTTATTTTTAGTCAACGAGACATACCTTCGAAACACGCTTAATATAGCCATCTCTTCCGCACACATATTCTTTGAATGGCTATTCTTTTCATACGCGGGTGAAACATTTAGTGGCGCAACATTAGTGGTGCTACATTTTTCGTAAGTTTTGTATGAATATGACGTGTCTTGTATTTTATGTATGTATTTAACTCATATTTTACCAAAGTGTCGCTAAAGCCCTTTTGCCTTTCCAGCGACGCTATGGAAACTCGAATATAAATAACATACAAGTTGAATTGAATAATTAAATGTCTGAAATTCAGACTTACCCCTTGCTGAGACACCCTGGGCAACTGCTGCGCCTTCTGCCCCGGCAGACTGGAGATGGACAGCGGGGTGTCTGCCTCAGAGGGCTCAGAACGACCCTGGAGCCCGAGAAACGAGTTGATGGATTGCCGGTTTAGCATCTCTTTGGTGGGGACGTCGGGAGAAGGCCAAGCATTCTCCTGGGAATAATAAATACATTGAGTAAGTTAAACATTGGCTACAGTTAATCATTAGGAGGAACTATATAACTTGTTCTACATAGGAAGTACGAAAAGTACTAGAATTAACCAAAACTATGGCTAAGCATTCTTTTATAATCATTTAAATAAACTTTAAATTATATCAGTCTTGGATTATACCAAAAACACGTAATTATAAGTTTTAATAATATTACTATTCTGAAACGTACTTAATAAGAGTTTACTTTTGTTTAGTTATTTTCAGATGAAACCTGACAAAAACGAGTGGTTACAGAAATGCCATTTTGTATATTATTGTACATCGTCGATGCACATCAAATATGGGCTATGTGACGGTTTTTACGAAAATGAGTTAAATATACAGTTTTATTTCTTTTTTTTTTCTCCACCTTCTGAAATAAGAAGCACGTGATAATAACAAATAGATCAGGAGATAGAAAACGAACCATGTGCCAACAGCCAAAATGTTGCATTTAAATATGGGCTATGTGATCGTACTGCGCACATAGCTCATATTTAATACCGCGCCTGTGTCACATAGCCCATATTCTACAGCAGACAGTTCTCAACTTGTTCCCGCCGTAGTACGCGCGGTAACTGTTTTTGGACTTTTAAATATAGAAATTCCACCTAATAGCACGTTACGATTTGGTTTGTAAAGTAGCGGTAAGTGATTATGTTTTTTTATAATAAATTTTATCTATTTTCTTAAGAATATTGACAAAAATTTTATTGAGAATTTATGAAAAATGACTGCCCTTTGAATGGTCGTAATTTGAGTTTAATGTTGTGATTGTCCTCGCATATCTGCACTTTGTGGAAACTTATTGAAGTTAATGTATTTTTTATGTTTGAAGAAAGGCTTAATACTAAAATTTAACTCCAGAAAAGGAAGAAACACATCACTTTCAACCAAGCATTACACATCATTTGGCTCTGAAATCTGTTATCTAACTTTTAACAACATTTTACTTTATTATTGTTATAGTTTTGTGTGCTTTGCATATTTCATTTTGCATATTTCATTTTGCATATTTCATTCTGTAAATTTTCTCTTCCAGGAAAGAATTTCTTTGAGGATAACCAAGAGCAAAAGTGTAAAGGAATTAACACTGTTCGCTGACAAATTCAAACAAGTTTCAAGTGAATTCATATTTGTATTACTGCAATGAAATCAGCACGAAAATTATTGAATTATGTTTTCAATTTTGATTTTGTTCGAGAATGTACCGAAATCGCACAGGAGAGATTGTACATTTAAATACGATGCGCAGTTCTGTATCAGTGGTTGTGAATGTTGGAGATGTAGAAACAGACAATCAAATGTATGACAGTGTGATGTTATGTCCTGTGACTGGAAAATTTATTCCAAACCTATCGCTAAACATTGGCCCTACACCAAACAAAGATATCACTGGAAACAGAAGTCTGTGTGGATTAACTGAAGAGTTAATCCCACAAATTGAAATGGATGTTTCTTTACCAATGAATTCTGATATTTCAGTTGTTCGGAAAATCAAAAAAAAAAACAGAAACGGAGAATCTTGCGGAAAGGGTATGTCGGGTATAAAAAGTATTGCGGTAAATATGAACAAAGCCAATTGAAGTCATCAAAGTCTATAAGATGTTCACACCAATTACCCAAAGGTGGCACAGAAACATTATTTTTATTGTCAGAAAATGACGGAAAAGGACATCGCCTGTGCATGATTAATAGTTTTTGGAAATGGAAAAGTTGGTCGAAGAAAAAGCGCATTTTCTGAGCTTTCTGGCAACACGTGCTATAAGAATGTGTCGTCATGAAAGTACAGTTATCATGAAGAAGAATGATGAAGTAGAAAAGTGGTTAAATCTTCTACTACTTGTTCCAAATCATTATCGCACACCTCAAACAAATAGACGATAATATGTCGAATCGTCTTTTTATCGACTCAACACATGCTATCAGTCTTCAATATTTAGTACACTAAAAACAAAGTGCCAATGTTATTATGTCCTAAATTGGTAATTTACTACAAACAGAAACCTCAACTCCACAATGATGTGGACGTGAACGAGTGGCATGAAGCAGATGGATGTGTGACCGCCAAAGAGTTTAAAGTTGCATTATGAACTATTTATAGAACTTGCCACGTCAATATAATGAGATCATATTAATTTCTGATGATAGCAATTACCTAAATCGGAACCGAATACTGGCAAGTGGTTCAAGTGATCGAAAATATCATCAGTCACAGTAGAACGAATATTTCTGGAGAATAGTCATACTGTGATAGAAGTCAATAATGTCCATTCGGTGCTGCAGCATTACTTCAAGATCGTGAAAGAAAGTAGGGCATCCCGCTGTCACAGAGTTCAGGATTCTGAAGTACTTACCGTCGGGGATATCTTTTAAAAATTACATCAGCCGAAGGATTGGTTAGAGTTGTTCCAACAATTTTTACTGGTGATAGCCAAATATCATCACCCTTTTGATGATTCCCTTACGTACGTGGAAGAATTATAGAAGCAAAACCATTAATTTAGTTTTTTTTTTTATATTGTGAATTGTGTTCCAATTGATAATGTCAATGTTGTATAAGGGAACGTTGTTATTATTTATATTTATTATTATTTGTTTGTTTCATGTTTGTATGATTAGAAATTTAAATAACGGTTGCGCGTTTAATTACCGCTGCAGCGCCAATTACTAATAAAATAATTAAGTAATTGATCGGTCTATTCATAATATTTTTAAAAAATCTGTGTAAATGTGGGTGCTGCAAGTCTGTTGTGACGACTCAAAGATAAGTGTTAATACTTGAAAATGTTGAAAAAAAAGTATCATTCAAATAAACATTTGCCAAAACAGTATAAAATTAACGTACTAAAAAAATGCCACATCCTCTGCATATCGCTACAAAATTTCACTGTCACGGTATGTATAAAACATTCACATATATTTAGTGATAATATAATCCGATCTTACTATTACTAGACTAGTGTCTAATGGACAGAATTAAAAAAAGAAAATGAATGAAATATTGTGAGAGCTAGTGTAAAATATGGGCTATGTGACGAAAACTGTGCATAGAATATGAGCTATGTGCAAAAATCGCAGTAAAATGCGATTTTTTGGTTTAAAATAATTAAAATTTGCAATGAATGTATTCTTTTATTGAATGCAATATTCTTTTCCTACTTTGTCCATAAACAGAAGTATTATTTTACGTTTAGTTATTTTTTACAACAGTTTTTATTGATTATCTCAGAATGTACGAAACGTCACATAGCCCATATTTGATGTGCATCGACGACATAATACATTGAATACTAATAGCGAAGATAACTATTATTGCAATTAGAGACACAATAATCTTTATTTATTAAACGTAAAAGTTTTGGTTTTACGAATAAAATATATGGCATGCTCGTTAGCGTTTGAGATTTTTTTATGCCACAAGTGAAAAATTACGAAATTTTCATATTCACGGTTCATCTGTTTTTAAGGCGAAACTATATTTTCGTACACAAATCAATTTAATTTTCTGCCACACATCACCGACAATATTATTTCCGAAGCCATTTGAAAGATCGGACGAAATAATCTAACTAAGCGGGAAAACGTAGCAGCGAGAGGCCTTCATACAACAGTGGATACACAATTGCTGATACTGTACACAATGCCATTGTTTGGAAATAATCTAACTCAGCGGAAAAACGTGGCAGCGAGAGGCCTTCATACAACAGTGGATACACAATTGCTGATACTGTACACAATGCTATTGTTTGGAAATAATCTAACTCAGCGGAAAAACGTGGCAGCGAGAGGCCTTCATACAACAGTGGATACGCAATTGCTGATACTGTACAAAATGCTATAATATGGAAATAAGTGTTCTATTAGTAAGCTAATGTATTATTTCTAATATTGGTCAATCCACATTCACAACATTTTATAATAAAAGTATTATTTATTTTAAGGATTCGATATTACTGAAATCTTTAGGCGTGTTGCATAAATACAATATGTATTTGAGATTGGAAGAAATTTTATAAAATAACTGGAAAAATATATGTAAGTCTGAGTAAATTTACTAGCAAAAATAGTCACAATTAAAGACACTTGTCAGCGATTATTTTTCACAAAAACAGCGCCACAAATTATCCAAATATTTATCATTATAGTAGGTCGATTGAAAAAATAATGGGTGAAAAATATTATCACGTACAGTGAAATGACTTAATTTACTCTACAACATTTAAAAAAAAATTAACGCTTTAGAAATTAAAGTTCCTTAAAAACAACTATCAAAATTACCATTATCCTTAAAATAACAAGTTTCTTAAAATCTAGCAGAAATTGAAAGTAACACCGCTAAAAAAACTGGTTTAGGCATACGTAAATAAAATTCAAATAACGTTCTAAAAAAGTTTCGAATTATTTTTCGGGTGAAAAATCTGGTTAGAAGCATAGACATAAAATACAAGACACGTCATATTCATACAAATCTTACGAAAAATGTAGCACCTCTAATGTTGCCCCACTAAATGTTTCACCCGCGTATGAAAAGGATAGCCATTCAAAGGATATGTGTGTGCGGAAGAGATAGTTATATGGAGCGTGTTTCGAAGGTATGTCTCGTCGACTTGGTTTAGTGCAACCAGGGGCGTTGTTTCAGTAACGTATCTACATTATTTAATTCATCTAAGGTTAAATATGCAGTTTAGATCAGTTTTTTTTCTATATCGAATGCTTTGACTGTTTTTTGATTCTGGAGACTTTTGTGGCCCTTCAGCCATCTAAAACAAATTTACCATTCATTCCAATACGTTTATTATCGATTTATTAAAATACTGAAAAATTGGAGTTCTAAACCTGAAATACGCGATAAAAATGCAAACGATTATATTCGGTTAAATTCTAAGTAGGGAATCGGGCAGAAATCGACAAATCTGATATAAATATGGAATCTCAACAGAGCGACGAAATGTTTTTTTTTTTGCAAAGCATATTATCATAAATAATTCATAATAAAATACGTTTCCGATGACTTGAATCTGATTGTTCTATCCCAAAGGCTTCGTTATTGTTGTTACCGAGATGCGTCCGGAATTAGATGGTGAGTTCAGCTCGGCTGCATTGATGGCTTATAGTGTACTTTACAATGTCGACGAGTCCCCTGGCCAAATTACCAACTAGCATTTCCAGCCCACCTCCACCCCTACCCGCTTTCCGTCAATACTTAATAAATGCAATTCTATGTGTGACGTCATTTTTTTTTTAATATTTTGTAAAACGCAAAAAAAACCGATAAATATATGTTAAGAAATGTTACGGAACATTTTCTACGAGAAATGGGTTGGGTTGCATAGTTTCGATAGTAATTATTATTTTTTTACCTATTTTTCGTACTATTATAATTGTTTTCCAAATATTTTATATACATTAAAGAGCTTGGCAGAATTCGGCATATTCTCCGAAATATTAAAGTACTAGAAAAAAAGTTATTTAATAGAATTCAAATACATTACAAACGTCGATTGCGAGTTTCATTACCAATAAACTTAGATAAATTAAATAATGTAGATACGTTACTGAGGCAACGCCCCTGGTTGCACTAAACCAAGTCAACAAGACATACCTTCGAAACACGCTTCATATAGCTATCTCTTCCGCACACACATATTCTTTGAATGGTTATCCTTTTCATACGCGGGTGAAACATTTAGTGGCGTAACATTAGTGGTGCTACATTTTTCGTAAGTTTTGTATGAATATGACGTGTCTTGTATTTTATGTCTGTATTTAACTCATATTTTACCAAAGTGTCGCTATAGCCCTTTTGCCTTTCCAGCGACGCTATGGAAACTCGAATATAAATAACATACAAGTTGAATTGAATAATCATATGTGTGAAATTAAGACTTACCTCTTGCTCAGACACCCTGGGCAACTGCTGCGCCTGCTGCCCCGGCAGACTGGAGATGGACAGCGGGGTGTCTGCCTCAGAGGGCCCCGAACTACCCTGGAGCCCGAGCAGCGAGTTGATGGAGTACCGGTTCAGCATCTCTATGGTGGGGACGTCGGGAGAAGGCCAAGCATTCTCCTGGGAATAATAAATACATTGAATAAGTTAAACATTGGCTACAGTTAATCATTAGGAGGAACTATATCACTTGTTCTACATAGGAAGTACGGAAGGATACTAGAATTAACCGAAACTATGCCTAAGCATTCTTTTATAATCATTTAAATTAACTTTTCCTTTTAGACTGAATTCTTCTAGAAAAAAGATGGTTGGCGCAATTGAAAAACTTTATTCTACAAAATTATATCAGTCTTGGATTATACCAAAAACACGTAATTATAAATTTTAATAATATAACTATTCTGAAACGTACTAAATAGGAGTCTACTTTTGTTTCGTTATTTTCAGATGAAACCTGCCAAAAACGAGTGGTTACACAAATGCCATTTTGTATATTATTATACATAATACCTGGAATACTAATAGCGAAGATAACTATTATTGCAATTAGGGACACAATAATCTTTATTAAACGTAAAAGTTTTGGTTTTACGAATAAAATATATGGCATGCTCGTTAGCATTTGAGATTTTTTTATGCCACAAGTGAAAAATTACGAACTTTTCATATTCGCGGTTCATCTGTTTTTAAAGCGAAACTATATTTTCGTACACGAATCAATTTACTTTTCTGACACACGTCACCGACAATATTATTTCCGAAGTGATTTGAAAGAGTGGACGAAATAATCTAACTAAGCGGGAAAACGTAGCAGCGAGAGGCCTTCATACAACAGTGGATACACAATTGCTGATACTGTACACAATGCTATAATATGGAAATAAGTGTTCTATTAGTAAGCTAATGTATTATTTCCAATATTGGTCAATATTCACAACATTTTATAATCAAAGTATTATTTATTTTAAGGATTCGATATTACTGAAATCTTTAGGCGTGTTGCATAAATACAATATGTATTTGAGATTGGAAGAAATTTTATAAAATAACTTGAAAAATATATGTAAGTAAATTGAAAGTAACACCGCTAAAAAAACTGGTTTAGGCATACGTAAATAAAAGTCAAATAACGTTCTAAAAAAGTTTCGAATTATTTTTCGGGTGAAAAATCTGGTTAGAAGCATAGACATAAAATACAAGACACGTCATATTCATACAAATCTTACGAAAAATGTAGCACCTCTAATGTTGCCCCACTAAATGTTTCACCCGCGTATGAAAAGGATAGCCATTCAAAGAATATGTGTGTGCGGAAGAGATAGCTATATGGAGCGTGTTTCGAAGGTATGTCTCGTCGACTTGGTTTAGTGCAACCAAGGGCGTTGTTTCAGTAACGTATCTACATTATTTAATTCATCTTAGGTTAAATATGCAGTTTAGATGCAATTTTTTGTTCTATATCGAATGCTATGACTGTTTTTTGATTCTGAAGACTTTTGTGGCCCTTTAGCCATCTAAAACAAATTTACCATTCATTCCAATACGTTTATTATCGATTTATTAAAATACTGAAAAATTGGAGTTCTAAACCTGAAATACGCGATAAAAATGCAAACGATTATATTCGGTTAAAATCTAAGTAGGGAATCGGGCAGAAATCGACAAATCTGATATAAATATGGAATCTCAACAGAGCGACGAAATGTTTTTTTTTTGCAAAGCATATTATCATAAATAATTCATAATAAAATACGTTTCCGATGACTTGAATCTAACGCTTTGATTGTTCTATCCCAAAGGATTCGTTATTGTTGTTACCGAGATGCGTCCGGAATTAGATGGTGAGTTCAGCTCGGCTGCAGTGATGGCTTATGGTGTACTTTACAATGTCGACGAGTCCCCTGGCCAAATTACCAACTAGCATTTCCAGCCTTAGAGTAACGTAGAGACCTAACATTGCGAAATTTTGTCCGCACTTTTTGACCAAGGATTGACCAAGGGAGGTATGACGTATATGCTTCCAGCCAATCGGATGCGAAGAAAACCGTAAAGATAAACATTATTCCGTCTTTATCTGTTCGCGAACAATTTTGCGTTAGTATCATGAGAAAGAAAAGAGACCGGGATACTTTTTAGAAGCCGTACAAAGGGAATTCCCCGTTCTTGAAAATTTTTTTTTGACATTCTCGTAAATATTTTTAAGTTAAACATATTACGAATCCATTAAAACTCATTTCAAACGGAAGTTTATTAAATTGGAACGAATAGTCCAAAGATTAATTACATATTGGTGTAAGTTACTAGTTGTTTTGTAGGTTAGGATGTTAAATATTTGAGATCAAACTAAAAAAAAAAAGACGATTTTTATGGTACATACGTGTGAAAAACTGTTTGTTTTTGGTCCTTTTGTACTTCGATTAAAGCAAACAAGCATAGAACATGTGGCCATGATGTTTTGCTAGATATTACACAAAAAATAACTCAAGTTTTTAACTATTTACGTACTTTTGACAGTCCGTTCGCCTGACAGTGCAAACGTGTCTGAAGTTTGTGCGGATTAAATAATGAAGACATTTCATTTAGCCCGCCCCAAATCGTGTATAGGTTTCAACAATTGTTTGTCTCTTTTTCTCATATGCTTATAGAACCGAGCATAAAGAGAGAGCTATATTTTGCGAGTTTGTCAACGATTTGTCACAAATTAGTATGGTCTCTTTATATTGTTACTCTGAGTTTCCAGCCCACCTCCACCCCTACCCGCTTTCCGTCAATACTTAATAAATACAATTCTAGGTTTGACGTCATTTTTTTTTAATATTTTGCAAAACGCAAAAAAAAAAATCGATAAATATATGTAAAGAAATTTTATGGAACATTTTCTACGAGAAATAGGTTGGGTTGCATAATTTCGATTATAATAATAATTTTTTACTTGGTACCTACCTATTTTTCGTAGTATTATAATTGTTTTCCAAATATTTTATATACATTAAAGAGCGTGGCAACGAGACATACCCTCGAAACACGCTTCATTTAGCTATCTCTTCCGCACACACATATTCTTTGAATGGTTATCCTTTTCATACGCGGGTGAAACATTTAGTGGCGCAACTTTAGTGGTGCTACATTTTTCGTAAGTTTTGTATGAATATGACGTGTCTTGTATTTTATGTCTGTATTTAACTCATATTTTACCAAAGTGTCGCTAAAGCCCTTTTGCCTTTCCAGCGACGCTATGGAAACTCGAATATAAATAACATACAAGTTGAATTGAATAATTATATGTGTGAAATTCAGACTTACCTCTTGCTCAGACACCCTGGGCAACTGCTGCGCCTGCTGCCCCGGCAGACTGGAGATGGACAGCGGGGTGTCTGCCTCAGAGGGCCCCGAACGACCCTGGAGCCCGAGCAGTGAGTTGATGGAGTACCGGTTCAGCATCTCTATGGTGGGGACGTCGGGAGAAGGCCAAGCATTCTCCTGGGAATAATAAATACATTGAATAAGTTAAACATTGGCTACAGTTAATCATTAGGAAGAACTATATCACTTGTTCTACATAGGAAGTACGGAAGGATACTAGAATTAACCGAAACTATGCCTAAGTATTCTTTTATAATCATTTAAATAAACTTTTCATTTTAGACTGAATTCTTCTAGAAAAAAGATGGTTGGCGCAATTGAAAAACTTTATCCTACAAAATTATATCAGTCTTGGATTAAACCAAAAACACGTAATTATAAGTTTAAAAAATTTTACTATTCTAAAACGTACTTAATAAGAGTCTACTTATGTTTCGTTATTTTCAGATGAAACCTGCCAAAAACGAGTGGTTACAGAAATGCCATTTTGTATATTATTAAACATAATACATTGAATACTAATAGCGAAGATAACTATTATTGCAATTTTTATTAAACGTAAAAGTTTTGGTTTTACGAATGCCCTAAAATATAGCTCGTTAGCGTTTGAGATTTTTTTATGCCATAGGTGAAAAATTACGAATTCATATTCGTGGTTCATTTGTTTATTATCTCAAACTTTATTTTCGTACACAAATCAACTGACTTTTCTGCCACACATCACCGACAATATTATTTCCGAAGCGATTTGAAAGAGCGGACGAAATAATCTAACTCAGCGGAAAAACGTGGCAGCAAGAGGCCTTCATACAACAGTGGATACACAATTGCTGATACTGTACACAATGCTATAATATGGAAATAAGTGTTCCATTAGTAAGCTAATATATCATTTCTAATATTGGTCAATCCACATTTACAACATTTTTTAATAAAAGTATTATTTATTTTAAGGATTAGATATTTCTGAAATCTTTAGGTGTGTTGCTAAAATACAATATGTATTTGAGAATGGAAGAAATTTTATAAAATAACTGGAAAAATATATGTAAGTCTGAGTAAATTTACTAGCAAAAATAGTCACAATTAATGACACTTGTCAGCGATTAATTTTCACAAAAACAGCGCCACAAATTTTCCAAATATTTATTATTATAGTAGGTTGATTAAAAAAATACTGGATGAAAAATGTTATCACGTACAGTAAAATAACTGAAATTACTCTACAACTTTAAAAAAAAAAAATAACGTTTTAGACATTAAAGTTAAAAAATAACTATCAAAATTACCACTATCCTGACAAAAAATATTATCTTAAAATCTAGCAGAAGTTGAAAGTAATACCGCTAAAAAAACTGTTTTAGGCATACGTAAACAAAAGTCAAATAACGTTCTAGAAAAGTTTCGAATTATTTTCCGGGTGAAAAATATGGTTAGAAGTCGAAAAGCACTGCAAATTAACGACAAAAAAAAACGATCCGAAATTTAAATCAAAATCTTCAAAAAACGAGTATGAACTTAGTTTCCCGACGAAAATTATTATATAATTAAAAAACCACTACAAATCAACGATAAAAAAACTTTTATAGTTGAACCCAAATTAATTTATTTCATTATTACTTCGAAAGAGTGCTGCATGGTTCCGGATTAATACAATCAGCTGCTGTCGGAAACTTTATAGCTGGAGAAACAAGTCTGCTGCGTAAGGATGTACGGACGCAAGTAAGAACCCTACGTGGTCAACCGACCGCAGCTTTATTACTTTAGAGTCACCGGCCAATCAGAGGCGAGATGCGACGACCAATCGCCAATGGGGGAGTTTTCTGCCCTCTGCGAGTTGCAAAGACGGAAAAATTCCGAATGAAAATCTTCCAAAACAAAAACGGAATATTTTAACAGGTACAAATGAGTATTCTTTCCATCTACTAAAAACGGCACAAATGGAAAAAAATGCTACTATCACAAGGCAATTTCGTCAACCCAATTATTTTAGGTGACTTACAAATTGTTTTTTTAAACTAAAATTTTACGAACCACATGAATCAACATTTTAAAACAAGGATTGTCATTGTCCGCAATATGTTTGCATACGTGTATATAAAATAGACTCCAAACAGGCGCTACCAATGTTGTAGTGCATGTACGAAATATCAGAATTCGAGAAGAATATTGATTTCAGGAATTATGCAATAATACGTAACGTCGAAAATAATAAATCGTTACTGGCTTTTCAAATATTTTCGTCAACATTTTTCCTAAGGTTAACAATTGTTGTCGTTAATTGAAAGAATCTTTTCATACCAAAACGTGATTGACTGAAAAAATCATAAAAAAGTTTATCACAATATCCCCAAAAACCATACAAATGTTAGCTTACGTAGGGTAAATTCTATTGTTTAATCTTTTTAATGAAACTTGATTTTCGGGAGAAGAATGAGATTTATTTTACTGGTTGAATTCATTAAAAACTTTTTAAAAGTTAAAATAATTAACAAAAACTCACGTGTTTGCAGGGTGGGCATGATGCCGACGGGCGTCCAGAGGGGTCAAACGATCAACGGACGGATCGATTATGGTTTGAAAAACACGTAATTAACAATTAAAATTGCGTCGTTGGTTTGTCGCACGGAGCTGCGGGGTTTCGCGCTCTCTCGGCGGCGGACCACGGCGACTGGGAGGTGGCAGGCTCCTGGCCGCCTACGGGGGGTTGGTGCCACCCCCTCTGTGTTTCCGCGTCGCCCCGCTCCAAACATTCACCACCTAATGGGTTTCCCCCCCTGGGCCGTGAACAATGCACGCATTATTCAAATATATATATATTGTTCATTTTCAATTAACTAACTCCCGCGTTAATCGGCAGATTGTGTTAGGGCATCGTTTCTCAACCTTTTAAATGATAAAAGGTTGAGAACCCGTTAAAAGCCAAAAAATAGTGTAAAAAACCTTACAACCACCAACGATATATTTTTACGTTTTCATAACTAAGATAAAAAAGTTATGTGTTTACACTTTCCGCGAAAAAGACTTCATATCTATAGTGGCTTTAACTTTTTAACTAAATACAGAAATCGTCTATTATGACTCTAACATAATTTACTTTATGTGTTTTGACAGATTGCCCCCAATTTTATTTTTTTTGTATGAAGATTTTTCAGTTTTGATGGGTCATTGACCCACTAAAATGGAATAATCTTGAAAATCTTCTTACAAAAAAACAGATAAAAATCTTTTTTGGCTACAACAACATCAATCATGACGTTTTTGATAATTTTAGCACTCTAGCACACTAAAAAGTCACGAGCCGCCCCTGAAGGCGTCACAGCAACCCAAAAACAGGCGGTTTGCTCGACTAATTCGGATGAAGGTAAAACAAAAATATCAAATGCTTTCCGAGGATGCACTCGAGGTGTGAATAATTTACCTTGCTCGAAGCATTCCAAGTAAATTGTGTTTTTAATACCTGCACGGTTCTTTTGAATACAAATATTAATCGTCCGCGCATTATTTTCCTCGCATTACACAATATCCACAACACATTACTCCAATTTCAAACCAATATTTCTTCAGTCCCATTGTATCTCACTTGTTTTCCCAATAAACTTACGGTTTACCTCCAATACTTAATCCTTTCCTTTTGTTTAGCGCATTTGAAAATGGAACACATTAAAATACGAAAAAAAAATTACAAGAAAGTAGGTATCCCAAAAGTACCTACCCCAATTTCGTTAAATTTTTACGCATCTGAAAATACTTCTTGTACAAATAACCTTCATCTCTATTAATGCTAATAATAAACTAATTATAATACATCCAGACTTCTAGACATTGAGTAATCCAGAGTACTCCGGACATTGATTTAAAGAAACCCTTGTGATGTAGCATTTCCCATAATGGCTTTGATCACATAGGCCTTAAATGGTAAAATTAAACCAAAACATTAAGTAAATCACTTACTCGTAAATTTGGAATCCCTCAAGGAATAGTCCTCGGACCATTATTATTTCTGATATTATGTAAATGACATTTTCCAACAGAAAATCAATAGTGAACTAATATTATTTTATGCATATTATGCAGATTAATTCACAATCAACAAAAGATCTGACGTGGGAACTAGTTATCAAATCTACTACGAATACTTTAACCTTTTGAATGCCGGATTCCCGCAAGGTACAAACAATTTCCATTGTATTTACAACTTTCGTTGTACCTTGCTGACTGTAATTTCGTAATAACTCACTTATGTTTTACAAAATGATTTTTTCATCAAATCATTGTGCTAGTTCAATACTATAACAAGTAAAAAAAATGATTTTCTGATTCCTTATAACATAAGGAATCAAAAAACACCCATAAGTCAATTACTATTTTTTTTGACTTGTTATAATATTGAACTAGCACAGTGAACTATGTTATCTTCTCAGATAATGTGTTTTTCTGGAATAGCTACTTATATTTAGAGAATTGCTTTTTTCTCCCTCATTTTATTAAAAAAAGTTTATTTAAGAAATATGAAGATTTTTTGTTGTTTTGTTGTATTTTCGTGTGGCTAAATACATTTCCTTGCAAATAAAATAAAAATTGCATGAGGTTTTCCTATGAAGACAAACAGTAATGTCACTTGAAAATTCAAAATTGTTTTTTTTTTCAGCTATACTGCAAACTTCAAATATTTATTACTCGACTTGTACCGAACTTGACGCAATGCAAAATATCTCTATCGATCGATTATTTCGTTGACAAGTCGACCGCTTGGAGTAATAAGGTTCCATCTGACCCTATTCTGAGATAACAGGCTTTAAAGATTCAAATTACTCTATTTTAATACGTATTTAACTTTACATTGTTTTGAGTATGTAAATACGGTTAGTTGTAGGTTCTTAAATGATTTTAAGTATTATCAAGAACTATTTTAAGTTAGAAATATGAAATCTCGAAGAGTGATTTTATCAGTTGGAACCTTTTTACGCAATGAAGTGATTTCAAATAGGTCAACAAGGTTTCAACTGACTGAACCTGGTTGACCTAGCCTAATCAGGTTTTTATTGTACTTCTCTCCGATAAAATTGTCTTAATATCCACTCTTAGGAAATTTAGGAATGTAATTACACAATAAATAAAAAAGATCAATAATTTCATACTCTGAGAGATGTAGTGATTAATAAAATTAAAATAAAAAACAAAATAATAACACAAGACACTTAATAATAATAATTGTGAAGAACTATGTTCAATAATAATTAACAAACACATTCAGAGAGGTGTGGTGATTAATAAAATAATTTTAAAAAAAACAACAACAAAAAATAATAATAACACAAGACCCTTAATAATAATAATTATGAAGAACTGTCTTCAATAATAATCAGCAACCATGATAAACACAATATACCTAATATAAGTTAATAATTATTTTATAATAATAAAAGATTTGTTTTATAATAAAAGGTAAAAATAATAAAATGTATCTTAATAATTATGGTAATTAAAATAAACAATTAAAAAAAATTATTCGAGGTACAAAGGAAAAAGTGAATTAACAGTATTTTTACATGTACATAGGTACTATCGTATTGAAGAAAAAAAAACAATGTTTAAAACTTTAGTATTGCTTGGTAATAATAACTGGAATTTAACATGTTATCTTTAATATCTTGATTTTTTTGTTTAGATACATCTACTTTCGTTTTTTTTACGTTTTTCGGTTTAATCAATGCGGAAATGGGAATAGCTAATTCAACGTTTAAACCACTCTTTTTCTTTTTCAGTTTTTCGCTAATCCTTAAGTTTTCAGTTTTCAAAACATTACAGCTGAAGGTATTTTAATACCCCATTTCATGTAAGATTTGTGTTACCTGAAGTACAGACACTAAAAAACGGTATTGATTTAAAAAATGGGACACTTAGAAGCACTGCCATAATCTTTCAAATCATCAGCGCACATTTGAAAAACTGTTGGTGGCTTTCTTCTATTCACAAACTTCAATACTCTCATGAGTAGAGAAAAGAACTCGGTCTTGGACATGACCATCTCAATGGCACTGTGAGCACTGTCAACTTCTTGGATACAGGCATGGACAGGTATCGAGTTCTTCATGGTAATCAAATTTATTTATGGATTTTCATTTGGGAAATTTAGAACAGCTGTGCTTATAAAATTTTTTTTTTTCACGTGAAAACTCAAATTGAATTTGGCCATAAAAATATGCCTGTACAGCTGTACATGGTCATTTTTACCGCCACGCCGTTGTGTTTTTCTCTTCGTAACATTTGATGTACATATCGTACATTTTCACGACGTCCAGTTTTTACTCTAAATACTGCCGTGATGTTTTACTTCGGCAGTAATGCAACTCCACCTGCGTGAAGGAATATCGTCGCCGGAAAGGCAAAGGAGCTGAAGCGCAATTTCGGGAAGTTTACACCAAAGCACTTTATTGAATTTTAAAAAAATTAACTCGGTAACTCAATACTCTCACTGAGTTACCTGAAGCGACAAAAAGCTAAAAAAAAGTCCTAAACTTGTGTCGCTTGAGTCGAGCCTTTTCCAAAATGGTAAATATATTTTAGATGGCTAAAGGGGCACAAAAGCATCAGAATCAAACGAGAATCAGAGCATTCAATGCAGAAAAAAAACTAATCAAAACTGCATATTTAACTCATCTTTGACCAAACTGTCGCTTAAGCCCTTTTGCCTTTCCAGGGACGATATATTCCATCACTTCTTTTACTTGATCTGTAGAAATTGAATTAATACTTTTCGGGGCTCTATGATCACCTTTGGGAGCATTATTCCGATTCTTATTACTGTAAGTATTATATATTGGCTTTTGCGACATGCACAATGTACCAAGATAAAACTTTCTACAAACTTGTACATTGTCATTGCGAATTTTAAACATATATTTAAAAGAAAACTTTTTATACGGTGATGTATTTTCAACTATTCTTTTTGTGTGAACTGTAGTAGTTTTTTCTGTTGTATTCATACCAAAAACAGTCGATAGATGTGTCAGAATCGCGGTCCGATTGTTTATAAGATATTCACACTTTATGCGGGTAGTTGCGGAAACCAAGTGCTCCCTGTAGCGGGCAAAAACAAAGGTCCGGTGTGAAAATATCGGTTCGGTTTGAAATGGCCACATCTTCGACAAAAATTAATATTTTTTAGAGAAAATTTATTTGTATACTCTTCACACCCTAGACTATAAGAGTCTCAAAGAAGTTATATACATATTTGGTAAAGTTACGCAATAAACTTAGGTGAAAATCTATGTTTTGCTATAATATTATGCTGTTTGAAGTGTAGAGAGCTTTGAATTCGATGGAATGTCATATAATAATGATTTGACACTGGCCTAAATGATAACAAAACCAATAACCACGTGTTACATCGTAGGTGGCATAAAAAAGTATAAGTTTCAGAGTATTTAGTGAACCTCGACACAAACAGCAATAAAACCCAGTGCGAAGGGTAGTGGACAAAAACCATTGGAACGGGGTAAAGAACAAATACAAGTCCAAAACAACTGTATAAGTTATTTTTCAATGAAATTAAAGATAATCACTTACCGCAATATGCTTTTCATATTTTTCTACGGAATTCCGTTGGCAAATTTTATAATTAAAGTTTTAGAATAAATATTTGGATGTACACCTAAACAGTTTTGATTTTCATCTCGTATCATTTTTCACTTGTCCCATAAGCAAAATTATTCCTAACATTTTTTTTTCAATCTATAATGTCCACGGGCTTCCACTTCCACAGGGATTTCTTAGTTTGTCTATATCTTGATTCATTTTGGGTGTGGTAACGATTACTTTCTTCTACCATCATTTCCCATAAACAATTCTACAACATCCACTATATTTTCAGAATGGATTGGTGTTACACAAACACCAGCATGACCTAGAAATGGTTCGATGTTTGGTGGATTGTCCATTTCACACCAGTCAACCACTTCTACTTCCGAATCACTGAACTCTAATGGTATTACTGGCAATTTCCGCGTACAAGAAAATTCTATACTATCACTGGAATCTTCACTGTCACTACCAAATTCAGGCAAATAGTTACTCGAATAAATTATCTGCGAATATTTCGTCATCACTTTCGTTATTTCCGGAATTCATTTTAAAATTGTTAAAATCTTTTTAAATATTCGACAAAACCACATTCAATATTCTCGAGCCGTTTCATATACGCAACCTGTTGCAAATAAACTTTTTTTAAACTGAAATTCATTTGTAAATATTTATTGCAGTCCGTTTACCTGCGTTAGGTTATCGCTGTCTGTTTACAGGCGGAGAATAAAATGGCGCGCATTCGGAAATCTATATTTTTCTCACTCGCTTACGTTAGAGTCGCGCGCTGGCAAACAGAGACAGAAATATTTAATCAGCTTATTCCAAAACATGGGCCATTAAAATTCGTAAAAGTACTATCTTGTAGGGTATATTTCAGAGAATTCGATGATGATTCCTGAACGAAAGCCCATTTCAATTTCGTTAACCACAATTAGAAATAGTAAACAAAGCTGTATGTTGATTTGTGTTGAAATATTCATATTCGCAAAAGATGTAAAGATTAAAGAATAACAAAGACTTATAACATTTTTTTTAAATATTCTACCTATACTTTGAACCTTTACGAACAGATTGGTATATAATGTTCATACTAAACATTGAGAAAGCAATACTTTTTATGGCGTTGAAGACGAAGGTAGATCTACCCTTCCCGCCGTTAACGGGGTTAGCACACCTAATAAAATTCAACACAAATCTACTTTTGAGCATCTGTTGAATATATCGATTATTAGTATGGATTTCGAGAGAATTCTTTATTCTAAAAGTTTGGTTATAATCCGTAAGATGGCTACCGTGAGAAATGTTAGGGGTTGCGGCGGAGGCGGGTCGGGGGGCGGGGGCGGGGCTAGTTCCGATGTCGCACGCTTACAACTACTTGCGAACAGTGTGTTTCATAATATTTCGACGGTATATCAGTAACCCCACATGATTGTATGAAAATAAGCACGAACTAACACATTATTCAGTAATTGCTTATTATAGCCATGACCCTGCTATTTCCGTGATTGTTATAACCACGTTCGACTGTATTTAAGAAATAAAAAACAAACAAAACAAAAAACAACAAAAAAATAACTAATCATTAAACTGATGACATTAGAGATACGGCAATAATTATTATTATTTTAGTAATGGTTTGAACTAAGTGAAAACAGTAATAATTTGAAATTTTGTAAAATACATGCTTGATTTTTACCAAAAAAAATAAACCAAAATGAGCCTTCCATTATTAATGACCCAACACTGACTTTGTTTTTCGGTTAATTGCGTTGCATTACTAATTTTATTTAATTTTCCGTAAATAGTTTTAAAAACAGGGTGTGCTGAGTACTACATAGATTTTTTAATTAAAATATCTACATGATTTTCGAAGATATAGCGATTTAAAACTAATTAAAAATATTCGCACCCCATGGCGCGGGACCTTTATTTTCGCCCGGAGCCAGCGTACAAAAAATAGCCGCTCAAAATGTGTTCATTGACTGATAGGTACATACGAGTATAGTGTATTTGCGGGATGTTTCTATATAGTTGTATCGGACGTGATTTCCGTCAGTTTATGATTTCCGCGGATACAACGACATGCTCAATAAATCACAGAAAAATAATAATAGTAATCTACGTCGCGCTACCCGCGGGGGCTAATTGATCATTTACGTTTCTTTGTATTCAAATAATTTTCTGCAGATACAACGAAAGATGCTAATAAATTCCACAATCTTTCCGTATCTATTTCACATGAATCTGTAAAACTCAAGTTTACATAAAAGTATGTACCGTATGATTGTTTACTTACTGTATTATTTTTGTACTTTTGATAAATAAACATACCGGGCGAGCGGTAGACACCAATGACCAAAAAAAAATGCCACCGACCATAAAAATTTACCCGTATTAGGCATTCCCGGGCACCTAAGGGCTGACAGAAGCTACAAGGGTACAAGGTTCAGTGTCTGGCTTCGCGTCCGCTTCGGCTTGAATTGCTAGTGCCGACTTACTCGCTTCCCCGCCCTTTAAATCTAGAACTTTCTCTTCTCAACCTACCTTGAGTACTTGTCCCGTTCAATAGTGTATTTGGATTTGGTATCCATGGTCGAGTGGTAAGACGCCGACTAAAAAATCCAAAGGTCAGCGGGTTCAAACCCAGTGTGCGCCAATAACTTTTATTTAATTAATATGTGTCATAACACATTTCATTCATACAAAATAATATAAAGTATATTTGCGGCACGTTACAGAGTGGTAGATACTCTAAGTATCATCACCCTAGTGAAAAACCACCATTCAGAATCGGAACATTACTGGAAATGGCTTAAGCCGTGTTTGGTGACTAGATCTGAATAGCCAGGTACTTCCCAACCTTCCTTTTCCCCATCTACCCCCCCCCCTCCCTCATTACAATTAACTTCACAACATACCCCAATTGGGATGCCATAGTCTCACTGGCTCTAGACGGTTAGGAGCAGTTGAGACTCTTGTGCGGTATTCACAAAACAAAAAAATGTTTTAAAGTGGTAGATCCACTCAGTATCGCCCCTGATTCGAAAAAAATGACAAATTTTAACATATCTATGTATTGAAAAAGCCATGCAGATATAAAAAAAATCTGCATGTACTAATATTATATGGTTTGTATATAATATAATATTGGATATTTTTACAAATTCCTCGTAAAATTCACTCGAAGGGGTTTATACCTGTGAGTGAAAATAATGGAGTATCTTTTTTCAACTGCATTTTTAATTATTTAATTTAAAATACACTCTGTTGTCAGAAAAGAACATAACCCGAAGGTGAGAAAACATGCTAGATAATAAGTTCAAATTTTCGCCACATTTTTAATATGGGCGCCACCTTACGGTATGATTTAGACAAAAATCATTAAACCCTAATTACTACAAAACAGAGCCATTTAAAATTATTTTAAAAATACAAATAATTACAAAAAAATAAATTCATTAAGCCCTCAGTGATAGTTTTTTTTTCTTTTCAACAAATACTTTCGCAATCGATTCTCAAAAAAACAATAAATGTGGTGTTTATAAAATAAGGAAATGACACCATATTTCAAACAAAAAATTGTAAATATATGACTGTCAAAAAAAAGCAAAATGTTTAAGGTATTTTTTTAACACACTAACACTTAAAAAAAAACAAAGTCATATTATACATATAGCGGACCCAAATAAGGCCAATTTCTGATTTGTATTTGGTAAATACTAAGCTTACGTAAATAAAAAAAATATAAACATAAATATGTATGTCGTTAAAATATAATCTTTTTCATATTGTGTAAAAATATCACCATAATTTCGTAAATTAAAACAGTGTCTACTCCCCCCGCGACAGTCGGCCGAGCGGGTAGAACTACTCTTCCCGCTTTAAGTGTGTTAATAATGAATTAAGTTTAAATCGCTCTAATTAACACTTTAAAATGCAACACGCAGAAATTTGACAGTTCGTCAAATGGAACCTTCTGTATAGATTAGTGTGAAGCGAGTTGCAAAATAAATGTATAAGTTGGAGTAACAAGGTTCCATGTGTAGTTGGAACCTTGTTACTCCGACTTATAGGAAATAAATGATGTAGTTGGAACCTTTGACACATTCTAATTCCGTTAATAGTCAGTATATGATGTTGGTATCTTAAAGAGTAGTGCAGTAGAAACCTTTCTCTATCAATAAAAATTCAGCCCAAATTGTCAGTTGGAACCTTATTACTCCAAGGGGTCTAAGTGATTATGGTCCATTTAAATATGCAAACAGCAGGTTTTAAAGAATAAAAACTCCTGAAAAGATAATGATGAATGCCTGGGTCTGATGGGGTATATTTTATAAAATAAATATATAAGTACATATTAAATTTAAAAACTATATCTTTGTTTTAACACCAATTTTATTCATATTTTATGTAGACGTTGCTGATCAGGTTTCACTTGTACCTAGCCTTCATCAGACTTATAAATTGTATACTACGGACATACATATAAATAAATGACATAATAAATTGATGATGATTGCAGACAAACACTACTGGAAAATAACATTACAAAAATAAAATGTTTACAGACAAAAATGCGCCACAGTGCTTCGAAAGGTTTCGAAAGTACCCTTCCTTCAGTAGGATAAACTTTGAACAGTCACAAATCACGTCAACAAATACTGTGGTTTGAAACAAATTACTTGGATTGATTTAGTTACTTGGAGGACATAATAATATTTGAGTAATTTGTATAGGGCCGTTTTTGTGAAAAATCATGCCCCAAGGGTTCTGTAAATAATAATAAGACAATATCTTCAATTGGATTATCCAATTCTTTGCAAAATCTTACCATGATAACAAAACATTTCTAATTACTTGTAACAATTTCGTTCCTGAAAAAGTCCTCTGTGTATTTCACTTTATATTATTTACATACAAAAAAAACAGATCAAATTTAAATACATATTATTTCCCTGTAATGGATGACATTGAATTTTTTTCTTTTGTAAATCAGCAAAGTTTCCGCTTAGTTGTCGTTTGGCTGGCATCGTCTTGACAGTTTTCTTTCAAACCATAATGTGGTACCCCTTTCGGTAGTTTGACATAGACACCTTTTCCCTGCTTGGTAGATCTTGTAGCACCTTACTAATTTATTTGAGAAACCGGAAAAATTTCATTTTAGTTTCATTCAGTCTATAACGCCGATTATGCCCTGCAACAACCTGCCTCGGGCTGCGGGGACGAGGGGGGGCATGGGCCGGGGAAGGGGGCCCCTCTCCGTACAGTAGATGTAGGGGAAACGGAGAACCCAGTACGCAGAGCCTGTAAGCACTGTACAATCACCCCCAGTGACGAATATGGGGCCTCCAGCAATTGGCTGAACCTGTGAATTAAAATAAACTTTTTAAAAATAATACTGAAAAAAAATAAGCACAATAAAGAAAATATGTTGGCTCAGATTTTGACTTTTGTCAACTTCTGAAAGAACTTGCTTTAAATTTGAATCGTATATTTTTAGTCTTGACTCAACTTTTTAATGCGTATTACAATTGAGAACAATTCCGCAACTATGTTATAAAATATATATTTTGAAAGATGAAAATACGTTTTTTTAGTAAAAACATTCTCAAATACATCTACGAGGATTTAAAAGTAAAGTGGCAATGTTATTTTTAATTTGCATGATTTAATCAGGTTATTGTAGTTTGATGATAGAAGCTTATAAAAAAAAAAAATACCTTTGGATTCAAAGTAATGTGAACCGGAGCTTTAGGTGTCACAATGTGAACTCGCATTAGTTGGGCAACCATTGGCTTACTTCCCCTGGGTAAGATAAAAATAAAATAAATTGGATAATCAAGAACCTAGGTACTTTAATTAAACATGTACAGCATGACATAGCTATCTCTACAGACGGCCGAAGGAAGAACCAAAGACGCCATGTTTTTTGTTACTCGACTATCAAAATATTTTCAATTGGGTTCTTGGTATTTTTTATGTTTGTTTTTATGATATAAACCAATAAAAAAACTTATGAAAAGTGATGCACAAAGCATTATTCGCAAGGTTTTGGCAATAATGAACTTTGGAAACATTCACAAAGACCTGATAATTCCAGCATTAGGACACGTTGCTGCCAATTAAAGTTGTGTTGCCATCCCAAGTTTTGTAATTTATTTATTGGTTACTGTATTTTAATGCTTTCATCGTGGTTATTATTTTAAAAACTCTTTATTAAATGAGAATATTTTGATAATAATTAAGTGGTCCAAATAAAGCCTCAGTTCAGGGATTTATTTTCACTGACACCCCTAATAGCTACAGCGGCAACACCCCTACCTGCATAGTGTTGACCTGTACCTACTCTCATTATGAAACATGTACAGAAATTTGTAGTACTGAGATATTTTTCACTTAATTTTCCTTATACATGATGTTTGACAGAGAGCTAAATTTGACGCAATATAAATTTAGATGGTCTGGCAGTTGTGATAATAAATTGATTTGGTGTATTGTTATAAAATAAGCCTTACGAGCAGGGGCAGCGGTAATACAACGGCATGTCACTATTTGCCAGCTTAGCTCCGCTGTGCTTATGTAGTGCGCTTCCTCCGCATACAACACTCTCACTGGAAGACATCATGAACCTAGAACAAGTAAACAGACAACTAATTATAGATCAATAACACAAGAAACAGAAGATCTCTGTTGGTCCTTATTAGCTTAGCTCCACACAGCATCCCCAAACATGACATAGGCTCTGAGTTTCGAGTTAAGTTTCTCAGGGTCTCCTACGTGGAGTTAAAATTTTTAAAAGCTTCAAATTTCGGATTGACAATCACTTCAAATACAACTGTAAGAATTTTAATCCTAGGTTAAGTAGGGATAATTTCTGATGGCATAAAAAGATATCATTATGTTGGCTGCCTACTTACAGACATTGAAACTTCAATTAGCTGTCATGTTAATTAATGTTACATTTTGACACATGATCCGGGCTTGGTAGACATGAAACTAACTAAACTAGAGCTTGGTGGCCTTTCACCAGGGTGATAGTTAGCGTATTTACCACTCTAGGGACACACATAATAAAAGAAAAAGGGTTGTGTTTTACCGGTGCCCCTTAGGACATTCATATTCCATTCCGAGGAATATTTTAACAGTGAACTGAGAAGGAAGTGGCTTCCCTCTAGTTCCTCCCCTCTGTTGGACAAGAGATTTCCAAGACGACATATTTTCCATCCTGCTGTAAAATTAAAAGAAAATGTTATTAATTAGAATTTACAATTGTTTGAATTTATTTATTTATCGGAAAATTGTAATTGGACAATGGTTATGGATGCCTGATAAAGAACTTTTAACTTACTAACCTCACTGAGCAGTCCCAAGGAAGTAAGAAGTTGGTACACTGTAAGAACCCTGGCCGCAGGTTCTCAGGTAGACCAACATTGTGGGAGTAGAGAGATGATGGCCCCAGACATACCAAGGACCAACTCGCAAAGGCCGGAAGAAGTCCTGAAAGAAGAAGTAAAAAAAAACTTTCTTAACCTTATAACTGCATATTCCTGACATGTATAATATAATGGACATGCTATCATACAGTTTCTTTTAGAAAAGACATATGCATAGCACTGGAAGTACAGGTTAATTGTGAATAATAGCCACCGCCCTGCTTCAACTTTTACTCCGGAACTATGTGCAGAAGATTCTACATATGAGTTTTCGACTTGCAAAACCCGCTCTGGAAGCTTTTTTGATTCCGAAATAATCGCGAAAAACTGTTCAGGACAGAATAAATGTTAAAATAATAACGTTTTACTAAGTGCGCTAACCGCCGCAGAGAGTGGACGGGACCGCCGTACGCAATGCAAGCGTAGGTAGTAATGTCGCCGTGTGTGTGGGTAGTGTTTGAGTGAAGTGGCAACCAGCAAAAAAGTACAGTGCTCAATAACTACCATAAATGCCACAATTTGGGGAGCGAAGGAGACTGAGATAGATGGAGTCGTATCTGGATCCCACTTTGACCTCCACCAATTCTCCTCCACCATACGAAGACTAAAAACCTCAATGATTATGATACAATGACAAATGTTAGCATATTTAATTATTGGAAGGTCCTCAAATATTAATAATCCTTATTAAAATATCGCCGGAATGGCTTTTGCAACTCCTTTTCAGCCAGAGCTGGTATTACAGAGCGGATTTCGCTTCATACATCGGGAAGTAGGAATGATAAATAAAACGCAGTTGGGGCTCATTTTTACTGTAAGATAATATGTAATAATAATAATATTTGGATAATTTGTATAGCGCCGTTTTTGTGAAAAATCACCTCAAGGTGCCTTTTCTTTTTCTTACCAAAAAAATCTTTTTATCGTTAGAAAATACTTTTTTTTTCCTGTTTTTATCTTTGTGATTCAAAAGACTAGTCCCTTCACAATACTTAAATATTCACTGTGAAACTTCATAATATTGTTTCCTTTTAATGAAATGCCCTTGAAGTTCTTACAATTATGTGTGCATTTTGGATATTCTAGCAGTTTTTCAGTGGAAAAAGTAACTTAAATCTTAAGTTCTTTACATTTCACCAAATCAATAACTCATAGTGATATTATATTGTAATAATTATGAAAAATACACAAAACCTCGAGAGTAAAAGAAATAGTGTAGAGGGGTATAATGTAAATATTTTTTATATTAGTTTAAAATTAAAAATTGCATTTAGACATTGAATGAATTTTCATGGACCGTTATTGAGAAATGTAATGAAATATGTACACCGCGAAATGTCTAAACTTTATATACCTGTCACTGCATATTTTGTTAAATTTCCAACTGGATTGTTTGACTTTTTCGATTCTCTGGGAACAGATTCCACCACTCATTAAAGGCAAATTCATTATTTTATCTGAAAAAAACTTTTTATCTAGAAGAAAAACTGACACGACTTTCTCTGAAACTCCTCTAAGCGGCCATATTGGATATTAAACAACTTTCTTTGAACAAAGGCTTTAACTGGTCAATTATGTGGAGAGGATTTTTCTCGTCGCATTTTCCAAACAGAGCAAATTTTGTAAGTTACTCAAACACAAAATTCATGTTTTGGCGAAATGAAATGGAATTTACTTTTAGCAAATGATGTACATATAAGTTTAATAATTTATTATAATGCCATATTGCTGAAGAAATGGTTTTTCTTACCAGGCGGACTTTCTGTATGAAGCATTCCAGGTAAATATTCTGTAGTCGACGGCTGGCGAACTAAACCTTTATCTGTAAATAAAAGAATTTTCAACATATTATAAAAACAACAAAAAGTTCGTTAACAGATCATAGATAAAGGTCAAGGGTCAGAAACTCATACTTACATTTTAAAAGCATTATTATTGTTGTAACCAACCTTTATACTGAGCGTCCTTAACAGCAATCAGCGTAAAGTTCTCTGTGGTAGCGAGGTGGCTGTTTTGGGAGCGCTGAGCGTTGCCCTCCGACAGGGCCACGTTGGACAGAACCTCCTCCTGGGAAGACGGCGACCAGTCGGGGGAGCCCGCCCCGCTGCCCGGCTTGTTAGGCAGGACACCCGTCAGGGTCTTGACGGAGGCGGCCCTGGAAGGAATTAAAATCTTTAAGCGGCACATAAGTAATGTTTTGGCTCTTTTGTATTTTTTTTACTTCAATTTTATAAGCTGCTCACTCAAAGCGTAAGGCCTGAGTGCCCGTTCTAGTCGAGCGTTCCGCAAGGTGGGGCATGCAACATGCAGCAGCGTTTGTAGTACACATGGGTGATGTCGTTGGAAGAAATAATATTTGAAATTCTGTCTAAGCCTGAAATATGGAATACAGTCAAAGGTCGGCACTGATATTCTTGTGAATTTATTTTTATTTAACTTTAAATATTCATATCACGTAGAAAATTCTCCAATTTTTTTTCTTAGTTTTATAATTTCACTCTGACTTAAGCAACAAATCAAATTTTAGAAATGTATTTTCTTCTAAATACATGTCGGTAATACATATTGTATGAAGCCATGATGACAGTTAGAAATGCAACTATTTCCTTCAAACGTTGTCTGTTCACTGAGGCCAGGCAGCGATCGCTCAATGGTCGCACGCTCCGCTGCACGCTCAACCATGCTAAACGCTCCACCACTCAGGCCTTACCCTAAAGGGCTTGTATTAGGACGATTTATTGACAAAAATTTGCGCTAACAGTTAGATATTATTATTTAAAATATCAGTAGCTTTGAATACATACGAATATTATTCGAGGCAATAGTCTTCACACTCTCGTATTATAATTTATCTTTGTATTAGCGTTAGCGCCAAGTAAACAAAAAGGTGTGAGAGTGTATTCTCCGTAAACGAATTTGTGCGTAATTTAAAATGATCTATTGGTCGCATACTTTCTTACTAGACGTTTTTGTAAATTTTTCTATCCGAAACGCGGGATACTTAGCTATCTATCGGCGGCACCTAAAATAATAATCTCACTGTTAAGTTAAATAATATCTAACAGCTGGATATTATTTATTATGATACTAATATATATGTACCTATTATTAATATTATTTTATTTGTGCTCGCAAACTAACAAAAGGGTGTAAGAGTTTGTACTTCGTGAACAATATTATGCATAGTTTGGAATAATCTTTTGGTTATATATCTTCTTACTAGACGTCTTTGTTGATATTTCTATCCGAAACGGCCGCAGAATCAAGCGAATAAAATAATGACAAGTAAAATAACAGTTAAGTTAAATATCTCCCAATGTCTTTTCATCAAACTGTTATTTTTAACAGAGGATTATTATTATTAAAACCAATAGGCTCGTTATTGATTATTTTTGCTAGTTAGTTTTGTGTCAATCTCCTACTCGTTTAGTTTGGTGCGTTTTTACTTCAATGTGTTTTTGTGAGTTGAAGAATACGATTAATGGTGTAATTGTCTAATGTTTATGTTTTGTTTCACGGCCAAAGTGCAAATACCTAGTAAGCAAATAAATTAAGTTTTAGTAGACAATACGACCCAATATATTTTTTATTATTGCATTTGCATTATTAATGCATATAATTCAACGTCTAGACTTAATAATAATAAATGGATATTTTTATAGCGCCGTTTTCGTGGGAAAATCACCCCAAGGACGCTTTGTGTACTTATATGTAATTTAGAAAATATAGTATTGTATTGGTAGTCTACCAAAAAATAGTCAGCGTTATTTTCAATGGTTATATTTAACAGTTAACAATCGCCAACGATAACGGCGTTGACGTTTTTTCGAATTATAGTTAACGCCCAGTACTAGTTTGTATTTAGCAAAGACCAAATTGATAGTGGTTTTTACCCAAATATTTGCTTTTTGCCACTAATTTTTTTTTTCTGGCAACAAAATATGACCAGCAGTAAGTTATTATTATTATTAAAAGTTTTCATTCTGTTTATTAGGTTAAATTGCAGCAAGAAATAATAGTAATCTAACCAATCAATATGTACATAAAATGATAGTAAAATAATAAAAAGTAATGTTTTCTGAATAATTGGTATAAAATTCACATCAGTTGAGCTTAATTTAAAAAAAATAAAATGGTACCGTATTTGAAAAAAATCATGTATTTGTACTTGAATGGATTTTGGTGCTCGCTTTATTATTTTAAGAAATCGTGTTGTGCTGAAATCAGAAAAAAGTAACTAACCTATAGTCATTGATTGAAGGTTGAAACACAGGAAACGGAATAGACTCAGCATTGGCGCCACACTGGCAATCCTTAGCCAGGTCGTTGTAGAACTCAAAGTTGGAGTTCTTCACGGTGTAGGGGTCGTCCCGGGAGCCCTTGGTCCTCCCGCAATTGCAGGCAGCCACGTAGCGGACCCCGCTCGAATGGGTCTCTTCAGAGTTGGAACTGAAATAATGATATTAAAATTTATTTCATTCTTTTTTTTTAAATTAGAGTTCCAACTGCTCAAGTCTGTCCGGAGCTGAAGGGAGTGATGAGGCAGAAGAGGAAAGTGGGGAAATACCTGGCTATTCAGATCTAGTCACCAAATATGGCATAAGTCAAGCTAAGCAACCTAGAATACTGAGAGTATCGCACTCTGAAATATGCCGCTAATGTACTATACATTCAACTAACCATCATGCTGTTTCCTCGCAGGGGTAGGAAGAGAGGATGAATTGCCATACAACTCTCTTAGCACACACTCCTTGCTTCATTCACATTCATACATCGTATCATACATACTTTTCTGTTATTCTGACTCTTGACATGGCCTGACTCAAGTATTTTATTCACTTGATCGTGCCATGTCTTCCTCGGGCGTCCCTGCCTGCTTCTTTCATTCACTTTTGCGTCATACAAGGTTTATTCAGAAGAAAAGGTGAATTTTGAATTTTCGCAGGCTGTGTACATTCGACTATCGTTTTTTTTTTGTTATGTTGGTACACATATGTTTATCATATGTTAGCATTATCAGCCATTTTGGATTAGTGGTTTGTTTTTGACAACTGGAAAGGTTAGTCACATTTTTGTGTGTTCTTCGATTTTTTACTTTTGAAAAAAAATGGATCAAAGAATATGTATTAAATTTTGCGTTAAAAATGGAATAAAGTGCTCCAACGCACTTAAAATGTTGACTGTGGCATTCGGCAAGTCTACGTTGTCTCAAAAAAGTGTTTATAAGTGGTACAAGCGCTTTACAGAAGGCCGAGAAGATGTTAATGACGATGAATGTCCTGGAGTTGCATCCACGTCAACAAACGAAGAAAACATCGAAACAGTGAAGAAAATGGTTTTGTAAAATCGTCGAATTACTATTAGGGAAGTTGCAGAGGATGTTGGCATATCAATCGGCTCATGCCATGCAATTTTCTCGGATGTTTTGGGCATGAAACGTGTGGCAGCGAAGTTTGTTCCGAAATTGCTAAATTTTGAACAAAAGCAACGTCGCATTAGTATCGCTCAGGAGTTGTTAAATGACGTCAAAAACGATCCAGATTTGCCCAAAAAGGTCATAACTGGTGATGAAACGTGGGTATATGGTTACAATGTCGAAACCAAGGCCCAATCATCCCAATGGAAGCGGCCAGAAGAGCCAAGACCGAAAAAAGCACGCCAAGTTCGATCAAATGTGAAGGTTTTGCTCACTGTTTTCTTCAATTACAATGGCGTGGCGCATCATGAGTTCTTGCCAACAGGTCGTACGGTTAATAAGGAATACTACAAGGAAGTTATGCAACGTTTGCGTGAAGCAATACGGCTCAAACAATCAGAATTGTGGAAAAACAAATCATGGAGTTTGCATCACGATAATGCACCAGCTCACACATCAATGCTTGTTCGTGATCATTTGGCCAAAAACAACACCGTAATTATGCCTCAACCACCGTATTCACCAGATTTGGCTCCCTGCGACTTTTTTCTATTCCCGAAACTGAAGAGACCAATGAAAGGAAAGCATTTTGCCACAATTGATGAGATAAAGTCAGAATCGAAGAACGAGCTGATGGCCATACCGAAAAGCGCATTCCAGAAGTGCTTCGAGGATTGGAAGAAGCGCTGGCATAAGTGCATTATATCTGAGGGGGATTACTTTGAAGGGGAGAAAATGGATATTGATGAATAAATAAATACTTTTCGAAAAAATTCGAAATTCACGTTTTCTTTTGAACAAACCTCGTATATTCTTTTCACATTCCTTTGTATATTCTATATTTTTTTTATATTAATTATATGTGAAATAACACATAAAGGTTCATTAGCTCCTCTTTTGGCCGCCTTCAGAGTTAGGTATATCAAGCTGTAATCAAATTATTTATGCATGAAAGATAAAGAAGAGAAACATTCTCACCCGTGTTTTGGTTTGATACAAGGGTTGCCCGTCAAACTAAGTTTCTCACAAAGTCTCCTGGAAGCCCAGATCTTGTTGCAGTCCTCTTGTAGCTGTCCTCTGTACCAATCTGACAGGGGCCCTCTGGCCATGGAGCTGAACACACTCACAGCGACTGCCACCTTCAATATTTACATACTAAATTGACAAAAACTCAATAAAGTACCATGTATCTTCCCTGTTCAGGCAAAGGTCACCAACCCCTGAATATTGGAGATAAACTCTTACCTGAAAGTTTGTATATAACCAAGGTTGGGGTGTTTCATACTCCATCGCATTCGATGACCATCAAAATAGTCCCCGCTGAACGCCCATTTCCTGCCCATTTCAGCTTTTAATCAAATTGAGATTACCTGTCAAGCATAACGGTTATGTTTTTATGCTTGTCAGTTAGTCATAATATGACCTGATTTTACCTTTGTATCCTGACTTTCAAAGTGCGGTATCTTA
This sequence comes from Drusus annulatus, assembly GCA_022651775.1. Lineage (NCBI taxonomy): Eukaryota > Metazoa > Arthropoda > Insecta > Trichoptera > Limnephilidae > Drusus > Drusus annulatus. The sequence continues at coordinate 230,087 of JAGWCC010000604.1, read as the reverse complement.
AAACTGTGTTTGAGGTTGGTCTCTTTTGCCTGCACCATAACCAGGCATTATAGGGTGTATTAAACCATCAAATTTTGAATGTTAAGAAAAAAAACCTGCATTATGAAGATGACCCAGCAAAAAAACCGGAATCCATTAGATAGATTCCCCTACGTTAATGGACGGAGTGCAGTCTTTAGAAGATAGACATCAGGTGGCAGTGTTGTGTTTGTTCTACCAGTATTTCTGGAGACGTACCGAATGCGTGCCCAACATTTATTTGTAGACATGAGTGGGTCATTTTTACAACTCATTCTCGTGCTAAATAGTTTGGCTGTGTGTTAAAAGCCCCCCAATTCAGCATCCCCCAAGATGAATGAAGTTAATATAAAAATAAAATCATTTCCTTTCGCAAGAAGGCATTTTCTGAATGATATTTTTACCTTGTTACCAAATTGCGATAATATATAGATATGTGGGTGCAAAACACATGAAAACACTACAGAAAATTACATTAGATTAAAACCCAGTAATGGGAAAAAAGCTTCAGTGATTTCAATTTCCATACCCGTTGCAAATGATGCTGCGTAGAATAATGAGATGGCAACCCCTCTGAATAGGCGGCCTGGGCCAACGGCAGAACCTTGGCGCACCTCCCCTGGGAGAAACGAGTGTCTATAGACAGCGTGTCCCATAAATTCGTCCACGATTGCTCAGATGAAGAAAGGCATAGATCAGTCAGGATGGTAGCGACATTTATCCATGTTTCAGCACTAGGGATCTAAAAAATTACAAGCATATTTATTTTTTTAATTCTATAGCCAACAAATTGTACAACTCAATAGTTATATGTAAGCAGTTATCAGAGAGAATAATATTATGTTTGTGTTAAATTTGTATAAATACGATCTAACTAACTAACGTCACGCCTTCCTACAAGGGTAGGCAGAGAGAATAGACCGTCACACAACTCTGTCTTGGCACACACTCCTTGCTTCATTCACATTCACACATACTCTTCTATTATTCTGACATGACCCGACTTAAGTATTTAATTCACTTGATCATGCCATGCCTTCCTCGGGCGTCACTATATCGATTTCAATTTTTATTCATTTGAAAAAGATATTCACTATGAAAGAAAAATAAATAAAAAACAATATGCACAATTATTTGTCAAAATTTTACATGCTGGAGACAATATTTTTTCATAGGAAGTGTTTGTAAATAAATCACATTACGACATTTAGTGCATAATGTTATTTTTTTTTATTCAATTTGTAGTAAACATCTTTTTCAAGTGAAAAGTTTGAACTCGATGTAGTGATTTACTTAACTATGAGAATTATTTCCATTGCATAGGGTAGAAAAGCCCACTAATCGGTGTTTGGTCGTTTACAGTAGGCAGCGAAAAGTCGACTAGTCAATTAAAGGTAATTAATGTGTTAATATCCAAAGAGAGATTTTTTTCTAACATTTTATTTGTAAAATACTTACCTCAAAAAATAGGGAACTCATAGCAAACTTTCCCACATTATCATCAAACCCCGAAGAGAAAGCTATATCCAGATGAGTTTGAAGGAACTGACTCAATGTGTTTCGGGATGTAGCTTCTCGGCACCACTCCGCTAATGGTGGCATTCCCTCGCAGGACTTGACGAGACTTCGGACCATGTTTGGGAGAATGTTTCCTGGAGGACTTTCTTCCGTATTGACATAGACAAATTCCTCATTTTTAGGGATCGCAAATAGAGAATTGGCACTAAAAAATATAAATTTTAATTATTAATTCAACGGAAACAATATTTTTTTAGGTTTTCCTTTCTAATTTTAGATTTCTTGAAATGGTAATTGGTAAATAATGACAATATTATTTGGTTTATTTTCAAATTAAAATAATAGAGGTACAGTCAGACAAATAACAGAAGAAATGGAGGGCGATGCAATTGTTTAAATTGCTTTATAAAAGCAGCAAAATGGTTCAAATGTAAAAGGGTGTTACTTATATTTTTCACATTGTGTATACACGGTGTTCATAAAAGAGTGGTACTTTCCGAAAGGAGATGATTCTACATCATATTCTAAAGTAATTTAGTATTGGAACTTGTTATTTAGCGAGATAATAACATGGAAAGTGTTTTTTTTTTTGTAGTTTTGAAATGTACCACTCAAAGCTATTTATAGATGTTAAGTTATGTGAAAGAAAAGCGCACTTTAACCAATTTTTTTTTAAATAAAAACATTTTTAAAAAGAGTTATGCCGTTTTTCCTGTCAAATATCAAATTGTCAAATTCGGGAGACAGGCATCCAATTTACTACAATTTATTCTAATATCGGGGTTACTCGGTGTTTCCAGTGATGATTTTTTTTTGTTTCACTTTTTTAAATTTTTACATTTTATTGTCAAGTTGGAAGTAAAAATTAGGTACTCTCTCACACCTCGTGACGTTCTTGTTTATATATAATTTAATCCTTATGCCGCTCTTCTGACAGCGACAGTATAATAACAGACATCAGACCCAATTTTATTTTTCATTTTTATAAAGGCTATTCCCAGGTTACAAATACCCTGACAATATTTTCACTTTCCCAACTCCTATCAGAAAAGCTGAAAATGTTGCTTGTGCAATGATGGAGGATTGGCTTGCGGAGGATTGCACCCGCCATGCCTCCACGCCAACTCGATGCTTTACACCACTCAGCTACAAACCGGTCAAATGTCAATTATATTTGTATTTTGATTGATCCAATCCTATCTTATTGGATGTAAAAAGCTATATATCAATTACCCGGCGTACGCAAATAATTTTTATTTAATCAGTATGTGTCATAACACATTTAATTCATATACAAATAATATACAGTGTATGTGCGGTACGTTCCAGAGTGGTAGATACTCTAAATATCTTCCTGGTGAAAGACCACCATTCAGAATCAAAATGTTGCTTGAAATGGCTTTAGCCGTGTTTAGTAACCAGATTTGAATAGACAGGTACTTCCCAACCTTCCTCTTCTCCTGCCCACTAACTTCAACCTCACAACATACCCCACTTGCTTTAGACGGTTGGGAGCAGTTGGGACTCTTGTGCAGTATTCACTATAAAATTTAAACAAAAAAGGTTTTTTTTTTCAGTTTCCCATTACAAATGGTTCGAGCTTTTTAGCACAAGCATATAGCGCCGATATCGACAGTCCGGGAGTAAAAAGGTTTAGTCAGAATACGGTGGAAATCTTTTTTAAGCAATCAACTTCGTAACAAAAAAACTCTGTTTTCTGTACACCAGGAGGGGTATTTGTAAGAAAACAATATATTTTTTAGTTTACTTGCATCGATGTTGAGTTAAGAGAGCATTAAATGTGACAGAATTCTAAATTCTGACTTATCCAACCTACAATTTGCTCTTGAAAAATAACAAAAGATGGTAAATATCAAGGAATCAAACATTTTCACCTGCCTTATATTAGTAATAACTCTTGCTTTCCTAAGCACGTTGTATATTTGATCTTCCAAACTGTGTTCTAGTATTTTGACTCGGGAAATGTCTGCCTTGCGCAACTGCCGGGGGCAAGTGTCGAAGTAGAAAAGGACTCGGGGGCAACAGGGCCGGCCCTGGTGGGCCCAGTCGGGGGTCACCATATTCCCAATCAGCTCTCGGATCTTGGGCTGGAGTTCAACTCTACAAAATAATTAAATCAAGCTAGTACAAGCAGGCCAAGAGATAACCTGCGGTGAAATCAGGAACTAAACTTCATTGGGTACTAAAATATAAAAATACATGTTAAAATTCTGTCAAGTTCCTGATTTCTACATTGACAGTAGCAGATTTACCGGTAAGCTAAGCCTGCGGGTCCCAGTTAAAAACAGACCCCATCTTAACATAACACCAATATGTACTAATTAGGTAAGTTAAGCATCTAGGCTAATGTGAAGGGAAATTCGGCTCTGTTAAGATCTTCCACTACAAATCCAGAGGTTCAAGCCCGGCAGGTGCAAAGAATGTGCATATAGTATATTTGTGACAGGTCCAGAGTGGTAGATTCTCTCAGTATTGCCCTGGTGAAAGCCCACCGTTCAGAACCGAAAAGTTACTTGAAATGGCTTTAGCTGGTTTTATTACTAGATTTATGTAGTCAGATACCTCCCAACCTACCTTCAGCTTCCCATCTTCACCCCAAATGGGGATGCCATAGTCCCACTGGCTCCAAACAGTTGGGACTCTTTTGCGATATTAACAATAAAATAAAAATTAAGTGATGAAAATTACGTTAAGATCAAAATCAACTACGGCGGAAATCGACTAATTTGGCGAAGACAATATTCACCTTAAGGAATCAATCGCTTTGAAAAGATTGACATATCCTAGATCGAACACAGATGTGGGTGACGACAATATAATCACATGGCACAGGTGAAACATCAGAAGCAGGCTCTTGGAGACCTCGGTTGTGATGTCTCCCGCCGCCACGAGGAAGTCTCCACCTTTCCTGGCATCGTGCACTCTCTCAGAGCCCTCCCATTTCCTATTATCGTCCCCGCCAAGATTGTCAACAAACTTTACAAGCTGGCAAGTATCGAACAAGCTCTTCATATGCAGATATAAAACATTCTGACTCTCGTTCCAGAAGCATTCTATTTGACACTGAAACAAAACACATTTATCATTATAAGAAACGCTTATTTTATGTACATAAACATGTTTTGTGAAAAAATATTTAACATAACCTTATCGCCGGCAAACTCATATCGCAAAGATTTCGCTTTGAATCCACAATTGTATGGCGATTTTCCAATAACGCCGACAACTACTATTCTCTCAACGTTAGAAAACTCAGGTATATCACAAATATTGAACGATTTCATTTTAAAGTTCGTTCACAATATTTGGACACATGACAGATGACAGCATGTTGTTTTGGATATTATTTCTGATCTATGCTCTAATGTAGAGATGGTCGATATTCCTGTCCCGGTTAAAAGGATAGAAAGGTTTTTTATCCATAAGACATTTAAGATAACACTTTATTTACCAACGATTTTTTAAAGATTTTCCTTAAAACCAACCAAATTTATACTAATAGCAAAAAAGCACATTTCACAAAACATTAATAATTTAAGATCTTAACTGACGATGAAAGCTTAATTAAATACTGAGACACTAATGTTTGTAAACACTATACACACGAGTCCTTTTTGGAAATACGTGTGCTTTCATGAATCGCAAACCATATTTCAAATACATTCGAACGCTAGTCAAAGCAAATTTCATTTGTAATTTAACGGGGAAAATGTTAGGTACACTAACCAGCGTAAGATAGCCCTCACTCGAGATCGTAAAAAAATATTTATGGTTTTAGAAGAGGCAATTGAAATTATTAGCAAAAAATGTCGTATTGTAACTCTTTCTAGAAACATTTCGTATTTATTAAAAATATTGTCTTTAACGTGTAAAATTTTGACAAAAAATAGTGCATCTTTATTTTCGTTTTTTTAGTTTGTAGTAAAAATCTTTTTTAAATGAACAGTTCAAATTTGAAATCCATATTGTTATTTACGTAATTGTGAAAATTTCCACTACGTTGGGTAGAAAAACCGACTAATCGGTGTTTAGTCATTTACGATTAGCAGCGAAAAGCCGACTTGTCGGCTTTTGGTAGTTAATGTATTGAATTAAAAATCTTCTTCTGGCACCAGAAACCGGCTCCAAAAATAATTGGATAAATAACCGGTTCCTCGCCAGTCACCGGTGACTGGAAGCGCAGGTACACCCAATTTCCGATATTAACCATCCCTATTCTAATGTTTTTTTTTTGTAGTACTTATACAATATTTGTTTATTTAAATTGTATGGCAGCACTCAATGCAAATGTCAAAAACAAATGTCAGTTTTGGGTGTTTATTTTATTCCACAACATTAATTATTTTATCAAATTTAAGCTAAAACCACAATGTCGGTGACCCTTGAGATAAAGTTAAAGAAAACAAATAAAATATACCACGAAGGGGTGAGTACTAAGTTTATTTAATTCTAGTTGATTTTGCTGTGGGTTTTTGCTTCTGCTGAGCACTGTAAAGAACTAGAAAAAGATTCCGGGATATTTTTCAAGTTAATTATCGTTTATTTTTTATTAGCTATATTATGAGGTACGACAAATAGAAGATTACTCAACTGATCCATTGTTTACAAATTAATATACCATTCACTTCACATATTTATTTTTTGCACAATACATTAATCAAAACGGAAACGACAATGCATTCACTCTTCAGCTTACAATTTAAACACAATTTCAATCACAAAAGACGATCACAAAATCTAATACACTTATCGTCATCTACTCACACAACTAAATTTGGAACTCCTTACAATACATAGCATATACACAATACAACGCATTACCCAAAGAATTAAAACTCCCAGTTGCGAACAAAAAAATATTGGCAAAAGAACTTAAAGGATATTTTCTCGACAATTTTATAAATCAGTGATGTGTCCTATCTGTGCTCTGTGTGTGTGAATGTCTTTCTTGTTGTATTTGTGATGTTTATCTAGCTGGTCTTTTCTCCTATGAGTCTATTTTCCATGAGTCTCTTTTTGACGTGTTTTTTTTGCTTTTTCCCTCTTTTTGTGTACTTCCTATTTGGAAATTGTAAGTCCTTATAAAAATATTATTCCTTTCTGTTTTATAATGTTGCCCTTCCCAGAATGAGTTTTTTTCAACTCCTTGGGATTAATATACCATATGTATTGTGTATGTTAACATTTTAATAAAAAAATAGATTATAATTCAAAGGAGGTCAAATATTTAACAGGTGAAAGAGCTTTTTTATCCTTATTTATTTTTATATTTTTAATTTAACATAGCCTTCCTCGCAAGGTGCGCCTGCATTAAAGCAGACCTCTCGCAAATTATTATCATGACATTATACCTACATAAACATAACGCACAAGTTCCTACATAACAATTTACCATCAGTGGCAGCAAGTTTGGGTGAGGGCACCAGTAAAGGCCTTATTACAACTCATGCTTTACATTTTCTGTTATAATATTGAATATTCTTGTAGCAAAGTATCTAAAACTACATTGACCAGAAGTCTTTCTTAGTGTTATGCAAAAATCTAGTTTTTTTTCATAGTATGTGTGTGTATTTGTTTTTAAAAAGATGAATAAGGGTTGTTTTAGCATAGATCTATCGAACATTAAACACTCTTATATTGTTAAATGAGTTGGATTTTGCAATCAGAGGTAGCTTGTGGATTATTTAAAATATATTTACAAATACATAGCCTATTCAAAAGAAAAGGTGAATTTTGAATTTTTGCAGGCTGTGTACATTCGACTATCGATTTTTTTTTGTTATGTTGGTACAAATATGTTTATCATTATGTTAGCATTATCAACCATTTTGGATTAGTGGTTTGTTTTTGACAACTGGAAAGGTTAGTCACGTTTTTGTGTATTCTTAGATTTTTTACCTTTGAAAAAAATGGATCAAAGAATAAAATCCATGATTTTTTTTTACAGAATTCCGATCGTTTGAGCCGTATTGCTTCACGCAAACGTTGCATAACTTCCTTGTAGTAGTATGTGTAGGCCTTCTGTAAAGCGCTTGTACCACTTATAAACACTTTTTTGAGACAAAGTAGGCTCGCCGAATGCCACAGTCAACATTTTAAGTGCGTTGGAGCACTTTATTCCATTTTTAACGGAAAATTTAATACATATTCTTTGATCCATTTTTTTTCAAAAGTAAAAAATCGAAGAACACACAAAAACATGACTAAAAAGAAACCACTAATCCAAAATGGCTGATAATGCTAACATATGATAAACATATGTGTACCAACATAACAAAAAAAAAACGATAATCGAATGTACACAGCCCGCGAAAATTCAAAATTCATCTTTTCTTTTGAACAGGCCTCGTATATAAGCTTATTTTCATAATTTTACCACAGTAAGTAACTCAAATATTACGGTAATGCTGGTGTGTCGTCCCGGGAGGTGATGGAGGTTTTCTAACTTAGTAACAGAAAGGTTAATAGGGTTTGTTTACCCTGTAAGATGTTGTCCCTTTCTTATGTTTATTCATTATCTTCCCAGGAGGTGGTCAGTGGCCTAGTGGTTGTATCCAGTCCCTCAGATGTGAGGCATGATGGCATCTCCCTGCTGATGGAAGGAGTGGTGTTCCTGCAGCTCAGCAACAAAAATATTGGCATGTTCGAGGCCTTCAGGAACTCCGTCAAGGTTTTGTTGAGTCAGCGTCATATTAGTAGTAGTAATCATCATTATCTTTCCCTTGGTCAGGTCGGGCACGCACCGCTTGGACAAGGAAGTTTCGCCGAAGTAGCACAGGACAGAAAAAGGGACATCTGGAGGCGCCTTGTCCAGGCCATGGGTCTTCGACCTGAATAGGAAAAGCAGCATGGGAAAGCCTAATGAGGAAGATATTACTGTCAAAGTTATATTATATTCAAAGCATAATAAATTAATTTCTTCCACAGCCGATAACTCTAATAAACTGCACCCTAGATCTGCAGCCCGGCGGTAAGCTTCCCTTGGGCATCACGGAGATACCCTTTGAGCTTCCACTGGCCACCCAGAGGCAGCGCCAACCTTCAGTTGGAGTCACGTCGGGCCTGACGCAATCCTGCCTGCTGGAGACGTACCACGGAGTGTTTGTGAGCATCACCTATATTCTCCGATGCACTATGAAAAGGTCTTTCTTGAACAAGGATTTGAGTGCTTCTTGCGAGTTCATGGTGCAATATAGAAAGGTGAGACATCATTATTTTATGGGCTGAATTTTTTAAAATATTAACTCTTATCATCTTTGGGGATGCTTTGTGGAGAGTCTTTTTAAGGAAACTAAGGAGTAAACCTGTTGTAAGAGAGAGGAAACAAAGGCCAGCAAATCATTCCACAGCTGATCTGATGAATTCAAGAACGAGTTGTAAAAACAACCCGTTCATATTCGTTACAGTATATCTCTGTGTGCATCCTTTTATCTTATAAAAACTTGCTAACCGATTTCGGCAAAGCTGTGCCTTTTGTCAGGGCATATATAAACTTTGCTTACGTTAGTACAGCTGAAAGAAATCGATTTTGAAAGTGATATTACTGTGTGTATTTACAGGAAAAACTCATGATTTTTTTTTTATTTGGAATTAAATTTATTCAGCCACAAAAAAATACAATTAAACGTCAATTTTTTTTCATCAAACTTTTTTTAGTGACATAAGGGAGAAAAAACTGATTCTCAGAGTATTATTTCAAGTAGTTATTCTAGAGAAACCACTTATGCCATTAACATACAATTTGAAAAAATACATAAACTAAGAAGATAGCATAATTGACAAAAACATCATTTTGTAAAACACAGGTAAGTTATTACAAAGTTACAGGCAGCAAGGTACGACGGAAGTGGTACCTTGCGGGAATCCGGCATTCCAAAGGCCAAGCAATGTGAGGCTGTTATGTTTTACTCAACATACTTACTAAATAGTGTTTAAATATTAGTATTTTAATGTAAGCTGTAGATTCTGGATTAATTTCTTTATTTGTATGTATTGTAACCATTAGTGTATCAGTTTCAGTTGTTTTCTAGGCAAAAGACAAAGTGGAATCCAAACCTATACGCTGCGTAATAAGCCCTCAGACCATTCAGAACGCACGCAGTTTACTGGGGCGCGAGGGAGACAGTGGCCGCATACATCACACCATACCAAAGTTCAATATTCTGGCCGAGTTGGACGCAACAGTCTGTCCTTTGGACAAACCTTTCACTGGACAGGTTAGTAAATCTATTTATTTATAAATTCAGTACAAATGTCAAAAATTCAAAATGGCACTGATCGTCTATTTTGTGTTCATCAAATGTGATTGAAGTTCAAAACACCCCAACCTAACCTTTAACTGCATGACTTTAAGAATATGCTCGATCATAATCTCAAACGCGTTTCCACTATAAAGGATCTTGGGATTGTGTACGAAAGTAAGCTTGCATTTCGTGTTCATATCGAAGGGGTGTGCCAGTCGGCATTGAAAATATTAGGGTTTGTTCTCAGAACCGTCAGAGTTTTTCGGGATACCCGAACTCTGAGAATACTCTACTTCTCTTTGGTCCGCAGTAGGCTGAGAGTGGTTCAATTATTTGGAATCCTCATGAGGTGGGGTACTCCCTCATCTTGAAGAGGGTCCAGAAAAAGTTCCTGAGATTTCTATACATGAGGGAGTACGGCCACTACCCGTGGCTCTACCCAACGAACTTTCTCCTGGGCACGCTCGGACTTCACTCCTTACAGCTCAGGAGAGAGGGGTATGCCGCCACTCACTTCTTCAGACTGCTGCGGGGCTATATTGTAAACCCTGCTATTTTGGAGCGCGTAAGTCTCTATGTTCCTAATGACGATCTAAGACAGCGTCTTCATAGATTATTCTATCTTCCTGCCTGTAGGACCAACCTGCCATGGTTCTGCCGGTGGGGAGAAGTATTTTGCTCCTGAACAAAATCTCTTCCGATATCGACTTATTTCATGTCAGTGAGGAGAGATTCAGAAGTGAAATCCTATTGATTCTTGAAAGAGTTTCTCCTCATTGACCTGATCATCACCACTGCCTGAAATTTTATTTTTTTTTAAATTTTATCTTGTGTATCTATATGGTAATTTGTAATTAATTTGTAAAAAAATAAATTTATTTCTTATATGCATTAAATTTAAAAAGTTTGTCATGTATAAGAAATTGAATAAAAAATATTATTATTATTAAGAATAATATTAAGAAACTATTTTTTACCCGTGAAAAATCACAGGACGTAACATGACTAGCCAAAAAATATTAGTTGCTTTAATCCACACCCATTTCAAATACAGAATAATGCCTGCTAAAATGCAATATAGGTAGGTGGGGATTTGAAAAGATTCTTTTTTAAATTGATAATTTTCTGATCACACATTCGTCGGTTCCAATTTTGATAAGTTCACACTTGTGGGTATGTATGTACGTACTCACAAACGAAATTATTTATAGTTAATAAAATTTGATAATCAAAGACCTAAAAGTAAGCGCAACATTATAATTATAGGAAAATCTCTGATTATGTGATTTGTCAGAAAAACACTCCTTCATGCAGTTCTAATATTTATTCAAACGGCAGTTGAAGATGTCCACATCAGATAGTTTATTATTGTAATTATGTATTACATAATCTACATATTTATTAAATCGTACAAATGACATACATATAGCAATATTTGATGAAAAAAATGATCATGCAATAGGTTTATTGTTCAATTCCACAGATCACAGTGAAGGAATGCTCTGTGCCAATCAAATCTATAGAACTCCAATTGGTCCGAGTTGAAACATGCGGATGTGCTGAGGGCTACGCTAGAGATGGTAAGACCTGTTGTTCATGACTAAAATAGCTGCAAAATTGAATGTTCAGAAGCCATTAAATATCATAGTATGTTCTGTTCCCTATTACAAAATGATTATTTTTTCAGCAACTGAGATCCAAAATATTCAGATAGGAGAGGAGGATGTTTGTAGGCACCTTCCCATCCCCATCTACATGTTGCTGCCTCGGCTGTTCACCTGTCCAACTACCCTCACTACCAATTTCAAAATAGGTAAATATATATATCAGTCAGAATTCCTCATATTGTGTCTTCATCTACTCATTTCTTGAGTTCTTATTAAATTAAATCTTTAAACATGGCTCTACTATGTATGGATCATGCGAGACATGAAACAAATTGGTAATTTATTTAAAACACCTTAAAGGTTCTATGAAAGAGGGAGCAATTAAGTCCTTTTATATATTTAATTTAATTAATTAACGGATGAGTCGAAGAACCTTCGCCTTGTACTGACAGCAGTAATGAATTTGTGCAAACTGAATTTTGTAGATTAGCTAAACCTCCTGTAAGCTTCAGTCACAGTGATTATGATTAAGTTTTCTTTTCAACGTTGTTTTGGATAATTTAGATAGCCAGTTTTATAACTAAATTAATGCTGTGTTTCTACCAATAAACAGCTCGAAGTAGAAATACATATATATATTATTGCAAATGGTGTTTTTTGCAGAATTTGAAGTGAACGTAGCCATCATCTTCCAGGATGACCACCTGGTGACTGAAAACTTCCCCATCACCTTAACCCGCAGCTGAACCGTGGATATTATTAGTTCATCATGGCGCTATATTCCGCTCCTGTTGTCAATTCCATCATGAGCTATGGATCATTGAAATATTAATTAAATGGTCGAAATATAAGACAAGATGCCACATTGTTTGTTCATTTTCTTACAAAACCATGATTTAAACTACGCAAATATATTTCTAAAAATTCCAGTAATTCAATGTTAAACTATGTATGACTTGATCATGAAATTGGTGTAGAAAACATTACAAGTACTGCATAATGTATTCAACTTTAACTATTTCAGCACCCTCCATTTCTCTACCATTATTTGTCAGATTGCACTTATATTGATGTTTCAACAATCACCTGTCTATCGGCACTGAAATGATGAAACCAAAAATGATTATTGTGACAAAGCCTTTGTTGTGAAATAAGCAGGGCCAGGGGTTCTCGGGTCAGTCCTGGCAGGGGAGGCTGGAGAGCACTTGAGGCACCGGGAAATGAACCTTCAAAGGACCTTTCACAGGTGTGAATATTCATTCCAGGGGTCACATCTCGTGGCTCTGGCGAGCGTGAACATAATGCCAGAGCGAGAAAGCATTTGGAATCAAAGAACTGACCAATGCACTCGAAAATTTGAATATAAACGGGTTATATATACTATACTCCCAAATCAGGGGTGGCCAAACTTTTGATCACTATGGGCGACCTGCTTTTTAAATTATTGGCGGCGGTCTACTAACATCGTATGTGTTAGGTGATCATAAGAAAAGTAGTAATTTAAAGCAAAAAATAACTCAAAATTTTAAATAGACATAGGTATTACCAATTCCTATTCAATATCCAGTTGTTTTAATAACAGGCAATAATGATTTCTCTTCACATATATGAAATATCTATGTGCCCAATTTTTTTATTGGCAAAGCAAGATTTAAAAATATGGAGTGGTCAAGTGACATTACTTTTATTAATAGACCTTTATAGAGAGACGCCACTCTTGTGGGACATTTTTGGGATCGTCGGATATTTTTTGACAGTTGTTAGTAGATGGTTGTCAGCAGCTCGCGTTTTTTGACAGAACACTAGCGAATGCATGCGCGCAAAGAATAGTGAAGCAGTGTGGACGTGTAAGCGATAGCAAACGCAGGTTCACTGTGAATTGGCTATTTCCGTTCACTAGCATGTGTTTGCCTGTGTTATTTGTCTGTACACGGCTTCAGATAGGCGGGCGACTAGGAATAGTTGTGCGGTCGGCGCTTTGGCCACCCCTGCTATATATTATAAGAAGGTTGTAACAGGTTTTTTACATTCAAAATGTTTGTATAATATCGACCGTGTTCAGGTCAAAAGCATTATTCCATATTTTTTTGCAAGCAAACTTAGACCTAGTGTTTTCAACCACTGTCCCAAATCAATTAGTGTCACTGTGGCTTTTTTACTGTTACCACTTCAAATAATCGCTCCTGTTAACCACCGATTCTCGGTCCGTTTCAGCATTTGATCAAATAATGGTTAGGTGTCAAGCATAACAGCATGACCGTTATGTTATCACTATGGCCAAAATTCCCTTGCAAAAAAATATGGAATAACGCCATTGACCTAAACAGTTGAAATGTATTTTTCATATCGACTTTGTTTTGCACTTTAAATTTATATTGCTTGGTGTATTCTCTTTGTAAAATCTCTAAATTATAGTACAATAATTATTGAAGACAATCTGGCTGAAGGTTCTTCGGGAAAAGATAACGCCCACATTCAATATACATTATTAGGTAGGTATAGGTATATTATAAAACACTTTTTTGCAAAAAATGAAAGTAACAACCGCGGTTCCCAATGGCGTCACAAACTTTTTTATGCCTTCACATTCTGTCGAGTCACTGCCTGGTTCACACAGTTTGATTTTAGTTGATGTACTCTTTGTTGAATGTACGAATTGGCGAATTAAGACTGATTTTATGCGTCATTAAAATCAATAAATATTATTTTGTCATTTTTATGTATTATAATTATAGTAATGCATTTATTACGTTTGAAGTATTACGCAGTTACATATTATTAAGTAATAGAAGAAATGTGTTCTTTTGAAATTCGTTCATAATTTCTATATCCTTCAGTATCTCTAATGCCATCTCTTCCAAAAAAAGTATTAGGTGCTTCTAATTCATTTCTTATTAAAACCCATTTGCTAACCCAAAAAAGACGAGTGAAATATCATTAATAATAACGAGCGCACTAATAACTTCACTGGACGCCATCTTGATTGAAAATATTGGTTTAATTTAAACTGATACGTTACATCTTTCCTTTACATTTTCTTGTTAATTTTTGTCATTCAATAAAATTTAACCGTGAGGACCAGGCTTTACCAACACTTTGATTTCTAACTATTTTTATAGTATTACTCATTTATCCATTAATGTGTTATCTTTAAATATATTAAGAAATATTTCTTATGCCAAACCTCAATTGCATTCGTTTTCTTATGATCCATCTGTCAAATCAAAATGTATTCGGTTTTCATTATAATGGAAATTCACGTGACGCGCCTTATCTTCATTTAGCGTATTTGTGTGCTATAAGGCCATCTCGCTCTCTCGCGCGTGGCTGATGCAATCCGCTCGGGAGCACCTTTCCGGCAAATACAAGCTGCTACGTTGTGCTCTCTCGAATTAATGGAATATTTAAAAATCGGAAGTTTAAGTGACGATTTTGATAAAGGGAAATCATTCAATATATGAGTGTTAGCGTTTTAAACAAGCTATTAATAAGTTGTCTAGCCTTTATTAGGTGGTTTCGGAGTTAGGAACATTTAACTATTTATAATACAAGGCGAAAAATATCAGTACCTACTCCGTGGTTGCGTGTTTCATTTTTGAGGATAGTTAACATTGCAGACTTTACTTTTTAAAATACGTTTTCAAAGATTGTATAAGGCATACAAAATCGATATTACTACGATTATAAGAAATAAATAAAAACATTTTAAGAGAACCCAGAGGGTCGATGCGATTCGCTGTGATCAGGGACATTTACTCTAACATGCCCGGTGACCTGAACATTATTCAAAGAAGTAATAAAAACAGAAAAAATCAGCAAGTCGGGGTGCATCATTACCACCAGACCAAGAGAACATTTCGCGGGAAGTTTATGCAGGGTTCATGTTGTCGAGCCCCCAAGAAGGAAATTATTGTGTTTAAGCAGGACCTACTCAGAACCACCACCATGTAAGTACCCACACCTTCCTTAAACATTGTTATATATTATCTAATGTAATATGTGATTTAAAACACAATCATTTAAATGTTTCCGTTCTTTGTCTACGTTTATTATTATTATTATCTCCGTTGGTTTATGGGCAGGTACCCCACAAAAATATTTATCTTATCTAATTAAAAGGTGGTACACTTTATTTAGCACTGAATTGACTATAAAAATTAATATGAAAGTGACCGTCATTATTTTTGTTGTTCATGTTTCTACGATGCCTACGATTAACTTCGTCCAGACTACGCGCGGCGAGCATTCGAGGCAGTTCCTAACAAATACATATTTGAGCAGTCAAAAGAGCAAAAGTACGAAATCTTACTTGATGCTTGTCTGATTTATGCGTCACACGCCCTGCGAGTGTGTACCAAACGATTGCCTTTTATATAAACGTCACGTGTCATAATACCCGAGGATGCTGTGCCTTAAAAAAAACCTGTTAACCAAATTTCAATCAATACGAAATCAATTTACTCTTGGAATTCGAGAGATACAGTGGCACACAATAAATGTACCCAGGGCCGGTCCTGTGCAGGCGCTATTGGAGCAGTCCGCACCAGGCGGCAAATCGCCAAGGCGCCGATCTTGAAGTAACAATATATGGAGGGATAGCTAATTTGTTTTACCCAACCCATCCGAAATTGTAATAAATCACTTTTTCCGAGTTTTTACGTCGTACACCATGAGAGAGAAAGAGACAACAAATTTCTTGGACCGCTTCTATATACTGTCGCAATGATCTTAAGCTGGCTTTCTTAGCTGGTTAACGGCGGGACTCCGCCTACATTTTTTATTATGCCACTAAACTTGACACAACTTAACGGCTTTTTAGGTTAGATGCAATATTTTTGTTGATAAAAATACTGTGAAAAAGTGGCTATACGAATACACAAAAACATTATGTCGATATATGATATGAATGGATGTATAAATAACGTAGCCTTAGTCTTAGCCACGCCCATTTGCGCCGAGTCATGTTAAAATCATCAAAAACAAGTCCAAAACTGACTTCACTGCCTTGGCTTGGGATACCTCTAGTATACTCTAAGCACGTAACCTACTAATAGTCTTTACCTAAATCACAGAACCTATTTACATAACTAATTACTTCCGTTGAGATACCTCTTTATTCTGTGCAAGGATGCGTTTGCAAAATACATAAGCAAACTAGCAAACTTAAAAAATCTGTTTTATTTTGACCTCGATGTCTATAACCTTAGGCTTTTAGAAGCAGGGTCCTCTCATTTCTCTCTTTCACTCCCCCCCCCCCTCATAACGCGGACGCCAGTGCAGCCCAACGTTTGGCCCATAGCGACAGCGCAGCCTCCTTTCTTTTTCTGGGAATGTGACGTCATCCGCCCACCCAGCGGCGCCTCGCCGGCATCCCCGACACTGCTTCTACCGTGTACTACAGAAGAGTGAATATTGTCTCATTGATACCACCTGACCGCATCTAAGATCTATAGATTTGAGGTTTTGCGTGCGGAAGATGTTCCTCGATGAAGATAATGTTTTCAAAATTCGCAATACTATTAAATTAGATGAAAACTCTACTTCAAATTCCTTCGAATATATTCTACACGTCATTATGATAAATTATATAATTACCTGATAAGGATTGCCTGTAAATATAAACCTCACGAGCACAATACAGCTCTGCTGGTGACTCGGTGACTCATTAAGGAAGTTAGTGAAAAATATGACTTTAGATCAAAAACACCGATTCTGAAAAAAAAAAAAAAATATAAAATGGAATATTTTAAAATAGAAAGTTTAAGTGACGATTTTGATAAAGGGAAATCATACATACAATATAGTATTATTCCTGGAAGTAACAATATATGGAGGGATAGCTAATTTGTTTTACCCAACCCATCCGAAATTGTAATAAATCACTTTTTCCGAGTTTTTACATCGTACACCATGAGAGAGAAAGAGACAACAAATTTCTTGGAACGCTTCTATATACTGTCGTAATGATCTTAAGCTGGCTATTTTCGCTGGTTAACGGCGGGACTCCGCCCACATTTTTTATTTTGCCACTAAACTTGACACAACTAAACGGTTTTTTAGGTTAGATGCAATATTTTTGTTGATAAAAATACTGTGAAAAAGTGGCTATACGAATACACAAAAACCTTATGTCGATATATGATATGAATGGATGTATAAATACCGTATCCTTAGTCTTAGCCACGCCCATTTGCGCCGAGTCATGTTAAAATCATCAAAAACAAGTCCAAAACTGACTTCACTGCCTTGGCTTGGGCTACCTCTTGTATACTCTAAGTATTATTCTTAGAATTAATAAATACTTCTTGAAATTTGGTAATAACGCCATAAAATTAAACGTTTCACCATTAGTTGAACGAACTCCTACGTCAAATGTACCGTTTACGTCATAGACATAAAATACAAGACACGTCATATTCATACAAATTGAACGATAAATATGGCATGCTCTGAAAGCATGAAAAGGATAGTCATACCAAGCAGAATATGTGTGTATGAATGAGATAGCAATATGAACGTCCCGCGTTACATTCTCCGCGTTACAAGCCCCCCTCTTCCCTAACGAACTTACGAGCGAAGTAGCATGCGACGTACTCGTGTACTGTCGCTATGTTGTCTTCCACACACTTATGTATTTCAGCATTCGCTATCTCACTTATTTGAATAATTGTATTAATTGAAATAATAAGTGATTTGTGTGTACTTCGCATGAAAAGAAACTCCATGAGATTTGTTTTTTGTTCCCGAATGATTTTTACACTTGTCAAAAGCACAGGAAGGCATCTTATCTCAGAAAAGAGCTTACAGCGATGCGTTTGTGGCAGCTGGTGACAGCTTGTTCGTCAAACGAATGTTTGTGCGAGACTAAACGCAGTAAATCTCAGGTATGCCACGTTGGCTTAGCTTCGTACAGTCACGTGCGGTGTCTCAGTAACGTATCTACATTATTTAATTCATCTAAGGTTTACGTACGATGTGATGCCGCCTTCATGGCGTTACACCATTGTTTTACGTAAAACCGCATTTCTTGGAACAATGATAAATTGCAGTAATGCTTGTATTTTTACACATCGGTACGATGTATTAGTAATATTATTATCTCCTGACATTTTAGAAGGTTTTGTTAAATTAAAAGCGGTAAAATTGAAGAAAAAACAAATACTAACAAAATACGCGACTGACAGCATGATAACGACAGTTTGCGATGTCAATGATAAATACCGTGTAATGCGCTGTTTTTGGCAAGATATACAAAAAATCCAAATCCCCCCCCTCCCGCTCCATGCCTCTGAGATACTGCCGTTTTGGCGGCGTTTAAAAAATGAGAAAACGAACCTAAAAAAATATTCTTAAAATACTGGTAATTAAGTTTGAAGGTGGATATTAATAAAAATAAAATAAAAATGGATTCAAACGGTATTATAAAATGCCATCGCATACATTAGGTTATAAATTAATTCTATCTAAGAGCGTTTTATTCTGATGAAACATGGAGAAATATAATTGTTATTTGTGTTGGAATAGGTGTTTACGTAAATAGTACTAAGATAATAATTACGGAGATGAGATAATAAGGCTCTTTCTGTATGTTCAGTTGGTTTAGAAAATGTCCTGTAATTTGATATTTTCCTCCTAATATATAAATTAAACTCATACGTGTTTTTAATTTAAGAGCGAAGTGAGTATAAAAATATCGTCGCCGGAAAACCAAAGGGCTGAAGCGCCATTTCGGAAAGCTAACACCAGAGCACCTTAAAGTTTTTTTTTGTTTTACAAAAAAGTTTTCAGTACTTGAGTAATTAATTACCTGAAAAAAACAAGTTATTTCAGGTAACTCAATGCTCTCTCCGAGTTACCTGAAGCGACAAAAAGTTTGAAAAAGTCAAAAACTTGTGTCGATTGAGTCAAGCCTTCTCCCAAATGGTCAATACGTTTTGGATGACTGAAGGGTCACAAAAGTCTTCAGAATCAAACAAGAGTCAGAGCATTCAATGCAGAAAAAATAACTGATCAAAACTGCATACTTAACTCATTTTGGACCCAAGTGTCGCTCAAGCCCCTATATGATTGAGAATGCAGCATCAGTGTATATATCGACCTCGGAGCAATAATATACAAGAGAGAGTGCTGCTGTAGTCAGTTTTGACGAGTCTTGCCGGACTCGGCTAGACCTGGGCGTGGCTAGGACTAGGGCTAGGGTATTTATATATCCATTCATAGCACAAGTCGACATAATATTTTTGTTTATTCGTATAACCACTTTTTCACAGTATTGACATTATTTGAATGCATCATTGTTGTTAGTTCGATGATCCCGCGATGTGGCGTTCGCATTATTGCCCAAAACCTCAGCCGTGACGAGAACGAATCAGCGAACAACGAATCAGCGAACAGACTGGATAATAGAAAGAAACTCAACAACAGGATGGCTAAAGTCGGTAAAAAAATATACAAATAGAGAACACGTCATCATCGCACTAAATTTATTTTATAATATAATGTTAACTGGTTAGTAGGGAGTGAGTGAGGTAGGCTAGGTTAGTTACATAATAAGAACACGCGATTCTGTGTCATCGGATCAGGTTTCAAATAATAATAAACCACCATTTTACAAAAAATAAATATCTTATAGAAAAAGACATGTCGCGAATTGGAGCAATGGGGCCCCAAGTGCAGTAAGCTTTATTTTCTGACATTGACCCACGACGACTGGCTTTCATGAATAGTGCCTACATTGTATTTTGTAAAAACTGGATCAAAATGTCAAATAGCATTGAGATATTCAGTTCAAAGAAAAGTTGGTGCCCTAGATACCAAATAAGTACCCAACTACGTAGGTATTATTATGGTAGAAAACGTAAGTCTCCTTATTTAATTAACGAACAACCAACATCTTATCCTTAGATGAATTAAATAATGTCTATGATTTTATCCACGTATTTTTTGTGTCTACAATATCTGCGGCAGTGACGCACCCAACTGTAGATCTGTACAGCTGGACACGGTTAACTTTGCAGTCTGTGACGTCGCCATTGTAAATTTTGTGGATGCAAATAAATATAGTTCCTCATTTGGTCGCCTGCAAAATGAACCGTGTCAAGCTGTACCACTTTTGTTCAACCCCCAAAAATGTTTTTTATGCATAAAGAATATATTAATACATTATTTACCCAGATAATAATTGATCTTAGAAAAATAATATTTCCGATTACTTACCTTCGGGCCATTAAATTATACCAGGCTAACAACCTTTGACCTTCAGATGCCCTTAAAATGTTTTAGGAAAACTACAGTCAACATACTTTGTTATTCATCATATTGATGACATGACATTGATGTCATTGCCAGGGGCCAGGAAGCGATCTTCCAAGCGTGTTAATATAATTATTGCGTGGCTTTTCACTTCTCGGACAGACCGTACAGCTGGACCGAAGAAATGGTATTCACAAAACCATAACACAACCCGTCATAGAGATGAATGCTCTTTTTGAATGTTACGGTTACATATATTTTCATTGATGCTGCCATTTTTACCCAACTCCGGTTTTTTTTTTGCCAAGATATTTTTCTCTCCTGTTAAAATTTCCGAGAATCCCCCGTTTAAATATCCACATAATGAAATAGGTTTTCCTTGTCCATCGTGTCCGTTTCAATATACGGTAGATGTCGAATATCTCTTTACGCGGAACATTTATTAAAATGAAAACAACGCTTGGCTTGCACATTCTTATCGGCTCCGTCCAGACTATACTCGAACCGAATACGCCAGGCGACAGGCGTGACAAGGACAAGAGAAACGAACTTATCGAAACAAATACATAGTGCATATGGGTGTGGGAAGCTTCAGCGATACTCATACATTTGAAAAGTTTGCATTTAAATTTAAGTAACGCCGTCTATCAGAGCGGTTGTTAATGAACGTGCTTGGCATGGAAAGAAATATGCATCACTTAGGAAAACTATGTAAGTTCGAATTCATGCCGCAAAGTTTGATAGTAAAAAACTTTTATCAATGAGAGCTATTAATATTATGTCCTATAATATATTATTGTTACTCCAAGGTATTATCGTTTTGTAAATCCTATTGAATCCGTCGGCTCGTGATGTCGTCACTTTTCCGGCCACCCATTGGTTGGAATTCTCCGTGACGTCACCGGAACCCCTTCCATTTCGGTCCGCGATATTGGGCCGTGTGGAGTGGGGACGACGTTTTATAAGATTCCCCGCCACGTATTGCACAATATTTTACGGTCGCTAAGGCCCTGTACACGCGTTTCCCGTTCTTGATAAGTTACAATAATATTCTTGAAAAGTTTATTTTAAATATCCCCAAGGGTTGAATTAATTAAAAGCATATTCAGCGAAAGGTTATTCTTATTTTTCATCGTTGTTTTGTGCATGTTAATTGGTTTTGTGTTCAAACAATCCGGTGGCTGGCTTCCACCAAAATCGTAAGTCATTTTCGCATTTCAATACTTAACCTGTATCTTGAGAATGTTATGGCGTCGTAGTAAAGAACAACCAATTTGTTAAATTCAGTGTACGCCTCCATAACGCAGGAGTGAGAACTTAATTCGACAACAATTTATCTGAATCATCGCTATTTTATCGATCCTACTCAATCTTTAACCATTTATGCAAAGTTTTTTTTTGTTTTTACTGAAAACAAAAAATATATACAAACATAATAGCATTTTTTTCCTTGGAGAAAATTCATTAGGCAGCTAATGTGCGTGATTATTTGTCGTTTTTTTTCCAAACTAACATGATAATGACATAAATAATTAAATCTTCTCTGTCCCTTCTCCTTTTTGTCGAGAATCGGTAATCATTTATTGGTTGGTAGGAGTACCCCCTTTGAGCCCTATTTTTTTTTTAATCTAGCAGGATATTTTTTCCCCGTTTTTAATGTACTTGAAGATTATTTTGATTCAACCACTTAGATGCTGTGCGATCACCGGTGAACAAGTTTCACACTGACCAATGCCGCGCGAGCACCGGTACACAAATGTTAAAAAAAAATAAATTATATATCCCCATACGATTCTGATTAGATATGCTAGAAATGTTTTAAGTAATAATAATAAATGGATAACTTTTATAGTGCTGTTTTCGTGGAAAAATCACCTCAAAGGCGCTTTACAAATTATTTTTTTTAATATTTAAAACCGCCATAATCGTCCATAAATCTTACAAAAAAAAAATTTACAAGCTTGTCGCGTTGATTGTCGGGAAATATTAATATTTTGTACTGTGGCAACCATATCACTTTTCGAAAAATTCTAGAGTTGACAACTAAAAATTGGAAAAAATATTTCGCCATGCTTTATAATGCAGTTAAAAACATTTTTTTTTATTCACATTAAAAAACATGCGACCTGTGGAGGATACATAACATGAGGAGGCGCGGCATCGAAACGGAAAACAATAAGTGACTTGTGCTCGGTTGAAGGTTTCCGCTAAAACAAATTAGGGATGGTATTTTTTCTCCCGAACTCTTTTCAAATTCTATCATTTTGAATTAGAAACAACTTTAAACTTCGTTACTCTCGAAGATAAATGCGAAAATCGTATTTAAAACAAAAAAAATCACTAACCTACCACCTAAAAATATCTTGACCCCATAATGTTATTCTACTTATTATGCATTAAAAAGATTACAATGACTCCTCTTTATTCGGTGCCTTTCACAGCAAAAGCGGTGGAAATCCCCAATAATTTTCCTTTGTTCGCTAGAAATAGTTACTGCGATTATTTTTTCAACAGGTAATTTACTGATACCGGATGCCCGCCATTTTATGTTAATCTTCATGTCTTTGTAAAAAAATATAAAATGCAGAATGTAGTCCTTACATTGCTATTAAATGTATTCGTTTGAATAAAATGGCTTTGTGCATGGAATAATAAAACCCAGCCTCTAAAGGCACGCAACATTAATTTTATGAAACGAGTTTTTTTAATTTTATTATGCCGACGAATTTTAGAATCAACCTACCAAACTGAAGAAAATATATTCAACAATACGTAAATGCCCCCACCCCCTCTTCATTGAATTATTATTTATTTATTTCAAATACTCAAATTACCAAGTAGGTACCTAAATTATAATTCGTAATTCGCTTTGTGTAAAAAAACAAATGTTTCGCTTATTTCGTTACTTTCGTCGATATATTACGTAGGTAGTAGGTAAATGTAGACAATTCCATTATTCCATGATTTTCGACATTTTGTAATTTATTTATTTTTTGTGATGTTTTCACTAATTACCATGCTAAGAATTTCCCCCGCCACCTTGATCGGCTGCCAAATATTTATATTTACAACTTTTTCCAAGTAAAAAAGTCCCCGTTCTAGAAGAAGAAAAGTTTTCTTATTTTTTCTCGATTAGTTATTGTTACGTCATCGCGAAATCTAAAATGGATTGAAGCAGACAATGTCATCTAGTTACCTCGGGTTCACCTATTATTTAGCGAAATTTGCAAGTTCTGACAAGTTACTACCGATCCAACTCGTGCGTCATCGAATTCCCCCCCCCCCCTCCCCTCAACCAACTTTCCCTGCTCGAAATGTATGGCGGTCTGTTAGTGACATGCTATCGTTCTATTTATTCATGACGTGGATTTTTTAAAATCTTATCTCTTCATAAACAACTTCATGCATTCCATTAATGTTCTTTAACACCTTGATAAGGAATCAATGCCTTTGATCTGTACATTTATATTTTAATCTAATCAAAAAAATATTATTATCAGGTTGGTAAACCCCCTCCCGAGATCCCTTTGGTTTTTCCCCGTTTGCTATGATAAAAGCCATGTATAAGAAAGAACTTGCAAGTGATGAGCTCTGGTGTCATGAAATTTTCAGTTAGTTTTATTTCACCTGGAATTTGTGGGTCAATGTAACTACTTTCAGATGGCAATGCCAATTCCACTGACTCAAAATTTATGAGCTTATGGAGCTTTCAATTATTCAACTGTCAAATAATAAGTTTTTTTGTTTTTAAGTTTTCCTTGTGTAAGGGAAAATGTTATGGTTCGAGTTGCCTGAATTTTGTTTACATTCATAGAATATCTCCAAAAAGGCAAGTGCAATGTTCGCTGACGAACTCGACAGATGCTCCTTGGGTAAGGCGCGCTTTTGTTCCGGGATGTAGAATAAAATATAATCACTTAACTTGCATATTTTTTTATTGGAAGAATTTATAGAGTACAATATTTAAACCTTTAACTGTAGATATTTATGTACCGCACGGCAGTGCAATCTGGATAGTAATGTTAGATGAAATGGGATGAGGGTAGAACACAGTTGTAGCAAAATGGTCATTGTCCAACATGTGGTATAAGGGATCAAAGGAATTTAGAAATCGGTCCTTACAATACAGTTTAAGAGACAGAAACACATTAAAAGAAGCAATTAAGAAATACTTAAAGGGCGTTTGTATGAATGGTTTTTGACATGGGTTAACTGCACAAGCGACGCAAATGGGTGAGTCTCTTTACACAAGCTGTGATGCTTAACATTTGATTTTACTGGCTGGATATGGCTAGACCTGGTTCACATTATGTCAGATATCAGGATGACTTTTTATCGATCTCGAACATCTCGTTCAAACAAAAATTTCGGTTTATCAAAACTTTTGATTTGCTCATTTTCCAGTAGGCGATCATGCACGATGGATGACAAAGAAGTTCTTGTATTTCTTAAAATTTCTCAAAATCGACCATGAATAGACAGCAAATTCCTCGCCAAGCTGATAATTTCAATTTATTATTTTCAAGTGATAAAAGTTCTGACGTTTATCCCAAACAACGTCGGAGCGCACGCTAACCCTGGGGCTGCGAGAGTCAGCGGGGTATTTGTCAGGCTGAACAGCTCCGTACAAGCCTATAAGTGAGCGTGTTCCGGCACATTTTCTCGCGTACGCTGTGCCGTCAAACCAGCCCGCAAAAGTGTAGCGACAACATTCTGTGTCGGATTTGATGTGAACACTAGGGCAGGCGACTTTTTGCTGTACTGGCATCTGACGTAGTGGTGATGGATCCTTACTGCTCAACTAATCAAAATTAATGTTTTTTCTGTTCGTTTCAGGTTGAGGGACTGTTCAACTAACTTGTTGGTCTCTTGGCAGGTCGCTTAAAGCGTCACCATTTCATATAAGTTCGACGGAGAATCAATAAATGTAAGTTCAATCTATCAATCCGTATTCTAATATTAATCTCATTATAAAATACTTTTACTTAGTCGATAACTAATTTAAGATATAATAAATTTTATTTAAAATACCATTTAAGAATAAATTATGATCAACTTTTTTTTTAAATAATTTTAGGAATAACCTACCATTTAAGTTTTACATCTAAGATCTTAGATTTAATTTAATTTTAAAGTTTGCATTTACCTGATAAGGTTTACATCTAAGATTGAATTAAATAAATTTGTGTACATGCTGATTTCGCAGGAAGGTTCACACAAGTTTTTCATACTTTGAAAGAAGTTTCTCTAAATGAGTGTGTTGATTTCATTACATATATTGAAATGTTTCAGATGCCAGGACATATTGTTTATGTTGCTTTATATTAATTACTCTGTCACATTTAGTTGTGCGCATAGGATTATGTATGTTTTTTCTTTTTGATTTTATTTGAGCAGTCCCGTTCAAGATGTTTACGTCAACCAAGCTCGTTTCCCACTCTTGGAGTCAAGGAAACAAACGAAGCCCCCGCGAAGGGGGACAGAGAGACAAAGCAAATACTATTGACCGAAGGAGATCCATCACTGACCAACGAGACACTGTTCTTTGCTTTAAATCCGGATCCCTTTTCCCTTCAGTTCAATCCCAGCCCAAATCCAGCCGTCCCCTCTCCATCCGATCCCACGTACCACGACCAAACCCTCTCCGAGCTGCAAACCGATCTGTCCAATCTGTTGGCGGAACAGTTCAAGTGCCCCGACTTCGATCTCGGGTTGAACATGCTCTCTCAGGTAAGGCTAAGACCTCGACGCTGCGTCACAATGCCATTAACTCTTTGCGTGCTGTGATATTTACAGGTTATCCAAGAATTGCCACTGTTTAAACGCCAGATCTTAACTAAGGAATGTTTTGTTTAACCTGAGGCTAAGTATTGCAGCGCACATGAAGGGTTGATCACGCAATATGTCGACATGAAGCCATGAAGTGGAAAAATCACAAAATTTTGACGATTTTTAATTGGTTTTGTTTTTAATCTCAGGAACTTCTGATTACCGACGACTCTCAGGATATTACACAACTGGCAAAGGAAAGGAACAAGTTCACGATGAATTGCGAAGACTTTCAGGACTTGAACGAGTGGTGCAGCCAACCACTGACAGGCAACCTACAGACCCCAGCGTATACTGGTAACTCCCACCTTTCATGAGCCCCCCCAACCACTAAAAAAACTAAACTTGCATGGTGACATACTCAATTCCTTAAAGTTGGTTTGCTGTTTTAACAAGACAAGTAAGATTCCAGACACCATTTTACATGGGCTTTTTTTATTTCAGATCAATATGAACTTCCTTTTATTCACGACTCTTTGGAAATAACGAAAGTTGAAGATGGCCCAGGGTTCAATTTTGAGGATTGGTTAAAGTTTTCGGTTGAGGTAGCTGCTCCAGCAGAAAATCAAGTCTCTACGAGTTTTGGTAAACAAGCCAG
Source organism: Drusus annulatus (assembly GCA_022651775.1). Taxonomy (NCBI): domain Eukaryota; kingdom Metazoa; phylum Arthropoda; class Insecta; order Trichoptera; family Limnephilidae; genus Drusus; species Drusus annulatus. The sequence continues at coordinate 203,001 of JAGWCC010000604.1, read as the reverse complement.
CGGCATCATGGATCATAACATCAGAGATGACATTTATATCAATTACAAGAACGGAGATGAGGTCAAACCCGAAACCTTTGTGTTTGACGATCTGCCGGCTCACGAGGAAACTATCGAGATATCGAGTGATAGCATGGATTCCGTGGAAGAAAAAATGGAGCAATTTGTGATGGTGAATGTTAATTCTCAAGAAACTTTAACCTGGAATAACCAACAAGTTTGGCCAACAAACGAAACCAGTGATTGTAAATACGCATCAAAAAATAATGAAAACGATGCATATTCATTCAGTGCTGCAACACCTATCACGTTTTCCACACCCGAAAATAAAAATACATATTTCGTGGATACTTTAAATAATAAGATGGAGAATCCTGGGATGGAATTCTTGAATTACGATGATGTTAATAATTACGGCATCGTCCTCTCCCCATTAGAAGTTAAGCAAAACAATGATATTATCATTGACACTATTATTGTGGACGACCTGCCGGAAACACGGTGCCCCAGTCCCCGGGAGGTGGAGATTGTCCGCCGTGATAATCTCAAGCTGAAGATGAACAAACGAGCGAGCAACTGTAACACCCTGGCTTGGACCAATGATAACGTGGTCACCACTCCCGATGTAGTCCGGACTATTGAGCAACTAGAAAATGACAATATGTATAACATGATGTCGACTCTTAATAGAAACGATGTAAGAATGACTTGAGTTTAATTCTACCGTCTTTATATCAATCTACATTATACTTGTAGCCTTCTTTGGATTTTCTTGTAACAGGTAATTATTTTTATTTTATATTTCAGGATACGTACAAACTTTCCACTTCTTGCTTCTCAAGTGTATCAGGTCATACTGACACCAGGATGACAGATGACCAGTTATACGAGCTCACTCCGCCAGACACTCCCAAGTTCAACACCAGAAAAAGGCGACTAGACAGCGAGGATTCTGACGCGTCTTACTTGCCCCTGTCAGAAAGGGTGTCACATAAAAAGTCCAAGACGAGCGATGTTTCAACACCGAGGAAGACCAGCGGCCTAGCCAAGGAGTTGCTGGACAGATTAAACACTCCGGCTAAAAGGGGAAGACCGCCCAAGCGCAGGGACAGCGTGAGCAGCTTGGGAACATACATGGACGACAATAACTCTGCGGCCTCGCACGAAGATAAGTACAGGGAACGCAGGGACAAGAACAACGAAGCCTCCAGGCGTTCTCGTTACCAGAGGAAGAAGAAGGACTTGCAAACTGTTCACGAGGCAGACGAGATGGAAGCTAGGAACGAAGTGCTGAGGGTACAAGCCATTCGCCTGGAGAAGAAAACCAAGCTCTTGAGAAACATCTTTTTAGCAGTGCTCGCCAATAAGAAATAGTGGCAAAAAAAGCTGTCATAACTAATGGCACTGAATATATTATTTCAAAATACATATTTACGTAACTAAAAATACAAGATTAGAAAGAATAATTTACAATAATAATAGTAGTGTTTTGATAAAATATTTCTACTCAATCATGTATTTTTGTGTTAAGAAATGAGGCCTGTTGCAATAGTTCCGATCTTCATACGTTGTTGATGCGGTAGCGAGGAATTATGTCACAGATAAATAATATTTAGACATTTATTATTACAGGTGATTTGGCTATACACTAGGCAGCCAGGCTGCAGCAGCCAATTCTCGCAGCCAGTAGCCATACAATCTCTGTATCAAAAGACATTGTAAAATGTGTCGGAAACGCCTGGTTGCTGCGACAAGTGATTAGGACTGAAGCAGCCAAGTACATTTTGCATTTACTTGATTGTATGCAAAATGTACTTGATTTTTGGCTGCCTAGTTCGTTAACTTAAATACATTTTAATACAAATTTGAAGATCACGTTGGCTGCCTAGCGCATGGCCGGCCTAACTAAGATAGTTGAGAAAATATTATTGGGTTAACCCACCATCAGTGACCCCACTTGTTTTAATAAAAATTATTGTACGTAATATTATGGATCATTTACTTTTGTGTATGTATTGTTTTTTTGACTAGATGCACATAAAATTGTGTGAATGAAAAATTAATAACCAAAATTTATAATTTGATTAGAATATTTATTGAACCTCTGCTGGTGAGGAAAAACTATTTGGTAAAGGTTAATGAATGAACTAATGATTCAAATAATAAAATCTACTATTTCTGAAAATGTATTGGAAAACAATTATTTTAAGAACAATTAAAAAAAATACTTGATAATTTTTTTTATTTTTTACGAGTACACCACCCAGCGATGACTCCGGTGCAAACTGGTGCACTGAATTTCAAGTACATTATTGTTGAATTGGTCATATGATCAGGGACCTTGGTGTGATTTTATAAGGGCAGATATTTCATTAGTCTCGCATATCTGATATTGTCTCCCGTGCTAACAAAAGATGCTTGGATTCGTTCTCCGTAATGCAAAATCATTTACTAACGGAATTGCAATCTTTAGAATGTATAAAGCGCTTGCCAGCATTCTGTAGGGCAGTTAAATCATATGAGCCCCTTAATCAACAGAACCATATCCTCCAAATAAAGAGGGTTTATGCGTTACTTGCTCGTGGGGAGTATACATAATACCCGTTTTTATTTCCTTCACTGTTTTAATGCGGAATTATTACAGATATTTGTGAATAATTTACAAAAGGAGATAATTAAAATAAATACAGTATGTTTCTGACTTATTCTACTCTGAAAAGTTACACTAACTTATCCCTTTTTCGAAAAAGAACAATAAGACGTGAGCAAGAAAAGGGCTGTTTCTTAGTGACCCTTTTCAAGGACATCACTGTTGGAAGTGTATACATATGCCAATACACACAATCAAGTTTGTTATCCAGATTGACTCTTAATTGCGCAACCGATAACATTTGGATTTGCAAGAATTGCTTGCCAATCTCCCAACACGAAAACTTCTTTATAGGATATTCAATTTTCTTTTAGTGGTCACACGCATTTGAGATTCAAGAGGGTTTAATTCCAATGCATAGAAAAAACATTTAACCATGAAATATTTACTGTTGGGTGTTTGTTGTGATGTTGATTGTGGTTTGATAAATCCGACATAAATAACTCAGCAGCCATCGGCGAATGAATACATTTAGTTTTGGACCTATCCAACAACCGGTTAAGTCTGGAGTGGGTAATGAATGAAAATAATTGAGTATTGACCATTTGTTATAGAATAACCATTTATTAATTTTTATAATGATACAATTTAAAAACTAACAAAAAAATCCACATTCATTTGGTATACATGTGTACCAAAAATTCTGTATAAACATTCGGTGGAAAAATTTCATTTGATTTAAAAAATCATATCTACATTCTTAATATACAAGTCCCACCCATTATCAAGTAAGAAAACTCAGTAAGCAATACTTTAATGTATAAATATGTAGATTTATAGATAATTTCCCTTTGCGGCTTGTGGGACAAGGACAACCTGCAAGTTGGTTGCCGAGGTTGCTAAGCCAAGCAACTGAGTATAATATTAACACAAGACATCGGCATATTGGTATCGGTTGGAACAGAACAATATACAATAACATGAATACGACAGCCACATACCATCAATTTATTAGAAACTACCATGGATATTTGCGACGTTTTACACGTTGCAATGGGATGTCACATGGTATTTGCCTGCAGGTATATTACACATACGTCACTTAAAGTGAATACTAAATATCAATTTAATTCCTTGGAGCAAAATAGCCAAGTCAAAATGTTGATAATTATTTAAAAAATAGTTTAAATACTTAGTTGATTATAGAGGCAGAAGGAAAAGACAAGGAGATTACAAAAGGAAACGATGAATTCCAAAGATAACTGCATATAAAATATATATATATATAAATAAAATGAACATTCATTATACACAAATACCAATTCAATATTAGCTTTGTCGATTAAAGATAATAATAAAAAAAATTGAATGAAAAGCCCCAGTTCCTGGAGCACCGGAAACTGGGGCGGATTCCTAAAGTTCACAATCCAGTACAAAAATACAAGAGTTCACTTTGATTTCCGCATCAGCTCGTCCCAACCAACCAACTCCAAACCCCACTCACAATGCACAAACCAATTTTAATATAAAGTATTTCAGAATGTACATTTATTCATCCTCCAATTTTCAACTTGTTTAAAAATAATCACTTTTCCCTCTGTCCATTGAAAAACACACTGCACAGATAATTTATTTAGAAAAAGTTAAATCATTAATGACTTCAGGTATGGCAGTCAATTATAAGAGGCTTTCACTCGAGGCACTCCTCACACAATATCCTCAACACAGTGGTAGCGTGACTTCACAATACGGCTGTCTCTACTGGCATTATGGAAAAAGCAAGGCGATGAACCTGGTATGATGTAGACGGCGCACACCCGATTGCGTACAAAACGCTGAGGGCTCTATTCCGACACCTCCTCTGCGTCTCCGTCTGTTAGGGAACTGAACTTGTTGGAGGCCACGAAGTTCTGAAAACACCACAGATAATTTACCATATAATCAGTTGAGCGTGTCCACTTTAAACCTGCATGTGGTTAGGTTATATGTACCAAACGACCATATTCTACATGTTTTATAGTTATGGTGTCAGAGGGACTTTATTGATATAGCACAAGAGATGATGAACTCCAATTTTACCATTATTTATTGTAAATATGTGATAAAATTGATTGTGCGTGAAAGGGCAACGGATAACAGTTATTACTGACCATGAACTGTTAATATGAAAAGGGGTTGAAATGATACAAAATGAATACGTACATATTACGTATATATCGTTCAATACTAGTAAAAAAATATTTTTTTTTACTTATTGGTGTTTTTTTATTCCATTTAGCACAAGAAATAAAAAACACCAATTAAAAATACGACTCGCCGAATGCCAGTCAACATTTTAAGTGCATTGTAACACTTTATTCCATTTTTAACGCAAAATTTAATACACATCCTTTGATCCATTTTTTTCAAAAGTAAAAAATCGAAGATCACACAAAAACGTGACTAACCTTTCCAGTTGTCAAAAACAAACCACTAATCCAAAATGGTTGATAATGCTAACATATGATAAACATATGTGTACCAACATAACAAAAAAAAACGATAATCGAATGTACACACAGCCCGCAAAAATTCAAATTCACCTTTTCTTTTGAACAGGCCTCGTATATCGTTGCCATAATGGCAAAAGGGCCAGAAGAGCCAAGACCGAAAAAAGCACGCCAAGCTCGATCAAATGTGAAGGTTTTGCTCACTGTTTTCTTCAATTACAATGGCGTGGCGCATCATGAGTTCTTGCCAACAGGTCGTACGGTTAATAAGGAATACTACAAGGAAGTTATGCAACGTTTGCGTGAAGCAATACGGCTCAAACGATCGGAATTGTGGAAAAACAAATCATGGATTTTGCATCACGATAATGCACCAGCACACACATCGATGCTTGTGATTATTTGGCCAAAAACAACACTGTAATCATGCCTCAACCACTGTATTCACCAGATTTGGCTCCCTGCGACTTTTTCCTATTCCCGAAACCGAAGAGACCAATGAAAGGAAAGCGTTTTGCCACAATTGATGAGATAAAGTCAGAATCGAAGAACAAGCTGATGGCCATACCGAAAAGCGTATTCCAGAAGTGCTTCGAGGATTGGAAGAAGCGCTGGCATAAGTGCATTATATCTGAGGAGGATTACTTTGAAGGGGAGAAAATGGATATTGATGAATAAATACTTTTCGAAAAAATTCGAAATTCACCTTTTCTTTTGAACAAACCTCGTACATAATAATAAATGAAGCGATGACAAAAATAAGGCAAAATAAACCTAAGAGAGAACATTCAAGCCATGGTCTAGTCAAAGTTTTGACTGAAACCGCATTAGTCTTAAAGCTGTCAGACTGTAGCAGGATCAAACAGTTCCAATCAAACAAGTGTGTATTTGAGAGTAAATGTTTTCATATTTATAATTATAAATGGATAATGTTCTTGGGGCAGAAAAAATATGGGTGATATCAATGGATGCTACTTACAGGAGGCTGCTGTTCTTTAGCTTTTGGCAATGGACGATCTTCGTGGTCCTTTTTTCTGTTATCCTTGGGGTCTTTTTCGTCTTTGGAATTGTCTCTATTGCCACTGTCGTCCCGTCTGTCATCCTTGTCTCTACTATCACGTATGTCCTTGTTGGAGTCGCGTGTCTCTCTTATGTCTTTGTTGGAATCCCGAGTGTCTCTGATATCTTTGTTGGAGTCACGTGTCTCCCGGATGTCTTTGGAGCCGCGGAAGTCCCGGCCAGCGGGACGGGAGGAGCGGTCATCACGGGGACGGTCATCGCGTCTGCGATCATCCTGCCTACGGTCCTCTTGCCTGCGATCATCACGATCTGTAAAATATTAAACAGTATAAACTCAAAAACAAGTACATACTCCTTCAGAAAGAAGATTGTTTAGTAAACAATTCTTACCAGTTCTTCTCGGGCCTGCTCTACGATCGTCTACGTCATCTCGGTCAGTCTGGGGGAATGAAAATAATGATTTCAACATTAACTCATGTTATGATTGGATAATAATAGCAGAAAAATAAAAAAAAATATTCAAAAATATTAGTGTAAAAATGTAATAATTGTATTTTATATCACTGTCAATTTTAAAATTCAGAGCAGTAGAGATGACAACTGATGGTATAGAAAATAAATAGAAAAGGGGTTGCTATTACCCGACGTTCTCTCCCCCAAGCGGCTCCCTTTTTGTCCTCTCGGTCCTTGCTGGTTCCTTCACGGAACTTCTCCCCACCCTTCTTGGCGAGTCTCTCCTCAATCTCACGTTCTCTATGAGATACAAAAGCCATTGATATAACAAAATGTATAGATAGCAGATACCAGTAGCAAACTTGGCTACAAAAATTACAGTGCTAAAGCTTCGACAGATCTGAATGTGGCTTTTAGATTATTTGTTCCAAACAACCATAATATTTGGAAAATGTGTATAGCGCTGTTTTTGTGAAAAATCACCTCAAAGGCTCTGTACAAATCTTAATTTTTAGTTAATATTAAAATTTATTTTAATTTAGTAACAGAGAAAATATAAAGGAACATACTTACATGGCAGGTCACTTCTGACCACATTCTACATCTTTTATAGTAATGGTGTCGGAGGGACCTATTGATATAGTTTGATTTTATCATATAAATTGGGAAAATAAGGTAAAAATCTATGCGCAGGAAGAAAGTAATTTTGTGTCAAACATTCCAATATTTTTACAGTGTTGATACTGCAATATGTTCTTATTCAACAGAATTTTGGATTTTCAATATTATGTGGCCAAAAAGTTTCCACACGCTAAATGAAAAATAAAGAGCATTTACTATTCACTTATAAACAATCTTATATTGTCTTGGGTGAAAAGAACAAGTGCAAAACTAATCATTTTGGTTGTGACAAAGTTGATTTGTCGTCAAGAAATCTTTTATTTGTGAGAAATAGGTTAGGATGCAGGCAAACTCTTTTTTTACTTTACGGTTATTATTTTTTTGTTTTTTACTATCTGCATTTGTGTTTTCTCCTCATATATATATATATATATATATATATGAGGAGAAAACACAAATGCAGATAGTAAAAACAAAAAATAATAACCGTAGTATAAAAAAGAGTTTGCCTGCATCCTAACCTATTTCTCACAAATAAAAGATTTCTTGACTAATAAATATATATATATATATAAAGAAATAACTCTACCTTATGTAAAACGGTAAAACTTTCTCTACATTTATTTAGCGATAATTGAAGGTTTCAAACTATTCCTCTAAGAAATACACTTTGGATTGATATTTTAACCGAATACCACAGATACACTAACAAAAGATATCCACATTTTTAAGTTGTAAATTAGTGGCGGAACATATTACAGTATTCACAATAAAGCTATAATTTAACTTTTATGGAGTCATATTAACACAAATAATAAGTAAACAACCTTGCGGCAGTATCGACAGGCTTGGCCGACCCAAAGATGTTAGCGGCCACTTTGGGCGCAGCGGGAGGTCTCCTCTCACCATCGTCCTTCTCGCTGCCTTCGCCCTCGCCGCCCGTGTCCCCACGGTCGCTGCCGCCGCGTTCGCTGCCGCCACGTTCGCTACCACCACGGTCACTGTCGGCACGGGTGGACGCCCCAGGGGGCGGCAGGTTATCCAGGGGCACGGTGCGCGGCTTCAGCTGCAATTTGGTGCGCGTGCGTGGCTCACCTGAAATGTCCGCATCTTTGAATGCGTCATGTGGTTTTAGATATTTAATGACAGTACTCTGCCAACGTGGGGCAAAAAACTGTCTCGCAGCTTTTAGATTGTATGTACCAAACGACCATATTCTACATGTTTTATAGTAATGGTGTCAGAGGGACCTATTGATATAGCACATGAGTTGTAGAAACTTTAATTTTACCATATAAATTTAGTAAACATGGTCAAATTATTTGTGCATGAATTAATACAAAAAGACCCATAAAAAATAAAAAAAAGGCCTCTTATAAATAATTTGCGTGAGAGAAGGGTAGAGATAATACTGCCGTTCTAAGCACAACGGGGGTACCTAGTTTGGTCGGTATTTTTGAGATTTTAATAGACAGCGAACCACTTTCCTATTTTGTGTGTAAAATTTTTATTGCACCGGTAATATTTTAGGAGAAAAACGATATTTTAGTAAAACTTTGCTAATTTATATGGCGCCATTTTTATGAAATATCACATCAAGAGTGCTTAACAAAGCTTAAAAACTGGCTGAAATTGCCATACAATTATCAAAAAAAATACCTAAAACTATAGTTAGAGTAACTTTTTATTTAAATTTTAAATAAAAGTAACTTAGTTTTAACACCACTTTATTGGATACATATATACGTAAACCAACCGGTTTCGGCTCTACCTGAACCTTCTTCAGGGCTGAACAAATATGTATTGATACATATTTGTTCAGCCCTGAAGAAGGTTCAGGTAGAGCCGAAACCGGTTGGTTTATGTATATATGTATCCAATAAAGTGGTGTTAAAACTAAGTTACTTTTATTTAAAATTTAATTATGTCTTTCCACAAAGTGAGTGCTTCATGTCAAAGTTTAACTTTTTATTTATTAATTGTTTACATGTTGCAGCCTGAAAAAATGCTCAGCATAGCTAGCTACTTATATTTAGAGCAATTATGTTTTTCTCCCCTTAGTTAAATAAAGAAATGCTGCTTTGAAAGTCGGATATATTTTTTTGAGCACACCAATTTCAAATATTTATTACCTGACTTGTGTCAAACATCAAGCAAGGAAAAACTTGTCTTTTGATTGATAATGGTTCGTTTGAATATTCTTGACATTATAAAAAGATAATTCTGGATGTAGTTGCCACACGAGGGGTACAAATCGTGTGTATGCGTAAACAAACCGTGCCCCCAGCACTATGCGCATTTATGTGTTCCGACAAATCCATTGTGTACACCGTAGATATGTCACAAATTTAGCCAATAAATGAACAACAAAATATTTCGATCCTTCCTCTTACCGTCATCTTCTGGTGACTAGTGAAAAACTTCTGATTTGTTTACACAAAGCGGATTGAAACTCGTAATCATATAAACACTGTGTTGGTGTGTGAAAGCAGCGGTGAGATGCCCCTTGACTTTTTGTTCTCACTGTTTACGATATTAGAGGTGCATCTTGAAATCTATTATATATTTACATATTTCATCGTACTCAAGATGAAACAGGGCACACATAAAGATGAGCCAATCATAAATCTGTCACGAAATAAGAGAGTTATAGCAGTTTAAAATGATTAGTTGGCAATATCAAAAGGAGTACCGCGTATGGGTGTAATTTTGTTTACTTAATCCTTGGGCTGCCATGCGCAAGCATACATGATTCGGAATTCCGAATAACGGCCTTGTGAGTGGGTCAACACCTCAATAAGTGAGATATATTTATTTTTTGCAATCACAATGCTGATGACGAGAAACAAGTATCATTCAATAGAAGAACATTGGTCAACAGATCCTCTTTGAGCGCATTTTTTGGAAAAACAGTGTTTAGAATTAGATATAGGATATAGGTATATGCAGGCAAATGGCTCGATATATGTGTTCGAAATGTAATGTGGCATTGTGTATTCATCCGTGTTTTAAAGTCTACCATTAAAAAAAAAACTATTAATATGTTAATAAACTGTAAATAAATATACAAGTTTGTAAACAATAATATTATGAGTGTATCGCGAGAAATAGTGTGCCGTTGCAGAGGTCCGACATAACTGATGTGAGTAATGAATCGATTGTAGTAAGTTTGTATGTATTAGTGAGATAGACAATGGCGACGCGCCGGAGTTTGTTGATATTTCAATGATAATTTATTTGTTTAAATAATGCATCACTTCATCAAGATATGATATAAAGAGTTTTGGGTTGTGTAATGTAAACACATATAATTGTTTTGCATCAAATCATACCCTCTAAGTGCTTAAAATAATAAATAATAAATAAACAGACAACACAAAACGCTAGAATATCTCGGCGTGAGAATCTCAGTACAGTGTTTACATTCTGGCAGCATAAGGGTTAAGGATTGCTGTGTAAAGGTTAATACATTCCAGATGTTTTATCAAAACTGCAGATACCTCTCACTCCTTCTGTGCTTCATTGTGATAATACAATAAAAAAGCTGATTTCAGCTAAATAAATTTAAGGGATAGGTGCAATACCTTTGTCATCTCCACCATCCCTATCGCGGTTTCGGTCTCCATCACGATTCCTGTCTCCGCCGAAGCCTCCTCGGCCAAATCCACGATCATTATCTCTGTAAAAAGGCCAAAAATAAATTAATAAGCGACAACTTTATAATTTCATTGAAAAGCTCTAGAAACATTCAAACAAGAGTAGTTTAAAAATAACGAGAAAATCAGATGAATTTTTGTCAGGATATCAAACTACACATAAATTATTTTACATTCTTAAAAAGTAGTGTCCAGTTAACAGCTTTCTACAAAAGTGTTTAAGGGAAGAAATAATTTAAAATCCTTAAAGAAATGTTGTTTTAAGTTAGGTAAGATAATTTCTATGAGAAAGGTTAACGGTATAAGCTATGGCTACACTTTGACTGACTTGAAGGATGAAAGAGGGTGTGAATTGGGATGTGTATAATATGTTAGAAAACAATATTTCCACGTGAGAATAACCTGTAACGGTCTCTGGGACCCGAATCTCCACTTCGGTATCCTCTGTCTCTTTCTCCGTCTCTGTCACCTCCATATCCTCTATCTCTCTCGGTGTCTCTTCCATACCCTCGGTCTCTTCCTCTGTCCCCATCTCTTGCGTACCCTCTATCGCCATCTCGGTCTCGTCCAAAGCCACCTCGGTCGCCGCCACGGTCACCACCTCGATCCCCATCTCTGTCGCGTCCAAAGCCGCCTCTATCTCCGTCCCGGTTGCGCCCGAAACCACTGCCACCATCTCGGTCGCGCCCGTAGCCCCCTCGGTCGCCATCTCGGTCACGTCCAAAGCCGCCGCTGCCGCCACCACCGGTGCCGCCTCCAAAGCCCCCTCGATCTCTATCCGAGTCGCGGCCACCGTAAGCACGGTTTTCCCTCGCAGGAGGTTCTTCTCTCCTGTTGCCTTCCCTCCAGCCACCGGGTGTGTTGTCTACTGCGCTTACTGCAAGTAAGAAAGAGGAAAAACAAATTATCGGGATTCTTAACAACATTTGAAACATGCATCATTTGGACACTAGTGTTCAGAAAGTAAGCTACTAGACACAAAGTTGGACTTGAATATAACTGTCAGTGCGAGATTAGTCTGAATTGAGTTATGAACTTCTCAAGAAGCAAGTTCAAACCTCACATTATACTCAAATAGCTGGCCGAGAGAGTTTTCAACAAAACCTGCAAACCATCTAATCTGGGCTGTAACTACCCAAAGTCTCGGCCTAAATTTGCGGGTTTGGTGTTTCTGGTTCTCTCCTCCCTAACTGCTAGGGCTCCCCTCTAGAGAGTGGTTTGGGGTGCATTGCGCCTCCGACTTACCTCAGACCTTCCCGGGGCAGAGGGAGTAACGTGTACTCAATGTGTGCCCCCAGTGCGGCATTCACACTGACAGTTAGACCCAGTTCAGACAATAATATAATATTCAACACGTTGGAATGTTATACACCATTATTCATCATTACAAAATCATTTACAAAAAAACTGTAGTACACATCATAAATGCGTAATTTTATTTTTTTAAACGTTTCTATCACAATTTTGCCGGTTGAGTTAGATTACCACGTTGCTGCAATGAGCAGGCCTACGAAGCAATGGCCTTTTTACAAAGATATTGTTGTGAACAGAGAGGTGCATTCCATACAGGCTGTAAGCTGTGCATAAACTAAGAAAAAAAAGAATGAAAACAAAATTCTAGAAATTAATGACAAAAAAAGTCACAGATTTAATTTGTTACTTCTTCTTTTATTTGAGCATGCACAACTTTATACAGCTACTATGGTCAACAAGCCCCTGCTTGTGAAAAATAACCATGTGTTAAATAATGAGATCAAATGTTTGATCAAATCAATCGCAACTCACTTTCCCGATCACGGTCCCTGTCTCTATCTCCTCCACGGCCTCCGTCCCTCTCCCTGTCCCTGTAGGAGCCCGAGCCCCAGCCTCCACCACCCTCGCCCCCGCGGCTCTCTCTCTCACCACCTCCGCCTCCACCACCACCCCCGCCCCCAGCAGGAGCAGAGCGCCAGTCTCCGGCGGTGCGCTCGGGGTCATAGTCACGCTCCCTGCAAGATAAATTCATTTGCAATTTCTGTGATTGTTAAGAATTGTCATAATGCAGAGCTTACGGAGATTCGTTGGGTGTTGTTTGTGTGAAACAGGCTCTTGAATGGGGCCAAATCCCCAGGACTGGTAAAATCTTAAATTGTTTATACCACACGACCATATTCTACATGTTTTATAGTAATGGTGTCAGAGGAACCTATTGATATAGCACAGAAGTTATAGAAACTTTAATTTTATCATACTAATTTTGTAAATATGATCAAATTATTTATGCATGTAGACACAAGAAGTACACATGGAATATAAACAGGTTACTTTAATGAATTAAAACTGCTAAATAAAAGGGTATATTTCTTCAAGATTCGTTTGGGTTCTGATTAGCAATTGTCACATTGTTTTTAAATGTATTAATTAAATGCTTTCCAATTATATAGCTGTAAGGAACCATGCATGCAATTATGGGCATATATTACAAGACTTTAAAAAAAATAGTGATAGTTATTGTACATTCCTCGAGATGTGTTTTTTATCAAATCATGTAATGAGTGACTGAAATGCAATGATACACACCTATCGCGATCATTTCTCCTTCCTCCCTGTCCCCCGGCTTGCCTTCTGTCATTGTCTGAAGTGGATACATCAATACGTATGCGCCTTCCGCTGACAGTCTGAAACAAAGCCATTATATTTCAATTTTCTTAATGTATGTATAATACCTGTTCCAACTCTTATTTCTTCTATTAATTTAAACATTTAAATTCCCGGATTAAGACTTGCCAGAATCGTATAACATGGTAGTAATTTTTGTAAATTTTAATTCCTCATCATCAACTCTTTTGTATCTTTTGACTGAGTTTTTGTAATTGGTTTGTTATCACTCACACATAAACAATTTGTAAAAACCCGGTATAATAAATAAATAAAGATAAAGATTCTGTGAGGAATGTGCAAACTCACCAGGTCAAGGATATTCATAGCAGCCACAAGGCTGTCCCTGTCTTCGAAGTCTACATAGCCGAAACCTCTCAGCTTTCCTTCAGACTCCCTGGGGAGGCGAAGGTTGGAAACCTGGAATCAAATACACTTTTGTTAGATCCCAATTCAACAGAAAGAAACAATTGTGAAAATAAAAGTAGATAAACACTATATTTTAATAATTTGTACAAAGCTGTTTTCGTGAAAAATCACCTCGGGGGTGTGATATGAAATTGTAGACCTGATATTAGGGGCTTAGAATCACAGGGGCCTCTTATTTTAAAACAGGTAGAGATTGGCATCTGTGATCCTTAACCGCCATGTTGATAAAGGTCTTGTGTTACAGAATCAAAGACATGACCAAATCGATGTTAAAGTTTAAAGCTAAATTATAGTTGTCAAAGTGGCTAATTGGAGATCTACTCGGAAGGTAGGCATCAAAACCTTCAGCCATGCCAAAACAGTTTTTGAAAAGTTTTATCACTCTTCCGATTACATATGCCTTTGGCAATCCAATGAAATCACCCCCTTCTTACGCCAGTGGCGATAAGGTTGAAATTGCCACTTGAAGCTAGCTGCCTATTTCAATTTATGCAGAAAAAAAACATTGCCAAAAAGCATTTTTATTTTATTTTGTGAAGCTCGGGCACAAATATTAAATGTTTTCTGGTCTTAGCCTCTTCGGGCCCCAGGTATCATATATGATACTTGCCTTTTATGCTCAAAAAATATTTCCTTGTCATTATTTCTGATAGATGCCCAAAGTATCTGACAATGAGAATTCCTATCTTACCGACCGGGAGCATTTGTGCTGAGTTGAAGTTAGTAAATGTGATCTAATTGTTAAGTGGGTAAAGAATTTGAAAATACTTGAGAAGAGATTCTAATTTTGAAAAAATGCTCGGGCCCGAAGAGGTTAGTCTAAAAACCCTAATTCATAAAGGAAATCCGAAAAAAGTTTGTAATTAGAATGTTTTACATGTAAAAGAATTTTTAAGGGACAGAAACAATTTTTAGGCTACAAAAAAATAAGAAAAATGTCCAGTTAAAGTAAAGGACAAGGTGTATTTATGGTATTTGATTAACGCATCTATAATATTTCTAGTCGATCAAATTTTCAAACAAAAAACACATGATTTAGTATTATTTTGAATTGCGCACAGCCAACAAACCGAGAAATGGATATTTAGATGTGTTGGTGTCTTCTATGCATACCCATGGGCGCCCGCAGGGGGGAGCAAGGGGGGGCAC
The DNA here is from genome assembly GCA_022651775.1 of Drusus annulatus. Classification (NCBI taxonomy): domain Eukaryota; kingdom Metazoa; phylum Arthropoda; class Insecta; order Trichoptera; family Limnephilidae; genus Drusus; species Drusus annulatus. The sequence continues at coordinate 187,957 of JAGWCC010000604.1, read as the reverse complement.
TTGCCCCCCCTTGATTGATTGAAAATAGTCAAATAATGTTACAAATAATGTTAACGCATGGACTGAATCTCGTAGTAAATCATCTTAATAATGTTGCAGTGATACGAAATAGTATTGATACACTACAGTAAATTAAAACTACATTAAAACATTACTAAAAATATTTTGCCCCCCCCCCCCAAGAAAATATTTTGCCACCCCTAAAAAAATTTTTCTGAGGGCGCCCATGTGCATACCTTATATTAGGTAGGTACAGTTAGGCCATTTTATTATTTCAGTTTTCACGGGACTGAAAAGACAATTTTATGTAGAAAGCGTATAATTAGGTTTTACTGTATTTAGGTTACTCAGGATTAGATGGCTTTTGAAAAACCTATTTGAAATATAACCCACCTTGAGTCCCGTGAACAGCTCGGCAATGCTCTCCTCGTCCACCTCGTACGGCAGGTTGGAGATGTAGGCCACATAGGGCGGGTGCCTGGGCACAGCATCCTCGTCGTAGGCGCCCCCGCGAGAGGCGCGCGATGCAGACGGCAGGACCATCGGCCCCGCCTGCGCACGCCGGCTGCTGTAGCTCTGCTCTCCCCCGCCAAAAACCATGCAATATGCCCAATAATATAATCCGTACAACAATATATAATATAGCCAGACAATCGAGGGAATAACAAATGCTAAATAAAATAAACACTTTGTTTAATCTCTCTCTCTCTCTCTGTAAAGGTGATTTTAAATTGGTGCATTAATTATTTGGGTTTGGGTCAAAAATACAAACAAATTATCATGTTTATATCAAGGAGTGAGTCAGTTTGTTCAGTGGTATTATAATTTAACTTAAAAGAAAACAGCAGTATTGTCAGATCACATAGTCTAGCATTGTTAATTTCAAACAAGGTTATAAAATATAATATCAAAGTAGGAATTGACTTTGTCCATAAAATTATGTGTCTTTAGACCAAATAACGGTAAGTGCAAAATGAGATTTCTAGTTGAAGAGTAGTTTGAAACTTTCAACTGTCTATGTAAATATAGAAATAAGAAGTTTCACTGGTTTGTTTTATTTGGTGGGTTATTGTTGTAATAAATAATAGAATTGTCATGGTTCCATCAGACCAAAGAGGAAACAGAAAGAAATGAGTTGGCATATTTTGACCTAAGATCACAGATGTTAAGCAGGGTCCGACAAATGACCATGTTCTTGCTGAGGATTAAGCCGGTTTCTTCCGTGAAACTAAACCCACACAAGAGGACAATCAACCATTTACCAAATATGACTTTGACAGGTGCTTTAAATGATTTCCAGAATGTGAATTCAATTGATATATTAATTTGCTTGGATAGCTTTTCGCGCTAGCATTGAATTCTTTAATTAAAATTAATTAAAACTGCTAACGTCTTTGTAGTGAAATATTATGCAAGTTGTAAAATGGTGAAATTACAAAATATCTAGAAATTAATTCCCTTTTGCAAGTTTAAGGCTGATTCACACCAACGTCCGGTTCCGCTCAGTGCCGATATTGTTCCGCAAGAAAACTTATTGATATGGTATGAATATCAATCAAGGAGTATGTGCCAAGACAAATTTGTGTGGCAGTATATCCTTCTGCCCACCCTTGTGATATTTAACTACTTATTTAGTTAAATAATTATTTTGAAGTGTAAAAATACTAACATCGCAGATTTTTTTTTATCAAAAATCATTTTTTTATCACTAAATAATATTTTTATTAATTATTAAAAATATTATTTAGTGATAAAAAATGGTTTTAAAAAAAAAAATCTGCGATGTTAGTATTTTTACAATAGAAGGATATACTGCCATACAACTTTGTCTTGGCACATACTCCTTGATTGATATTCATACCACATCAATAAGTTTTCTTATGGAACAATATCGGCACTGAGCGGAACCGGACGTTGGTGTGAATCAGCCTTTATAGAGTATTCGCTTGAGGGAATAAATCAGAATAAAAAGAAGCCTTACACTCCTGCTAATGCAATTATTATTAAAATTTTGTAAAAAGCTAGCGAAATAACAATATTGTTTTAGTTTAAAAACCAAGAGTGTATTATTATTAATGTGATTATTTCACTTGTTATTGACAAATTAAATGGTCAAGGACACATGAGTAACGGACATTAAAGTGTATTTGATGATTTCCAGCTGCAAACGGTTGCATGATATTTAATTTACATTAGATGATTAATTGTCATTTTTAGATCAGACACATTCAAATACTGAACAAATATTTTTTTTTTGCTCATTAGAAAACCCCCAAAGACATAAATCAACAACTGTTCAGTCAGATACAGGCAAATCGAGCTGAAACTATGTTCTTAGATCCCTGTTTAGGGGTGCAGATAACTGATTTATGATACAAGTCACAGCACAAATGGTCGAATTACTAGTTCTGAATCACTTTTTAGTAACCACAAAATAATCACTGATTGTGTTTTAAATAGGAAACATTGTGGCATAGTTAAACGAACCCCGAAACCACACCCCTTTTGTTTTCAAATGAACAACAAATCACTCAAACATTTGATCATGAAATTAAATATTTGCCTGTGTCAAATATTTATTATTGAAAGAAAAGATGGAAAAGGAGACAAAATAAAAAGATTGGGTTCAGTATCTAATTTTCTGTCTTTGTCTATTTTCATATTCTTTGACAACTGTTAATATTTTTTTAATAATCTATATTGCAATGAAGCCGTAAAGGATTAACAAGTTAATTTAGATTTTTTTAAATGTGAATGAAATGTTTATGAATCAAAGTCGTTAAAATTATGATGTAATAACTGGAAATTTGGCAGCAAAATGGCCACTAAACTAGTAGTTAGAATGTTGATGTAGTATGAATAGAGTTCAAAATCCATTGTGGGTATTCTTCTCACTTCCTTTTCAACAAAGATAATTTTTTTAAACATCACTAGATAGATAAACATTTATGGCTTTACGATAACATTGTAAAATTGAATAAGAAAAATATATTTTAATTTGAAACCGTATAAAAGATAACAATAAAATAATTCAAAGGGGAAATTAATAACACTATAGACTTCGTGAGCCCTTAAAATCCCTCAGAGACAACATGTTTCAACAATAAAGTTGCGGTCTGCGCCAGACTAGTCTGAATTGAGTTTTCCCCGAGGAACTCGCATATTAGACTCAAAAGGCTGGTCACAGGGGTTTCCAACGGCGCTGCCTACCGCCTCAGCCCCAGTAATAAAAAGGGGGCTTCTCAGACTGGAGCAGACAGGCCGGGTTTCTGGTTCCCCCATCCCCGAGTAGAAGGGGCGCCCGGCTAGAGCGTTGAGGCACCTTGCACCCTGACCCTTGCTCAGACCTTCCCGGGGCATTGGGGTGACAAGCACCCGTATGTGTGTCCCAAGTGCGAGATTGGAGCAGACCGGTGTTGACAATTCATCATTGGGAGAGTTAATTTCAATGTACATTCGCATTTTTAACTGTAATGGTGATTCCATTGACATTACTTTGACGACCGAAATTGACGGAATTTCATTATCTAAAGTTATTTCATGAAAAAAATAAACATAATACAGTAATAGAATACTCACCGAAGTCATCTTCTTCGTCAGCCCAGCTCTTAGTCGCTAGAGTGGTCGGGGTAGATGCCAAGAAGTCATTCAGGGCAAGTGTCTTCCCCCTAACTTTCTTAGACTTCTTTCCTAAGGATTGAAATAACTTATAAGCAAAAAACGAAGACTTCGAATGATACACTTCATAACCGATAACAGATAGTCATCTAGCCGGTGACATTTTCAATTCACTACATGGTGAAACAACTGTTCGGCTTTTGGCGATGACGCATTGATCATTTAATACATATTACCGGAAGGCCGCTTCGTTCAGACGATCATATTTATGGCCCGGGGGAAAGATGTACTTGTAGTTTTGAAAAAAAACAACCGCGTTTACGTCAGAGTGCATAACTGTTAATGTATACACCGTTAGGGCTAAAAATGAGTTAAGTACAAATTCCTCGAATATCGAGAAATGCGGCCACGCGGTAGAATCAGCTTATCGTATGGAAAATGCCTGATTTCAAACAATAGAAAAGAAGTGACGGAAGCTGAAAGAAACCATCAAAAAGATTTAAAAGGTGATGAAATCGATTTACAAAAACAGTGGAACAACTTTAAAACCGAGTTACAAATTATTATCAGATATTTTAAAAGATATTTCACGTGACAAAAAAACGTCGGACTGACCTGTGGAAGCCATGTTGAAAGGCCGCAATAGGTGATACCACTGAAATAAAAAATAAATGTATCATAGATATTTTCGCTTTCTTCAGCGCGCAGGTAAGAACCCAAAATAACTGTACATTTTTAAAAGGGTACAGTTTCGCCAAAACGTTTAAATACAGTAAAAATACGCAACGTCATAGAATATTTAATTTTTTTCAATTTTACTTACTAAGTTTTCACGTTTAATTTTCGCAAAACTCAATTTATTCGTGTTGTATTATGTGTACATTACAAATAAAACATACGACTTGCACAAGGTACAAATTCTAGCATCATTTTAATCTGGATATGTATTATAAAAACCCACTAGATAAATCGTAATAATTTGCTAATCACTATTAATATTACTATTAGAAAATAAATTTTAAAATCAGATGACCAACAATATTATGTATTGGGAATAAGCTGAAAAGGTCACATTTATCTAAAAGAATCAATTATTTGGAAAAACTATCGTAATGAATAATTATAGAGGGCTTAGTTCTGCCAATATATTTTTTTAAATTCACTAGTTCTTTGTGTGAAATCATAGGGATTTGGAGTTCAGGTAACAGGGCTTGAAGGTCAATACTTTAAAGCTCGGATTATTTCAGTTGTTCACGAATGTTGACAGCGACAGCAGTCATTGTAAAAATATTTCATATGGTCATGCTTGTTGTTTTAACATGATTTTTGTTATTTTAGTAAGCATACTTGAAATGGATTCCAATAATATTAAAAAAACTTTTCTTAACTGAATAAAAAACAATTATTTTATAAAATATACACATTGCCATAAGAGTACAAAACGCGGATAGTTTCACTATCTATAAAATCATTAAACATACACTCATAGTGTATTTTATAATAGAAAAAAAAAACTATTTGCGTGATTAGATTTTTGTCAAATGAGTTCTGATACTTTTCATAGTATTTATAAATAAGATAACATGCCAATGGGATGATAAATCGTTTTGGTGTATTGTAACTGAATAATTATATTTAGTGCCGTTTATGGCCAACTTACTGCAGCTTTCACTATTTCAGGTTGGCCATAGATGGCACTTTACTGTAGCTTTCCTCGTCATAACATAGCCCTTATCGGTAAAAGATAAATATTATTTAGTTTGCGTATTTCCCTTGTCGACATGGGGTGATTGCGTGCTAGCTGCTCGCGTTTATTCCTTTATAATCAGCAAAAGTCAATAAAAATGTTTCTTTTTTTCCATGCTCATTTAGTGTGAATGATTAACCTCTGTTTTATTTCTAAGAGTATAACAATTCCACTTAAGAATCCTCATCTGAGGAGCCATTTCTAGTTGAATTTATAATGTGAGTAATTCGTTAAAAATGTGGAATGGTATTTAGATGTTATTTTTATTTAGGGTTTGGAGAATATGCAAAAACGAGGTAAGTGTGGAGTTGAGGTCTTTAATGTTATGCTGTTCTATACCAGGTGACTTTGCGGACGTTATGCTATCTGAGCTATAAGGAATTGTCTGTTGGGAACCACAAAAGGGAATCTCATAATTTTTTTATGGCAGCACTCTACATTTAGCGATTTTTAAATCTAAGTAGAAATAAATGTAAGCAAAGTACTATGCCATAGAAAAAAATTAAAGAATACACAACATAAAATAAAATAAACTTTTATAAATAAACCGTTAGAATGTTGTAAGTTGAACAGTTGTGAAAGTTGGACAGTAATAATAAGCACTCCCAAGTAAACAATTCCACCTAGAAGTAAGAACTACTTCCTTTTGGCGGCAGTTCCAATATCCTTCATTGTTTATTGAACAAATACTTCAATTGAAGTTGGTAGTTCCCTTGTAGTTCCGCTCGCACGATCTATGCTCATTTGTGGTTTACTTCGAAACTTCAATTTTAGTTCTTCGTTCGTTCGCACGATTGAAGTATCGCACCACCCACAGTTCAATTTTAGTTCACTTCGAAAACTTTAATTTTAGTTCTTTGTTCATTTGCACAAATGTAGTATCGTACCATCCACACGTACGTACTCGTGTTTTATTTGTTCATGATTTTATACGGGACTATTGTTGTGATATTTTTTGGTGAACTTTTGTGACAATGGCTTTTAATTTTCTAAAAGAATTACAAACATTAATTTCTTTGCTTGTTTTGTCTGGCGTGGGACACTAGTTTTTTTGAGTGTTGTTTTGATCAAAAAATAATATTTAATTTATTTCTTATTTTAATAATAATTGTCCATTTTTATTTATTTTTTACTTTTATAACAATAATAAAATTATTTATTTGTTATACCTTTACATCTTCCTTCTAGATGGCGTTAGTATAGTTTGCGCTACGCATACGGCCGCTTCTAACGGGTTAATATAAAACTTGGGCTGACATGCAATCGGAATTTGTAGCGTTGGGAAAAACTTCATTGTTTTGTGAATGCTTCACGAATTGTTAGTTCTTTAAAATGAACCCTTCGAAGTGAACCCTTCAATTGAAGTCGAACTCGTGAAAAAAGAGATTTGGATTTATCCACTTGTTTGTTCAGTTCTTTTTGGAACCGGTTCCTCGTCGAAAAAGCACGTACTAGTCGGTAGCTCTTTGAAACTGGAAAGCACTGGAACCGGTTCCTCGTCGAAAAAACACACGCTAGTCGGTAGAGTTTAAAAACTGCAAAGAACTGGAACCGGTTCCTTGCCAAATTGAAAAGCACTGGAACCGGTTCCTCGCCACAAAAATCACGTACTAGTCAGTAGACATTTCAAAACGAAAGGAACTGGAACTGGTTCCTTCATTTTGAAATGTCAATGCCTTCACAACGATACTGCTTCAAATTGAAGTACTTCTTTCAATGGAATGAAGTTAATCGAATGAATGAAGGTTAATATGAACTACCAACTTCAATTGAAGTGTTGATTCAGTGAAATGAAGTTATTGAAATGAAGTTAAGAAATGAATGAAGGCTAAAATGAACTACCACCTTCAATTGAAATATTTGTTCAATGAAATGAAGTTATTAAAATGAATGAACGGTATAATGAACTACCGACTTCAATTGAAGTATTTGTTCAATGAACAATGAATGAAGTAGGAACTGTTGCCAAAAGAAGTAGTTCTTTGAAGCAGTTATTTCAAAGCGGTCACAACGCTAATTTAAAAAAACTAGCAGTTCCTGAAGCGTTCCCAAAACTTTGAAGTTTTTCCCAACGCTAGTATTTATGTTTAAATAATATTTAAACCCCAAAGTAGGAATTTACAAAAAAATGACAAAGAAAGTATATACATAGGTATATATGTGTGTGTATATAAAACTACTCAATAGATAACAAACTATTAAAATGTACAGATTCACAAACTACAATAGCAGTTCGATTCAATTTAATTTATAAGAACAAATAAAAATCAAAATAATATTCCTAATTCCTATTATATTATATTTCTTCATCTGAGTCTGACGACTCGTACACTAAAAGTTTTCCTTGGTGAGCGGTTGATCTAGGAAGAAAAGTAATACACATTAAAAACACCTGATAAAGTTTAAAAAAATATTTTACCACAAAGGAGAAGTTTAGTCCATACGAACAAAACTTAAAACCGTGTTCCATTTCATTGTGAGGAGGTATGTGGTGCATGGAGGGGACTAATGTAGGACTACATGTCTCCTCTGGTGCTATGCGATATGACAGTAATATGTATTTGTGTTTTGCGAACATATTATAGGGAAGAAACTTATTTTAATGATATAAAACACACACCGAACTGCAAAAAGGATGACAGATTAGGTGAAAATAAATTAACATGATATATTGGTAAATGTGCCTTTATTAATGACAATTATTGTAAAAAATGGTAAATTTCATATGAATGTTATTTACATATGGATAACAGTATTAACCGCCCTACCCATACGAACGTACGTGATACGTCCGCTATATTATCGCCCAAACGCAACAAGCCGTATCCCGTACGTCCAGGTTAAAAAATAATTACACCCGAAACCCACAAAACGTTCGTCATACGTTTGTATATATCAAGTTCGTTCCTGCGTTATCCTTTTTAGTATGCCCAGGTCAGCCGAAGCAAACGGAAGTGTTCGGGTTTTTTTGTATTCTCCCATACGTTGTAAACAAGTATTGTTATTGCGAAATCTAATGAAAAAAAAACCCGATGTTTTTTTACCTACTTTTTGAAAAATAACCCAAAGGCAGGGCGGTTAAAACTTAACCTTCACCTCGTGAAATATAAACATGATATAATAATATTATGACCCTTTATTTAATGAATGTGGCAAAATGTAGTTAAATCAATCTTTTTTGGTAAGGAACTCCGTTATTCTCTTGTTGAAGTCTTCTGCATATTTCAAATGTATATTATGACCTCCATCAGGATAAATGTGGGTGCTGAAATTAAAGAAGAATAAAAGCAAATTATAAACTGTCATATTTGGGTTCGCTTCCCCTTCTTTCAGGCCCGGCCCTGGGCCAAACAGCACCTGGTAAAGGTTCAAATTTTGAAGCCTCTTTTAAAACCTAAATTTTGTTTTTACATTTAAGTTTAATAAATCGCTTATTGTGTAATTCTAATGATAGTTATCTTTGCTATTTTCCATGTGGACCCATGAGTATTATAATATACAAAAAGCATAATTTTATATAAATGTCTATACTTTGAATTTATTTTTGGCAGGTTTCCGCTCTGAAAATATCTAACAGATTCAAAAATATTATTTGTTTAAGTGTAAATATGTCTGTCAAATTAGCACAGTAATATAATGATAAAATGAAATGTAAATATTTTGGAGTAACCAGTGCTTTTTAATCGTCCTCCATCATTGCACAAGAATATTTTTAAACTTATTATGATGGTAGTAGGAGTTTTTCAAAGTATAAAACGAGAGGAGCTGGAAATTTACTGATTCGATTGACACATTCAACATTTTACATAATATATAGGCTCTGGACATGTAAAAAACCATAGTAATTAGGTACTATCAGCTCCTTGGTGATTCTCCCAATAGACTGCTTCAATTGCGTCTGCATAGGACCAGCTCCGCCTCTTTTCCATAAACAATGCAAGTAATAAAAGCAATTCAAGCTATTTCAATCTTTGAAATACAACTAACCGTCTACAAAGTAAAAAGTTCTATCAGCCATACACACTAGGTGGAATTTTTTTTCAATTTTTTTATAGATTGAATAAAGTAGCTTGAATTGACGCAATCGTCTCGTGGGACACATCTATAATTAGAATGTTATATTCACATTTATAATTCTATAATTGTTCAGGAGAGGCAAAGTTGATTTTGTGAGTTATACCTCTTCACCTAAATGCCACAGACATTTACCCCCGCTGACTACCAAAGTACTGAAACAGAACTCTACTTACATTGAATGTTCAATGTTGCTGTGCAAAACTGAGATATGTTGTGCATCTACCAAGCCATCTTTGGCTCCGTATAAAAGGAATGTTGGACACTGTATTTCCACCAACTTCGACATGCAAATATCTCCACGATTCTCATGGTGGATATTCTTCATGGCGTCAGCCCATTTTCCCATAGTTTCAGCAAAATATGACTCTCCGTACAAAGCGATCATGGGATCTTTCATTTTTTTGGACCAAGTGGTGATATCTCTTAAGCCTAAAATAGAATAACAAAATATTAAAACTTGGCATCTGTCGAAGAAATGTATTTACATAATATTCTAATAAGTTTTCACGGGGTTAATTATTGTTGTAATATTATTACTTTCCAATAGGTCAGACAGGGTTAATTTATAATAGCGTGTTTTATATTTTACAAGTTTAGGTGGATTATTTCAATGTTCAATAACACCAATTCAATATTCTGGTGCATGTTACATACATTGTATTTATATTCATATACTCCAAATACACAAATTATAGACTCATCATGTATGCATGTATCAGTAAATACTAAAACGGAGACACTTTGTAGGGTAGTTATCATTAATATAATAACATGAAAATGTATTAAAAAATGCAAGAAAGGACAATGAAAATTAAAACCTATCTTTTCTAAATAGGTCTCTATACGTTAACAAAAAATTGATCGTCTCTCAGTGACTTCACCACATTTTTTTTCCAAAAACCCTTTGGAAGGCGGTACAGCTGACATGCGTAAAAATAACTATACCTATAAGAAATTTAAAAATCGTATGTATATGTTTTTTAAAATGTACAAAATATACACACAAACCAAAAATTCATAATTTTATTAAATTAATTTCTATGTTTCAAAACAGTGGCTTTTTTCATGCTAAAAAGCTAATTTTGAAAATTTCAGAAATATTAATATTTTTGTTACCAAAAATAATATAAAATAATGTTTAAACGTATTTTTAAATGTGTTTCTATAAAGCATAGCCCTCTAGCAAACTGATTGGTTACTTTTGAAATTATTTTTGTTAATTGTTTTAGGTAATCAAAATGTAAGCATAACCACTAATAATTAGTTTTGTTAGTTGCCACTCAAATCACCTTCATAGCCTGGTAGTTCGGTATTCAAGATAAAAGAATTAGCTCCCCATATGACAGCCTTTTGAACAAACTCGGGATACTTGGCTGCTAAAAACATTGAAGAGATGCCACCATCGCTCCAACCAAGTAAAGAAAACGTTTGGATATCTAGTACCTGAAAAGGGAAAAATTGGAACCTACTTTAAAAATAGGTAAAAACCATAAATTTAAATGAAAAAATAACCTTTGATACCAAGTAGTTCTGTATTTAAAATGTAAGATTTGGCTCCCCAGATGACAGATTTCCTTATGAATTCGGGATATTTTGCCGCAAGGATTATAGAGCTGATTCCACCATCGCTCCATCCAAGAAGAGAAAACACTTTGATTTCTAAAGCCTGTAGTAGGATATATTAAGTAATTAAGATATAGTTCGTGAGTAATATATAGTAAGTGAGTAAGATTTGGTAGATAAGTAAGATATGGTAAGTAAGTACGATATGGTAAGTAAGTAATAAAATAAATCCATTTAACAAAGATGGATAAATGTGAATGGCAGAACTTATTGTTACATAAAGGTGGTATTATAAAAATAATATTTTTTGAAGGAGGCTTGTTTACCAAACACATTTCAAATTGCCTTCCACTTGAAGGATTTTTATTTAAAAAAAACAACTTTTATAATGCGTGTTGTAATCACCTTCATTAGATTTCAATCGGCGTTCCGGGACAGTTCAGAGCACGTTTTTAAAGTGGAATAATAATAATAATAACATTTCATTTACTCGTATATAGCACAGTTTTGTGATATTTCACCTCAGTGGTGCAAATGTGTAGTGTCAGTGTAAAAACCAAAATCGCAAAACTAGTCTTTGTCAGTAAACCCTGAAATGGGATATTCTTTAATTTCCAAGAAGAGCTAAATTTAGAGTCTTTAATCGTACACATGCCTTAGCATTTTGTCACGACTCAATCAGCGAACTTCAGTGTTGAAAAGAATATCGCCGTATTCGCTTCCCATATCTTTTAAAATATCTTTAAATGTGTAATGGTTCCGCTATCGAGATCTAATAACATACGAGTACACTCATTTGATGATCAGTGGAACGACAACTGAAATTTTAAATATTTTTGCACCCAAATTTTCTTTTCACTGATTGGAAACAACGGCCGTAAATAAAGCAATTTAATACCTCGACTATCCAAAACTATAATCCTATATATATTATGTTATTTCATGTCAAAAATACTCACCCTCATCAGTAAAAGGGCAGTGTCCGCATCTTTTTCATAGAAATTAAGGGGAAATTCTCTATAAGGAGGGATGCTCTTTCCATAACCGGGGGGGTCCCATGCTATTATGGTAAAGAGGTTCTTGTCCAGCCCCTTGATTTGAGGGGTGAAGTCAGTCCAGATGGAACCTACAGCTCCAGGCATACAAAGTAGTTTGTGCGGTCCATTGCCGGTTTTTAAATAGTTGAGATCATTGTCACCAACACGGATTTTTTTTTCCTGAAAATTAAAAAAAAATATTTTGACTACACTTAAACATATATAATTAACAAGCGAATAAGAAAATAAAAAAACCAATGCACCTACATAATATGACCTAACCGAACCTAACCTACACAAAAATAACTACATAGAATCAAGATTCATTCACAGGTTGAAACCGGTCCTATCTAACAATAAACAAATATGTCATTAAACCATCAAATTAACAATTTAGCAGCCATGTGTGAAACCAACTGTGACTATAATAATATATTCGGGTCTTGTGACTGTAATTTCGTAATACCTCACTTATACCCGACGTAACAGGGCAAACCAGTAAGTATAGGTGGCGGTCCCAATCTACGAAGTGCTCCAAGTGGTCGGTCTCGTTGCATGCGAGACGACGGGGTCGACTGCGAGTTTCGGCTTCCAAGTGAAGATGTGCGGGTCTAGTCCAGAGAGAGGGGTAGTCAGGCGGTCCAGGGGGGCAGGTGATGGTCAAAGAAAGGCAGGAGTCAAGTTGAAGGCGATGTCGAGAGCGAAGAGAAGTCAAGGTGGATGGTACTAGCGGAGGATGCTGGTGATCTGCCATTTCTCCTGTTTTTGCGCAATATTTCAATTGCTCGGGAGAGCGCGGCTGGGGTGAGGGAGCTTTGTATGGGAGAATTTTGCTCCCTCTTTCCCTCTCTTCCCGGCCGGCTGACAATTTTGTGAGATAGTATTAACTACTCTATCCCCTTCTCCTTGTCACCAGCTACCACCTTGACCTCAATTCACCTCTCCATCATTTTTATTAAGTTCAAAATAAAGGTTTAAAAGTACAAGTTACAAATGGAGTCCGGTTTTTTAGGGCTTAATTCTTAATAACTATCTTATCCTAACATTGACATATTAAAATTTACAAAAATTGTGTAGCCGGGAGTCAAGTCATCACAACGATGTACTTTATTTGGCCGTGTGACTGACCCGGCTCCCGTGATAAGGTTAGACAGATTAATTTCTCCTGCTTGAGTCGGCCCGAGATTCGTGGGGCCGGACCGTGATTTGTCGGCACTAGACAACCCGTTTTTGCGGTACTTCCCGGCTTAGTCTAGCGGCTTCAGCCCTACGGGCTAATCTCTTTGTGTCATGGTGACCCAACAAGCCGGGGGGGAGAAATTTAAACAAACATTTAAAATTATTGGTTAGCTAATATGAGCAATTTTTATAAATGATATAAAAATAATCTTAAAACTAACTTAACAGTTACACATTGTCGTAGGCACTGCCATCGTGGCTCTGTACGTCTGACATATCACTTATGTTTTACAAAATTATGTTTTTGTCAATTAAACTGTCTGCACAGATAATGTGTTTATGCATTTTTTTCAATTTACTATATGTTAATGGTATAAGTGGTTTTTCTGGAATAGCTACTTGCATTCGGAGAATTGGTTTTTTCTCCCTTATGTCACTAAAAAAAGTTTGATTTAGAATTGTAAAGATTTTGTTTTTTTTTTTGTATTTTCGTGTGGCTGAATTTCCAAACAGTAATGTTACACGACAATAGGTTTTTAAGGATAAAAACTCCTGAAAAGATAATGATGAATGCCGGCACACAACAGGTTAATGTTTAACTATTGCTTGACAGGTATTATTAGTTACGACGGTGCCTCATGTACCAGCCGTGGAATGTCTGGACAACGATAATGATATATATTCACCATTGAGAAACTCGGGGGACGAAAGCAGATCCCACACACAGTTTATATAACCGATTGTTTCACTTTTAAATTGGGCCTCGACAAACCCCTTCTTAGACCCCTTTCCTTTACCCGCCTCACAATGTCACCCCACCAGATGACAATATGGGTACAGTTATACACGGTGTCCGAAAACTCTTGGTACAACCAGAAAACAGGTGAATCTACATCACATTTAGAGCCGATTTTAAAGTTTTTTTTTTGAGCTATCATTGAGCGTAGCCCGGCTCTAATAGTTTCTTGACCCTAAAGTTGCTGAAAAATAAATTTAAATCTTTAAAAAAAACTCAGGTTTTTTTACTTCTCCATGTGCTGCAGATGATCTCATTTTTATACTGTACCACAAGCTTTTGGACCCTGTGTATAGAGGAGCTCTTATGAGCTATGTAAAATTGTTGAAGATTTAAAAATGAATATTTTTATCAACATATCATTAAAAAAATAGGTAGCTATTGATCGTAAAGATAAGGGTAATACCTTTATAATAAGCGTTTGGGTGCATGACTCTTAATTTGCAAGTATCGATTTTGATAACAACTGTTTATCAGAATATATGTTCAACTATATGAATATATTATTATGATATGAATAATATACCTACAGGCAAGTATTATAAAATAACTGATAACAAATATTTTTTAATAACTAAACAATCACTCCCACCAAGGGGCCACTGATAGAAGAGGCTGTAGAAGCTCTAAGTATGTCCGTATACATTTTTCTTTTTAGTAAAAATTGTGGAACATTAATTAATGTAGACTAGACATTGCATTATATTAATTTGCATTTGCATTTTCAAGTATTTTTCATTATTAATGCATACTTTAGAAAATTCATTCTTCAAAGATACTTGGTCTTTAACTTCACAGTCATTCTGTGTGAACCACAACACACGAAATTAAAAAAAAATCCCTTTGTAAACCAAAACTCCAAGTTTCGTTTTGAATCAATTATTAGCTTTATATTTTGGAATATTTCTTGGGTTTCATTGTATATTTTTTAGGGATGTATTTCGAATTTATTTTTAGTGCATATTTTGGCATTGTCAATACATATTTTGGCATTTTTAGTGCATATAATCCGATGCCTAATGATGACAGTAAAAAGTCGAAGAGGGTCATAAAATGGTATTCAATATGAATCATAGGATTTCAAATATATCAGAAAATGAGCTAAAATACTCTTCCAAAAACAATAATATTTAATATTTTGTATATTATTATGAATTGAAATAAAAATATGTCTATAAATAATAACAAAAGCAAAGATAAAACTATGCTCACGAAATAATCAGCATGACCTTTGAATGTGATGAGAAGCCAATATGGAATATATTATTCTGCTGAGATCACTGTTTCTGGTTTTAGATGGGTAGGTATTTTCATTTCAGAATACTTTTATCTATAATCTGGCAGGGGTAATCATGAACTGTGGCATTACTAAAAAGGTGCGGATTACACTGGGTGCAACCAAAATGACCGAGGGAGAAAGGAGTATTGAAAAGTTTGAAAGATAAGGAGTCGGCCATGCCGTAGGAAGACAATGCACAAGCAAGTGTTTGAGTCGGGTCATTTCCAGAGTCAGTATAAATGTTAACAAAACTAAGAGTGTGTGCTAAAATAGAGCTTGCCTATACATGAGGTAAATGGCATTATGGTCAGTTGGTTTACCAACACAACTGTGCCGCAACATTTGTCTTCATTTCATAAAACATGTGTCATCTATACAGATTACAGAATACAGAGAGGACATCCTCAAGTTCCTATTTATAAGCTATAATGAAAACACAATGGTGAAAATGAGGTTAAGAGAGCATGACATTTTAAAATTTGTTTCTTTTATGGTGCTAGAGTTTGAGTCTCATTAATTAAATAGACCAAGAATATGCCGATGAATGCTTACTTTTTAGCAACAGAGATGAGAAATAACCTTCATATTTTTCTAATACATTTATCATTTTATTAATAATATTGTTTCAATGTTTAATATTTTCATATTCTGCGCATGTCCCATATATATGAACAATTTTTGTTTTTTATTTACATACATGTATTATAGTTTTGGATTATGCACAAAATTTTATGATTATTATTGTAGACTATTTTCTCAAAGCAATAGTAATTATACATTTAAGAGTCTTTAGCAGCAAAAATTACGTACTCCACTGACCAAATATAGATTTATTGAAAGATTATAAAATTTAAGAAGGTTCAAACGATGACAAGAGTAATCAACACAAATTAATGGCGACGTAGGAAACGATTTCTATAACTTCATAACAGTGCAACAATACACGGTAAATTCATAACGTCATGGGATATCGTAGGCACAAAAGTGCTGGCTCTGGTTGCAGCAAAAATGATTTCATTGATAGGTACAGATGTACCAAAATACTGTGAATTAGCCTATCAATAAAGCGATTCAGATGCTTAACTATACTGCACCAACACACATTTTCAAAGTTACATATGGAAGGTATACATCTTTGGACGCATTTCAGAAAATAGCCGCTGAAATCTCTCCATGACTCCTTCCTTATTATTTGTGAATATATGATCGATTTATTTCCCTTTTTATATTCTGTTCAAAATGTAATTTAACAACAATGAAATAGAAAAAAAAGTTGTAATATTAAGCAAACTGTGAAAGTAAAAATATCCTTAAAGGTATGTAAGTTGAATAATGTCCTCATTCCTTATTATCAAAGTTGGCACGGGTAAAATCACTCTGTAGGGCATAAAAAATATATTGTTTTCTCTATGTGTTTTCGTCTAAAAATATAATATGGATGAAAGTCAAATAATGTTCGAAATAGTAATGACTTCAGCCAATTTTTGTTATTGACAAATGTTATTACGACAATTTGTGCGCACTCATAAGTCATAATAACAAGCGCCGGACACAATAACAATAAAGAAACTGAAAATTTGTTTTTTTTTTATCGTGTTGTATCGCTTAATATATATATGTAATACAAATACAAAAAATATGACAATAGCTTATATATGGTATTTGTTAAATCATATAAATAAAATAAACTTTTTTAACTGACAGAAATGTGAACCTTAGATGAATTAGCTATGAACTAACTTGAAAAGTTTTGACAGATCGACGAAGTTTGATCGGACGTTTCGAAAAGTTACTAAAAATATTATTTGTTTTTCAAAATTACCTGAAATTCTACATTTTCACTGGAAATGTTCCGTGTGAAGATTGTTTGAGCACATTTTTTATGAGATTTCACTAGATTATTCAGAAAACTTCTATAGATATTCATTTTAGCGTTCAGTGGTAGCCAGATGAATTTACTGCGGCAAACTGCATAAAATGTAAGTATTCCACAGTCCACACTAGTGAACAGTGTTCAATATTCTAATCAACAAGATAAAATTTTATGCTGCAGACTTTTCCGCTTTTCTTTACGTACACATACTACATAAAATGTGATAACAATGAACGATGTGTACCAACTGATATAAGAATTATTTATAATTCATTGGTGTGTTTATAATGTTATGCAAAGGTGTGAAGTGAATAGAATAAATATTATTTACATATTATGTCAAGGGCAAATGAAAATTATGCGTTTTTGGCGGTTTCCAGTATTAGCGGATTATTTTTATTCGAATATCCAAGAAAATGAGTTTTGTAAATGCAATTGTAGCCTTTATGCAAATGAGAACAATGCCTATATTAGGGTTACAAGAACAACATATATATTATAATTAAATAAAAGTAAAATTTAACATGCAGTTAATTATCATTATTAAGATGATATTCTTATATCGAACACATTAACTTAGTGATATCGGATATCGCGAGAGACACATTGACAAATTATGACTACAATTAGCGATCATTTATATTTCGAAAAATTAATTTTTAAGAGTTATTACTGAAAATTACTAGTCTCAACATCCTTAGCCCTAAACATTGAAGTCAGTTTTGGACTTGTTTTTGATGATTTTAACATGACTCAGCGCAAATGGGCGTGGCTAAGACTAAGGCTACGGTATTTATACATCCATTCATATCACATATCGACATAATGTTTTTGTGTATTCGTATGGCCACCTTTTCACAGTATTTTTATCAACAAAAATATAGCATCTAACCTAAAAAACCGTTTAGTTGTGTCAAGTTTAGCGACAAAATAAAAAATGTGGGCGGAGTCCTGCCGTTAACCAGCGAATATAGACAGCTTAAGATCATTGCGACAGTATATAGAAGCTGTCCAAGAAATTTGTTGTCTCTTTCTCTCTCATGGTGTACGATGTAAAAACTCGGAAAAAGTGATTTATTACAATTTCGGATGGGTTGGGTAAAACAAATTAGCTATCCCTCCAAATATTGTTACTTCAAGGAAGAGGTATAATACAAACTGTTTTCCTTATTTGAATAGTTTTCTGTCAACATCCCTTTGTATTAATTTTAGTCTAGCCATAAAAAAAAATGTTACGTTGAAATAGCTTTGAAAGTGTATTTGGGAGGATGTTAAAAAGAAGATTGATAAGATCTTGTTATTTTTATTCCGGAAAGAAATGTTAATTTGACGCCAGCGATTAGCTTAATAGATCGGCCGAATAAAAAAATGGCCACTCAAACGTTAGCGTAGAAAATTGATAAATTCACGTTCTCTCCTGTTTTTTGTGTAAACTCAGTCACTGTCAATCTGATTTTTTTCATTTTCTAGATTCTTATTTATCATTAAGTGATGAATCATTTAAAGTTACTGACTCTAATTCTTGTTTCTTATACCAATAGAACGGCGCTATGCGCCTTACATTGTTACCTCATGTGGGTGGAAAAATGCTTTTACGTGACTATTGAATTTAAATTCACGAGTTTACGTAGGGGAAAAATATGTTTCTAAAAACCCTACGAAAATTGCATGATATTACCGGATCATCAGGGACGTCCTCTCTTTCACGACATAGCACTATGGCATTTTTACATGGGTCTGTTAGTATTGAGTGGGGATCGGGAAGGGGCTCGGCTATGGCCTATGTTTAGGAATTCCAACGCATTCGCCATGGTAATAGGGAAAACCATAGAAAACCCCATACAAGTGGAAGCGGCCATTTGTCCAACATAGCGTTGGGAAAAACTTCAAAGTTTTGTGAACGCTTCAGGAACTGCTAGTTCTTTGAAATGAACCTTTCGCGGTGAACACTTCAATTGTAGTCGAACTCGTCAAAAAATAGTACTAGTCGGCAGAGATCTCAAATCGAAAAGTGCTAGCAAATCAGCAAAAATTCCTCTCTGAAAAAAAGCACTAGTCGGTAGAGACGAAACAGGAGTGGATAGGTAATGGGAAATACCTATCGGTATCTTGGAATTAGAAAAGGAAAGTACCTATTACGCATACTTGTCCAAGTCTGGAATAAGCCAAACTGAATTTAAATCTAACAAAATGTGTTTAGGCACGTCTATGTAGGCATCCTGTGTTTGTATCGAATTATCGAAATGTAAAGTCGCAAAGTGAATCGTATTGACCGATTGATTTGATAAGTGGATTCTTGTTGTGTTTGAGTGAACTGTAAAAGCGCTCGGTCAGCCTGTGTGTATGTTCGATGTATTTCTTTTTCACAGTGTAATCTTTTGAGATTTGTTCTGAGTCTAGTATTAAAAATGATTTTAATGCAATAGTTCTGAATGCACTGGATCTGGTTGTGTGTAGAGTGTGATATGCTACTCCAGACGGGAATAGCATATATGTGTATAGTATACCAGGAGTTTGGATCTGGAAGGTAGTGGACTTCGTCTGTAGAAGATTGGCCTCTCAATCGGTCAATTGGTCAATCTGGTAAAACTGAGAGCTGGTCCGACACACTCGCTTCATTACAACACTTAAATGCCAAAGGATGAGCAACCTCCCGCCGTCGCGTTCTAGCTTCTAGCACCTTTGATAAAATTCAAACTGAGTTTAGAGATCTGCTATAGATTCAGATATATTTTTTTTATGTACGTGTTAAGAAAATTTACAGCAAATTAAATCTTAAAAGAATTGAGCCAGCTGGCCACGATATTCAGCCATATTAAAAACAAAAACCTTTAGTAACATAGAGTTCTTGCTTGGTTTTAACCATAGAAAACAAATACGTTCGCAATAAAAACCTCTGTGGTTGTCAAACAGATATTTTGTCTATGATTGTCATCGGCTGATTTTCATCATGGGGGGCTGGACGTTTCGATTAAAAAACAATTTCGTCGGATTCTTTAAAAATATAAGCACAATATATTGCCTGTTGATACTTTTCAGTCTTTTTAATATATCTTTAAGTTTATATGAAGATCAAATAGGAAAATTTGACTGGTAAATTTTAAAATTGTCGAAAATAATGTTCTATCTGCATGTGATGTTGTCCATTGATTATTGAATATTAAATGTATTTAATTTTTCAAGGAAACAAACCTACGTTGGAAAGTTGAAGTTTTCCCATTTTGACACAGTATCGGCCGCCAAAAAAATTATCGTAGCAACAGAAGAAAATGTACTCGCAGCCCTCAGTTTAAAGTCAGGTTAGAGAAGCCATACAATTTACATTGATACATTTAACATGTTACTTAATATTGTTACCATCTTTCAATAATAATTTCAATAATCTGAATCAATATTTGCATTTTAATTATTTTTATCTTTAAAAAACGCTAAGGTAATTGCATTTAGATCTAGTTATAATTTGAGATATTAAGAATTACCATGCTACAATTACGCTAATAAGAGTCTAGTCTTTCCCACTTGGAACCACTTAACCTGGAAAAATAATTCCGTTCTAGTTAATTACTGTTATTTATTATTAAAAATCAAATGCTTTTGGTTGCAATGTGAACTTTGAACGGGTAGTGAGTAAGGATCGGACTGGAATAGTAGTAATTTGGTTAATCAATCTTACTCGGGCGTCTTAGAATATCGTATTTCTACCTTTCTCTTTTTATAATTTTCCCATTTAAATAAATTTATGATAAAGGTATATACACTTTACAGGGTATTATAAATGCTAATACTTTTGCGGGTATTATCTATGAATCGATTTGTGTTTAAATGCTTAGTTACTGTGTGTTTTTGGAATTCAGGTCAGATTTTGTGGCGTCATGTTTTGGAAGGGACAACCCCTGGAAACATCGAGATGCTCGATGTATCCGAGGAGGTTGTAACCGTGTCTGGAAACAATCCATCTCTAATAAGAGGCTGGGACAGCACCACAGGTGAGTCATTTTAAGATATAACCTTAACATATCAGTTGGTTTAAAAAATGTCCACTATTTAACTATCTTATAGAAGTTATCCAGATTGTCTCTGTACCAGTAATAATAATTATAATAACCCAAACATTATGGTTAACATTCAGATAAAAAAAAAAAACTGAAATGAGAGATTTGATACGCCAACAAACAACGTATTCGATTCAATTCTTCGTGAAGTGTGAGTTTTGATTCTATATGATCTTAAACTATAGCTAAATAACTAACAAAAGACAGTTTAGCTCTTGAAGATTTCAGAAAAATGGTGCTATAAAAATTAGTATATAAGTATTATTACTAATTTTGAAACTGATAATTCGTGAATTGAATTTATGATTAAAAAACCTTCCTAACTTATTTATTTTGACCAAACCAGTTTTACCTTCTAACGGGCGTCTTCAGACTAGTTTAATTCATATTATTATTACCTACTAATTACTCTGTTTCTGAGAGAGCCCGCCCTTTCGCTTTTCTCATTTATGTTTAGCACTTGTTTATTCCCTATATTAGGGCTTTTTGTCACACTTATGTAATAATTAGTTGTGGCTAAATAGCCAAAAGAAGGTGGTTAGACATAGATTATCAGTTATGCAACTTTTGGACATTTTAGTATAACTTTATGATGAATGCGCGCAGGTTACCTGCTTTGGGAGTGGTCCCTATGGCTGCAGAGCTCTCCGACGGGGGCCCGCTGGTGGGTAGAGGGGGACCTGCTGCACCACCTACTGCCTGTGCCCTCCTCACACCTGGAACTTACCACCTACAACCTGCGCACAGGGCACAATAGGGGCTCCACCAGCAAGCTCCCTGCCTCCTGGATCTCACCCAGGTACTTATATATCCCCGGATGGGATTTGGTCTCCTTCACAAATGCTCTCCTCTGGCTGTGGTCCCTTGCCTCTTCTCCCCAACCCTCAGTCCTTCCTGTCCTGCTCCGATCCTCGTCTATGTAGTCTACCCACCTCTTGCTTAGTTTGACTCTGGGTCGCTTCCACTGGGGCAGCCGGTTGGTCATAAATTTGGTACCTCCATGACACTATCGGACTAGGTTTGGATTTACTAATTATTGTTTTTAAGTTTTCAACTCCTATGACTTTTTTTTAAATACTGCTTAAATTTTCTTTGAACAACCTTCTCAAGCCAGTCTTTTATTTGTTTTTTTAATCATTTTTACTGTCCGTTTTCTTGATTGCTGGTGGAAGTAGGTTATAGAGCTTAGCGGGAAGGTATTAATTTTTTAAAGGTATTAATTCAGTTAAAAATTTCGGTTTATTCATAATTTCTTTGTGAAAGTGTGATTTCTTCTGTTTTTTGAGATTTTGAAACGTTTTGTTAAAATGTTCTTAGCATGGATATTGTCTATGCTTTTTTTTAGTAGACGTCCTTATGGAGAGCTTTTAGGATGGTCTTTACATTTAATACGCTTTTGGGTTACAGATAATTGCTTCATATGATTTGAAGTGGCTGATCCCCATTGTGTGTGACAAATTTTGCGATGGGACTGAACACATGCAGCTTCCACATTATATATATCATATAAAACTTTAAATAAATTCATTATTGATATATTAGGTTGGGGAAAAAGTAGTTTAGTATTTTGCCCCCTTTTTTCGAATAAGTATATCTCGTTCATTATTGGTCACATCGGATCATACGATACGGCGTTGTAAAGGTGTGAGTGTATACTACAAACGCTTCTTTGACAGTATTGTGCTTGGTCGGTTCAGTCGTAAACTATTGTGCGTCGAGGATGGAGGTCTCAAAGGAAGATATTCGCCATATTTTACATTTTTACTATCTGAAAGGGAAAAACGTCGAAAGCGACCAAAAAATTTTCGATGAATACAGGGCCAATAATCTTTCGGTTCGTGTTGCACAACAGTGGTTCGAGCGATTTCGTTCTGGTGTAGTGGAGGTGAATGATGCACCACGCTCTGGCAGGCCTGTCGTTGTAAATATTGAGATAGACCGTCATGTTAGCAGTCGTAGCATCGCCCAAGAGCTGAATATTGATCATAAAAACGTTTTGAACCATTTGTGGAAGGCTGGATTAAAAAAAAGCTCGATGTTTGAGTGCCACACGAGCTGACACAAAAAAAACCTCATGGACCGAATTTCCATCTGCAAATCGCTGCTGAATTACAACAAAATCGATTCATTTCTGAAGCGGATGGTGATGAAAAGTGGGTTACTTACAACAATGTTAAGCGACAGAGATCGTGGTCGAAAGCCAACGAAGTGACCCAGACCATGGCCAAGCCAGGACTGACGGCCAGGAAGGTGTTGCTGTGCGTTTGATGGGATTAGCAGGGAATACTCTACTTTAAACTGCTCCCCTATGGCCAAATCCTCAATTCTGCCCTCTACTGTGAACAACTCGACCGTTTGAAGCTGGCGATTGAACAGAAGCGGCCAGCATTGGTGAATAGGAGAGGAATTGTGTTTCATCAGGACGACGCCAGGCCGCACACATCTTTGATGACGCGCCAGAAGCTCCGGGAGCTTGGATGGGAAGTTCTTATGCATCCACGCTATAGTCCGGACCTGGCACCAAGTGACCACTACCTGTTCCTGTCTATGGCCAACGCGCTTGGGGGTATAAATTTGGCCTCAATAGAGGCCTGTGAAAATTGGTTGGTAGGGCTTCTACGACAGGGGCATTATGAAGTTGGATTCTCATTAGCAAAAAGTTATCGAACAGAACGGTTCATATTTGACTTAAATCGGATGATTGTAACACTTTTTATAAAGCATTGAAATAAAGCGAAAAATACGAAATTACTTTTTCCCCAACCTAATATTTAATAATATATGGTTTAAAATCAAATGAAAATGTCACTGATAAACAATTCAGATAAATATCTCTTTCTACTGCAATTAGTTCAATTGAATCGGGCCACAATGTATACCTTGTTAAGTGAGAGGAAGACATGAATTACATACCATATTATTAGTAGTTATTATTACTATTTTAATGTGAATACCACACAAGAGTCTCAACTGGCCGGAGCCAGTGGGACTATGGCATACCCGATTGGGGTATTTTGTGAGGCTGAAGATAATGAGGAAAGGAATAAGCTGAGGAAGAGCAAGGTTGGAAAGTATCGGGCTATTAAGATCTGGTCTGATATGTGTAAGGTTTTCCCACATAAGAAAATATTTTTTTTTCCACTCTCTTGAAGAACCTTATATGCAGTAAAACTTCAGTTTTACGTTTCCCCTCACGTTTTCCTACTTTTTACACTACAAATATACTAACTCTTATACCGCTACGCGCTTACATGTATGCACAAACAAACCGTGCCTCCACCGCTCTACGCGCATACATTTACGTAACTAACTAACCATCACGCCGTTTCTCCGCAGGTGTCTCTGTCTTGGCAGACACTCCTTGCTTCGTTAACATTCATACATCGTCTCATACATACTCTTTTGTTATTCTGACTCTTCACGTGGCCCGATTCAAGTATTTGATTCACTTGATCGTGCCATGTCTTCCTCGGGCATCCCCGAATTCTTCTTCCATTCACTTTCGCATCATATATTTTTTTCACACTCCTTTCTTCGTTCATTCACTCTACATCCCCAAAACATCTGAGCGTCCCTTTCTTGATTCTATTCATTACGCTTACATCAGCCTTGCATTCTTTCCAGATACCCACATTTTTAACACGGTCAAACATGGTTTTACCACACATACGTCTCAGGGATCTCATTTCCACAGCATTTCTACTTTTATCCTTCCTCTGCCAGTTCTATGCCCTCTACCATATATCAGGGTAGGTTTATACCTATGTGCTTATGCACTCCATTGTGGACTGCTAGCTTCGCTTCTTTGGACAATTTCTTATTACCGCCAACAGCGTTCAGTCCTCCATTAATGGGGTTTCCTGCATTCACTTTTCTTTCAATATCCTTATCGGCTTTTCCATCTCTTGTAAACATACTTCCTAAATACACAAACTCATCCACTTGCTCCAAGTATTCATCATTCACAACTATATTGCACGCTGTTGTCGTACTCTCTACTTCAAACACCATGACTTTGGACTTACATTCATCATCAACACATTCTGCATGCATACTTGGTTCATTCTAGACACGAGAAACTGTAAATCTTTCATACTTTCAGAAATCAGCACCGCATCATCAGCATACAATAGGCAACATACTTTCAGATTGTTCATTTATGTGTTCTGACAATTCCAAAAAATAGTTCAATCCTTCCACTTGCTGTCATCTTCTGGTGACTAGTGAAAACTTCTGATTTGTTTACGTCAAGCGGATTGAAACTGGAGATGATTCGAATGCCGGTCCAGTCATTTGAATGTCACGCACCAGTACCGTTGTCTCTAGCGTTATGTGCGTGAGGTCATTCCATATGATTTCAGTTTGTGTGTCTATGAGTACACTCATAATCATATAAACACTGTGTTAATATGTGTAAGCAGCGGTGAAATGCCTCTTGATTTTTTGTTATGTCTCATTGTTTACGATATTAGAGATGCATCCTGAGATCTATTGTATATTTATGAATTTGATCATACTTAAGATGAAACAGAGTTCACTTTAAGATAAG
This sequence comes from Drusus annulatus, assembly GCA_022651775.1. Lineage (NCBI taxonomy): Eukaryota > Metazoa > Arthropoda > Insecta > Trichoptera > Limnephilidae > Drusus > Drusus annulatus. Next base: position 162,187 of record JAGWCC010000604.1, on the reverse strand, counting down.
CCAATCATAAATCTGTCACAAAATAAGAGTTATAGCAGTTTAAAATGATAGAACCAAAAGAAAATTATTTGTACATTCCGGGATTTAAACTTGTGATCTGTGGTTTCGTAGTCGAAGATCTTGACTGCTCGACCACAGAGGTCATCAAATGTTGATTGTCAAATTGATCATAACATAGATATTTATAAGCTCATGATGAAAACGATTTTTCATGGTGAAAATAGTTGCCGTTACCTGGAAACTCCAGAAAGAAAAAGGATGAAAATTTAATGACTTCATCGTTCAACATTCAAGAATGCTTGCTGCTTTAGGAAATGGATTTTTTCTTAAGATTATTAAATAGAGTTTTCTTTAATAATGTTATGTGTTGTGTTCATCACACAGTGAAAAAGGTAAAACTGTTAAATTGAATTGGTATCAAATATATATTTTTAATGTTTATTGCCAGATGTGTCCTGTCCGTTCCGTATTACACCTGTGTAACTGGAGCCGATACCGCAAGTGCCCAGATAATATCAATGGATGTGACAGCAAACGTGATACAGCTCTTCACTAAGTCCATTGCGAGCATCTTTCCCAACTCCAACACAAATCACGTGGAACTGAAGTCCCTATCGGAGAGCGTTCCCGGAATTATCGTCAATGGGAAAGTAATCCTGCTGAAACCGGGAAACTTCCAAGCGACCAATTTGCAGTTGAGAGATGAAACAACTCCGGTTAATGTGGTGAAATACAACGATCACTTTGCCCTTCTACAGAGCCGCTATTCAGATGAGGTTCGTTTTTTGATACATAAATTAATTGAAGAGTATTCCATGACATTTTCTTAATCTATTTTTTATAATGAAAATTCCGTTTTAATATTTGTCTATGAATTAAATTGTAATTCGGGTGATCGGAGTCTACGGTACCTACTTGGAAGTTTCAATACCGAAATTCTGACTAGAAAGAAGAGATTTTAAGGGATCTAAAAAACAAAAATTCTTAAACTTGGGTAATATTTAGAGCGTTATTTTTGTGAAGTATCTTACGTGGGAACCTTATTTTACAGCTTTGCTGTATTCTGGTTTGTTGAGAAAATTAATATTACTAAGAAAAATGAATATGTATGTGCATACTTATTCCAGCCAAATTATCTGGTATTTGATTATGGTCCTGCCGCTGAGAGCTCCACTGTAACCATTTTTTCTGTTAGATGCTCAAAGCAATAATATACCAGGAGGGAGCGCTAGTGTAGTCAGAATTGATGATTTTTTCCTGACTCGGGCGTGGCTTAGGTATTTATTCATCAATTCAGAGCACATGTCGACATAATGTTTTTGTTATAAACAAAAATATAGAATATAACCTAAAAAACCGTTGAGTTACGAGGGTCATCCAGAAAGTAAGGTTACAAGGGCTCCTGAGGCCGGGGTAATTTTTGCATTACAAAGTTAGCGCACCTGGCGTGTAGGGGGATCCTAAGGGGGGGGTGTCAGCCATTTTATTCAGTCACAGTAAATTCTTCCGATGGAGAGGTCATCGCGTATTCCTGCCACCTCCCGTCCGTGCAAAATCTGCGCGCAATTTTTGGATCGTTTTGCACAGGAGGGAGAAGCTTTTTTAGACTCTATCGTGAAAGGAGATGAGTTGTGGGTGTATCACTACACCCCAGAATCCAAAAGACAATCACTTCAGTGGCGTCATTCATCTTCACCAGCCACAAAAAAGTTCAAAACGACCCATTTAGCCGGAAAAGTCATGGCATCTGGTTTTGGAAGCGTAAGGGGGTCCTTTTGGTGGATTTTATGCCTAAAAGGACTACCATTGATGCAGAGGTTTACTGCAATACACTAAAAACACTCGGAAGAGCCATTTAGAACTACAGAAGTGGAATACTAACCCGGGGAGTCAGCTTCCTGCATGACAACGCCAACCGCGCGAGTTTCACTGAAGCTGCTGACATCGTTTGCATAGGATATTGTTACCCACTCCCCCTATTCACCCAACTTGGCAGTTTTGGACTATCACTTCTTCACTAAACTAAGAGGTTCTAGAGGTTGAGGAAGTGGCTGAAAGAGCTGGCGGCGGAGGTCTATGATACTGGTATACAAAAGTTGGTGTCCCGACGGCGATTACGTTAAAAAATAGTTTAATATGTTTGTGAAGTATCCTATGAATTTCAATTAAATACAAGCATTCTTCGATCCTACCTAAATGTTGTAACCTTACTTTCTGGATGACAGAAAACTTGTCTTATCTCTTTTTCTCACGGTTTACGACGTAAATACCCGGAGAAAGTGATTATCGTAAATTTGTATAGGCTAGGTAAAAATATTTAGCTCTCTCCATATATATTCTTGCCCTGAGGTTAGATGTGTGCGTCAGAACTAAATAAAGTGGAAGAGGTTACAACGGAGCTATTAGCGGTGTGCCAGACATGTCCGGTACGCAAGAACTGTTGCACAAGCAAACAAGTACATATTGGGTTTTTGCTGGTCTTGCAAAAACGGTAACAAAAAGCGCGTTAACGTGCTTACGGTACAGAACCGATTGAAAAATGATTTCGTTTTTACCCATTTTAGAGCTTGCAAATATCTGCCTTCAATTTGGAGTCTGGAACTTCAATACCCGAGCTGACCAACACGATTCCATTGCCAGGAGCCAATAATCCCAAAATTGATGCCTCAATGTGCGCCAAGACTGCCAAGAACATCATGGCCTGCCGGGTTCTCATCACGGGAGAGGATAGCGCACTTTATATGCTACAGAATCCAGGTAAAAAGTTATGAGCAGTTTAGGGTGTTGACCATCAAATCGTTGATCGCCGCCATTAGAATTTTGGTTTCCGATAAACAACGATTTTCGACACATTTCAAATTTTGATCAATTTGTTCAGTTGTCAAGCATAACCGTCTTGTTATATTTATCAGACATTCAACGGGGAGCATTCTAATGTCAAAAATACACAATGGCGGTGATGGACGTTTTGAAACTAACTAACTAACCATCACGCCGTTTCCCCGCAGGGGTAGGCAGAGAGGACGGACCGCCAGACAACTCTGTCTTGGCACACACTTCTTGCTTCATTTACATTCATACATCGTCTCATACATACTCTTCTGTTATTCTGACTCTTCACACGACCCGATTCAAGTATTTGATTTACTTGATTGTGCCATGTCTTTCTCGGGCGTCCTTGACTTCTTCTTCCATTCACTTTCGCATCATATATTCTTTTCACACTCCTTTCTTCGTTCATTCGCTCTACATGCCCAAACCATCTAAGCGTCCCTTTCTTAATCCTATCCATTACGCTCATATCAGCCTTGCATTCTTTCCGGATATCCACATTTGTAATACGGTCATACATGGTTTTACCGCACATCCGTCTCAAAGATCTCATTTCCACAGCATTCAGTCTACTTTCATCCTTCCTCTGCCAGTTCCATGCCTCACTGCCATACATCAGGGTTGTTATAAGCACTCCATTGTGGACTGCTAGCTTCGCTTCTTTGGACAATTTCTTATTTGCCCCAACAGCGCTCAGTCCTCCATTAATGGAGTTTCCTGCATTCACCCTTCTTTCAATATCCTTATCAGCCTTTCCGTCTCTTGTAAACATACTTCCTAAATACACAAACTCATCCACTTGCTCCAAGTATTCATCATTCACAACTATATAAAATGTGGTGAGAGTTTGAAACTACCCAACTTAAGTCATTTGAATACACTATTGTATGGTTCTAATGAATAATGAAAGTCTTTGAAGCTGAAGTTAGCTGCATAATGATCTCTGACTGACTACAGCCCCTATCCACCCAGGCAAAAACACCACACTACTACTTTACTGTTGGATATACTGATACACTTCATTGTATGTGCGAGTGCTTCATATGCGATATGAACATATACAATGTTTGGTCACTTAGTAGTGTTTGGAAAGTACATAAATCAAGAACAGTTTTTTTTTCTGTCACGATTTAGAATTATTATTTAAAATAAGAATACAAAATAGTTAAGTACAAATACAAAGTAGTAATCTATCGAAAGTATCGTCTGTGACTACAGTGCCATGATAAAAAATAAACCTGTTGTGTTGACACTTTTGTCAGACTTCATACAAGATCAGGATTGTGAATGTTGCATCTTATTAAAAAAATGTAGTGTAAACATGATTATAAGCTTAAAATACTTTAGCAGGATTTGATTGTTTAATTTATCATTACGTCATCTTTGGAACGTAGAATGACATAGTTTGAACTGACAATTGATTTGATTTCTTTCAGGAAAACCTGTATGGACCAGAGAAGAGGCCTTATCGAGGATCGTGGGAGTAGAGATGGTAGATTTGCCAGTTTCAGAGCTGGATGCTGTGATCGAGACTGAGTTTGATGATAAAGAAGGTGAGAATCAATTCATCTAAAGTTTTTTTTTCTAAAATACACTAGATATCATGTATTTATATACTTATAATTACATTTATGTACACTAATTGACTTGTAAAAATATGTATGTATATAGTAGGTAGAGATCTCAAATCGAAAAGTACTAGCAAATCAACAAAAAATCCTCCGAAAAAAAAGCTCTAGTAGGTAGAGATTTCAAATCGAAAAGTACTAACAAATCAATAAAAAGTCCTTTCCGAAAAAAAAAGCTCTAGTAGGTAGAGATTTCAAATCGAAAAGTACTAGCAAATCAACAAAAAATCTTTTTCCGAAAAAAAAAAACTCGAGTAGGAAGAGATTTCAAATCGAAAAGTACTAGTAAATAGACAACAAAAAAAATGGAACTAAGGAAGAACCAGTTCCTCGCCAAATCTTTGTAGTCAGCATTCAATTGAAGTGTGCGTTGACGCAAAATGTAGTAGTTCTTTGTAGTCTTTGAAGTTGAACTTCAATCGAAGTACTTCTTTGTAGTCTGAAGTCCAACTTCAATCGAAGTGTATGAACTGCCGCAAAATAAAGTAATTTTTGGTAGCTTTGCAGTCTAACTTATAATGAAGTATTTGCACAATGAAAAATTAACGAAGTTTGCCGCAAAATGAAGTACTTTTTTGTAGTAGTTCGCATAGAGCGGTCACAACGCTAGTAATCGCTACTGATTTTTAATTGTTTTCTTTAAATAATGTTTCTTTACAAACAGTGGTGGCTGCCCCTCAGGGTCATTTGGACTCCCCAAAAATAAGTAATTCATAAAAAATATTATAAGAATCAAGCCAACTGGTCATATTATTCTTAATTAATTTGAATACATATTTCTACGCCCCCAATAGTGGGCAGTGGCAGTGGCGACATCTAATGTTTCAATTAGAAGCTCCTCCTATTCCACATCTATCTACTCCGGGTCAATTCGTCAAATGTTCGTATTTTTATCTTTTGTCTCTATACCCTCCATACAATAAACGAGATGGCAGTATGTTGATCCATATATCGAAATATCACGATTCGAAGGATCTTTGGGACATGATCTTGGGAACAGACTTAACAATTATTTATAAGTGGGAGACGGTGATGAAATATATTAGGTTGGGGAAAAAGTAATTTCGTATTTTTCGCTTTATTTCAATGCTTTATGAAAAGTGTTACAATCATCCGATTTAAGTCAAATATGCACCGTTCTGTTCGATAACTTGTCGCCAACGAGAATCCAACTTTATAATGCCCCTCTCGTAGAAGCCCTTGTCCCTATTGGCAAAAAACTCAGACAACCAATTCGGCCTCCCTTTCAGGTAGTAAAAATGTAAAATATGGCGAATTTCTTCCTTTGAGACCTCCATACCCGATACACGATAGTTCACGACTGAACCGATCAAGCGCAATACTGTCAAAGAAGCGTTTGTAGTTTACATTCACACCTTTACAACGCCGTATTGTATGATTCGATGTGACCAATAATGAACGAGATATACTTAATTGAAAAAAAAGCGCGAAATACGAAATTACTTTTTCCGCAACCCCATATTTTTACCTAGGTAGGATTTGTGTAATAATTTCTTTTGCATTATTACAGGGGATCTCATGACTTATACAAAATTAAAATGTTAATTGGTGATAAATAATGTTTAACAAAATATAATGTATCATTTGACTATCTGATTTACAAGGTACCCTACAAATTAACATATCGGTATTTATTACAATATAAATGAAAGATCAACCACACTTTGATTTCTAATGACCTTCCACTTCTGGACCCCTAGAGCCGTCTTTGTCCACAAATTAACTGATTTTCAAATGCAATATATTCGTTGCTGTAAGTTTTGTGTGTGGAGGAGGAAGTGAAAATCTACATTTATTTTTATCTAATCTATTAAAATAATATTTTGTAACTCACTACAATAAATTGTAACTTGAGTATTGTGTTCACATCAAAACTTAAGTACTGTTTTTACATTCAAACTTAAGTACTGTTTTCTGTTATTTTAGCTGACTGGGGAGATTCAGGTAAACAGTGTGTATTGCATGACAATAGTTGATGTTTTGTGTGATATTGTATTTCTTTCCCTGCGCTTTTTTTTGCTTTTTTTAAGATACTTCGAACTTTTAGCATTAGTTTTTGAAAGCTGTGTGATATATAATATGAGAATACTCTACTTCTCTTTGGTCCGCAGTAGGCTAGAGAGTGGCTCAATTATTTGCGATCCTCATGAGGTGGGGTACTCCCTCACGCTGGAGAGGGTCCAGAAAAAGTTTCTGAGAATTCTTTACATGAGGGATTACGGCCACTATCCGTGGCTCTACCCGACGAACTTTCTCCTGGGCACGCTCGGACTACACTCCTTACAGCTCAGGAGAGAGGGGTATGATGTCACTAACTTATTCAGACTGCTGCGAGGCTATATTGTAAACCCTGCTATTTTGGAGCGCGTAAGTCTCTATGTTCCTGATGACTATCTAAGACAGCGTCTTCATAGATAATTCTATCTTCCTGCCTGTAGGACCAACCTGCCAATAGTTCTGCCGGTGGGGAGGAGTATATTGCTCCTGAACAAAATCTCTTCCGATATCGACATACTTCATGTCAGTGAGGAGAGATTCAGAAGTGAAATTCTATTGATTCTTGAAAGAGTTTCTCCTCATTGACCTGATCATCACCACTGTCTGAAATTTATTTGAAATTTCTTTTTTTCGTAAATTGTTTTTATTTTCTTGTCTTGCTTATCTATATGTTATCTTAATTTGTATTTATTTTACAAAAATAAAATCTGATTTTTTATATATATTAAATTTAACAGTTTGTCATGTATAAAAAATTCAATAAAGAAATTATTATTATTTTAACATGCATATATTTAATTGCTTTAACCATTTAACAGAAAATAACTTAAAGTTGTGCTGAATTTATAAATGTATAAACTACTTTTCTTTTGTTAGCTGTCAATCAATATTTAAAAAAATGATGAGTTAATTTATTGGAATATTTGTGACAACTGCACAACCAATTTCAATTTAGTAGGTGGGTATGGGTACCGCCACCCTGGGAACCATTCATTGGATGACCAGCCCCCTGCTTTAGATCACCCCAAGTAGTTTGCCACGTTTGGTGAGTTTTTCCAGGTCGCGATGGCGGGTGCATCGATCCACCTACTGCGTGGCTAACCGGATTGTGAGAGACTGGTTGAGAGAGAACTTTTACAACTACCTGCCACTCAATAGCACAGGGGCCCGACCCTCGGGCTCACAACTGAGGTGGGGTGCTCCATCAGCAAGTGTCGAAACCCCGCCGCTTCTGTTGTGTCGGTTTGTGACCGGAGGAGACCCAGCAGCATCGTTTGGGTCTCATTGGGCCACCTCTCCAGCCGGACTCTCCCGGCCCATCGCCTTGCACCGCAGTGGGTGGAATGCATTCATTCCTTTCGACACTCATGGCTACATTAAACCACAGCTTCCTACCCACCCTAAATGCCTTTTCCGTTTTTGTTTTCTTTTCCCATGATTGTCCCTTCAATTTTCAGCAGAAAAATATTTTGATATATATTTCTTTGTATTTGCGTATATGTACTTCATAAATCATTTCTTTAGTTCAAATTTGAATTAATAAATGTATCTCTGTTTACAATAGAAACTTAAAAAGATCATAGCTCAGCATGGAAACAATATTTTGAGCTGAAATAAATCTCATTCACTGAAAATAAATGGCAGAATGTTTTATAAAAGAATTATGACCCGAGTTTTTCGTTCGTGAGTTTTTAGTGAGACTGAACAAAATAGGATTTCTAATTATAGTATAGATATATTTTTTAATTTGTTTCAATATTTTACAACCACTAAACTAGGCACACACCATAACTATTATCCTTGTCAAATAATAATAAATTGCCACTGTGATGCTATTCCTATCTTACTTTATAAACATAAACCTTGCAAAATAGCTCCATTAGTTAAAGCAAGGAATCTATACCACCCTTGAATATTGGTTTATTATCAAATAATCACGTATGTACATATGTATTATACACGGATGTCTTGTTAGAAATTTGATAGATTATGATTGGTCATGTGTTTCAGGTGACATATTTGGCATGCTCATCCGAAGGCTCAAGAGCCAGGTTTCACAGCTGAAGACTCTGTTCCACGGGCTGCTGGCCAAGTGGGTGGAGGGGGGACACAGTGGTGAAGAGAAGGACATTGATAACCTTGTCCGGGATGAGTTTGGCCTCCACAAGATTATCATTGTAGCCACTGAAGCTGGAAAGGTATGCTTTGAAATATCAAAACATATTTATTGATTGCTATATGTTTTAAGATTAAATATTATGTGTGCTAACGGTTAAGGTATTAAAACTAAACAGACTGCTAACTGCAAATTTCAAGTGTGCCCCGCTGATGAATTTGGCGGCCGTCTCTCTAGCCTGGAGCTTTTTTTTTTTTTTTAATATTGTTAATATCGCACAAGAGTCCCAACTGCTCCCAACCGTCTAGAGCCACTGAGACTAAGCCATCCCCAATTGGGGTATGTTGTGAGGTTGAAAGTAGTGGGGAGGGAAAGGGATACATGGCTAAAGCCATTTCAAGCAAAGTTTAGTTTCTGAATGGTGGTCTTTTACCAGGGCATATTTGCGCACTCCAGGCTTAAACCGTAGTCGAGCGTCTTACCACTCGACCATTGAGGCCGTCTAGATATCTGGAAAAAACTCTTGATACTGTACAGAAATGGGCAATTTGTTAGTCGTTAGATAGATTCTACTATCTTAACAGACAGATTAAAGTCTTTAGAGCATAGATCTCAGATAGGAATGTTGTCCTTGTAATACCTGTATTTCAATGGAAGGTTGTCCGAAGAACTAACATCATTGATCCCTTAACACCGGTGAACAAGTAGGGAGATACGTCAAATGCGTATCCAAGATTTGTACATGGTTGACATTCCACAAGAGAATGGGCTGTCTTTAGGAATCTTTTAGAATTTATTTTTATTGTTTGTTATGGTGTGTATTTAATAATAATAATATTTGGATAATTTGTATAGCACCGTTTTTGTGAAAAATCACCTCAAGGGCGCTGTACAAATCTTAATTTCTACTTTATATTAATTCTTATAAATAATCCGTGTCTGATGTTATGCGCTTATATTTATGTATGACTATGGAAAGTAGTGCCACATACAACATTCGAAATGTGATAATGTATTGTCATTTACTGTTCTAATTGAATATAATTTATTTTTTCAGGTATTCGCCATAGACAACCTTTCTGGAAACATAATCTGGAAGCGCTACATCCCCTTTCTGTCCACTTTCAGTAGTAACACTCCAGATGGGGATAATTTTGTGCTAATATTCCTTCAGAGGACTACCAGACATCTTCCGTTTGACTCCCAGTGCACCATCATAGCTAAACATAAGGCAAATATAATATTCTTCTAAGAAAATCGATTCCGCACTAAGTAAAACCATGTATAAATATGTATACTCTCTTCTGAAATGAAAATTACAAAACCTGATCATCCTCATCGGTGCTTTGGAGAGTCCTGGCCACCTCTATAAAACTCCTTCACTCGTGCTGTCTTTCGCCAGGTTTTTATTCTTAAGGATGCGGTGTTTGCCTCCACACCATCTGGCCACTCAGGTGTCCGAACATCCCTTTGTTTTTCAGGCTTATTATGAAGAAGACTCTTTGGTGGTTAGCTATCTTCCATTGTTACTACATGTCCTGCCAAGAGTCAGTTCAAGTTTTAGGAATCAGTTATGCTGGAGGCTGTACCTTGTCCGCCTGACACTATTATTTTCTTGTATGGAAACCAAGTTTCTTATCTGAATCTTTCTTTCAAAATTATTCAATACCCTTTCTCTATTCATTGCAATGGCCCAGTACTCTGAGCTCTAGCTTAAAACTTGTCTGATAGGTGTTTATAAGATAATGAATTTGTCTTTCTTGTCGGAAGCCTTGATTTGAAATGTCTTTGGAGTCTGTACATAGTAGTATTTGTTGACAAGAGTTATTCTTCTCTTAACTTCTTTGCTTATGTCATTCCGAGGTGATATTGAAATTAGCGTAGTACAGGTACAAGCAAGCACGTATTTTATCTTGGCTTCGCTCTATTTGAGGCCCATTTCCTTTTCAGTTTTCTCAAATACGCAGTGAATATTTTTCTCAGGGCATGTTTCGATCTCTAGCATCCATAGCATCTGATTTCAAAAGCTTAATTTTTATTTATTTGCAATATTGTTTTTTTTTTTACAGTTAACAGGTGAAGGCATGTTATTCTCCTTCAACCCCATAACCGGAGCAGCTCTCGACCTGGGCATCGCAAATCTCGGCTACAGAATAAGGCAGACGGCCTTCTTGACTACCTGGAACACGGAATTTCTGAGAGGAATCGTGATCCTAGACGAGAAGGACTTGGTTCACGCTTACCCGCCAACTTCTGTCGAGCAGATCAACAGTCTGTACATGTTTGTTGCTGATGTGCCCACTGCTACCCTCCAAGGGTACATGCTGAAGAGGGTAGACAAGGTAAATAATTATTATGTTTTTATTTATTTATAGCTTGAGAATCTAGAGATTGATGGGCTGCCTATGCGGAAAGAATGTCCAAATGAGGGTCCCGGTGAAGGGGCCCAGAGGTAGACCTCACAGCTTTGGATCGCGACATGCATAATCACACATGGCACAACTTGTGCCTTATGATTATCTCCACAATTAAAAATATGATGGATATAGTCTCACTGCATAGGACAAGAACAAAGTGAAAGAATTAAGGAGAAGGGAATAGAATTATTGAAGAGAGTGGCTGTCACTTGTTACTAAACATATTCAAAGCAAAATTTGTGTCTTGAACGGTAATCTCACAGGCTATACTGATGGTATCCACAATTCTGGAATAAAGCACACACATATAATAACAGTTTTCAATGTAAAAAACCTCATTGAATTTATTAATTGAATTTATTTTAATTGTTGAATAAATCATCAACCAATCTAGCCAACAATTATGTACATATATCGTAACATTTTAATTTGCAGAAAGTAACAGCGGTCAAGACCTGGCTCGTCCGGCTAGGCGGCCCGCCCAACAGCCGCCACCAGATCACCAACGTGGCCATCAAGAACCCCATCGAGCGCGTCCACTCCCAGGGCAAGGTCATGGGTGACCGCAGTGTCCTCTACAAATACATCAACCCCAACCTCGTAGCCTTTACAACGGAGGGACCAGACCCGGTTCACAAAAGTAAACACATACACTTATTACCTACTGATCTGTACACAATTGAATTTACTCGCTTTTTTTCTATTATCTTTCTACATTTTTTCCACTATAATGTTATAATATACACAAAAAGAAAAACAATAAAGTGAAACTCTTATATTTATAGAAGGTTTTTCAAGAGAATGAAACAAATGAAATTCTCTTCTTAGTAAACTATATGGATAAATATGGATTTGATTAGACCATTTGAAAATTAAAGTTACAAGGCCTTGAAAAACAAAACTTCTTGAGAGTGAAAACTTTTTATGTGGGGAACTCTATAGGTGGGTTTTACTGTAAAGCATTGGCAGTGCTGGTAGAGTGGTAGATACTCTCAGTATCACCCTGGTGAAAGACCACCATTCAGAATCAAAAGTTGTTTAAAATGGTTTTAGCTGTGTTTGGTGAACAGATCTGAATAGACAGATAATTTCCCACCTTCCCCTTCCCTATCTCCTTCTCTCCATTCAACCTCACAACATTCCCTAATTGGTGATGCCGTACACAACTGGCTCCGAACAGTTGGGACTCTCGTGCGATACACTTAAAACACTGTTATAAAAACTTTATTACTTTGTTTTACTTAATTTCAGGTTTAACTATGCTATGAGCATGTTCAGACTGATACATTTAAAATGTGCTAGTCTGACAATGCCCGTAGCATAGTGAAACTGGTTCTGTCATAGTGAAATTGATAAATGGAACAAAGTTATAAAGTTTTTAAATGTAACATTTTATAATCCCGCCAATCTTTTGTGGTATGCATATAAGGTAACAAATATTTGAAGAAGTGTGTGTTTAAATGGGTCTTGCTAAGGCTATCGTTAGCGCGACTATAAGTTGTTTGTCTTTTAGTTTTTATCTGTAGATTAGATGGCGTTTTATAATCATATCTACTTGTGCTAGCATGTCTAACTTATTTCTGTTTCACTGATATAAATTTACCATATTAATATCGGTTCTTACTCAAAGCTAAATACCATATTGATCTTAATTATTATAACTATATCACTACAAAAATTTCATCATTCATTCAACCTGATTATTTTGAGAGCCCAAAGGTCCCCTTTGCTAGTCAATGGCAGCACTCAGCAGAGGCGAAAGTTGGTGGGAAAAATTGTCGGAATGTAATTCCCATGTGAACACTCCTGTGAGATTCCATCCAAAGTCAGGAGCAGAGCATTACCTCGGTTTTTATAAATTAATAATATATTGTCTGGGTCAGTGTAATTTTGTAGAACAAAATTAGTAACGAATGTCAATACGGATTCCTGCAGAACCGGTCGATATGTGACCCATGTTTGGGGGCGATACCTGGAATGTTACGGTGAGACCCAAACGGTTGCGCTGGACATTTCTTAAGCCTTTGACCGGGTTTGGCACTGAAGACTTGTCAACAAACTGCCAACTTACAGACTTATTATATTCGTATGTACGAGGATTGCTGAATTTTTTACTGAAAAGTTGGTTCAGACAGTTGCTGACGATCTCACCTCTTCCTCAAGAATTGAATGTTTCAAAGACCTAATTGTGTCCGATTCGAAGGGATTGAAATGACAATCTAGTCTCCCTTTGAGGAAGCAATCTTCCTTCACAAAAGCTAAGTGTATTGTACAGGATCTGCAAATAGTACTTTAATAGCACATAATTGCTGTTCCTGCACAAATCACAAGTGCGCTCCACTGTTGAGTTTGATGGTCACCTCATCTCAGCCCCAAAGTACCGGAAACAAACTGCAGAAACGGGCGATCTGTTTGATAGATTCATTTATCTTAACAAACGGATTGCAATCTGTGAAGTACAGAAGTCAGGTGGGAATGCTTGTCTTTTCCTACCAGTATTTCAATGGAAGATACGTCGACCATTGATACTTGCGTCACTGATGCCTTTTGGCACCGGTGCACAGCCAGAAAACATGTTGATCGCACGCCCAACATTTCTACGCGGTTGACATTTGCCACATGAGAATGGGTCACTTCTACGACTCGTTCTTGTGTTCAACAGCTCGGCTGTGGAATGATTTGCCTGATTTCCTGTGTTTCCTCCTCTAGAACATGGGTCTCCTCAAGACCCAGGTTTACTCCTTCCTTTCCACAAAAATACCCCCCACATAGCATCCCTAAAGGTGACACAGGCCCTGAGGGAAATAATAAAAAGAAACAAAAATGAATTCACATAATATGGGATAATATCAATACCTAATCAATATCTGTACCTAACCTGTGACAACTGAGTTGAGCATGACAAAATGTCTGTATTTGCAGATGTCCTGAACATATTCCTGGTGGACGTGGTCTCAGGGAACATAATTCTGGTGCAAAGCCACCGCAGGGCGCGCGGTCCGGTGCGCATCGTTCACTCGGAGAACTGGCTTGTCTACACCTACTACAGTGATAAAAGCAGGCGACCTGAGATGGGTGAGAGTACCATTTGTTTTATACCTGATTACCACATGTTGCATATCTGGCATCAACTTCTGTGTCAGCAGGCATTTTAAAATTGCACAGCCTATGTTGTCTACTCTCGTTATTGTTATGGAGCTTTGTAATATACATTTAAATATCAAAAGAATAATACAAACACCATTATATTGTCAGTTCATATTTTCCTATCCAAATCTCAGCTGAAGTCGGGTCGCAAAACTAGTGTTATGTAAAATGTTTTTCACTTCTGGTGATAGGAAAAAATACTGAAAAATTGATGTGAATAAGTCGAGAAAATGGCTTTTTAAACAATGTATAATTTTATATAAAAAGGGAGTGATGTTTTAGGGGCCCCCCTTTTAAAGTGTCAAATTCATATTTGTTACTGAATTTTGTATTTCCTGATCCAGGCACTCTAGAGCTGTACGAAGGCCCCACCCGCTTCGGTGAGGGCAGTTTCAGCTCCCTGGCGGCGGCGCCTTTGCCCCCGGAGGCGGCGCGGCAGTCCTACGTGCTGCCCGCCCCCGCGCCCCCTACCACCCTGGCCACCACTATCACGGACAGGGGCATTACCGCCAAGGATGTGCTGGGTGAGTTATATTCTAAGGCAGGTGTGCTCAAACGATCGATAAAGCAAGTTTATATCAGCCCCAGCGGATATTTTAAGATTTTATCAAATGAAAGTACTATCTGCTGAGTCCGGTAACCCCTAACTTTTATTTTTTTTAAACCGAAGACATTGTTCTCATAATATTTTTACATATTGTGTATAAATTTAAGAACCAGATCCCGGGAAATTACATTTGAAATTTGATGTTTCTTGCGAAATTGGTCACCTCCAATCGCCACCATCTTGATTATGATTTGGCCAATAGCAAAAAATGTTAATGTAAAATAATCTCGTCATATTCATTTTTGTTTCTCAGTTGGTTATGTTATAACCAGTGGCGGTTCGTGACTTTTAATTGTGCCAGAGTGAATAAGAAATTAATAGCACTCTAGCGTATAATGAAAATATAGTACATATATAACATGTTTGAATATGTAGAGCTGATGTTAGGAGAAAGGAGTGTATTGAATGGTTGATATGCCCAAGTGTTAAAATTGTTTTATCTTTACTTCTTAGTGTCTCTGAATAACGGTGCCATAGTGGAACTGCCGTGGGTGATTCTGGACCCGCGCCGTCCTATCGGTCCCATGAGTGCGGAGATGCGCGAGGAGGGCCTGATCCAGTACATGCCCGAGCTGCCCCTACCCTCCGAGGCCGTCATCAACTACAACCAGAGCATCGCCGGCGTCCGACACATTCACACATCGCCCAGTGGGCTGGAGTCTACGTGTCTGGTGTTTGCTTACGGCTTGGGTAAGTTAAATCTTTATATGAATGTATGTAATTCAATTTATGATTTAGGGCTGAGTGATCCATCCTCCGAAGTGACCTATATTTTCTATGCTTTAAATTCTTTTGAGATGAGATTTTCACCAATGGGTCATTTTCACACTCTTTTATCAATTTTTCTCTTTCTTTCTTTGATTTTTCACTTCACCCTGTACCTATTACACCCTATTTTGTTAAAAAAAACCATATTTTTTTGCACAAAATCATTTTTCCATATGCCCTTTTTTATTTATACAAAATTAGCTAAAAAAATGGCTGTTAAATGAAACGAATCATTTTTTCTCAAATATGATGGTTGTAAAAAACTAAAAGTTTAGTTGTTTCTAATAAACATAATCTTCTTTCAGATATATTCTTTACTCGAGTAGCACCGTCGAAGACCTTTGATCTCCTGAAGGAAGACTTTGACTACACCCTCATTGTGATAGTCCTCATTTCCCTGATAGTTGCCTCCGACGCAGCCAAAAAGTTTGCCTCCCGCAAGGTTCTGAGACAAGCGTGGAAATAAACATAATCCAAAATAATTGTTTTTATAGTAAATTTATTAGACTAAGTTTCGGTGTTGTAATATTTGTAAACAAAAGTGTAGACGAATAAACTAATCTTTATATTATTTAAACTCCTGTATATAGCTATTCTATAATAATTATTACTAGGTTACTCTCGAAAACAGCATTCTAATTGCATTTTTCCCACTGGCAAGTTCATATTATATTTTTTGTGCAAAAATAAACTAAAATGATTTTTTATATTTCTTACTGTTGCAACACTTATTTTTACAATCACCATCTGTCGAATTCTTGATGAAATTCCTTTGAAAGTTACTTTATTATCTCCTAAATTTGTTTTATGCCTTGGTAAGGTAGTTATGACCTGTGCGGGGCAAAAGGATTTTCCAGGGAACACGGCGCCGTACAAATTATCCAAATATTATTATTATTAAATAACTTTATGACGCATGAAATTGCCTTTCAAAATTATTTATTAAAGATGGTCGATTTTCCTGTCCTGGTCATTTTGTCCCGGTGACTTTGTTGTCACTGCAACTGTTGATATCATTTTTCTGAGGAGCTGACAATTTCTGAAACCGGTTCCTTTTGGAATTTTTATCCAAAATGAAAAGTATTCCGAAAAATTGTATAGACAACTCAAAAATGTTTCAATTGTCAAGCTTTCAGTTTGTGTGGTTATAGAATAGCTATTATATTTAGGGGGGCAATAATAAAAAAAATGAACTAGGGACTCTTAAAAATATTTATTGTGATACACTAAATTAAATAATAAAAAAAAAACACACACTCTATTGTAATGGTTTTTTTGTTACATTCGTTGATTATTTATTGTTATCATTTGTACAAATCCTGGTTTCAATTTGTCTTTATGTTAGGGAATATTCCATTATGTAAATATCTTTGAATGTAAAACAGATTTAGATGGATTTATTTCATATTTGTAAGCGAATGTTTTTATTTATAATTATAAATGTTGAAATAACTGGTGGCGCAAAGAGGAGGACGGAATGTGAACAATGTCGAATTGGCACGTGGAATGTGAGAGGAGAAATGGAAAGGAAGATGAATGAACTATGTGATATAATGATAGCTAAATGTTTGAATTTACTCTGTCTAACAGAGAGTATGAAAAAAGGGAGCGGTACAGTGCAACATAATGACACGCTCGTCATCTGGTCTGGGCAACCAGAAACAGAGAGGGCTTGTCAAGGTGTTGCAGCGTTGCTGTCTCCTAGAATGGCTGAATCTATGTTGCAGTATGAATGTGTAAGTGCGAGAATAATGTGGATCCGGTTCAAAATCGGGTTAACAAGGGTATTTCTTATTATTGGTTATGCTCCTGTCAATTCTGAATGCGACGAAGTGAAAGATGCTTTTTGGACTAGTGTGAACGATGTAATGAGGCTTAAAAATACGAATGAAAGGATTATTATGGCAGGGAACTTGAATGGGTGGATGGGAATTAAACGGGTTTGAGTCGGCTTTAGGTATGTTTGGGGATAAAAGAACGAATGATAACGGTAAAAGAATGCTTGAAGTATGTTTAGAGTGGAACCTGTTTGTATCGAATACTTTCTTTGATCATAAAACCAATATACGTGGGAAAGAGGAAATGAAAGGTCAATCATCGATTTTGTAGTAATTGACTCTAGGTTGAGAGCCAATACCATAGACACGAGAGTTTACAGAGGAGCTGAGGTTGAATCTGACCACTTCTTGGTAGTTTCAAGATTAAACCTTTTCAGCGACTGGCGAACTAAAGTGAAAACGGTGTCGACTCCAACAAGAGTCAAAATAGAAAAACTGCAAAACGATAATGTGAGAAGTAAGTATGAGAACTGTATAGATATAAGATTGAATAAGAAGGGAATGGATGGTTTAAGCATAGAGGAAACATGGAACCATATAAAAGTGAGTCTATGTGAATCTGCTAGAGAGGTATGCGGAATAAGCATGCAAGGTAGGAAGAAAGGTGACGCATGGTGGGATGACGAGATTAAAGCACTGGTCTCAGAGAAGAAGAAAGCATGGTTATGTCTGATAGCGACTGGCAGTGCTTCTAGCGCGAAGAGGGATCGAGCGAAAGAAGTATACAAGGAATGCAAGAAAAGAGTAAGTGTTGGAGTGAAAGAACGAAAGAAAAGCCTGGAAGAAGAAGAAGGAATCAAAATGACAAATCACTTCCAAGAAAACATTAAATTGTTTAAGAAGGAGGTCAAAAGATCCCGAAACGGCCCAGAAAGCGGATGCGTGAAAGTTATTAAATCGAAAGATGGAAAAATGTTAACAAACGAGGAAGAAATAAAAGAAATATGGATGAAATATTTTGAAGAGGTTTTTGAAAGCACCCCAAGTGACAGTGTTCCCAGTGTCGAATCAGGTATGAATGATGATGAAGTGAATGTTGCCAAAATCAGCATGGATGAAATTAAAAGAGCGATTAAATGCATGAAGAATGGTAAAGCGGTTGGCTTTGACAATCTCACTGCTGAATACTTTAAAGGGGGTAGCCGTGTAGTTCTCACATGGCTATGCAAACTTTTTAACCAGTGTTTAGAGGAGGGTTACACGCCATTAGATTGGAGAAGGGCTGTGATCATGCCTCTGTACAAAGGTAAAGGGTCATGCATGGAATGTGGGAACCATAGGGTTATAAGCTTACTAAGTTCAGTTGGCAAGCTGTATGGTAGAATATTGATTGAAAGGGTAAGAATGAGAACCAAAGACAAAATATGGGACATCCAAGGTGCTTTCATGAGTGGAAGGGGGTGCATGGATCAAATTTTCTCATTGCGGATGCTTACAGAGAAGTTTTTGGCAAAAAACCAGAAACTTTTCTGTGCTCTTGTCGATTTGCAAAAGGCGTATGATCGAGTTGATGGAAACAAATTGTAAAAGGTATTATCCATCTATGAAGTTAACACAAAGCTTATACAAGCAATAGCGTCCTTGTATGAGGGGAGCGTTGCATGTGTTAGAGTGAGCGGTGATTTTACGAAGTGGTTTAATATCACAAAAGGTGTAAAGCAAGGCTGTGTAATGTCACCGTGGTTGTTCAATTTGTACATGGATAATTGTATGCAAGAATTAAAAGGTGTGGGCTTGGGCGCGAAAATGAACAATCTGAAAGTATGTTGCCTATTGTATGCGGACGATGCGGTGCTGATTGCTGACAGTATGGAAGATCTACAGTTTCTCGTGTCTAGGATGAACCAAGTATGTATGCAAAATGAGTTGATGATGAATGTAAGTAAGTCCAAAGTCATGGTGTTTGAAAGAGAGAGTACGAGAACAGCGTGTAATATAGTTGCGAATGATGAATACTTGGAGCAAGTGGATGAGTTTGTGTATTTAGGAAGTATGTTTACGAGAGACGGAAAGGCTGATAAGGATATTGAAAGAAGGGTGAATGCAGGAAACTCCATTAATGGAGGACTGAACGCTGTTAGCGCAAATAAGAAATTGTCCAAAGAAGCGAAGCTAGCAGTCCACAATGGAGTACTTATACCAACCCTGATGTATGGCAGTGAGGCATGGAACTGGCAGAGGAAGGATAAAAGTAGACTGAATGCTGTGGAAATGAGATCTTTGAGACGTATGTGCGGTAAAACCATGTATGATCGTATCAAAAATGTGGATATCCGGATGCAAGGCTGATGTGAGCGTAATGAATAAGATCAAGAAAGGGACGCTTAGATGGTTTGGGCATGTAGAGCGAATGAACAAAGAAAGGATTGTGAAAAGAATATATGATGCGAAAGTGAATGGAAAAAGAAGTCGAGGACGCCCGAGAAAGACATGGCACGATCAAGTAAATCAAATACTTGAATCGGGTCATGTGAAGAGTCAGAATAACAGAAGAGTATGTATGAGACGATGTATGAATGTAAATGAAGCAAGGAGTGTGTGCCAAGACAGAGTTATATGGCGGTCCGTCCTCTCTGCCACCCCTCACGGGAAACGGCGTGATGGTCAGTTAATTAGTTGAAATAACTTACCAAATATTCTGTTTGCTTCAATATGTCTATCCGGTATATTGTTTCAGGGTCACTGATATAGAATATGGTAGCTATGCCCTCCGCTAGTCGGCAATCAAATACATTTTAGCCTATTTTGATATCTCTTGATTTTGTCTTTTTTATGTCCAACTACATATTAGAACAAAATGTCTGAATTATATGATTGACGAAAAGTGAAGTGAATATTGATGCTGTAGCTGGTTTTAATATTTTTGGTTTATATTTGCAGATACCAAACTTATGTATTCTATATCAGTGTTGAAGCTAGAAGAATTCCTAATTTATGAGTGTAATATATATTTCATCGTAATTTATTTGATTAATGAAGAATTTAAAACAATTGAACTCTTTTTCATAAGTATAAAATTCTCAACGATTATTTGTATACACAATTTAGCACATTAATTATTGATATCAATGTTTTTTTCTTTTTTTTTTTAATCTTACCAAGCATATTATATACTTTCATCATAGTTAATTCATCACCCAATATACATTACACGAATTAAGTGTCATTTCATTGTTCTTTTGTTTGCAAATTTAAAATAAATTAAAGGTCAAATCATTTTGATTTCAGCATCCCTTGGTTCTACTATGCATTTTCAGTGGCGGTTCGTAACTAGAGTGCTAAGATAAAAAAATACAACATTATTAATTTTATAGCAGAAAATGTATTTATTTTAAAAAAATATTGTATGAAAATTTATGAATATTTTCGCGACCCCGCGATGCTGAAAAATCTTTATACAAAAATAGAATTTTTGAAAAAAAAAAAAACATTCAGCTACAAACAATATCAATAATGTTGTTTTTTTTCAATCATCACTCGTTAAAAAGTCATTAGTCGCTACTGTACATTTAGCATATTTTCTCAAAGTATTAAATTTATCCTTCAATTTTGCACTTCAAAAGTATGTACTAATAATCGTAGTTAAATAAATATTCACTTTCAATTTTTTTTTTTTAAATCTTTGTATTAGCGATTTAATAGTTCTATATTTATTTTAATAAAAATTACTTTACAGCATTTAATATCTGCCTCTCATGTTCATCTAAAATAAAATTCTAAATTTATTAATTTATGTAGTGGTTTGATACATTTGTAAAGGTTATGTTTGTAATAGAATTTCTATTCAGCCTTAATCAAGGAAGAGTGCTATAAAATTTCAATTCACATCCTGATTGTGCTATTCTTTAACGTCCTAATATTTTATTTTAACTCGTCGTGTGCCTATAGGTAGAAGGCATTCATCATTATCTTTTCAGTAGTTTTTACCCTTTAAAACCTATTGTTCGCATATTTAAATGAACCATAAACGTTTGTCGAGAAAATAATCAATCCATAGAGATATTTTGAATTGCGTTAAATTCAATACAAGTCGAGTAATAAATATTTGAAGTTTGCTTACGTCAGTGCGGCTGAAAAAAATCGATTCTCAAAGTGCCATTACTGTTTGTGTTTACAGGAAAACCTCATGCAATTTTATTTTTATTCGACAGAAAATGTATTCAGCCATTCGAAAATACAATAAAACGACAAAAAATCTTTACATTTCTTTATCAAACTTTTTTTAGTGACATGAGGGAGAAAAAAAAACAATTCCTTGAATATAAGTAGCTATTCCAGAAAAAAGCACTTATACCATTTGAAAAAAATACATAAACACATTATTGGAGAAGATAGCATTTAAAAACAAAAAACTTTGTGAAACACAATTAAGTTTTTAAAATGTTATTTTTTTTTCAAACCAATCTTTCCACATACACTTACATCAAGTAGTATAGTTCATCGTTTCCAAATTCATCTGAAGCCGAAAACACATTCAGTGTTTTATCGCAGCATCGGATCCAACAGAGTGTGCTAAGACAGTTGTGGGTCTATTCTCTCTGCCTACCTCTGCAGAGGTGATGATTAGTTAGGATAAATAATTAAACATAATTTCCATTGGTATTACACGTCTTTATTTAAAAAAAAAAAAATTACACATGTTTGTGTAGATTTTTATGATACCGAGAAAGAAACAGTTGGGTAAAAATAAATTATAAATATGTATGAACATAATTGATAATGGGAGCTTACAGTTATTAGGTAGTATGCATTAATTCTGGGCGTTGACGATAATTCGAAACAACGCCACCGCCGTTATCGTTGACAATCGTCAACTGTTGAATATAACTGTTGGAAATAACACCAACGTTGAGGGAACAATATTGATTTCAAAACAGTTGGTGCCGTTGGGGGTGTTTTTTTTATAACAGCTATATATAGCTGGCCACCGGTAGATTCGCTTGACGCTAAGCACTACATATCGGCCGTTTCGAATAGGAAGATCCACAAAGACGTCTAGTAGTGAAGTATACACTCTTACACCTATTTGTTTATTTGGCACTAAAGCTAAAACAATACGTACATACTCATTGAGTGTTGATACTGAATTGCGTTGAATAATATTTGTATGTAGCTATTGATATCCAACTGAAAGAAATATCTGCATTATAAGTTGGTTGGTTGCACAGTGAAACTAAAAAAGTTGTGTTTTGTTTATACATTTCACTGAAGACTAATAGCATGTGTATTACACCTGCCAAATATTACTTTACACGCTTAACATTTCGCTACAGTAACATGAGTGGATGAATCAAAGAATGTACATTAGTAAAAAAGTACAAACATTGAGATTTATTTATAGTTTTATGATGAGAAAAAAGGCCTATACACATTATAATACATGTTTTCTTATATATTATGTACAACAAAATATAAAAAAAAAAAAACACTATTAATAATTTTAATTTAAACATACATATCGACGCTGAAAAGGCAAAAGGGTTTAAGTGACACTTTGGTCAAAAATGAGTTGAATATGCAGTTTTCTTTTTTGCATTGAATGCTTTCATTCTCGTTTGATTCTGAAGACTTTTGTGGCCCTTCAGGCATCTAAAATATATTTACTAATTGAGAGAAGGCTTGACACAAGTGTGGGACTTTTTTTAAGCTTTTTTGTCGCGTCAGGTAACTCAGTGAGAGCATTGAGTAATCTCAGTAAACTTTTTTTTTCAAAATCCAACCAGGTACTGAAGACTTATGAATTTTATTTTAAAACAAAGAAAACTTTAAAGTGCTCTGGTGTAAACTTTCCAAAATGACGCTTCCTTCTTTTTTGCCTTTCCAGCGACGATATGTTACACACCATCTTTTATCACTCTTTGAACATATTTTTTTTCCATTTTATATCATTACCCTTCTGTATCACAACACTTTGTCAACCATCTTGCACCCTTTAAATTGAATAAACATTACACATTCAAAGTTAAATCAGATTAAAATGAACATTATTCTTAAAATATTAACAATTTATGTACACAAGTTTTAATACTGTCTTTCTAAGAAATACAATCAGTACAAGCACAATGACAACTTTAGTCAAATTTGAGAGCCTTTTTACACTTTGAAATAAAAACACAAATGAAATAATTCAATAGGAATGTAACTATGCAGTAAGGAAACACCGGGTATGAAACATAAACATAATAATAATTTGTATAAGAAAATATGCAGGTTAACAATAATAAAAAAAAAACAAGAACACAAGATTACATCATCAAAATAATTTATTAATGTCAGATGTCAAAACATTTGAATGCAACTAAGTATCAGATCCCATGTAAAAAAAAACCCGGTTAATTTTCGTTTTGTTACTTGACCAGCATTACATAAATATATTGTTTGTAGCTCTATTAAATAACATTTATATTTTCCATATATATATATTATAAACAAATCTGTTTCAATGGACACCAACAGCTTCCGAGAATCCTAGACAACTTATAAATGGTTAAAATCCAAATTTAAATAAAACATAATTATATCATTTAAACCTGTTAATGAAGTTAAAAGTTACGGATTTTACATGTAGTACAAGTCAGGATGATACTTTGAATTAAAAAGTAATTATAACTATACATGTTACTACAAATTCCCTTCTCTTTTTGTTTTATTTTGATCTGTTTCCTCTCGTTTAATTTCAACTTGTTCAATTTCCTCTTGTTTAATTTCATCTGGTTTAATTTCCTTTTCTTTAATAACTTCTTGTTGCATTTCGTCCATTTGATTTCCTTTATGGTATTCCAATAACAAGCGAACATTTTGCTGGTAGTCCAGTTTTTTCTGTGGGTCAGCTAGGACGCATGTGAAAGGGGTGAATACGTCATTGGGTGGTTTAATATTACCTTGATCATTCCATAAACCATTCAAGTGGAGCCACGTAGGGGCAGGATCATGGTCCATGAAAAGTTTGAACATGTTCATACATGCTAGCTGCAAAACCATAAAAACATATCAGGTTTTATAAAAATTAAAAATAATAATGATGCGTAAATCAACTATAGTCAACAGTCCCTAAAAAATATTTCTGTTGAATGTGTAAATTGGTCGATATCGCCCATCCCGTTAACGTCAACGATTTGCAAGCAAAAGGTATTTATTTGAATAAACAATAGGAAAATGTTTACCTGAAGTGGTTTTGGCTGTTTGCAGGTGAGATAAATAGTGACCGCATTCATGACTTTGTAGATGTCCCGTTCTTGCAAGTTCAACGAAAGGCACAGGTGAGGCATGCCCTCCAGTAGAGCGAGCTGCAGTTTGTACGACTGCGTGAATCTGTAGGTTGAGCCAACGTCCTTCATATGGCTATCACCAGCGGATTTTGTGAGGATGTTGCATAGAATTGGCATTACTTCCCTGTTAAAGAAAAAATACATACGTACTTGTTGTGAGGCTGAAGAAGACGGCTATTCAGATCAGGTCATTAACACATTGACACGTCGTGACTGGTAATAGGTACAAATATACTAAATTTTAACAAACATTTAAATTCTATAAAAATTTATGTGAAAAACCCCAATAAAATAAATCGACTTTTGAATAACCAACCATTAGGTTTTAAACCCACAAATTTTGGGTACAGAGCCAAGAAACTTACCACTATGCCACATGGAATGTTAACAAATATTTCAAATCAATAACAGTACAGTAGTCAAAGAACAGATTCAGAGAAGCAAATCTAGACCATTGATAGTGTATTAAGGACTATCACAAAATGGTTGAGCAAAGAGCAAAAAATCAACACAAAATTTGCACCACAAAGGTGAACATTATGAAAATTAGTAGTACCTGATAAATATTGTACTCGACAAACTCACATGTCCTTTTTGACGAGTGAAAACTAAACAGGTACCTAGCTCAGATAAGTGCTATACACGTATTCTAGCATCAACAACCATAACGAATGGCAGTGAGTGGTTGTATTTATTGCAATCAGCTGTGGGGTTGGTACGTTCTGTGCAAAATGCAGTATGCATATACTAGACAAAATGTTTTTTTTATTTCTTCAAGAATCCTGTTTTATTAGTATTACAATATTTTATGATAACAGTATTATATTAACTAATACTAATACACCCTTGTGAATGACTGACAACCTGATAGAGAATCATAGACATCAATTTGGAATATCTTCCTATTAACTTTATGGTTTTCCTTACTTCAGAGTTCTCGTTCTGATGAAGTCTTTTGAATATTCGGCAAGAGTCAGGAGCAGTTGGAAAGATCTGTTGATAATAATGGGCTGCGATGTCTCTCGGAATCTATTAGCCAATGGAGACCAGACCAAATGCACTAGGGGGAGAAGTTCGTCTTCCCAATCCTTGATGGCCCCAATACCTTCCTTCAAAATACTTAAAGCCAGAATTTTCTGTTCTCTGTCATTTGACGGAATGAAATTCAATGTTTTTTTGAGTATTGAGACGACCATTGTGATGTGGATAGGTGGAGTTTTCTTCTCTGTTATGTTAACATCTAAAAACAAAATATTATGTAAAACAAAGAAAAAGATTAATACATTTTTGAAAAACCTTTAAATATTCTGGATACCCATGTAATACCTAAATGTACAACCTTATCTATGCAGTTGGGGGCACTACTGAAGATATTGGGACTTAAAGTGAAAATATTTATATTCATTCGTTAGTTCCTCTTTTGGCCGATAAGTTCAGATAAATTTGTAAATTATATTTTGAATATGGCACAAACAATTTGACATCTTGTATTCTTCTTTGACAGTTAAATGGATATTTCAAAGCTTCATAGCTCAAGATGGAAATTAATTTACGAGATAATAAAATAATTGCATTGACCTCGAAAATACTGACAGAAAAAAAGTTGTGAAAATTTCATGATACCATTTTGCATGTTTTCAGTTTTTGTGGTTTTTTGCTTTATATGAAAATAAAATGGTAGGTGTTTACTGATGGCAGAGAAATATTTTGGAAAAGTGAGATATTTCAAGGATAAATCGAATTTAAATTTTACCCTCAGTTTCTTCATCTATAATTTCCATATTATCGGCTTTATACATTTCATAGGCACTTTTATTGGAGTCCTCATCATCAAAGTTGGTACTTTTGCATTTATTGTAATGATAGTCCATTATTTGCTCTATTATAGAATTCAGGCGGGAGTCTTCTTGCCGGATGTTCTGTGCTTCTCTCACGTTCGAGGGGAATTTGGTTTTAATGTACTTGATAAAGGTGAAAAACAGGCGGAGGAACAGAATCATGTTTGTGTGCTGGTGCATGCCTACACACTGGTCTAAAACCTAAAAAAAGTTACTTTATACTTTACACTTATATATACTTTATTTAACCGCTCAGCCAGGTTTACACATTGCAAATACGCATACTTTACGCCGAACGCGCACTAGCTTCCAAAATCGCAATCGCGATCAATCTTGGTATGAGGCTCGTATGAACCAGCGCGCATTTGGCTGCGGTCGCCGTTGAAACATTGGCCTCGGTTGGTTACGCGGCATATGTTGGTATGTTCTATACACACTGTCGTATCCATTTTGTAACTGTTCAACGAATTGGCCGCAATGACTGGTTGCCTACCCATGACAGGTCACGAAACAATCTCAATAACGCATGCAATTTATTGCATGTTAAAAAGGTGCAAAATTTAATTTGTGATGATTGTTTCATTTGATTGGACAGGCAGAGAGGACTTAGTAGGTAAATAAGGAAGGCTGCTTTATTCATGGTGATCTTTTCCAAGTTATATCAGCCTAATCCTATCTCAAAGTTTCAGTTATCCTTCGGTGTTGAATTGTATTTTTAATTTTTACAAACAAACTATAGAGGTGTGACAAACCAGTAAAATAATTAAACTTGAATCAACTTGATATGAATTATTATCAAAATATTATAGGAATTACCTACCTGTGTGTAAATAGGATATTTACTTAAAATTTTAAGCATCGGTAAATAAACGTAAGAATATGAATGTAACATTAACTTACATTATCAACAATCTCATAGAGACAGGGCAGCACTGCAGTTTCACTGTAGCGCATCACTACCAGCAACACATCCAAAACCCCGATGTTTTCAGATATCTGTGAAAAAATAAATTAAATTATATATACAGGGAAGAAAGAGGATTGAGACAATTTTTAGTAAAATATTTTAGAACACACGGACATTAATTAAACTATAATGTGTGATCAGATATATTTTGTGTTTTTGTAACTACAGTATGTAATAGAATATTTATTGTTGTTAGACAAATTGGATAAAAACTAATTTGTCTATGTGCTCTGTAGGTGCAAGACATATTTTCGTATGTTTCATAGTTTTTGCTTAAGGAAGGCGGAATTTGTAACTATGTTTTGGCAAAAGTAAACTTTTGTAAAATTGTGTTGACGATGTTGAAAGTTTAGTGAATTATTAGAGTTTGGTCCGGTGAAATCAATAATATTACAATAGTGTTGACTTTTATTGTTGCAATTTAGATGAATGGAAAATTCAGCAAATCATATTATTAATTTAGCAAACTAATAATATTTGAGTGAATTTCATTACTAAACGGCGTTTTAAAAATTGTCCAATAATAATAACAATTAAACACATGTTGTCTATATCGAAAATTAATTAAATGATACCCGGGATTCTACACAAAATGACATTGTTACAATTAGCAGATAATCCCCTTTATACCTTGTACTGTTTATATAAAATGGGATAGGAAGACATTATTTACCCTTCGTAGTTTTAAATTGACATGATGAGTGAAATAATCTGCATTTTGCTTAATTAATCCAGTGACATCTTTCATCTTGCAAGCTTTGGTTATATCTGATAAGGCCTTCATCCCGGCTAGATGGATCATTTCATTGCTGCTCCCTGCAAACAAACATACAAGCTTATACCTAAACACAATGCGAATTTCCAAAGTTGGAGATCTTGTGCGGTATGACATAAAAAGAACAATAAATAAATTTCCTAGAAATAAACAAAGTAAGCTCACCCGCTCGTTCCAAAACGAGATAAAGAGTCTTCAACAAAAACCTGTCAAACTCAAGTCCCAAAAACAAAGCCATCTTCCCGATGCCCTCCGTCATCAGGCAGATTTTTATCACATTATCCTGCGCTTCCGCTATAGTCTTGCAGGTTTCCGCCATGAACTCCTGAGCCTCATCCTGGATGTTGGACCGGTCAGGCCTGTAACTCAGATCTGTGTATCTGGTTTCCGTGGCTCCTTCATACAAGTCAAAGGTCCGTTCCTTAATCCACTCCCGAGGGTTGTAGACCGTCACATCCAGGGTCTCGTGCTTGCCGGGAGGTCTCTCTTTGCGGCACACCACGATGGGCAGGTACCAGATCTCAATGTCGATGTAGGTGTTGATTAAGTTCTCGACGAGGTGCTCTTTCAAATATTTTTCTTCTACTGGACCTATGAAACAAGTTGAATGGATAAAAAGAGAGAAAGAAATGTTTCCCAAAAGGTAATTGTTAAAAAGATTGCGAATAAACTTGTAGGGCTCTAGTTCTGCTTAGTCGTTCTTTGTGGCTAATGTGGCTCTGTGGTAGATGTAAAAACATTGTATAACTTAATATTTAAAGTCGTTATTTAAAACAAGGAATTTAACAGAAGCTCGTAGAATAGCCTCTGATGAACAGTTGAATACTAGCTACTATAGAAGCCAGCCCCGCTGAAGGGGAAAAAGCACTGGCATATACTGCCCAGTAATAAAGCCGAAATACCAACTGTTGCTATAATGTTTACATTACATAACCTAACCTACAAAACGTACATAACCTACACAAGCTAACCTAACACACAGAGATACCCCAAGGTAGTCGACAGCTCGGCGGGTAGTAAACTAGATAAGCAGTAACTAAGACCAAGTCCAATATTTAAAGTGGGTAACCGATTACTTCCTTTTCAACAGAAGTTATGTTCAGTTAAAAGGTCTGTACGAGACTAAAAGCATATTGAGGGTGTTATGAATAGCTGTGATATGTACGATGATATCGGTTCATACATTAGAATTAACAATCATGAAACTCTAACTTGAAAGAAGTTCATTCAGAACGAGGATGATTTCCTTCTTGTGCTCCGATTCCCTTAGTTGTTCCAGCAGACTATCAGCTACCATTTCCACAGCTTCTGAAGCTCCGAGTATTTGGCAGATCTCCAGAGCAATCTTAACGGAAGCTTTGTTTTGTAAGTTCTTGAAAACCTTCCATGGGCAAGTCTGCGTCATTTCAAATTCAACATCTAAAAAGTAAGATAGACATTACGAACCTAAAGTAACACACATACATATTTGAATTGATGACAATAATTGATTAAGAAGAGAAATGATGATTGGTTCATACGGCATGGCGCTTGGGGCTCCATTTCTTTACTTTAGGGATTATGGTTTCTGTTTGATATTCCATTGAAGCAATAGGAGAGAGACAAATAGAGAACTGATGGCATTTGCTGTGAATACAATCCCCGTGGAAGAGTGGCGATCTTGAGTGTAAGATTCTCTTAATATCAACCTTTCTCTCACTACTTTGGCCCATTTGAGTGTGCCATAGTTTAACTAGCCCGGAAAGTTGACATTCATTGCACTATCACATTAAAAAATAAAACATTTTCATACCTCTAACAGAGAAGTCCTCTAAAATTTTGATTCCATTACATTCCATTTTGAAAACCTCAATTAGAACAAACACAAGTCGGTTCAGGATGAAGGAGCTGCTTAAAATTTCAGTTAGTTTTTGTGGCTTGTACTTGGGTGACGTCAGAAGCCGTACATAGCCTTTCAACAAATTCAATCCCGCAATGTGTTCCTGAGTTTCTAAAAAATACAAACATAAACCAATTAACGAAAATATAACATGATGATCCATTGAGTCACGTCTGGTCAAGAATAACGTAACCTCTCTTTCTTTTACATGTGTCCTTCATGAAAATAGGGAGATTAAATAAGCAAAAGTGTGGGTCCTTGCGTGTTATACACCCAGCAGTGAGATAGTTTCCACAAGCTGTCAGGGTTCGGTAGCACTGTTCCACATACAATCTGACACATATAGTATGCAACCGAATACATAATCTAATATTGATATTATCATGCAATTAAAAAAAGGAATTTGGTTGTGAAATTAGATTAGTACAGTAGAGAATTAGAAACTATGTTCGGTTACAGTAAATTGATTTTATGAATACAAAAATTCAAATTGATAGCAAAATCAATATCCATGTTGCAGTGTTGGCAATACTTTCACATGAAGGCATCACTCACAAATCTTTGATAGCATGCAATAACTGTCACTCCGCTGGGCGTGTAGCAGATTATGAGCACCAAAATGTGTGCTAGAACAGAGTGTGGCATTCCATCCTCTCTGTCTACAGTGTCTACCCCATTCGAGGAAATAGTGAAAGGAAAGTTATAAAAAAACAGAACACTCACAAGTAAAAAAGAAAATACTAATATTTTGTAGAGCAGTTGTCAATCTGTAATTTTTTTGTAAAACACGGTCACTAAGAAACAAAAATAATGTTACAATAAGAGATATATTATAAGGTGACCTACCCAGAGCGTTGAGACATCTTGGCAGTTTGGAGAGGTCATTGTAAAAGTTCTCTTCCAAATGGTTGAGCAGAAGCTTTCCATTCTTAATCTTCTTGCTGTACACCTCCAAAGCCTTGTCGCTGGATGTCCTCACTTCCTCCATGTCGTTTTCTGACATTGCTACAAGCATTTCGAGAATGTCCCTCAGAGAGGGTTGCATATTTCTATAAAAATAATAATTTCACAAAAATATAACTTATTTATATATTATAAAACCAACAATAAAGGAGACATACGAGAACACATTACAATTGGATGGTTAAAAGAAGAGCTAAAAAGTGCTAACAAAAACATAATAATATTAATCTAACATTTAAAGTTTCACATAAAGAATTGGTTCACAAATTCCACCCGGTTGAATGGGATTAGTTTGATGACAAAGGTTTGCTTTTGGTTTTGTAAAGAAGAAATGAGAAATTATGAGCAAAAAACTCAAAAACTTTAATCTCAACTCTGTACCCAGCAAAAAAATTATAACGAACCACTAAAATAAACCCATCAGTTCTTTGATCAGGTACAGAGCTTTTGGTCTGTTCAGTTCCGCCCGGCCTCAAATACAACTTAAAATACGATAAAAATAACTTCACAAGTGCAGTGGATAAGGTCACTGTGGGCATCAAGACCATGTTATAGAATTAACCTAAATAACACTATACAAGTGCCAAACCAATAGAAAATCTTATTTTTAAACATATAACCAGTTTTGATGCTGAAATCATGCATTATGATTTACATTCAAAAGAAATTAAATAATGACCAATTAATTCTAACAAAAGCTGGCAAAGGCAATACGGTCATTATATTGAATAAAGTATAACACCTATTTAAGCGTATTATAATATTATTTACATGGCCAGCAACGGGGCGCACCTAACAGCCTAGCAGAGGAAGGTATTTCCCATGGGAAAGATGTTTCTAGCCCGCTGACACTCGGGTTTACCCTTTGTGATGGAAAACACCTCTTCTTTTGTGATTACTTACGTCAGCGTGTTTTAATTCGTAAATAACCTAACCTTAAAGACTATCATTTGAAAATTACCTACTAAGTTTATTCATTATAGTTCCTTAGTTCCACAAAAGGTATTTAAAACTCAAAAGGATTTATTAAAGGTGACAAATTTGACATTCTACCTGAAGACCCTTTAAAATTTTTGTTTAGTTGTAACAATAAAATCAGGACTGAGTCTTTTCAGATACTCGCTTGTACCTAGATTGCATGTATTTGGTAATACATACGCAGAGGTGGCTGATGTATTTAACTGCACGGAATGTAGATACAAAAGAAGGCTACAAGTACGGTTTTTGAAATCGTGACAGAAGGACGAAAGTAGCGCGATGACTAGTAATTCGTGTAACATAATTATTAACGAATGCTTTGCATTTAAGCAAAACAAGGCGGACACACTGGGTGAAGTCGCAATAACACAACTGTGCACTTCCACATTCTCGGAGGAAGAAATTAAGGAGGCCAAGACAATCTTGTTCGACAAGCTCCCGGATAAGCGTACACTGCGGAAAGGAGACGGCCGGATCCACTGAGATCTCCAGGACATCCTGAGGGTCTTGAAGGAGACTGACCCTGATAAGCTGCCGGCGTTTGTCGCGAGACAATTGCACAAATTGCCTCCCATCAACTTCGACAGTATCGACGTATCCAGACTCCTGAAAGACCGAAATGCGATGAAATTTTAAATATCTCAAATCAAGGACGAGCTAAGAGAATCATCGGCCACCAAAAATGTTTGAAATTAAACAAGAACTAGCTCTTCTTAGAGTGGAATTTAAGGAACTTCGAGTTTCTAACGAGCGCGACGTTTCTTCTAAACCAATTGTAAACAAAGTGTCAATCATAATGTGGGTACTCCAGAATATACTGAAAAACGCGCACCGTATGGATCCGTTGTGTCGAAGAATCTACGCACCAATACTGAGGCAATCCGCACCGCGTCTGCATATCCACAGACACTCACCAGCAATAACAATACCAATATCAATACGGTACATGCACAAACTAACAGCGTACGCACGTCGGCTGGCGGACAACTAAGGCAGGGAGTGCACGACCAGGGCCCGCGGTCAAAACATTCACGAACAGATGAAGAAGGTTTTAAATTAATTACGAGAAATTTAAGCAGAATCAAAAAGGGAAAGCTCAATCGACAATCCTAAAATCAGCAGAACTAAACGTTTCTGTCTACATATCACGATTTGATATAGAAACTACTGAAAACGACATAAAGAATTATCTTGGAGGAAAGAATCTGGAAGGATTTAAGATTGAGAATATTCAACCTTTTCGTGCAACCCCGTTTAACACATTTAAAATCATTGTTAAAGCAACAGAGCTATCGAAATACCTGGAAGAAGAACTCTGGCCGGAGGGAATAGTGTTCCGAAGATATTTAGAATCACGTATGGCCACTATACAATAAAATGGAAAATAAAAATTTAAAAATCATATCTGTGAACTGTAGATCGGTTCGGAATTCAGTAAAATTCATACATGACCTTTGCAAACTACGATATCGTTGTGATCCAGGAAACGTGGTTACTCTTAACAGACATTGACTTTTTATCCCTTATCCACCCGGAGTTCAATAGCTTGGGTACCTCTGCTGTCAATGTCTCTGACGGACCGTTACTTGGAAGACCGCATGGCGGAGTGGGGATCCTCTATAGACAACAATTAAGGGCTACCACAATCCCGCTGGGCAACTGTTGCATGGCTGGAATCGAGGTGAGTTTGAATACTGAAATATTAAGCATCAACAGATCATTTCGAAGAGTATTCCAACTGTGTCGCTACCTTGCAAACTATTATTGACGATGAAGATTATAGCAACACAATTGTTATCGGAGACTTTAACGCTAATCCTGATTCACTGTTTGGACTAGAGCTAAAATCTTTCTGTCAAGAATATGAATATATATGTGCCGACATCGAAATTTTACCCAAAGATTCCTACACATACATAAGTGACGCGCATAGCACCACCAGCTGGTTAGATCATTGCCTAGTTACGAAAAATATCTTTAAGCAAATCCTCGATATGAAAATTTATTACGACATGGACTGGACAGATTATCGGGCTCTCGAGTTGACCTTAATGACAGAAGGAATCCCTAAAACAGAAGTATATACTCCTATGATAAGGGATTCAGCTTCATGGAAACCGAAAAATATACACGACATTGAAAAATACAAAGCATGTCGCAAAAAAATTTACTTAAGGTCATAGAAAAACATATTATTTCTATTGACAGTGGCAACCCTACTGGCGCCCAAATAAAAGACTCATAAGAGAATATAGTAGACGCACTACGAAACACTGCTATTTCAGCATTCGGACAAAGAGTCACCAAAAAATATAAGCAAGTTTGTGGATGGAATGACTATGTAGCAGGTAAATACGAAGAATCCAGACAAGCGATGTATAATTGGATCGAAAATGGGAGACCGCACGAAGGTCCTATCGCGGAGGATAGAAAAGCAAAGCGTGCTGCCTTTAAAATAGCTTTGAAAAAATGCCAAAATAATTCCATACAACTCCAGATGGATAAAATCGCCAGGGACTTCGATAAACGGGACTTTAAAAATTTTTGGAATAAGTCAAACAAAGTTTTAAATGTACGGTGTAAAGTTCCGAGTAACGTCAATGGAGAAACGAATCCAGAAAACATTTTCAAATTGCACTTGGCGACTAAAACCCCTTCCGCTACCGTCTCTTCAAACGAAACCTCACTGACGCACATGGTCAACACGGCCATCAGAAACATGAAAGCTGGAGCATCAGCAGGGCACGATGGGCTGAGCATCCTCTATCGCCATAATATTTGAACGTGTTCTGTTGGACCAGGTTGGACCCCACATGAAAACGAGCGATAATCAGATGGGCTTTAAAAAGGAGTGCTCCACGGACACAGCGTTTTTTTTTCGTAAAACGAACGTTGGAACACCATCGAAAAAAGAAAACAACTACTTACGCGTGCTTTCTTGATCTCAGTAAGGCGTTCGACAGAGTCCATCACCCCTTACTATGGACTAAACTCGTAGAAAGGGGTATACCATCGAAGGTCGTCCACATTCTCAACACTTGGCACCGGCAACAAGAAAACCTGGTAAAGTGGAAAGATGGATTATCCGAACCTTTTCATCTGAAAAGCGGAGTTAGACAAGGAGGATGCATGTCCCCATTATTGTTT
This sequence comes from Drusus annulatus, assembly GCA_022651775.1. Lineage (NCBI taxonomy): Eukaryota > Metazoa > Arthropoda > Insecta > Trichoptera > Limnephilidae > Drusus > Drusus annulatus. The sequence continues at coordinate 127,000 of JAGWCC010000604.1, read as the reverse complement.
AACATTTATATGGAAGAACTGACCCATAGATTAAATAATGCTAAGGTGGGCTGCCATATCAAAGGACAGTGTTTTGATAATGTGAGCTATGCAGACAATATAGTACTTAGCCGTCTATAAGAGGGCTACGTATCCTCTTGAATATCTGCGAAGAGTTTGCTCAGGAAACAAACATGATTTACAATCCGCTAGAAACGGCACTGATGGTTATCAGATACGGGCAGGGTCCGAAAAACATTCCTCCAGCTATCTTGAACGGTGAGGTTCTAAAATTGATAGAAGAAACCAAATATCTAGGGCACATCATCACCAGCAAACTAATGGATGACGACGACATCGACAGGCAAAGACGAGCATTCAGTGTGAAATCAAACATGCTCAGTAGAAGATTTCGGCTCTGTAGTCCACCAGTGAAAAGGACACTCTTTCTGGCGTTCTGTACTACTCTATACACGTGCGAGCTCTGGCCCAATTTTAAGAAGAGTAGCATGGAAAGGCTTCGGGTCCAGTACAACAACGCCTACCGCATGATGTTCAGTCTTCAGAGGCACTGCGGTGCTTCCGGTATGTTCACCGAGGGGCGAATTCCAGGATTTGGAGCTCTTATGAGAACCAGGATAGCAGGAATGCGGGAAAGGATTAACAACTCCAGAAATGACCTTATTATGGAATCCCGTCAGATCCGGAATCACGCAGAGAAGCACATTTGAGTAAATTATTGGCCCCATCAATCTTAACGCTGCCAGGATGGACTCCCTCTTGATGGCGTTTTGCATTAATGAGGCCTAATATCCTCCATTATTATTTTTTACTTATTTTATTTAAATTTTTATTTTATTTTATTTGTTTTTTCTCATGAATTTCTGTTAATTTTTATTTGTTAACATTATAATTACTATGAATTGATATCAATTATGGAAGGTATTGCATTGCACTACTCCTGCATACCTTCCGGAATAAAACTTTATTATTATTAATATTCAAAGTGTGTTAAATGCATGTAAATTCCAAACATTTTCAAGACTACATATTCGTATCAACCAGTAACAGTTTTAACCTTTTCTACGCGTCAAAAATAGTAATTATTTCTTTCACACGCGGGGCTTTTTGTCTTCAATCTAGTTTATGACTTTAAACAATATGTACTAACACATGGAATAAATAAAGTATTATGAAGATTCCATCACTTATGTCCCCAAGTACATTTCCAAGTGTAAATAAACACTCGAAACATCAATGGGTCAGGATTAATCGTCCAAGTTTATTTACACAGTGCGAGAGCGCGAGATATAGGCGACCATTTTTATATTTCAAGGTCGCATTAAAACATACCAAAGTAGAGCTCTTCAACTGTGGTGCAGATTTTGCGACGCCAACTTGTAAAGGGTCTAAGAATAAAAAAACTACAGTTTAAATTTAATAAATATTGAAAAGGATTTATTGTAATTATTTCACTGTAAATAACACTTAATATTTTTTTACCACGATAAATTTTTAAACACTCATAGAATAGCGGAACAATTTTCGTCTTAAATTCACGATTAAAAAAATGTTCAAAAACATAAGTTAGGCGGTATCTTCAGTGAAGCCGGTATTAGGATTGATACCTGATGCAAAATAGCACTGATTATTCCTTTAGCATTAAGACTGCGACCCGACATTTGGCATTTCTGCAATAACACTTATTTAAAAATGGATACGAATTCAAAAGTGGACAACTTCACATGAAAATAAATTTCAGTTAACCCTGTTGTTTCATAGATTCAATTATATTTGTTTGGCTATATTTTTTTGCAACAAAAATTGGATTTATCATATTATGACGCCATCAATATATCGCAATAAATTCAAAAAGGATATTCGGCTAAATGAAATGATGATTAATGGATTGAGAAATAATAAATTTACTCACACGATACAGCAGGAGATAATATTCCAACACAAGAATGCCAACTCTAGCCGGACTTTTTCATGGGCGTGGTTCTGCAGGGGCTTCAGACTCCTGATGAGGATCAGCAGTCTATTGGCGGCCGCCTTGTACCAGTCATCATCCCTCTTGGCGCTCCAGGTGCTCCAACATTCCCGAGTGCCCCTTGTGCCGAAGCTTCTTGCCGAACGGATCGCATTCTGCCGGAGTTTCCTGTGTGGTCTTCGCCTTGTGTGTGGCTATCAGCTTGACGAAGTGTTGGTCGGTTATATTGGCGGCACTGCTCTCGCGCTCTTGGTCGTGCATCACAAGACAGAGTATGTTGTTGATGCCTCTTATTGCCAACTGAAGAAAAAAATGTGTTTTATTCACTTTTCATAGAAATTTTGAAAAGGATACAGAATTGGGAAGAAAAAACAATACCTATTATTTTGTTTAGATCTACTTCTTTTCTACTAGGAGTCAGGTGTCCTTCACATTTGACACTCACAAAAGGGCATTCAGTGTGGCCAGATCCTCAACCTTCATATTTGCGATCTTCCTTCCCTCCCAGCATTCTTCAAATTGAGATGCCAAAGTCCTGTTGGCTTTAGGCAACGGATTAATAAAAGAATTATAAAGGCAATAATCCTACGCAAGTGACAGTGTGCCCCTGCTTGGGGTTCCCCATGGCCACCTCCTGCAGACCGCCCAGCAGCCCTGGCAGGAAGAACATCAGCACCTCTCCCACGCGATCCACGTACGGCTTGTCCAGCTCTTCCTTGATCAGGTCGTCGTGCACCGTTGTCAGGGCCATGATGCAGTGGATGGCAGCTATTCTGGAAATACAAAGGGTGAATATTGAATCTTGGGATTGGTGCTAGAAGTGCCTATCAGATTTTGACACATAATTCGAGTTAGGTATTAGAAAGTATTCTAGAATGTCCCTTATTTTAATACTATTGCCTAAGTCTCACCAAGAAATCGACAAACAATTGCCTTTTCTGAACAAAAAAACAACTTATATGTATATATAGCACCAAATCTGTATGCCGAAGTTGGCAAAAAATCTCAAACACAAATTTCCAAAATATTTAATGTTTCATATTTTTTAATAAAATCTTGGACGAAGCCTGAAGATAAAATTGAATTTAACACGTACTTATACAGAACATGATAATTTATCAATAAATATTTAGTAGCCGAGTGGACAAACACGTTGGATTCCCACCCGGGCGTTGTGGGTTCAATTCCTCTGCTAGGTCCTCCATCATTGCACAAGCAACATCTTCTGCTTATTATGATGAGAGTAGGAGTTTATCAAATATTTCCAGGGTATTCGTAACCTGAGAATGATTGTCTTTCATAAAAAAAAAGAAGAAAATAAAAGACACCTTCGACTTGAAGGCGATCTGGAGATAAGTGGTGTAGACCCAAAACCGTAGAGCTGAGCTAAGCACTGGAAGTTTAGAAATACAGACTTGATCATGTAAAAAATTCCAAAACTCCTAACAATTGCTAACACAACTTATATTTTTGTAGGTTATGCCACTTCTGAATGACCATGTGTATTGTTATATGCCCTGTCTTATAGTGAGAGTACAAAACAATTTCCATAAAAAGAATATTGTAAGATTGTTGACTTACTTTAGTGGCTTATAACTGGAACTTCTTGCAATCTGAACAGACAGATATATCCCCTGTCCAATCTCAGGAGCTTTGCTTCGCGTGTAGAGTTTGTTCCTTACTTCTTGTGTTATTTTGAGGGACAAAGCAGTTATGGCTCTAATAAATGATAGGGCACAATCCTCGTCGATGCAAGCTACTGAAATAACAGTTTTACGTGATTTTTACACTTATGAACTTCCCGTATTCACTTTAATTTTGATGATTTTTGTAGATAATACAGTTTGATGATGAAATAGTATTTTAAATATTTCATTCTTATTGCTGTAAATATATTTTTGTAAGGTTCATCAAACAACAATAAATATCAAAACACCCAGAATATTAGCACCTAAATATAAAAATCAATGTATATTTACAAAAATACCTGTGTTTGGAGTAGTCCTGTCAAATATCTGATATATTAACAAAGAGTAATATTTATGAAAGAGTTCTAAACTACCGAGATGGATTTTGGATAAAATTTCATATACTCCATCGGCTAAAGCAGCTTTCATGTCATCTTTAAAACTGAAATACAAATAAAAACATATAAATTTGAGAAAATAGTTTAATTAGATTCATATAATTTTTACAGGCAATGCATATATTTTATTTTTATCAAGCACGTTTCATTTTTCATGTGAGAAGAAAGCTATCGGGAGCATGCGCAAAATGAATCAACCATAGACATTGTAGATATGAAAAAATGTTTGGATTGATTTTGGTCGTCAATAATGACCGATGTATCGAAATACCCATAAGTTCAAAAACAATGCGCTGTGATTTTGAACAAATTTTGGAGATCATGTATTATTGATCATATTGGATAATGGACCAGCCTTCTGAAGCTGACGCAAATTTAGACCATCCACATCCCAATTACCGAGGAAAGTCTTGAAAAACGATCCTCCAGGGATATGAAAAAACAAAGCAATAAAAATCATCACCAGCAGTAAAAAGAAATATCCTCGAAGATAGTGTTGTGTATGTTCGGCGCACATTAAGAATGGTCTGAAAAATTTTGCGACGTCTCTATTCACAGGAAGGAATGTTTCACTACACATCATACTGGGTCCAAATATTAGATGAACAATTTTTAGGTGTGAATTTGAATAATAATTCAAAAATATTTTTTTACGGAATTTCCGTAAAATTTTTATAGGTTGGTTTTAAAACTAATTATGTGTGATTAAAAACTATATCAGGTAAATATATAATTTTTCTTAAATTTCATTAAAAAAATAACCAGTATGATACGGATGGAACTGCTATTTTAATTCATGTTCCGATGGTTTTGGTCCGATACAAATACCTCGACCGTGTGAGCGGTATTCGCTCATATTGTGTTTGAATGGGAAATAAATCATTATACTTCCCACACAGAAGATGGGGCAAATGATTTAAAATACAAACCCGTTTATGCACTAATAATTGAACCATAATGTAGACCATAAAATTTTCGTGTGGGACCCTTATTTTCGTTTGTCACAAGCGTTGCGCTGGTGCGCAATATACCCGGATGAAATGAGTTAATAATATGTATATCATGTCCTGTTACATACATATAGCGACATTATACAGTTAAATAACTTACTTTTCTTTTGCCCCTCTCAAATGAACAACAAAAGGAAACATAAGATATGTGTGTAAATCCTGGATGACTTCATTTGGGAGGCTTTTGATCAGTTTTGTCAAAGAAACCAGAACACTTCTCTGAGGCTGCTTTAGAATTGAATCGCACATTGGTTTGAATTTCATAAATGCCTCAGCAACTTGCGGCGACTCCATTTTGATAATTTCTGCTTGCTGAAAATTAACTGAGAGTTAAGTATTAAAACATTAAGAATTCTGCGTTACATGTAACTCCTGTTTAATTATTGTGGGAGTAGGTACTCAGCAACTTAAGTCATTGGTTCACTTGATTCTGAATTATTATACCAGTTAAGTTGTAACCATGTGAAGGCTTTTAGAGAAACGGTCAATTGGTGTACATGTCTAGAACTGATACCGTCTTATGAAGACGCTTTAGATTTCTTTTTAAATTATAAAATAACTTGTATTCAAAACTAACCTATATGAATTATCATTTTGAGAATAAAATAAGTAAGAGGGGAAATACATAAATTGCAAAAATAATGTATTATGAAATAGTAATTATGATAATATCATTCTTTGCATTTTTAAAGCAAACCTTTAACCTAAAAATTCAATGTGCCTCTGGGAATAATACAATTGACTTTCATGAAATAAGCATTATATTCTTAGTACAATGGATGAAATGGAGTCCATTGTTGCAGGACTGCATTATTTGCTTAGTCAATACCCAAATACATAAATAAAACATTAAAATAACAGGTTAAAACATACCACATTGATCATGGCTGCAGATTTAGAAGATCACTTTAAATTGAAAGCTTCCAAATGGGTTTTTCGTGTCACCATCACCAAAAAATCACTGAAACCGAAAGACATGCACTCACAACATGTGCAACAAGTAATCTATGATATCATGGAGAGAAAAATTCTGGCAAAAGGTGCTTGCTTAAAACATTGTTATAGTTGTACAGAGAATAGTTGCTATTACATTTCGTTCAGTGGCACCACTAGACTCTTTCTCCATATACCTTTACTTTCTACATGATAGTAAATCAAAGATTCACTAATTTTCCAAGCCCAAATTTAATTTCATAATATTACAATTTCAGTTCAATATTACAAAACGCACTGATTCACTGCCAATCGGGGATAAAATACCTGGGTTCGTACCCATAAGAGCTGCCCCAATGAATGAAGATGAAGAATGAGCTTTGAAAAACTGCGTATTTCACGTTTTGAAATAAATACGTAAACAAGCTGCGTAACATAACCGCTAGAGCGCTAAACTAGATCGACGAAAGTCTATTTTTGTTTATTATTTGTCGCGTTGCTTGACGAAGTTAAAATGAGAAGTGTTCATTAACCTGTTGTAAAATATAAGGGTTGTGGTTTATCAAAGTGGTAATAGCTGTGTACTTCGAAGAAAGGTAGGAATATAATATTTTTCCTTGTATTTGCGGAGCTCCCGCCGGTTCACTCTGACAGATGTCAAATTTGATTAGTTTGTGCCCTGTTCATAATAGCTACGTTTCCTCGAACGCGAACGTACAAAATAGTTTTTTAGTCTAAATATTTTTATCAGAAAGTACAAACTAAGTGTTTTTTTTATGTGCGAAGAAAATTCACGTCATATTTACTATCTATTGAAGTTAAATTGTATTTAAAAAAATATATTGTTCGTAAAATCACGAAAATATTAATAGATAACTCTGTTCGTGGTTGAGAAATGGAGAACTGTCATTTGTAATTAAATTATATTTTTGAAAAAATAGTGCTACGTCTAATTTTACTACCTTCTTAAATGTATTAGATTGGTTAACGTTCATGATTAACAGATAAGATTTATAATGTTCAGTGTAAAGGGATTTAGTGTAGTTAAAAACATCTCAAATTTTTTGAGGTTATGTCATGTTGTACCTGGGGATCAATTCAATATACAAAAGTTGCAAGTGTTGAAGACATTCGACAAAACTGTGGATCCTTATTCAAAAATATACATTGAGACGCCCATGCACGTAAGAATACAGCCCATAGATTTACAGCAGCATCCAAATGGCGATCGGTTGATATTGTCTCTCTTGAGTGATAAAAAGCAGAACTCTTCAGACTTTGCCATTAAGCATTCGGCAAAGCGTGTTGATGTCATCGGCAGTAAAGACTCCCCCAGTTCGGATGCCATTTGTGTTATATATGCTCCAATTCGTGCCAGTTTTGACATACAGGCAACTGGTAAGTCATGCATTTCTATAGCCAAAATGCACTCCGACGATTGCACCCTTAAGACTGACTCAGGGTCCGTAACTTTAAACGATGTTCGTGGGAAGAATATACAGGTTCGGAGTGAGGAAGGCTCCATCACATGTCAAGGGACATTGCTAGCTGAAAACATAGATTTTCGCACAGATTCGAATGGCGACGTAATTTGCGAACACATCAGAGCAAACGTATTCAAAGTAGCCACTAGCGACGGAAACATTACCACCGAATCCTGCTACTCCGATGAGTCACACTTTTCCACCGTCCTCGGAAGTTTGAAGCTAGGAAACGTCCACCGCAACTGTATGATTGAAATTTTGAAACAAGGAGATTTAAAGATGACTGGTTTTGATGGAACTATAAAGGCCATCTTGAAGAGAGGGAATGTCTATCTACAAGCCTCCAAGTTCCTCAACAAGAACAGCATATTTGTCCACGAAGCAGGAACAGTGGATGTCCGGATTCCGGAATCTTTTACCGAGATGTGCTTGATCGAAGTTATTGCCAGTAAATTAACCATGGAAGAGGACATCTTGAAACATGGGAAGTTAGTGGAGGATCCTCTCCATCACAAGTTCACGCACGGACAAGATAACAATGGGGAAAAAATAGATGAACTTTACGTTGATTGTCGAAACGGAACTGTTGAAATCAAATTGTCGTCATGGAAAAAGATGTTGCAAGATAAAGGACTCAAAATTGAATAAAACCTCATACCTCAACTTAAATTATTGTGCCCAATAGTAGAAGTTTTACCGTAATTATTGTAGTTGAGATTAATTAGGGTATAAATGTTTGGTGTAAAATTTTTAGGCATATTTATTCACTTTTTGCAATGGCAAGATTTACACAAATACACAAAAAATTATCATTCTAATAGAAATGTTATCTCCATATGAAATGATCAATTATTTTTATTAGAACATAATCATTATTATAATGCTCTTGTTATGCATTTGATGTATAGATCAATATTCAATCTTCATTTGAAAGAATCCAATGACACATAATTTAAATAATACATAAGTATTTTTAACAACAATATCAATTTCTATCACCCTTCTAAAACAATGTATATATTTACATTGCAATGCATTGCATTAGAAATCGGAAAATAACAAGGGTTATGAGTAAGATAGATTTTCTATTTAAATCTAACTAGAACTTTAATCCCCTATCAATAATGTCATACTGTAATAATTAGATATTGCGTTATTTGCTTTTTCGTATTTAAGCTGGTGAGACTAGAATGTTCATGGCCGTTATATTCCCAATTTAATTTTTCACAAGCTTCATACTCTCGTCAGCTGAAATACGAAATGCATATAATCCGATGTCTAGTAATAATACTTATTCTTTATTTACTCAACGTATTTTAGATTGACTGCTAGTCTTAAATGTTATAATAAGTCCACCTATGTATCTCAGCCAACCTTTTTCAATGCCTATCGATAAAGGCTTTGGATTCGGGTAGTCAATTGCCACGAGGCTTTTAAACTAAAGGTTTACTAAGTGCTGTCATCCAGTGGGTTTCCAAAGGTTTCTGGAAACTGCTCAATATAAAAAAAAACTTCCAGGAACCTGTTTTCCAGGAAGGATTTTTTTACTTGCTGCAATGTGTTTTTGAATTATTGACAATGAAATATTTTTGAGAAAAAGATAAATGCAAGCCATATAGTAGAATTTTCTTGTATCTCTATGAAGAATCTGGTTCTTCTTGTTCCCTTCTAATTTCATTTATGGTGATGATATTAATAGCTAGATATCGGATTATATGCATTTGCATAATGCTTTTCTAAACCCTTTTTAATCCTTAGTTCATATCTCAGTCATTTTATTGCGGTAATTGCATTGGCTGATACAATATTTTGATGGAACCGGTTCCTTACTCAGAGGTTCGCTATCTTCCTTTGGGAACCGGTTCCAAAAGACATTCCTGTTTTTACTTCAGACATGTATTTTGGCATTGCTAGTGCATATTTTGGCATTGATGTGCATATTTCGCCATTTTGATAGTGCACATAATCTGTTGTCTATTAATGACCATATATAAACTCCATCGAGTATCTTCCCTATAAAAATGAGGTTGTCAGAGATATTATTATAATGGTACGCAATTTTAAAATGTGTAATCAATTTTAATGTCTTAGTATGCTTGCAAATAGTTTGTGTAACTACCACTATGTGTTGGGAGAATTTTTAGTTGGAAACCCATTGTGACGGAAGTTGTATGACACCACTGGTTAAACCTACCGTAGGAAGAAAACACTATCTAATTTTATGTTTATTGACGTTGGTATTATTTTTTCTATGATTATATTTTCATTATGTACTGTATGCAGTAATACATCAAATTATATTTACAGTTGATAAAACTGTTGGGAATTTAACAATCTATCTAATCTGGGCTTCTGGGCTAGACAGTAGTGTTGAAAATCTGGATTGCGTGGAATATGGCCTTGAAAATTAATTGGTAGTGTTGCTTCCCAAATTTTGTCCTAAAGAGTTTAGGAGGTAAAGAATGTAAGAGTGTTCATTTGTACCTATTTTAGACTGAAAACACCCCTGCATTATGTAAATAATATATTGTTACTATAGTATTTATTGCTTTATGTTAAACATATTGTGTATATTTAATTGTTATTTATTGTTAAAAAAAAAGTTTTTGAGTTATTCCACGCTGGTGAGAACTTAATGCCCTATCTAACATTTATTTTAATCCATTTGTAGAATGTTGGAATCTTCAAATGAATATTAGTACATTGTAGTTTGCTGGGTTATATGCCAAATTTTGATATGTAGTGTATTTACAAAGATTACTATTTTTATCAAAATCATTACGTACGTAGCAGTTTTTCCATAATCGATAAACATATTAAAAAAACAGTAACAAATGCCCTTTTATTAAGGTCATATTTCGCATAGACCATAATATTCAAGTTACTAAATATAACTGAGGGAATTTGTGTCACATAGGGTACATATAAAATAATATATTATTGTTTGTTTTATCAGCTTATATTATTTATAGATGTACATACACTTTTATTTTATTTTTGTGTGATTATTGTGTTCATCTAACTAGGTCCACTAGTGGACTTGTTCCAAGGTCAACTATTCAGCACTGAATACTGTTTGTAGTAAATTTTAGGAGGGACTTTAAAAATGACATTAAATAATATATTACAGTGTAATTTTTAAAGTTATAAAATATTCTCCAGATGGTATACGAGTACTCTTTGACATGGTAAAATAATACAACAAAAGTATACATAATATGCATATATACCCTATTGCCATCACAATACTGAATTCAAGTAAGATGCACGTTTCGATCAAATAACAGTAAGAACATCAGAGAAAACATTGAGCTTCCTTTATTTGTATGTAAAGCCATTAAGAGGACTTTGCTCATAAGGGTCTATCGAGGATTTAATCAATTTAGACCAGCTGTAAATTGTGTGAAAACTGTTACCTTGTTATTTATGTGGATATATTGGGATCAGTGCAAGATGTTTGTTAATCTTTTATGTGACATTTCGTTTACGTTGAGACTGATAAAATGCAATTTTTGTTTTGTTTGAATCAATATTAAGATTATTTTATGCAACCAACATGATACTGCGCTTTTCAGTAATATACATTTTGGTTAATAAAAAGTAGCTGTATGGTATTAAAATTTTTGTTTTATTTATGTTTTTTTTAAATTTTATTTGATGACCTCTGTGATCGAGCGGTTAAAATCTTCGGCTACAAATCCAGAGTATGCTGTTGCCAAAACCTGCTCCTCTCCCGTCATGTTTTAATTTTTTTTTCAAATGTGTGATTCATCGCCATACGTAATAAAAAAGTTATGTGAGATACTTCGCCTACTGTTAGCAACAACTCTTTTTTTTGGTGTTTGCTTGATTCACGATGGTAGCCAATCTCGTTAACGTTGGGTAGTCGCCATCCTCGCCATCCTCGTCATGCTGTTATTAATGAAATGCAAAGGAACTCGTCTCACACAAATCGGGCGAAATATGCAACATTGAGTTTAGAATACCTGGGGCTATAACTGACCACTGTTATGAATCACTACAGTCAACCATCCCTACAGGAAACATACCTTGTAAGTAAACAAAACAATATACGAGTATATCTACCTTGACGTAAGATGCTTTAGAGAAAACCTATGATTATTGAGATATTTTTCTTAAATTGTTTTACTGCGTAACGTAAGCGACATAATATTCACTCACGATCGTTTTAGAGATCCTTACGATGTTTTTCCCTAAATTAAATCTTGGACCACTGTTATGTATACGATAAAGTGTACAGGGGATTAATATTAAGTATACGAGTATAGGAATAGAATTAAGGATATAGGAATAAATATTAGATTTTTTACAAAAACGGCGCAATACAAATTATCCAAATTTTATTATTATCATTTATTATTCTCAAATATTGAAAACGCTATTTGAGCCAAATTGTCGGTTACGATATTTTTGCGATCACGGCTCGATATAATTCCAATAAATGTTTTGTGTTTCATAGGTCGCCAGACGCCGGCGCACATTGTAGATAAACTTCACGATTGAATCATTTTATGACCTTATCAAATCTTTGTCAATCCATTCGGAGGACCGCCGCGACGTAATCGAACCACGCTCCTCTTTCAGCCGTCGATATAATCTATGAAGCTAAACACTTGTAGAATTACCCCGACGCATTTAGAGAATAGTTGTCAATGATCGCGCTGAGTAATCGAATTGTCGCACGGGGCCGCCCAGCCGCCCAGCCGCCCAGCCGCCCAGCCGCCCAGCCGCCCAGCCGCCGAGGCTTTCAGCCCGCCCGCCCCGTCAACTAGCCGGTACTTCCTGTCGCCGGTCGCCGGTCGCCGGTCGCCAGAAGTGCAGAGCGGAGTGAGCCGTGAGGGGACATTATCTCGGGTCAGAGTATACATTGTGTTTTCCTCGCAAATGAGATGGTACTTAAATGAAACGCGACTCGCTCAATAGTTAGTCTGTCTTCCGCGTTCTTGTAAGAATGTGTGCTCAGAGTAGTTTGTAAATTTCAAGTGATACTACCTATCGCGAATAAACATATCGAAAGTTTGCAGAAGTGAATTGACATTTGTTAAGCTGTCGTCAGTCAGGAGGAAGAGTGTTTCGAAGATGCCGGCCTCCGCCACCGACAACTTCCATCGGTTCCTGCGCTCGCAGAGCGACCTGTCGGGCTCCTACTCCGCGCGCAACTCCAACGGGGGCAGCGTCTGCAACAGCCCTCTGCACTCCCCTCTCTCGCCATCCTCGCCCATCTCCATCTCTCCCAAGTCTTCCTCCCCCATTTCCACCCTGCGGAGGAGCTTTTCCAGCACCTTTTCCCTCATACCCGAAGAAGAGCTGTCGACGATAGACGAAATTGAAGAAAACAGAGAAAGCCTGCTCTATAGAGTTATCACCTGGTACCCGTTCTTCTTGCTGAGTTTGGCGCAGACGGTTATTTCTACAGTGTTCCACCCTTCTTGGGGACAGATGCTAGTTGTACTGCCGACTTTATGGGTTTCCGCGTGTCTGTGGATATTTTGGAAATCCATTCAATGCCCGCTCAACTTAGTGAAGTGGTTCCTGACCGTGGTGAGTACCTCCTCTTCTGATAGAAGCAGGAGGAAGAGGACAGTGCTGATCAGTGGCGGTAGCACCGTCCAGACGCTGCACCTTGCCAGGAACTTCTACTGCTCTGGCTCCAGGGTGGTCGTTGTGGAGATCGAGGGCCTTTTCGGGCTAGCGAAGTTCTCCACTGCTGTTGATAAATTTTACACGATCGCCAAACCGAATGCGGAGAGTCCTCAAAAGTACATCAAAGCGCTTTGTGAAATAGTTGAATTGGAAAATGTGAATTACTATGTGCCTGTCTGTGCCACTAACTCGGCATACTACGACGCGATCGCAAAGCCTCACATGGAGGTCCTCGGCTGCTCCTGCTTCATACCTGGAACCAAAGAGGTGACGGTGTTGGACGACGTCGCCGAGGTTTTACAGCGCTGCCAGTCAATGGGCAAACCGACTCCTCTCTATACGGTTGTAACTTCGAAAGACGACGTAGCTAAATGGTACGAAAAAACCGACATCCCTCGTGGACAAAAATTCTTCATGGTCAGTTCCGGTCTTCTCGGCATTGTGGAGCGAGTCAAATTTATAATGCCGAAACTAAGAAAAGAATTCAAACTGAGCCAAGAAATCAGCCCGGACAGACCTTGGGTCATCGTACAGGATATGCCCGGGGACCACTTCTTGACGTGCACCACGGTGAAGGATTCTCTAGTCATCGCTAACGTCACCTGCAAGATCGACCAGCAGAGCAAGAGCCTAGTTCACGAGGAGAACAAAGAAATCAACTCTTGGCTGAAGCAGTTCTTCAGCCAAGTGGGAGTACAGAAGCCCATCACCGGACACGTGAGCTTCCGCTTCGTGAGGGACAGCAACACGGGCATCGTGCTGCCGCTGGGCTGCAAGGTGGGCGTGTCGCTGCCCTACATCTGCCACACCTCCGTGCACCCGCGGCTGCTGTGGAGGCCGTGCCCGCACTTCAGCCGGCAGCGCTCGGGCCCCATCGTGGTCCCCGCCGGCCGCTACTGGATGCCCGAGGCCGTGCTCAGCTCCCTCCGGCACCCGGGCATCGAGGCTGTGGGCAAGCTGATAGGGACCGTGCTGGACAAGCGGGAGGCGCTCTTCCTGTACTGGGACCCGCTGCCCTATTGCGCCTACTACCACTTGCAGGTGCCCTTCACCACCATCACCAGCTACGTGCAGAAGGGCGACCCTACGATGGCGGGCAAGGGCCCCCCCATGTAGGCCGACCTCCCTTCTCCGCACCTCGGGAGAGAGAGCCTAGACTAAGCCAGAACCTTGGCTAATATGAATGGACCAGCGCGTCGCTGGGAGCGCGGTTGACAATTAAGGTGCTATGGTACATGCATACAGATACAGCAGTGCGATGTGAAACCCCATGAAGGATAACGAAGTGAAACCCTCTCAATAAAAGTGTACATCTTGATTAATATTAAAATCATACTTCACTAATAATCATCTACTTATAAGTTCAATTATTTATGTAAGAATGTACAAGGACAAATTATTGTGTTTTACATTATTCATAAGCTTTAATTGCATGTTTTTATTTATATTAAAATAAAACTTTTCTACAATAGAAGCTGTGTTTTAGTTCTCGTACACGTGTTTACACGCCTTGATGTTATTTGGGCCATATTTTATCTCACAAATCCTTGTTGAACGCTTTTCGTATCCGTATTTTTACTAAGTAAATCTAAACCTAAACATAGCCCATAAACTTATCACTTATTTATATAAATATTATTATAATTATTGTTTATTCAATTGCCACCAGAAGACAGAAATACAGAACTTAATAATAATTGTTGACTTATTCACACGAATGAGAAAATCGTAACCTGATTACGGAAAATCTATCGAATTGTTAATTCAATTTACTCCAAATGGTGTCTAACTTAAAAACTTACTCTGAAATTATTACTAATGAAAGTTTATAAATATTAAGGCGCCTACATAAACAAAAGTTTTCTTTACTTAAAAATCAATACTCGTCCATTTTTGATTTTCCTCCTCTTCATTTCACTTGACTATATTTATTTTATGTTTTAATTGACTCTCCTGTTTAATCGACGTATTGGTATTTAACAATTGAATATCTATTTGCCCAATATCTTTACTTTTCGAGAAAATTTACTTGTACAAAAAAAGATAATATTTTGTATAAAATAAAATTACAATTCTTACAGAATTGTTATAATCGGCAGTTAAACCTTATCGCCAATCTGACTATGAACATATTCCTTATTCAAAATTCCATCTTTTTGTGCGGAAAAGTCTTAAATAGGAATAAAGTCACTGCAAATAATTTATTTTTCCATCTCAGTTTTCTTTTCTATTTTAACTACTTTCTTAAATGAAAGTCTTTGAATAAAAATAAAATAGAAACATACGCATACGTCGCACGATAAGAGTTGACCTAAACATGCCAAACGTCACCGAGTAACAGCATTTTCTCTTGTTTACACTTGCCTATTGTTTTTAGCGAGAAAGGCACAACAGGTGTATTCAAAAACTTTTCCAGTGTGCTATTTTTATTACATTAAAAATTATCATTCTTCAATTTCACTCGAATTTTCTGAGTTGAAAAATGTTGTATGCAAGCAATGCACCTGTGTTCGTGTCGGAGCTGGCTGTGATACCTATATACACAAACATCCCACTTTGGAAAATTGTAAGAACTCAGCATTCACATGCAAATCAGTTTACATACCCAGTGGTGGTGTTATACATTATACGTAGCTACACTGTCGTCGTCAAGTATTGGATCTGCTGATCAATAGCTAATCATTATCGTTGATGCTTCTGTCTTCTGTTCTGTCTTAATCTAACGGACAAATCATGATCGGCTGCAAAGCACAGCGACGTGATTCTAGACCGATTTCAGCCGTTCACAATTTGTTCAAAAGCCGAGTGTCAAATGCGAGGAATATTTGAAACGCACCAACTAAAGATCTAAAATCCTGCATAGTTGTTGAAATCTTTGTAGCCTTATCTGTGTCCTTACACATAGAGTGACCCTTAGAATGATTGGCTTTGCAATAAACAATGCCAACACAATATCAACGCACACTAGTGTAACATTATATCAATATCTTTGTTGAAATTTATTCATGCGAACTAAATGGCACTACTGCTGGAAACAGTGATGTTTGCAATAAAAACTGATTGTAAAAGGTGACTTATTATCCATAATTTCTGACCTGTGATCGATTGACCTCTTACTGATCGAATAAAATGTACCCTTTTGCAAGTAACATTATTATTGGTACTTATTTATTATTTTAGTCAGCTCTCGTGTCGGAACAATTCAATCATAAAGTTTATGGAAATGGTCATGAGAATGAAGCAAGGAGTGCGTGCTGAGACAGTGTTGTGAGAAGGTCTATCCTCTCTGATTACCTCTCCGGGGAGATATTGACAAACAATGACGAATGAATATTAGTTGCTTTAATCCATTGTAGATAGGTACTTTATTAGGTAGGTGGAGACTTGAAAAGATAATTTTAATTTGATAAGATTGGAAAAGTTCACACTCGTACTCACAAAAGAAATTATTTATAGCTAATTAGATATGTATTTTTTAAACTACGCCAGAAAGTAAAAACGCTGAAAGTTGCGTCAGTCCAAACAAATATTCCGCATATTGTTGTATTCTTATATTATTGTTTATTATCTAAGAATAACACGAACCCAGTTAACATTTGGGGGCCATAGGAATAATAACACACGTTTAGAAGATAAAGTGAATAACCCCTTCCACTGAATGTTGATGGTCGCGGGAATGTTCGAATATCGAGGCATTCCATGGTAAAGGTGACGTCTTGTGCAACACCGAGGTGGCAGAGTGGACACCTTCAACAATGCGCTGCGGTTTGAACGTGTCTACATTCACCGATTCACTGATTCACTGATTCACTGATTCACTGATGGACTGGTGCATCGTGTACGCACAGCGGCTCCACTGGATTTACCGCGAATCTTCAAGGGAGTATTAAACTTGCACTTTCAGTCCAAAAGCCTTCCCGGATGTGAGGTTTTCATTTTTACAAATATAGATAATGATTGTTTTATGTGTACGTACACAAAGGTGTTAGTCTGATAACAAAATGCCGAATTAAAGTGTGATTGCATTGTTTGATTGTTGACCTCTTTATTAAGATACATACACCGAAGTCACTTACGAGCATGTCTGAAAAAACGATAAAAAAAATATAATGAAGATATAAATTAGGTGTTTCAGATATGATATGAAAATATAATGTATGTGCATTTAGGTAACTCCTTCAGAGTTCCAGAATATCAAATATTGATGTGTCAAGTGAATCATGATCCATGTACCTCATGTACACAAACAGAAATAACATTAACACCAAGTGCTGGCTGAAGGAACGTTCGGTCCAAACTGCAAAGTACTACAGACGACGCGCGGTTGTTTTGTTTGTTACGTCTCAGTACCCCGTTGTTGAAAACAACTGCTAGAAGATGCTGCGCTGGAAGATGAACTCTGCCACATCGCGTGTGATTAGAGATTGTAATAATTATTTTTAAACAATTCTAGTAGTTATCACCCTTTCTCGTAGGTTTCCATCACAGAAAGATGCTTGTTGAAGGATTGAACCTGCGACGCCTGGGTGCGAACCCGAAGCTTTGGACCACTGGGCGACAAACCGGTAACCATAGTTACATTTTCTTAAGAATACTTCGTATATAATGAGAAATCGAGTTTTTTTACAGAAGCGGAATAGGAAAGCTTCCAGATTTGTGGGATATAATGCGAAGATTAAAAAAAAGATTTTCGAATTTAGATCAGTGGCTAGGTCCGAAACAACAGGTTAAACATAATTGTTAATTTATGCATATGAATTTCCGAAGAGATGAGCTTTGAGGTTCGCTCTCATTTCGATAGAGTTTTGTCTGTCTTATTTAATTCCAAGCTGTAGGCCCCTTGCCCCGATATTTTGAAAGCGCGGTTTTCAAACGTAGTGTCCGAGCTGTGCTTTGACTCCTTCAACCTTCCGGTAGCTGATACCGCAGGGAGGAACGGGGTAAGGGAAGGATATGAGTTAATCTAGTGGGATGATACATTGCGTTATTATACTTTTCTTCCATTAAAACAGAATGCCAAAATCTTCGACGACGTTTTCGTTAATAAATAAATTTGATTAACAACGTAAACGTTAGTTTTCTTTAATTAATTTTTATAACCGAATTTAATATGTGCTACGTTTTTGTATTTGATTTATCGTTTAAGAAGATAGTTTAACTTTAACCCCAATGTACATAAATAGAGATTGCTATAGTTTAGCGCCATTTTCTTTCAATAATAAATTTACGAACATCGTCATTGGAACTAGGATCCGCTTATTATAATTATTATGTGTTGGAATAATATTATGTGAGGGAAAAATCGCATCGTCAGTCTGGGGTCTGAATCTTTTTCTGTTGTTGATAACCCAATGTTGATATTCTTGGTTATCAAACTGGAACTATGGACTACAAGTATTGAGTAATATTGTCTACACATCTACGTATACAATATGTAGTAGCCCTCTTACACCGGTCTGCGATATCTTTCATCTGATATTGCACCGCTCAATTGGTCGTTAAACCGCCGATGTAGACATGTTTACTTTATCCACGACACTGAGGCTGCATGTTATTGGCATGGCAACATTGGCAACATCGGCAACTGCCCAGATTCAGGCTTTCCAAGGGGCACTTGCTACGACATCGGAGGCGCAAACTCATCTCGACGCAGTGCGCAAGTGAGAAGTACCTACCTGTAAGGATGTATACGCTTGCGAACTATGGGCCCAATATGACCAATTGCAAGTGCAATATAATAACGCATACAGAATGCTGTTTGGGCTACCGCGCTACTGCAGTGCTTCAATGATGTTTGCGGAGGGTCGCACAACTTCGCTTCCTTCGTGACTTACGGGGGATCGTAACTCCACTGTCCAAATGGAAAATATATTTCAGATGGCTGAAGCGCCACAAAAGTCTTCAGAATCAAACGAGAGTCAGAGCATTCGATGCTGAAAAAAAAACTGGTTGAAACTGCATATTTAACTCATTTTTGACCAAAGTGTCGCTTAAGTCATTTTACCTCTCCAGCGTCGATATGTTATTGCTTACCATTGGTATTTTCATTTAATTTTTAAATTTTGTTTTTTTTTGTATTTTTATAATATTTTATGGGATGTGTGGGATTGCACCAACCTTCCCACATTCCCGAATGAAGAATATTAGTATTGATATTACTTGAGAAAGAGCACCCGACAACATTGAAAAAAAAGCCTTTTTTGTGCCTCACTTTAATAATGAAAATGATCTGGTCAAATTTCCAGTGTCGTTTTAGTAAAATATAATCTGAAGGGTTCATATCGTCATAGGAGTATTTTTTTAACCAGGTTTAAATAGGGCAGAACCGAATTAGACTCAGATTTGGAATCCTGGGATGGAAATCAACAAAGTCACTACTAAATATTGAGTATTTATTGAGATATGAACGATAAATGTTTGAATCGAGTACATTTTTTTTTAAAGTGAGTATTTTAAAGTGATTTTCTCTATCTGAGTAAGGATACAAAATGAAAATAAAATCGAATACGAATTATTATAACCCCGTGACGAAAAACCGTTTTGATTATAATACAAGCGTATATTTATACTAAAATTATTTATACTACAATTACAATACTTGAAACTTTCAAATGCGTGTTTCTCGAAACTATGTGATGATGACTTGATGTTTCAAAGCAATACTACGCTGACAGATATAACTAAAGTTATTAAGGAAATATAGAAACTATGTAATGTTGACTTGGTTTAAAGAAATACTACGCTGGCGATATAACTAACGTTATTAAGGAAATATAGAAACTATGTAATGTTGACTTGGTTTAAAGAAATACTACGCTGACGATATAACTAACGTTATTAAGGAAATATAGAAACTATGTAATGTTGACTTGGTTTAAAGAAATACTGCGCTGACGATATAACTAAAGTTATTAAGGAAATATAGAAACTATGTAATGTTGACTTGGTTTAAAGAAATACTACGCTGACGATATAACTAAAGTTATTAAGGAAATATAGAAACCATATAATGTTGACTAGGTTTAAAGAAATACTACGCTGACGATATAACTAAAGTTAGTAAGGAAATATAGAAACTATGTAATGTTGACTTGGTTTAAAGAAATACTAGGCTGACGATATAACTAATGTTCTTCATTAATCAATAGTTAATTTTTACTTAAGTATTGTATGTCACAAAAGGGAATAGTTCTGTTTTCGAGTTGAAATCATAATCCTGCATTCTCACACATATCAAGGAAGTATTCTATTCGTGAAGTCATACATACGAGTACACATAAGTTCCATGATGGTGAATCATTTATAAATAGGTGTGAATTTTTCAAATTTGGAACTGATGTTGATTGAAATTATCAAATTAATCTTTTTAAATCCCTACCAAGCTATAATGTATTTTAGCAGACATTATTCTATGTTTGAAAAGAGTGGAGTAAGGCAACTAATATTTTTTCTTGGCAAGCCACATCAAGCACGGGTGTAAACTAGTGTATAATAAAAATGAGTGCCATAAACAATCAATACGGTAACATTATTTTTGCAGAATTGACTGATGTATAGATCGTGCAATTAGAGTTTACCCAAACAACACATACCTAGGATTGTAATGTCTCACTTGGTTTAAAGTATATACTAGGCTGACGATAGGAACAATATATGGAGGGATAGCTAATTTTTTTTTAAGTATTGGCATCCGAAATTGTAATAAATCACTGTTTCCGTGTTTTTTACATCGTACACCATGACACATATCAAAAAGGAAGTATTCAAATTTCATGGACGGCTTCTAAATACTGTCAATGATGTTCCAAGCTGGTTATTTTCGCTGTTGAGTTTTTTCAAACTCCGCCCACATTTTTATTTTGCCACTAAACTTGACACAACTAAACGGTTTTTTAGGTTAGATGCTATATTTTTTGTTGATAAAAATACTGTGAAAAAGTGGCTATACGAATACACAAAAACATTATGTCGATATGTGATATGAATGGATATATAAATACCGTAGCCTTTAAACTTAGCCACGCCCATTATTTTTTGCCGAGTCATGTTAAAATCATCAAAAACAAGTCAAAAACTGACTTCACTGGCTTTGGCTTGGGCTACCTCTTTAATATACTTCCGACAAGCTTCCGACAGTGATGTCCTTGCAAAGCGTCGATGAGAAACAGAATTTTGTCTTGTTTACCCATTATACGTTTTTGTACGTTCGAAATGTTTTACGGTGTGTTATCTGTCGGTGTGAAAGATGCTGTATGCAAGCAATACATATGTGTAAGTATCGTGTTTAGGTCAACTCTGCTTGCGATACCTTGAAATGCGGCTTTTTGTTTAAAACAAATATTACAAATAAATAGAGAATTTATATATTTTTATTATTAACTTCAAATTTATACTTTCCGGCTTACTAACAAAGCGAAATATGTTAAGTATTAAATAAACTAACTTCTTTCAGCCAGGTAATTAATAGTAATCAAACCGTTTAACTAATACTAAAGACTTACATAAAAAAAAAACATGGTATATTAAAGACAAAGACATTAAAGTTTATAAAACATATGTTTGTATCCACTTTCGGAAGTTGACATAAAAATAAATGGTTCTTTCTAATATTATATAATATTGTATCTGTCCAAAAGAAGGTAGTTAAAACGTTTTTTTTTTAAAATAATGTTGCCCTAATGCTACTTATTTTCACAAAAAAACTAAAACCGTCAAAAGAAACAAAGCAAGAACCAATCGCAAACATTTTGATGAAATCAAATGATGGTTTACTGATTGCCAAAGCTGATTTACTATCGTTTATTTGTAAAACATTGTTTCTTTTTAAAGGCAGAATAAATTTATTGAAAAATTCTAACCAATTTCAAAGTTGTGTCAAACCTTTCAAAGGCTTTAATAGTCAAATGACACGAATGTCGAATACATTCTGTTGAAACTTTGGCTTTGCCGCTGATTTCCATATTGGGTCTACCCTCGATGGAAAACAAAAATTCCTTCGAAAATTAATTCATTAATTGATATCGATTTAAATTGCAAAGTTGAGTTCGATATTGCCATTCCTTTGATTTCTGTGATTCAGAAAAAAATGAATTGTCACATTCCTTTGCTATTTTACTTAGGTAATGTAGGCTCACGAGGAAATCAATTAGCAACTGAGCTAATAAAAACATTAAAAACTGTCGCAATAAACTTCAGTAAACATGACGCAGGAAGCTTTCTTTAACGATACTAGTAGCATTAAAAGATGAATTATTTTTCAGTCGTCCAATTGATTGCTTTAAAGCAAAACTTTTGGTTTTATTTCCCCATGATTATGTGTCCCTTGTCAACCAAAAACTTTGAATATAACGTACTTTGTTATTACCGTTGTAAACGCACAAGATGCTTAAAAGATTATGTTGGAAAAATAAAAAAAAAGTACTTTAGATTTTTTCATAGTAATAAAAATACTACGTCATGCAAGATTTCACCGCCCGAATACAGTGGAACTATGGAACTCCGAGTTGGGGAATTGTCAGGCAGAAAAAAATAGGGGAGGGGAAGGAGATCCGTTAGACTATTCGTATCTTGTAACATAACTTATTTATGGTCCTGCCGTCGTGAGCTTTGTTGTAATCTCTCATTTTAACATATGCGTCGCTCGTGAGGAAAGAGCGCGAGAATAAAATGAAGTGATCAGCAGTAGGTGCGCCTTTATAGCCATTTCTAGCTTGACTTCGATGCTGGTTATCACTAGGAGCCGCAGACGCGGTGGCCAAAACAGGGGCGGTAATCAGTACTAGGGAATAGCGATGGGAAATCACTCTTCGTTTCGTGAAGCTCTCACACACAGTTCACGAGAGTCTCGGAAGTGTTTACTCCGAGCAGTTCATTCATGACACACTAGCACATTCGACACACTAGCTTCACTAGCACAGTCACAAGAGCGGCACATCAACACATCAACACATCAACACATCAACACATCAACACATCAACACATCAACACATTCGACACATTTGACACATCTCAACACATTCACTAGCACATTCGACACACTCAACACATCCGACACATTTCACACACTAGCACATTCGACACATTTCAACACATCAACACATCAACACATCAACACATCAACACATCAACTCATCAACACATCAACACATCAACACATCAACACATCAACACATCAACACATCAACACATCAACACATCAACACATCAACACATCAACACATCAACACATCAACACATCAACACATCAACACAGCACTTCAGCATCAACACAGTAACACTTCAGCACTTTTGGCGCGTCACTAAAATGTCTCCGGACGGAGAGAGAGATAAATTGATAAGTTATGTGTGTACTTAAGTAGGTAGAAAGGACTAAAGCTCACTGAAGGGAGTAAGCTCTTTAATTTTATTTTTAGTTCAAGCCTATAGCTTTCGTACTTAAGTCCTTCGATATAACTAACTAACTAACCATCACGCCGTTTCCCTTCAGGGGTAGGCAGAGAGGATAGACCGCCAAATAGCTCTGTCTTGGCATACACTCCTTGCTACATTCACATTCTTACATCGTCTCATACTTACTCTTATGTTATTCTGACCCTTGACATAGCCCGACCCAAGTATTTGATTCACTTGATCGTGCCACGTCTTCCTCGGGCGTCCTCGACTTATTTTTCTATTCACTTTCGCGTCACATATTTAACAACGTATAATAATAATAATATTTGGATAATTTTTAAAGCGTTGTTTTTGTGAAAAATCACCTCAAGGACGCCGTACAAATCTTAATTTCTAGTTAATATTATTTCCTAGTTTATATAAATATTCAGCAACATACTTACCTGGCAGGACACAATCACTATTTCATAAAAACTTAAAATTTTGCTGATTTTTACATATATTTTTTATTTGTTTTTTTTTTAATTATTTTTAGGGCATGAGAGCAAATTTAAAATATAGTATGTCAAAGGTCTTTTTAAATTTTTTCGTAGTAAAGAACAGATAATTATGAAAATCTACTAACGAATTTAAGGAATGAGAGTCTGAAAAGTTTTTTCTTGGTTTGAACTGAGAGATTATATTGTGCTTGTTACGCATCTTAACTAATAACAAAAGATAATGTCCCGTTATCGCGATCATTATAATGCTTCGTGTTAATAAACAAAAAGTCAATTATTCAAAATGTAAAAATAAAGTAAAGTAAAATAAAGGCAAAAAATATCACCTACGAGCGAAAGTGTTTTGCCCTTTGATGCTCGGTACTTCTTACGTATGTGTTCATTTCATTCGTGGATACGGTGGTGTACTATAGTTCATAAGCGCTTGGCTCACGCTGCGAGAGTCGGAGTTGTTGGAGTGACACAGTAACACACGAAGCGTACGAAGCGTACGAAGCGTACGGAGTTCATACAGTTCATATGAAGCGGTCGCTCATAAGAGTCGGAGCAAACTGTGTAGCGCAGAGTGACGTGTGAACTGTACGAAGCGCTTCACACGTGAACGACTCATCGCTACTAGGGAAACACATGTAAAAAAAAAAACAAATATAAGAAACATTTATTTTTAGATCGTTTCCCGATTTTAACAGGCAAGGAGTCGAGTATGTTGTCGAAAAAAATAGTTTTTTGAATTATTGTAAATTATCGTTTCCTGCAAAGTTTCCAAAGTTCAAAGCAGCCTATATTGGGGATATCCATCACATTCAAGCTATTTTCTCGTAATAATACTATCAATATTTATTCATGATACTAATAAGGTGATAAATAGGGCTTTCCTATTGTGAATTTGAATAACATGTACACGATGCAGGATTAATTTGTTTTGACATCAACATTACTTTTATAATACACTATGAGAATCCGTTCATGTTTTCCGGAGATAAACCGAACCTTTTTTCAAAAATATACTTTTGTAAAGAAAATTATCGTTCAACATCGACATATTTCAACGGAGAAAATTTATATAGCTATGTAAAATCGATGAAAATATTTAAATTTTCACTAATAAACCATAATCCATCATAGCCAGGATTTTGGTCTAATCTTTTTTATGCCCACTCTTCATTCTTCTATGATAAATCGAACGATTCAATGATAGAAAGGTCCTAATTCTAATCTTCTAGTTATTTTATTACATTTAAAATTGTTCCGAAATATTCTGTTATAAAAATTAGTTTACCCTTAATACTCGTATCTTCAAATAAAAATTACGCTTTCGTGTTTTGCCAAGGCGTCCTTTAAAATAGAAACTACATTTTTTTTTTAATATCGTTAATTTTTCTACAAAACACTTTACTTAAATGCACTCTTGGAAGAGTATATTCACTTGTAGAACAATCACAACACAAATATTTAGAAGTTTTTTTTTTGTTTTGTCAAGTTTTGTATTTATATATATTTACTGTGAATACCGCACAATAGTCCCAACTGTCTAGAGCCAGTGAGACTTTGGCAGCCTCAATTGGGGTATGCTGTGAGGCTGAAGGTGGTAAAGAGGGTGAGGAGATGGGGCGGATGAAGGTTGGGAAGTCCCTGGCTATTCAGATCTGGTCACCAAACACGGCTAGCCATTTCAAGTAGCGTTGCGATTCTGAATAGTGGTCTTTTACCAGGGCAATGCTTAGAGTATCTATGACTCTGGAACGTGCCGCAAATATATATTAGTATATATGAATTAAATATGTAATGACATATATTAATTAAACAAAAAATATTTACGCACGCCGGGTTTAAACCCGCAATCTCTGAGTTCATAGTTGAGCGTCTTACCACTCGATCACAGAGGCCGTCAAAACTCTATTCCATTTGACTTATTTATTAAATGATTTATGCTAGAAACGTGCTTAAGAAATGTATATTATTCAAATTGTGTTAAAGAAATATCTTTTTATAATTGGGAATAATGAATAGACGAAAAATTCTTAATAGCCTTGTAGTCTGAAATAAATTGTTTCAATATTGTTTACAAACAAGGCGTCCGGATAACGTGTCTCTTTATTCCTCCGTATCGGTTCATTTGATAGAGAAGGACAAACATAGCATAATTGATGCCCCTACACAAAACAGTCACATAGAATACGTAAACAAAGGCATTCCGATGTCGACTTCAACTCACAAACTGCTACTATCAAAACGAGTAAATGATTTTAGCACAAAAAGGGCAAAGAAAAGTACGAAGTAAGATTGTTTTAGTAAGATTGATTCAAGCCTTTCAATTCAAACTCAAAGTTTTATGTCATAGTTTATATCATAGTAGCGACCATCGGGCACTGTAACACTTCCGCGGAAAGATGTGTTATATCTCTATTATTTTCGATTTTGAACAATTCCTCGATATTTGAGATATTACATTGTAATTCGGAGGCCCCCGTTGTCTAGGGGTAAACTATTTGGCTCCAGGCGCAGTACTACGTAGAAGCAATATATTTTTATGCAAAAACACATATTCATTTAGGTGTCCTCTGTAATGAAAACTAATTTCATTAAAAAATAATACAAAATTGAGAATTCGTTCAGACCAGGCCTCTCGTGGTTTACATAATGCACTACCGGGGGGTTGAAACGAATTTAACCCATCAAATAACGATATTTTAACTGATTTCCCTTTAATAATGAGCGGCTCTGGAATTCTTCGACATGCCACCGCGTTCACGGCTCCTAGTGATTACCTACTAAGGCAATACTGTGGAACGTAGTTCAAATATCTGTTCTACTTCTTTTCCTTGTACTTCTTAGGCTTCCGACGTTCAGCTATGGATAAAGGCCTTCCGAAAAATCACCACAAACTAAGCTATTTTTTGATATCTTCAGTTTTATTCTATTGTTTCTTTTTACCAACGATGTAATCCGATGATATTGGAATTCCAACGGCCGTCTGTTAGTTGTGCTACGTGCCTTGTTACTCGTGCTAAGCGCAGACTTTCATTAACTTCAATAAACATTATCAAAATTACTTTGAACTCTGGTTCAGAGCCAATCATCTTACTACTCTGCCACGGAGATGATTATCTTTTAATGTCAGGTTAGGTTAGGTTAAAAACTTGTATTGTTACGGTGAAAAACACATGTATTTTCCGTGATAGATAATTTAAAGCTCTAAAACAATAAGCTTTTGAAATATGTTCTATTACTGGCATCCCCTTTCGAAATTCAAATTAATTACGATGTTTTTTGGAACGATAAAAAAAAAACATAATTTGAAAATATGCCGCTTCAATAAAGCTGATGTTGTCAAAGTTCGTGTTTCGAAACTTTTCTATAACCGTTTGATTTTGAAATGTTTTTATAATATATTAGATTCTACTCTACTCGAGACTTTACTTCCTACAAGACTTCTACAACAATGGAAGATAAATTAAATAATAAAGGGTTTCAAAGAATAATAAATTGTATTTCTCCGTCATTATATTACACACGCTGTAAAATATCGAGGCACAGAGGAATTTCAATGTAAATGTTTAAGGCATTTCCACAGGACAAAGAAAGTTTAAGAGCTGTCGACAGAAAAAAAAAAACAATAAAATAAATTATTCATAATAACATTAAATTATTATTTAGGCAATGAAAGTAAACAAGACCGAAGATAATTCAGTCAGAATGTCAGTTATTCCCTAATCCCAATTTTAGGGCAGAAATGCACGCACGTGACCTGTCTTTTCCCCATTTTCCTGATGTCTGTTACGGCGAAGGAAATATGAAGGGGGTAGCAGCCCACGTGTGTTTGGGTAGTGCCAGCCGGTGCTGGGCACGTGTTCGCAGATACCTCCGCCCGCCCCCTTTAAGGTTGTCGCACACTAAATGAAAAGTTTTTTTTCAAACTTTCGTTTTGGGACCAAAATTTGCATATGGACGCACGGAAATATAAATAATGGTATGAAAATCAATTTAAAAAAATACACAATAGGGACAATGAAAATGCACTAAGATTTTCACTAACCACTCTTAGAAGAAGGCAGACAGATTGAATCGGATTAGTTTTATGGATAGGTTTTCAAATGATTACACTATTTAGACAGTTTACTTTTGTAAAATTACGAGATAACCTTTAGAAATGTTATTCCAGTTATAAACTTGTATTCAATGCATTTTAAAACATAATTTACAATATCATTGCACCGTACACTTGACTGCACATGTCATCGTTTTTTACATGTCATGTCATCGAATGTCAAGATGAATGGACCGTTTATAAGTAAACATTGATAAACAACATAATAAAACAGAAATTATTCTATGTCAAATGGAAGTAATGTTTTTCCTTTGCAAGTTAAGTTACATCCCGTGATTTTTCACCTATAACATACGCACATATGTACGTATGGGTACACATGTGCGTATTATTCATACGATACCGATAATTCAATGACCTATAAGTTTTCGGCCACAAACAACTATAATTAAATTCTTGATTGATGATATTTGTTTAATTAAATTGTAGACGATCACAAAAATACGTTATACAGGTATGGATGTTTAAAATTCAGATGCAGAATAAAATATGTTTATTGAAAATCAGTCAAGATTCTTCGATAAAATCAAATTAAGTGTCGTAGACCCCTTTTAAAACTTTATTGATAAATTGGAATAAAGAATGCTCTTTAAAAATTTGAATTATTGTAGGCTGTTTTTAATAATAAAAAAAGGTTTTTTGTTATTGAAAATATAGCATACTAAATTGCGGTAATGGCTGCGGGAGCTGGTCATTTCGGAGGATTTGTTCGAGATTTTTATATTTATGTATTTATTTTTATTTTTTGTAGTAAATACCGCACAAGAGTCCCAACTGCTTCCAACCGTTTAGAGCCAGTGCATCCCCGATCGGGGTATGTTGTGAGGCTGAAGGGCGGGGATGGGAAGAGGAAGGTTGGAAAGTACCTGGCTATTCACATCTGGTCACCAAACACAGTTAAACCACTTTAAGCAACGTTTATGGCTGCATTTTCATGATGCCCGCATAGAAATACTAAATTTCTTTGACTTTTGAAAGTTGATGTAATTGGAAAACCCTCATCCATTTTCAGACGGGGATTGCAAATTTTAGTCAGGACCTTATTGTTGACATCATTGTTGATATAAAATTCTTCTGTCACAGGCCCAGCCCGGCGACCTTGGCAATACAAATAACTTCTAATAATAATCTTATCGTTGTCAAATGTCGGTGCTCTATTCGCGCACGAGAAAGGCCCCGAGGTGTTCGCTAGTGCCGCCTGTCAGTTTGCTCAAGCCTCCACGATGTAGTTGTCTTAGCATTTGAATGAAAAACTTAGGTTAGGTTCGATGGTTAAGCTGTATGTTTGAGGCAGTTTGAATATGTTTATCTTAAAACCTCAGAGCAGTAATATACAAGAGAGAGCGCTGCTGTAGTCAGTTTTTATGAAGTTTGCCGGATTCGGCTAGACCTGGGCGTGGTTAGGACAAGGGCTAGGGTATTTATACATCCATTCATAGCACATGTCGACATAATGCTTTTTTTATTCGTATAACCACTTTTTCACAGTATTGTTATAAAAAAAATAGCATATAACCCAATGAACCGTTGAGTTATGTTCATTTGTTTCGCGTATCAAAACGTGTGGGCGGAATCAACGGAGACGCGGGACACGAAGAACCTTCTAACAATACTTTAAAGCGGTGTGATAGTTTGGGAGATTTTGTTGTCCTCTTTCTTTCTCATGGGGTATGACGTTACAACCCGGAGAACGTGATTTATCCCAAATTTGTATAGGTTGGGTAAAAAGAATTAGTTCTCTCTCCATATATTGTTACTTCAAGTTCATAACTATATACTGAAATCATTAAACCTACCCTAACTTTTCATATATAACAAAAAAACATATTAATTTATTTAATATAATAATAAGCGTGTGCACCAGGCGCTATATTTATTTTCCATTATGTTTTAGTCCTTTTCCGGTTGGCGGCACGGATTTGCTAAGTCTCCTTTCGATTGGCCCCGGAAAGCTATCAACTTTATGGCGGCATTTGAATACGCAACATTGGGACTGCTGCCAAATAAATTGATCCTGTTTTGTGGCTTTGCCGTGGTATTTAATGAGTTACGACTCTTATAACCGGTACTAGTTGTTTCTTGTAACGCACGCTTGTTTCTTTCGTTTAAATTTTAATGGTTACGACTTTATGTATTGACTTACCGATATCGCTGTAAGGCCGGAGAGATTGTCGTTAATGTTGAGTCTTTTCTTATTTTATATACCTAGATACAATGAGTAAGGCACCAGGATAGCAAATAAAGAGGAATGTATTGATGGCTTAAATCGCAGACCTACTTTCTACCTAGTTTCTCTGTCCAACCGTTCCAGTTCCCCAACAATCATCTGAGCGTCCCTTTCTTAATGATGTTAATTACGCCTACATTCTTCTCAGGTATCCCCATTTCTTATACCGGTCTTAAATAAAATATCACATATTTATACTCCTTATTCTAGAATGATGCTAGTGGGTAGAGTGCCCAGTAATCGTAATCAGTGATCAGTGTATAAGTATGACCTATATTGCTACAAGCAACCAATTTTAATAGAATATTAGTACGAACTATGCAATAATATTTCTATAACAAACTTTACAGTAAGCACAAAAAAAAAATAATAACAAAAATATTATATTTACACCACATCATGTATTTATAATTGTCCTGTTGCTAAATATTATATTCAAAAGTTAAACATCGCTATGCCTTGATTTTTAAATCCTCTTGTCGAATTGAACAAAATTAATTTCTTATATGACGTAGCACTTTTAAAAGTAAATAAAATTCCGAAAGTGTATCACAAGCCTTTTTGCCTACGATATAGGCTTCTGTTACAAATGGGTTTGACCGATTTTCTTTCTATTGAATTTCGGGTATTAGGGGAACGCACGTTGCGGTTTCCTTTGTGTAACCTGACAATATATTAATTATCTGAAAACGTCTTCACCTATTTCCAGTTTGTTATATCCATACGCCTCTACAATACACGATGACTTTTAATTTAATGAAATAAAAATCGTTCACAGGTGGAAAAGCGGAAGTATTTTGTCAAAATAACATCAGTGTGAAATAGGGTTCCGTCGGTTTAACACATTTAAAATTTGTTCGGAAATGTACGTAAATATTTTAAAAAAAAGAACGACGTATGAAAATTTTCCATTGTTTAACACATTTAAAAATGGTACAGATTTTTTCGGAAAAATTTCAAAAAGAGAACATCAATCTGAAAAAGGTCAATCATTTAATACATTTTAAAATTCCTCCGATATGTTAAGAGATATATAAAAAGGGAAACATCAGTTTGAAAAATGTTCCATTTTTTACTAGTCGGGTTCGATTATACCGCGTTGCGCATCTTTCCTCTTCGTTTCAGACAGCCTTGCAGCGTCCATCACCAGAGCAGTTGTGGCAGATCCCATCTGCCCCGATGATGGGCGCTGAAAGTCTGTCCGAAACGTTCGCCAAAGGACTAGAAAGCATAACATGACGTAATAGATCGCTACTTTGAAAAAAAGGATAATTTTGTATAGCAAATATAAAAATGGCTCGGATGTGCTCGTTGTTGTTTTAATAAAAAGTTTACTGTTTTCATAAAAAAAATCGTTTTTTACCACATTTAAAGTGATTCGGATATGCCCAGTGCGAAGCAACTTTAGTGATTGAGCGAATTACAAAATGCAATAAACTTTAGAGTTCCACCGTCTCCCATCGCGTGATGGGAATTAATAATTATTTTTCTGTTAATAGGATTAGTCGATTGGAATCCAAAGTTAAACAAACGGTTTAACTGAATGTAGTGGGATCGTGTTTTAATGTTGTTTTTGCCGTTGTCAACTTATTGTCATTCTAATTAGTGTTAATCTCTGTCATGTTTAATTAAAATTTACTGCTCGTGGTTGTGGTAGCGGTAAAAGCAGCGAAGTTGCAATAATCCGAAATCTTGACTTCCGAATCGTAGATAACTTCGAAGTGAGTATTTTTTTGGTTAAATGAAAAAAGGTAACATCTTTATTTGTGTTTTATTTATACACAAATAAAAGTTATCAATGTCGTAAGGCAGGTACTTATAAAACAGTTACTATTAACAAAAGGTACCTACAGACTAGAAATATACTTATAATGGGATGTTTATACCTTCTTATATTGGTAACACTTATATTTAGATTTGTATTTTTTTTCAATAGTAGTGTTTTTCTTTCGTCAAAGATGTTTATTTTGGAATATCAAACATGTTATGACAGTGCGCTATTGAGCGAAAAATTGACCTTCATGAGGTAAAATGTAATAAAAAATGAAACATTATCGTCACATAAACAAGCATTCAAGTAAACACACTTTTTAAAACAATTCTAATCTAAAAAAATGATCTTTTTTCTACCCACCAATGAAACGTCTTTGAATGACGTCATTTGTTTGCCACAGGACGTACCAGCGAAGTAGCTTCATAAAAATATTATTGTTGATTTATAATCTATTTAAATGAAAAAAAAACCAACCCGACAGTTGTTTTACATTAGGTACCTACTGGGTTAATCCATCTTCATAGACATATTGAGAAGTAAACGAAATGTGTTTTTACAACCTAACCAACCTGCGTAAACTGGTGTCACCATAATTATTCATTATTACTACTGAAACGAATAATTATGGTTGTGAATTTTAATAATAATGTAAAATAACAATCGAATGAATAATGGAAAACGTATTCTGGTCATCGGCGCGTTCTAGGGCTCCTCTCAACTTGAGGGGGGCCGCCTTGTGGGCAGTGTTGTCCAGAAATGCCCATAAAACAGACAGTGAAAAGAACGAGGACACGGACGATGACGAGGGTGGATTTAACCCTTCCTCCGCACGCGAGCCAAACGCAAAGCTAATACAGTTGTCAACAGCGCTGGCTATCAAGGGGACCCGCGATGTTGCTTCGCCGGATTCCTCCCTTAGCAGCGAGCCACCCCCACATCTCGTGCAAGGCTGTTTCTCTAATTCTACGATAGATTCCGCCCCCTCAGTTTTCCCTTACGACGGGGATATGAACTCAGTCAGGTCGGCGAACGGAATCAGTTTGATTTTTCCCGCCGCGTGGGAAGCAGCCACGGAAGTCGGCGACCGGAAGGCTGTGCTTGAGAAGGCTGTAGACCGGAAGGAAGAGAGCAGGAGGCTCCGGGTAGAGGGGGGGTGGGAAACAGCCACGGAGACGCAGTTCATTGGAAGGATCGTTCGAGAAGAAGCGCCAGCAAAGATGCCTGCTGTAAGTCACTTCAAATAATTTTCACATAAGTTTCTACGATTTATGAACGCCCGCATAAGTGCGTTGCAATGTTTCTCCACATTCACAAACATCAATTTGGTTTTAGGTTGTTATGTGAAATATGCTTTTATAACTTTTAGTGTATTACCTAAATCCGCGCCCCCTTTGTACCCTACATTTCGATGCTGAGATTAATTATTGATTTTTTATTTGTTTTCTTTTGGAAATAAATCTGCTCGATAAAATAGATCGGAGTTAGAAAGACGTTTAAATTTATAATTTAACTGTTTAGGTTTAGGAATAGGAAGTTTACTGAAATTAACGATATTTGTCAATAAATTACACCAATGATAAAATAAAATTAATGCAGTTTGGATATGCGTCAATTAATTTAATTCGACAGTCAATTTTTGTTTAGTTTGGCGAGCACAACTCAATTACAATAATGGACTAAAAGTAAACAATCTAAAAAATATATGAATTACATGTGCACTTTTGTTAACAATCTACGAGAACTTTTAGACTAAGGTATATCAAAATATTGCAGGAAAATACACCACGCGGAAGCAATGCTAAGTACCGTTTCATCCCACCTATGCAAATTATGGAATAGTATCCCACGTGTATTTGAGCACGTGCGAATCCAACAGCTGATAAATACTGATAAGCTCATTACAAAGAGCTCTACCGACCAGCTCACCAATTGACTAGAAATGGGAAGTTTTGTTAAATAGCGTGTTCATTGCTCGCAGCGGCTTCTGATTACTAATGAACATTGATTAACAGAAACATACCATACTCGTGTATTATTGCGTATCTCTTCGCGTGTTACGTTCGCCGAATCCTCACGATTCTTATATAGATTGTAGATTGACGTACTGGTACACATACTTTGAATATTCTTATATTGTCAATCTATTGATAACGTTATGCATACCTTTTCTGATTAATGTGTAGGTACACATCCAACATAAACTATTTAGGTCAAAGAATTTAAGTTAAAATCCGTCGATATCTTTATCAGATCAAACTTTTCTTCTGTACTCTACGCACCTCTTTATTTTTTTAATGTCACATTATGATTTATGATATTTTGAAGTTCTTCTTGTTTCATATATTTTTAAGTCATTTAGCCCTTATAAAGAATTGTTGGTTGACTTATTTATTCGAATTTGTGACAGCACCTGAAATACAGATATAGTAAAGCAGGTACAGAAAAATAAATACAAAAAGTTAATCTAAACTTTCAACGAGTAAAAAGTTTTTCGTGTACAAGCTAAATTGATTAAAAAAATTGGCACCCCAACAACTTAAATGGAGCATTTTATTTATTCAACAATTCAGACAAAAGAGCTTAAGCGATACTTTGGTCAAAAATGAGTTAAATATGCAGTTTTGATAAAAAAAATAATTCTGCATCGAATGATCTGATTCTCGTTTGATTCTGAAGACTTTTGCGGCGCTTCAGCCATCTAAAATATGTCTACTATTTGGGAGAATGCTTGACTCAACCGACACAAATTTGGGATTTTTTCCTAGCTTTTTGTCGCTTCAAGTAACTCAGTAAGAGCATTGAGTTACCTGAGTTAACTTTTTTTTTAAAATCCTTTGAATTTTATTGAAAAAAAAACTTTAAAGTGCTCTGGTGTACACTTCCCAAAATGGCGCTTCAGCCCTTTTACCAGTGGCGGCTCGTGACTTTTTAGTGTGCTAGAGTGCTAAGATTGAAAAATAACGTCATCACTGATGTTGTTGTAGCCGAAATAATTTTTAATTTTTTTTCGAAATATCAACTTTTTGCATGAAGATTTTTCAGAAATCCGTGCTGTGCACCACGAAAACTGAAAAATCCTGAAAACCTTCTTACAAAAAATAAAATCTTGTAAAAAAATAAAAATCATTTTCGGCTACAACAACAATAGCAGCGTCGTATTTTTCAATCTTAGCACTCTAGCACACTAAAAACTCACGAGCCGCCACTGCCTTTTACCTTTCCGGCGACGATATGCTTTCTACCCATGACTCTTGCTGATTGGCCGAGCGGTTACAAGTGGACGTGAGATAATGACAATGTCGGATTATCACTCGCCCACACACCGCCCTTGAAATAAATCAGTGAGGGGCATTCCCCCAAAAATGAAAGAACACTTTGTAATAGAAAAAAACTCTTACATTCGTTCATGTTCTATTAAATTCGGGAAAAATACAATAACCCTTTTTTTACAGGTAGGTGAAGTCAAAATGTCAAAACATAATGTTTCACTAAGTATTCGTCAAAATAAATGAAGAATTCACGCCGAAGATATGTACAAATCCAACGTCTATATTCGCCGACTGTCAAACGGTGACTGAGCTAAAAACGACGTAAGGAAAAATACGGCATGATAAAACGAATACTCGTTGCAAGGCGTGTAGGAGGGGCGTATGGTCGAGATTGCTGAAGCAAGCCTAGAAGAGTGTTCTCCCCGAAGTGATTATTTTAAATAATTCTTAAGAACATGTTACTATAATTTCAAATGTTTTCCGAGGAATATCTCTGGAAGTAAATAATTAATCGCACAGAAACAAATCGTTTACTCACCGCTTATGCTATTGCTGAAAATCGATTTGTAACTAAATTTCGTTTTTAATGTGAATGGTCAGTTTTTATTTTGTATTTAATATAAATGTTAATTACTCGAAAAGCATTTTATATTTTTGTTAGAGATTCATTAAAATTAATTCTAATGTGAATCTCGGGCAAATCCTCGTTTTTGGGTGCTATGTCGCCATAATTTATTTTACGATGCCTTGTTATAATCTAGTAATTTATATCTGAGTTTTTCTACTTCTTCTTCTCGTGGTGGAGCATAGTTGGCGGAGTGGGGTGCAAAGTATGTTGCTGATGTTATTTACCCAGGCCCAGTGGACCGTTTCGGGAGTCACTTGATTCAGCACGAATTCTTCTAGTTTGTATCTGTTTTTCGGGCTTAAGGCTGATTCACACCAACGTCCGGTTCCGCTCAGTGCCGATATTGTTCCGCAAGAGAGCTTATTGATATGGTATGAATATCAATCAAGGAGTATGTGCCAAGACAAAGTTGTACGGCAGTATATCCTTCTGCCCACCCTTGTGATATTTAACTACTTATTTAGTTAAATAATTATTTTGAAGTGTAAAAATACATACAACGCACTTGTTTTTTTAACCAAGTAGTTAAATATCAAACTGTGGGGGCAGAAGTATATACACAGGCGTCCACATACTCCTGATCGATATTCATACCATATCAATAAGCTCTCTTGCGGAACAATATCGGCACTGAGCGGAACCGGACGCTGGTGTGAATCAGCCTTTATTCATGCATGCTCCGTGTCCAGATCAGCGCCGGATCCACCATTCGTTCAAACTGTGGACAAACACAGGCGCCATCTCTGAAGGGGCGCCGTGAAAATTAAGATCTTATTTCAATTTTCTTCAAACATTCTTATATTTTCTATTGCGCTGGCAACATCACTGTGCATTCAACGGCTATCGAAAAAGTATGGAAAAATGATTTTGTTTTGTTAGGGGTACGTACTGCACAGGGCGAGATGTCGTGGAAACGGCCCTGGTCCAGATCTTCCATGGGAAGAGAAGCCTGATAATTTAATAGTCTTCAGAAGACAATCGTGACTAAAGCATACTACCAGAGAATATTACCACAACTTTACGAAAAACATGGATACTAAAAAAAACTTTTTATTTACTATGCACATTATTTAATTTGTACTACCTTTTCTGCAATTCTGCGCAAATACATAAACAAAACAAGAGATTGATTAATAAGTATTTACTCGCATGCGTAGGTACTAAATACTACAAGGTCGACAGGTTGACCTTCAAAGTTGAATAATTCCTAATTATCTATGAACACCGTGTCGGTATTACTTCACATGACATCTTATCACATAAACTTGGTGCAAAAGTACCTAACTTCCGTAAAGTTATCATTCGTGTAAACATGGGAAATAACCGGATTCATTGATTCACGTGGGCGTGGGATGTAAGAACTTCGTGATTTTATGAACTTTGATCCATTTTTGGCGGGAAGAACCAGAATTGTCAAATTAATTGTCTTGGTAATTTGTAGTTGCACACAAATACAAGATAAAACATAATATTTAAAAAAAGTATGTTGTGGCGTAATATTCGAGACATATTTTAAGAATACTTGTACTTTGGACTTTGTAAGTTATCAAATTACGTTTATTCAGAAAGAGTTGATGATGTACTTAAAAATGTCTGGGAGAGATAATGAGTATTTGAATGGTATTTTTATTGATTAATTGATAGACGCATTTATACTGAATATTTACTAAGAAGTCATTATAGGCATTTTCCGGCGCTAGTAACAGGCTGACGGATTGAGAAAAGTCGAAGAATTTATTAAATAACCGTTTTATAGAATGCTATCTCTTTTTATCTTTTTGCACGCAATTTGAAAACGATATAAATCAAACATAACATTACCTATACACTTCGTATCGCCTTGGAATCAGACTTCAATTCAAAATACAAAAGAGATGCTGTACGTATCGACCTGGGGAAAGACCACTATTTAGAATCGAAACGTTGCTTGCAATGGCAATAGTTGTGTTTAGTGACCAGCTCTGAAAAGCCAGGTACTTCTCGACCATCCGGGTGAAGATTATCCCCTAACCTCCGATGGAAGAGGGCACCAGATTGACAGATATTCCCCAGACTCTAAGCAACGAATCTCTTATTTCACGTTAACATAAAAAATAGCAATCATTAATAATAATATTTGGATGATTTTTATAGCGCCGTTTTTGTGGAAAATCACCTCAAGGGCGCTGTACAAATCTTAATTTCTACTTAATATTAATTCTTAGTTTATATAAATATACCTACAGCAACATACTTACCTGGCAGGACAGAATCACCATATCATAATAAACTAAGAATGTACACCTCTCTAGTGACGGCTCGTGACTTTTTAGTGTGTTTCAGTGCTAAGATTAAAAAAAACGTCATGATTGATAATGTAGCCGAAAACGTTTTTTTTTTTTTTTCAAAAAGTTTTTTTGGTATAAAGATTTTCAAGTTTTTTCAGTTTTTGTGGGTCATTGACCCAACAAAACTGAAAAATAACACAGAAGATAACAATGAAAAATAACAGAAGCCGCTGATTGTGTGCGAGGTAGGGACCAAAATGGTCAGTAGTCAGAGTCAGGAGCCGAGTCCAGCGGTGACCAAAGGTAGCCGACTTCGTCGCCGGTGTCGGAGGGCGGCTTGGTGGTGGGCGGCGTCGGCTTGGGCGGCACGGGCGTCGTCGTAATCGTGGTCGTCGGCGCTCTGATATCCGATATCTGATATCCGATAACAAACATATTGTTATCGGATATCAGATATAATCTTTATTATAAAAATGACCCCCATAAATCACAAAAAGAAGTGTCGAATTTCCGGCTTCGATTAATCATGTATAATTCCAATATCCGAGAAAAGGAATGCTGAACTTTGTTCTTCGTTTCAATGGTATTTACGTGAATGTTTACCCGTCGTTTACCCAATGTGATGTAAACACTCGCTATGAATAACAAACATGTTGTTGATTAACAATCCTAGACATGACAAAATCTTGCATCTACGGTCAATTATTTTCATCTGTAGTTTTTTCTAGACGAAGTTTTTTCTTTTAGCGAAGAAAAAACGTCGGGTTGCACCCAGATTTCGCGGGTTCATTCCCCGCAAGCTTACACCTTCATTTAGTACAACTTACAATAGATTCCAGCTTTTAATGTTGGGAGTAGGGATATCAAAACTATTGTTCAGTCATTCGTAACTCGGGAATATTTGTGATCTCGGAATACACCGTCTAAGAGCTTTTGTTGCATCAGCACAGGTTTTCTGCCGAATATTCTTAACATATTGTAGTGGTATCAGTTGTTGCCCGTGAATCACGGGATGTTACTTGACTTTCATAGAAAACAAATAATTGCTTTAATCCACTCATTTCAAATATAGAATAATGTCCGCTAAAATACATTAGGGATTTGAAAATATTGTTTTTAAAATTTGAAAATTTCATTTAACATCAGTTTGACGGCCTCCGTGGTCGAGCGGTAAGACGCACGACTACGAATCCAGAGGTCGCGGCTTCAAACCCGGCGTACTCAAATATTTTTAATTTGAGTGGTAGATACTTAAAGTAATGCCCTGGTGAAAGACCGCCATTCAGAATCGAAATGTTACTTGAAGTGAATACCTGAATAGCTAGGTACTCTCCGACCTTCCTCTTCGTCATCCTCTTCCCTTTACCACTACCTTCAGCCTCACAGTATATCCCGATTGGGGATGCCATAGTCTTACTGGCTCTAAATGGTTGGGAAATTATTTATAATTAATAAAGTCTGAGCTACTACTAATAGATAGACAAGGGCATAAAACAGAACCTACCGTAGGTAATAGTAACACAGCATTTGTAAAGGTGCCAAAATTCAAATTGCCAGGCGCCATTTGGTCTGATTATCGTCCCGGAAATTAATTTAGGCTATTCCGTGAACTTCCGTTGCACTCGGAGCCACAACGACATTATTTTATTCATAACATTTGAGTGTGTTTTTATTAACGTCGTTATGCAGCATTATCTGATTGTTCTGTAATGCAAGGTTCAGGCCTACATCATGTTGCTGACGAGTGTTGATCAACATGCGATTTAATGTGTAAATAGGTCCCGCATTTTGTACCCTCCGGTTCACACGGTTATTGACTATATTTCCGTCTCGTCTAGACGCTGATAGTACTTGACTACTTACCCATATTGCCTTTGATCAATATTGACACGCGTTCACAATTAGTATGATTATGGGTTTGCTTATAAAAAATAATGAGGAATTTGTTTTGTAGTTGGTGCATTTTTGATCAAGCAATGAAAAATTTGTTACATATTGAGAAAACGTTACACCTTCTTTACCTCTCAACTTCTTTCAGCTTTAAAACATACACAGATTCCGGTTGCTATGGTCCCACAGGCTCCTGGGAGTTTGAACTCATATGTTGATCATATTGTGAACCGTTAGAGTTCCAAAATAATTATAAAAAGGAATACAGACTTATCTGTGTACTCAAAAGGTTGCTACTATAAATAAATAAGACAGCATTAGAAATAACCCGGTGATATATAATTTTTCTCTACTCCCATCAGTAAAAGCTGTAATTGAAGTTTGACCAATGATAGATAACTAACCTTGAAGTGGATTGAACCCGCGACAATCCAAACAACTCGGCTACCAACCGGTTAAAAAAACGCAAGGAGACTCAATTAAAAATAACATAAGGTCATGTGTTTTTGGTTTGAAAATTTGATCCCCTCGAAATAATTGCTTTAATGAAATATTGCGAGTCTTGACTTGATGTTTAATCGGTTATTTATGTTAGCGATTATTATTATATATATATAATTAGAAAAACGTATCATGCCTATAAAGATGCTTTAAAGTGTCAAATCTCCTCCTTACGACCCTTTTTTGGATTTGGTTTTTTTGTATAATATGGAAAATTAAGTTTGTTAGAGTGTGATCGGAAATTTCATAAATATTTTTGTGCTCGAGCTTCATAAAATAAAAACATGCTGTTTGGCAATCTTTTTTTTGCATTAATCGAAAAAGGCGGCCAGGGTTCAGTGTGTGATTTCGTTAGAATTTTACTAATTTCATTGCCCTAAAGTTTTGGTCGAAGGAATAAAAAATGGCAGTTTTTTGTTGTTGGTGCAAATAAAGAAATGCTCTTACTTGGATAGAGCTTTTTTAATACGTAAAGTTTATTGGCTCCTGTTTTAGAAACCTGCACCGTTCCCTAGACCCTCTTTTAGACATCTGCACAGATATATTAGTTAATCTGTATCATTATAATTTCAAATTTGAATTTGTACATCTATCCTTGTAAAACATTATCATAATTGTGTGTTTTTAATGTTTCGTGATAACATCATCAGAACGATATCATTACTCTCTAAAAAACAAACAAATTACTTCTAATTACTCAATTTTTCATTCGCCAGACAAAAAAATTGCACGCTTTGATCATTACCCCAAACAGCAAATTTATCATGTCATTTTTTTAGACTAGTACTACAAAATTGAACAACATGTCTAAACTGTGTATATACGCGACGTGTATATTATACAACATAGTTTTATAAAGCGTAAACGTTTTTTCGTAAAATGTTCAACATTTTTAATTGTTCATCGAGATATTACATACTTTTAATCTTTTAATCTGTTGATGTACACATACACTGTTATACCCATATCTGAACCTTTTCTCTCGTGATTTATGATAACGATCATGATTTTAGATAGTTTTAATTTGTATACATATTATGTATTATTTTCTCCTTGTTAGTTAATCTTACTAGCATAATTAATTTAGCATGAAGCGCACTTGAGGTGAAATATCACAAAACTGCGCCATATAAGTTCACTGTTATTATTATATTATACTTTAAAATAATGTTATTTGATGATTCAGACGTTTTCAAATTGTTTGTATTTTTTTATTTATTTTATACACACTGTAAATTAAACATATGAATTATGTCTAAAAGCAACATAAGAAAATTTTATGATTTCTGTCATTTAGAACCCCGGAATGTTGTGTAAGGGATGGAATTATAGGCACAGAGGGTGGAACGTTAAATACCTACCTCTGTCCCAGCACATTTTCTTCTCATAAATACAGCTCTCTCAATCAGTTGAACTGAACTGAGGGATTAAGATTGAAAAACGAATAAAACTTTTGTAATAATGTCAGAAGTCATTATTTGAAAATTAACAGTGCAGGACAAATACATACA
This sequence comes from Drusus annulatus, assembly GCA_022651775.1. NCBI lineage: Eukaryota > Metazoa > Arthropoda > Insecta > Trichoptera > Limnephilidae > Drusus > Drusus annulatus. The sequence continues at coordinate 84,783 of JAGWCC010000604.1, read as the reverse complement.
CGCATACCCATTTTTAAAATTGGCGAGCTTCATGGTGCTATTATCATTTCTGCATATTTGTTGTTAGGTCACGCCTAAAGGCGCCTTTAGGTCTTTAAAGTACCGCCTATAGGCCCCTTTAGGTCTTTAAAGTACCGCTTATAGGCCCCCTTAGGTCTTTAAAGTACCGCCTATAGGCCCCTTTAGGTCTTTAAAGAACCGCCTTTAAGTCCTCGGCACCGTTGTCGTCGTCGGAGCTATGAACATCCATATACCATATCTACAAATCTTATAGAATACAATCGGCCTAGCATTATTTTGATATCTCCTTGTGTATAATTAATATACAGAAGATTTCACCATAATTTCGCCTCACGGATCTCGTTCAAAATGGGATAACAGCCCTCCAAACTAGCGAACAACTCGTTGATGACTGAAACAATAAATTGCTAAAACCGAAAATGCAGTACTTTTACCCCAACTAATATACATTCTTCTGCCGATTACATGTTTTTAATTTCAATTTATATTCGCTAAATACCTTGCAATAAACATCTCGATTCAGGCTGCTCTCCGAGGTAGTCGAAAACTGTTGACGACGTTTATTACAAATCATTGGCTATAGCTTAGACCTTTGATTGAACCTTAGAAATAATATCGCTTTACAAGAATTTGATTGCTATTACGGCGGGCCGTTAATAATCCTCGATTTAGATCGAATAAAATACTCGACCTCATTAATATTCGTTTCAAATATTCGTCTTCGAAATTTAAGGTTTATTTTACTTTAGATTACATCGCTTTTAGGGATGAACCGCGGCCACAGGCCACAGGGCTCAGGGCACAGGGGTTGTGAATATCGATTGTGCCAGCCTGTACCGCCCTAGTGGGGCGTAGGGTACCACGATCGCATGTCCCAGTGGGATAGCGAATAAAGACGGCCGGCTGTAATACAACTATATAGCGCCGTGAGATATACGACCCGATGATGAAGGAGTTACTGTGGATGAAGTTGTCTATTGGTCACTAGGCTAGACTAAGTTCTTTGAAACCTTTTTAAGACGTTTGTACGGGATATGTCTACCTCACAAAAGTTAAAAATTGCCCGGGCTAGTTGGACTTAGGCATCCCCATTTGGGAAATGTTGGGAGACTGAAGGAGGTGGGATGGAGGAAGGAGGGGAATTGAAGGTGAAGAAGTACCTTGCCTTTTAGATCCATCAAAGATGACCAAATCCGTTTCAAACATAATATTATAGGCCTATTAATGTTACTTTCATCGTTAATCTGCATCCCTGCACACATATAGTTCTCGGGGGTAGCCACCCACCCCACGGCCCCACCGCTGTCTCCGTGATCATGACACTAAAGCACATTACCAAATCTTAATGTCTCGCTTGGCATGATCGAAAATTTTGTTGATATCACGAAATTTATAATGGTGGTTTGATTTTAAACTTTCCGTGATAAAAAAAGTTTATTTTATTTATTTTGACGTTGTTTATGAGTTTTGGGGAGGTGCGAGCTTTCTGCGCCATGACACAGTGGATAAAACATATTCTCATCTAAATATTATTTAAAAAAATTGTATAATATTTTCCCGTAAAGTTTGATGCTTGGATTAATTGCCAGATCATTCCAACCTTTCTCTTTCTGAGACAATTTGTTTCTACAGAATCAAAAAAGTATTTGTTGTTTTAATACACCCTATTTTACACTACTTCAACCTTTAAAAAATGGCCTGTTACATTAAGCCACATGGACGAATGCCTCAAATATAGCATCAAAATAATCGTCTCATAAAATATATAATAGGTAGGTACTTACTTGCTTCTTTGGATTTGAGAAGATTCTTTTTTGAAATTTGATGATTTTCTCGCGTGCATCAGTTTCAATATTGAAAATGTCGCACTCGTACGTACAAGGACGGTTGGAAAGAACCTGGTTTATCAAATCTGGTCACTAAACATAGCTGGAGCCATGTAAAGCAGTATTAGTATTTTGAATGGTGGTATATCACCAGGAGATACTGAGAATTTTTTTCCATTCTGGAAGCTAATCAAATTACCTCAGAATTTTTAAGTTATAGAAAATGTGTTTAGAAAATATGAAAGGTAAGTAGGTACCTCTGTCTGAATAAAAAAAAGTTGTTAATTTTTCTTATCCTGGTTTCAATAACCTCGCCTGTTTAGTAATTACTAATTAGATTAAGCGTCATTACCACTTCATATAAATGAATAATGATTTAATTGAAGAAGTCTATACGGAGAGTCCATAGGTTGGACCCACACCAGACGATACAATAAGTTCAATGGATGCGGCACCAACCATTGCGTAAAGTCCGGGATATTAAACGATGAACTCGGCGAGTAATTTGAGACGATTTTGTAAAAGGCGTTACATTTTCATATTAAATAAATCACAAGTTGAAATATTTCGTCTCATTAAGGCTTGCAATATTTTTCCCTGCATTTTATTGCCAATGTAATCAACACGGACGTTCACAATTAAACAGCAATGAGAATTTCAGCACATTGGAAATTTACTGGGAGATAAAAAAATAAGTTAAAATAACAGTTTTTTCGAAATGCAATTTGGCGGCAGTATGACGTCTATATTCTGGAATGTAGTTTTAGTGGTTCAAGTGCCAATGATGGTATACAACTAGCGTTGGGAAAAACTTCAACGTTTTGTGAATGCTTCACGAATTGTTAGTTCTTTAAAATGAACCCTTCGAAGTGAACCCTTCAATTGAAGTCGAACTCTCGAAAAAAATTGGAATGAAGTTAATCAAAGAACTCTATTTTGGCATCAAATGAATGAAGGCTAAAATGAACTACCAACTTCAATTAAAGTGTTGGTTCAGTGAAATGAAGTTAATGATATGAATGAAGGCTAAAATGAACTACCACCTTCAATTGAAATATTTGTTCAATGAAATGAAGTTATTAAAATGAATGAACGCTATAATGAACTACCGACTTCAATTGAAGTATTTGTTCAATGAACAATGAATGAAGTACGGACTGTTGCCAAAAGAAGTAATTCTTTGAAGCAGTTCTTTCAAAGCGGTCACAACGCTGTATACAACCCTCGATAGTAGTGCAATATGAAGAAGATTTTAAAATGTAGACTAGACAAAAATATTTGCAGTCAGTAATGTACAATAACGATTTTCTCCAGGAATATACTACACATGGAATGCAAAGCGAACGCGATTTATTATATCTAGCGTTGTGACTGCTTTGAAAGAACTACCTCAAAGAACTACTTCTTTTGGCAACAGTTCCTACTTCGTTCATTGTTCATTGAACAAATACTTCAATTGAAGTCGGTAGTTCATTTTAGCGTGCATTCATTTCAATAACTTAATTTCATTGACAAAAACTTCAATTGAAGTTGGTAGTTCGTTTTAGCGTTCATTTGTCTCATTAACTTCATTTCATTGAAAAAATCTTCAATTGAAGTCGGTAGTTCATTTCATTGAAGAGGAACCGGTTCCAGTTCCAGTTCTTTTCGTTTTCAAATCTCTACCGACTAGTACGTGCTTTTTCGGCGAGTTCCGGTTCCAAAAAGAACTGAACAAATGACCGGATAAATTCAAATCTCTTTTTTGCGAGTTCGACTTCAATTGAAGTGTTCATTTTAAAGAACTAACAATTCGTGAAGCATTCACAAAACATTGAAGTTTTTCCCAACGTTAATTGTATGAAGTTCTTGCTTGACCCATTTCTAGTAGAATTTATTTTTCATTCGCTCATTGAAATACGTATTACGTCATCGATGTATTACAGGTCGTGCAATTAGAGTTGACTAAAAAAACACACACTTAGAACTGTGTGTATCGGTGCATATGTATTCACTTCCTGCACTGATGTCCTTGCAAAACGTCACTGAGTAACATCATTTTGTCTTGCTTACGCCTACTTACTGTTTTTTTGCAATAAAATACGCAGGATAAAAACGAACTTTTTTGGTTACCGCTCGGTAACACAGTTGATTGCATCATCCACGGGATATTTTTACAACGTGCCTATGTTGCCTACAATGTCGCAATAATGTGTAGCAAACCAGCAGGCCAAAGTGCAAGCCCATATCCGTGCCAAAGTTCCTTCGGTATATTTTCAGTAGACCGAATAATTGGCTCATTACTGATCATTAAATTCAGGAAAAAACATTTCTGATAGCGGCGTCGCTTGCGTTTTTAGCTAAGTACCTACCCATATTTTCCATTTCAAAAGTTTCGAGCGAAAAATGGTTCGTATGTCCAAAGTTTTGAGGAAACGTTTTTGACACTGATGTTGGTTAGGAAACTTTCTGCAAACTTTCTAAATCACTTTTGATATGACAGACATGTTTTTAATTTGAGAATTTATTGTTCGAGGCAGCTTTTTAAAATGCGTTGATAAATAAAAAGTGGTTTTTTTTGGTTTAAAAAGGCGACTGGAAGGTACTAGAAGCGAAATATTTAATGTTGGAGGCATACTATAACAAAAAAAAAACGTGGGAACATTGTGTGAATTCTTAAGGATTACGAATACGTTCAAAATAATTAAAATTACATCAAAATTTCTGCAGTATTAGTACTCTAAGCAAGTTAAGTATGTATTTCTTATTAAGTACAGCGCGTTATTTAGTTATTTAATTTTTATTTTTTAAAATAAAGACACAAATTCCCGGGTCATGAATAACCTGAAAATATTTGAAAAACTCCTACTACCATCATAATAAGCGAAAAATGTTGCTTGTGCAATGATGGAGGACTTAGCCAATTAATAATTGAACCCACGACGCCCGGGTGGAAATCCGACGCACGTGTCCACTCAGCTACTATCCGGTATATATAGTTTTATCTATTTCTATTGATTGCTTTTATATATTTGTGGCAATATGTCACATAATGATATTGTAAAAAATAGTGTTTATATGTCAGAGTCCGATTCTCATCTCTAAATCAGTGGCTGGCATATAGAAAAAAAATATTAAATGCAGAATAAAAAAAATATCACACCGAACCCCGTTATTAGATTATTATGTTACATAGCGTTAATCACTTTAGTTATGCTCTTATTATGTCAAGTGAAGCTTAGGTAAGTCTCTACTGTAAATCTTAGTGTTTACAGATTACTTTTAAAATATTAAATAAGCCCTTCTCAAACACTATCTAAAAGTGATTGACATGAAATTTTTAATTTTTAAAAATAATTAATTATTTTTTTTTACAGGCAAGCCTCTGATTCAACGATGAAAATTCGAATTTTAATTTTCAAAATGAAGATATTATTTTTATAAGAAAGATTTCAACAAAAGACTAGAAATAAATGGAACATGTCTATGACATCTCAATAACATTGATAGGCATGTTTATATAAATACACCTTTTTGTTTTGCTACATGCTGCATTTAAAATGTGAATACCGCACCAGAGTCCCAACTGCTCCCAACCGTCTAGAGCCAGTTGGACTATGGCATCCCTTATTGGGGTATGTTGTGAGGCTGAAGATAGTGGGAAAGGAATGGAAATGGGAAAAAGGAAGGTGGGGAAGTACCTGGCTATTTAGATCTAGTCACCAAATACGTATAATACATTTCAAGCAATGTTTCGTTTCAAAATGGGGGTCTTTTACAACTTCACCCGGGCAATACTGAGAGAATCTAATACTCTGGAACATGTCACAAATATAATATGGAATTATTTGTAAAATAACACAAATTCATCACATAAAATTTATTTGCGCATTTGAATCCACTCCGTCTAGCTTCGTAGTCGAGTGGTTAAGATCCTCGGCTATATTAAGTCCTTCAATGTTTGCCAGCATGTACCAATCGCCTTGTAGGTATGGGTATGAATTAAATTACATCACCTTTCACGAGTTCTCACATCTCTTCCGATACACGGTATCTACGAATTAATGGCCAAATTGATTTATTATTGGGTCATGCGAGTAAATAACGGAGAACCTTTTTCCTTCTGAGTCATTCTGGTTGCATGTAATAAATAAATTAACCTGATTGGGGAACTTTAGGACAACTTTATTATCAGAATTCTATGATATCCATTTATGATTTTATGGTTATTGTCTTTTATCAACTAATTTGAAATGCAGTATCTAATTCGTAGCTAATCGAATCGTTCGTGAACGAATCTGCTTTATAAAATTATTTTTCCGATTAGTTTGATTTTATTTCATTTATTATAGAACCAATAAACAAAATATTGATTTAATTGAATCCACCGCGGAATGCTTGGAAAGAAAGAAGAAAGCAAATCCAATTAAAAAGAATATCGTTCGGTACATTGTCGTTTTTATTAAATAATGATAGTCAATATTGTTTGATTATTATAGTATTTTTTAATGAAAAATCGCCTCAAGGGCGCTTTTCAAAGCTGAAAAATAACTTAGAACTGTAATTAAATTACTTTCAAAACACGCATAAATATTTTTTTTTTAATTACGTGAATTCCGCACGGAAGTCCCAACTGTCCGAAGCTAACCTGACTTTGATATCTCCAATAGGAGTATGTTGTGAGGCTGAAGGGAGTGAGGAAGGTTAGAAGATGGGAAAAAAGAAGGTAAGAAAGTACCCGACTATTCGAATCTGATCGCTAAACACGGCCAAAGCCATTTTTAATAAACAATTAATGTTATTCACTAATTAATATAATACACATATGTCAAGGGCTGTGAAAAGGATAAGTGAGTTTTTCACTACCTCTGAGTAACTACTCGTCAAGTAACTTCAATCACAGAATTAACATTGCGGTAAACTGGCGACCGTTTCACCATGCTGAACTAGCTCCCGATTAGTTAAACGTAGGATTAAGTGCTGAGTAGTTTAAAAAGACGTTTACTTGACGGGTAACGGTACGCAGCGGTGGTGAAACACCCCCAAGACTTGTAGAATCAACCGCCAAGAACGAAAAATTCAAAAATAATAATTGGTATTCGAACATTTAACACATACTAAGGCTAATTCGGAAACAAGGTTTTAAATATTATTATTTTTTATAGAAAATATACAAGTTGATAAAGATGGACCCTGTACGAGCTTCGCTTTTCGCTTTGTATTCCGCGAGTAATTTAATATCCTTATCCTTATGCCCACCCTTGTGATATTTAACTACTTAGTTAGTTAAATAATTATTTTGAAGTGTAAAAATACTTACATCGCAGATTTTTTTTTTAAAAATCATTTTTTATCACTAAATAATATTTTTACTAATTATTAATTATTAAAAATATTATTTAGTGATGAAAAAAATGGTTTAAAAAAAAAAATCTGCGATATAAGTATTTTTACACTTCAAAATAATTATTTAACTAACTAAGTAGTTAAATATCACAAAGGTGGGCAGAAGGATATACTGCCACACAACTTTGTTTTGGCACAAACTCCTTGATTGATATTCATACCATATCAATAAGCTCTCTTGCGGAAAAATATCGTCACTGAGCGGATCCGGACGTTGGTGTGAATCGACACTAATACAGCAGTGCCGGATCGAGGTATTTTAGTGTCTTAAGCACCCAACCAGAAAACGCACCCCGCATAAAGATGAACCTAGAAGTAGTTTAATTGATCAAACAGTTCACACTCATGTTAAATTATTTATTTTATTTTTTATAATGCAGATGTTTATCGTGACGCGTGAACGATGCATATTCGAACGTTTTATACAATATTCGTGTCATTTTTGGTTTAAAAGCAGCAGGGTTTTAGAAATACTTTTTTTGTTATGTGCTCAGTTGGTAGATTTTGTTAGGTGCGCTTTATTCTTCGTGATTTCCTCTTTCAGATTTTCATATTATCTGTCTGCTATTCAACAATCTCTGCGAAGTATTCACTAATTAGTGATACATACTCTCAGTATAGTCCTAATGAAAAACTCTATTCAGAATCGAAACGTTGCTCGAAATGGCTTTAACCGTGTTTGGTGAATACATCTGAATCGTCAGATTCTTCCCAAAATTCCTTTTTCCCATCTCTTTCCCTTCCCCACTTTATTGAGCCTCATAACATACCACAATTGGGGATGCCAGTATGAGTCCCAATGGCTGGAGAGAAAGGATATTATAATAATATTTATTGTCTTTATCATTATTTGTTCATTTAAAAAATATACGACTTCTTCATTTTTGAACCATTGAATATTTTAGCCATTGAATCGTAAAACTGGGAAAAGTGGTTGGGAGTCCATCCTAAACTTTGGAGTGTAAATGTAATATTATCGATTAGATTATGAATTGTTTTAACACTTATAGATATTTCATGTAAATTCAACCGTTGTAAAATTAAACGCGATGTGCGACTATGTTATAAGTAGAACGGGTCGGAGAGAATTTGAAACGCTTTTCCTGTTAAAATTTTGAATGGGTTTTTAAAATTCACTTTATTATCGACAGTGTTGGCGCCCTTCAGATATTCCGCCTGAGGCCAGGGCTTAGATTACTCATTCCTGTTCCGACCCTGCCAAAAAGTGTTTAGTGCTGCCGACACCCCTTTGTCATAGTAGATCAATTCTCCTTACATACACGTATATTTCATAGGGTAGTTATAAATAAGAACTGATCTGGTATTATGTAACCGGTATATCTTTCAAATAAATCAGTCTTTCACAGCAGTCAAATTATATAAAAATCTGGCCATTGTTTTGTCATGCAATATATTGTTATTCTGTGAAGTTACATTGATTTTTTAAATATAGTTGTCACCACTGATAAACTCAGAAGGGATTGAAAGTTAAGGGAACGTCGTGTCCACTACATTTTATTATGTTTTACTTGTGAATTCGTATCATACGACCTTATAGGCGTGGGATAAAAAGGAAAAATATTTTCACAACTTTATTTTATTTACTATTATTTTTCTGAGATAGTCCTGGACACTTTTGGGAAATGTCTCAACTCCTGCTGCCCCTCTTCAGTTGCTCTTTATGGATAGGGGTGCGGTCTCCTAGTCCCTCCCTCTGCAGGCGTATTATAAGAAGCCTCTTGGTTGTCGGCTTTTAATTATTAGCCGGTCGACACCATTTTAATGAATGAGCGAAATTGGTTATTTTCGAGAGAAGTCTTGATTTGAAATGTCTTGGGATACCGTGGTATCATCTATTGGCCAGTGCGATTTTTCCGTTAATTTCAGGGCTTATGTGGTATTGCGGCGTGACAAAAGCTCCGAGGAAAATTATTTCACCTATTTCACTACAAGTATTCCATCTACGAACACACGTAAATAACGTAAAGTGCGAAGTAACCGCATACCTTAAATCATCACATGTTGCACCGTTCAACTGCCAGGCGTGATTGCGTCATTGCTACCCACTTTGTCACCATAACTCATAAGTTCTCATAACATACAACACACCTGTTTAGAATAGTTAAGAGTTAGAATGTAGAAACTTTGGATTTTATCAACGTTCCACTAAAAGTAGCCCTATTTAAGAATTTTCCGTAGGCAGAGCAGATACTAAAAGTTTTAATTAAAAAAGATATGTCCAAATAAATATTTTGTACATAATAATAAAGTTCGTCTTAGTCTTCCTCACTGGGAATCTTGTACTGATGCGGATTAACTTTAGATTTACTAAAGATTATTTTAAAGTTTTAAACTTTTTTCTAAAATGCTGTTTACATCCACTTTTTTAAATTTCTTTAAGCCAGTCTTAATATTTATATGTTAGTTGTTGTGTCCAAAAGCAGTTTGAAATTTGGGTATGTTTGTAATTTGTTTCTGGTTAGCTCTTGTTTTGTGGAAGTGTGGCTTCTTCGGTTTTCTTGATTGCTGGTGAAAGTTAGTTACAGTAATTGGTGAAGAGGTATTTATATGTTAGTTGTTGTGTCCAAAAGCAGTTTTATTTTTGGGTATGTTTGTAATTTCTTTCTGGTTAGCTCTTGTGTTGTGGAAGTGTGGCTTCTTCGGTTTTCTTGAGATTTTGAAATGTTTTTTTAATTTTTATTAATTTTATTTTTTATAGTGAATACCGCACAAGAGTCCCAACTGCTCCCAACCGTCTAGAGCCAGTGAGACATGGCATCCTCAATTGGGGTATGTTGTGAGGCTGAAGGTAGTAGGGAGGGAAAGGAGATGAGGAAGAAAGTTGGGAAGTATCTGGCTATTCAGATCTGGTCACCAAACATGGCTAAAGCCATTTCAAGCAACGTTTCAATTGTGAATAGCGGTCTTTCGCCAGGGCGAATATTAGTGTATCTGCCACTCTGGAACGTGCCGCAAACATACTTTATATTATTTTATATGAATTAAAATGTGTTTTTACTCATATTAATTAAATAAAAATATTTGCGCACGCCGGGCTTAAGTATTAAATCAACAACGTATTTGTAAAAGTTTTATAATTCTGCCATGCGGCGCGCGCATGTGATTGTAAAATTGTGATACGGAACTAGAGTTGTCAAAATAATTTGGTAGGTATAATTAAGCCTCATTGAACCATAGCTTTATTACCTTTCCATCGTTTATGGCAAGGAAATGGTACATGACACCCGAGTGATGTTTTAAAAAAAACGCTGGTAAAATGAAAATAATGTTGATTTTGTACTAATTTGTGTACAAAAACTGTATACTCGTATAAAGAAACCACAATATGGACATTATTACTTCAAGTAATCTTATCAACCGTCTAAATTATTCAATTTGTAATAATGGCGGGCCTTCGTCACCTTCTAATATTGTAACGTCATCAATTTTGACAAGAACAGTTATTTTCAAATGTGACAAATAGATATTATGTTATATGGTAAATAGATGGAATATGAAGACCCTCCTAAACTATTCCCTGAGGTGACAGGTGGGACTCGATCCCTTATCCCTTGTAAGTGCGCCAAGCGACTTATCGATTGCAGGTAGACTAAGCAGGTACCTAACACACGCGTCGGTAGGTTTGGTAGCCCCCTTATGAGTACTAAATTAATGGTAATGCATTATTATTCACGCTCCAGAGCTTTTAGTGTTGGTAGTGTGCGCCCTTGAGGTGATTTTTCACAAAAACGGCGCTATACAAATTATCCAAATATTATTATATACATAATGATTAAACGTGTTAATTTTATGCAAAACAAGGTAATTTTTTAAATATTTTTAAATTTATTTGTTAAATTTTATCATTATATTTACAGAAGAACATATTTTTAAACCAATTATTCCTTCAAAGTACTTAGTTTGTAATAAGGTAAATGAGATATCCATGTATTTGCAACATGTATTATTTTTCACTTTTTATATCATGCTAGGTAAATTTTTTATTTCAATTTATGTCATTATTACAATCTCCGAAACAAAATGTTTATGTAGTGTCAAGATGAAGATTCTCTAAAATACAGTTTATAAGCAAACTGTTGACGAGTATGTTGTAACCTCTCTTACAACTTTACAACGTAACAAAGAGTACAGCGGAGTTCTCGTCAGGATCGCACCGTGTAAAGTAGAACTCTACTGCAATGTCAGTATATTACAAGTAGACAAATTGCTTTGCTTGAATTGCACTCTGATTTTGAAATCCGAGTTAGCACTTTTTAAGGTTATTGGATTTGAATCACAGTTTTATATATTTGAAATAGGAACCAAATTATTAAAAATATTTTTTCTATTATCTATAAGGAATGCTTGCAACCAACCTGTTCATTTATTCTTACGTTTTAGTTACGGTAGATAATAAGTCTACAAGTTTATAGCCGTGTTACGATATGGTATCCATGGTGATTTTAACAAAGCTCCGTTTCGAGGGGGGATTGTATGAAACAGCCGAAACATTTTTACAATTCATCAGTTGGTACCGCGAACTGCAAGTAATGTATTGAAAATGTCTCAATTTCACCGAGTTTTGCTTGAATTTCTGTAGAGTCTGTGATGTATTTAAATATTTGGTGTTTTTGGATTTTGGCTGAGATTTTTCAGTGTTTTTTTAATGAGTTAAATATGTCATAGAATAATGTCCAGGAAATTTGTTGGAGAGAGCTAACAAATAGGTGAGATAAAAAAAACTTTTACAATTTTTTAATCAAGCTTTGAACTATTTTAGAAAATTTGAAATAATTAAATAAATAGTTATCCTCTGAACTGATTATGATATTTTGATACAACCCACATACAACTTAAAATTATAAAAAAACGAATAGTTTTACATGTACAAAAATGTTTATGTTTAAAATGTAACAGTCTGAAGATATCCATAGCAGTTTGAAACTAGTTTGATCCTGACTAAATAAGTGGAACAAAATAATAAAGTTTTTTATTCATTATAATATCAAAATGTTCTACCACGAATGAACAGTTTAAGAATGAGACGTTCATAAAATAGGAATTGGAATAAAATGAGAACTTTTAATGTTAAAATATTAAAACATAGTAACTGTTTGAAACACCGAACACGTAATATATGAACACATTAATAGAAAAGTAAATATAACGTTTTTTAATTATTACGAACAAAATCGGTAAGTGAAGATTTGCAAAATTTGTTTTTATGGCTTTTGCATTATACTGTAATGATTGTAATTAATATAATATTACTATTTGTTACCCGTCAAATTCACGGGATGTATTTTCACTTACCGAGACTTGCTTTGATCCACCCATTTCAAATATAGAATAATGTCTGCTAAAATTCATTAAACGAGTAGGTAAAGTACTTTATTAGGTAGGTCGGGATTTGAAAAACTTTTTTTTTTTTAATAATTCCAATTGAAATCAGCTCCAATTTTGAAAAGTTCACACTTGTACCAACGTACGTATACCTACTCACAATGGAAATTATTTAATAACTTACAAAACTGTAACTTTTGATTACAAAGCTAAGCATTTGTAAGCAGCCGTATACAATTTAAGGAAAGGAGTTATAAGTTATAATAAATGTGTAAGATTTATAAATTTCCAAATTACCAAGGTTAATCTTGGTTTGTTTGACTTTGAACTAAATGTTCTACTAATAATGAGAGTATAAAATAATTTGGGAAAGAAAAAAATTAAACAATGAAATTTGATCGTTTTGTTAAACACCTAACTTTTGTAATTTAATATCAAATAGGCCCACTAGTGTTAATAAACGGTTAAACTACTTTTATATGGCTTTGTTGGGGAGTTCGTCTTTCCGTTGCGTGCTGAACGAGTTGGGACTGTTACTTGCGAACTGTTTTATAGGCAAAACTGGGTCGCTATTTTTATTTTGAAACTTTTCATTTTGTGCGATCGTATGACCACGATAATCGCACCCGCGCACTCTTTACGAAGTAGAGTAGGTAGTCGTTGAAATCAGTATTTTGTTTATGAGGCCCTTTGCTGTAGAGCAGGAAGCTCCGTGGCTCTGGACCCATGGAGATCAAAGGAGATTTGGATTTATCCGCCTGTTTGTTCAGTTCTTTTTGGAACCGGCCGAAAAAAAAAGCACGTACTGGTCGGTAGAGTTTGGAAAGTAAAAAGAACTGGAACTGGAACCGGTTCCTTGCCAAATTACATAGTACTAGTCGGTAGAGTTTTGAAAACCAAAAGAACTGGAACTGGTTCCTCGCCGAAAAGCACATGCTAGTCGGTAGAGATTTCAAAGTGAAAAGTCAAAAGCACTGGAACCGGTTCCTCGCCACAAAAATCACGTACTAGTCAGTAGACATTTCGAAACGAAAGGAACTGGAACTGGTTTCTTCATTTTGAAATGTCAATGCCTTCACAACGGTACTGCTTCAAATTGAAGTACTTCTTTCAATGGAATAAAGTTAATCAAATGAATGAAAGCTAAAATGAACTACCAACTTCAATTAAAGTGTTGGTTTAGTAAAATGAAGTTATTGACATGAAGTTAATGAAATGAATAAAGGGTAAAATGAACTACCACCTTCAATTGAAATATTTGTTCAATGAAATGAAATTATTAAAATGAATGAACGCTATAATGAACTACCGACTTCGATTGAAGTATTTGTTCAATGAACAATGAATGAAGTACGAACTGTTGCCAAAAGAAGTAGTTCTTTGAAGCAGTTCTTTCAAAGCGGTCACAACGCTAGTCAGCATAGTCTTCCACCATTGCACAAACAACCTTTCCCGTTTTTTATGGTGATAGTAGGATGAATTCAAATATTCTCACGTTATTCATAACCCGGGAATGTTTGTCTTTTTACGAAAAAAAAGCATGTATATGAAAATGATATATATTTGCCGTATTTGTATCGCAGAAGCGAAACGTTACTTGGAATGGCTTTATATACGTTCAGTGACTAGATCGGAATAGCCAGATATAATCCAACCCTATTCAGCCCGTCTTCTTTTTGTCCCCATTTTCTTCACTCCAGCAACATCTTGAAAATCGAAGGTAGTTGTACAATATCACATAAATGTAAGACTAAAAGTGGATGTGAATGCCAACCACCCATACGAATCATTAATTAACGATGTTGTTATAATGTCTGAAGTCCATAATATTATATGTCCCTAAAGTCTAATTCGTTACACTGATCGTTATGAAAGCAGAATTATAACATAAATTGTTTCTTACTATCTCACATAGAATGTTTGAGTTGTGCATAATGTTTAAAGCTCAAAATCCGAAAAATTAGGCCAAGGTAATATAATATCTGAATTTGCGATACCGAAATCACAAGATTAAAAATCTTAGGTAAATAAATGATAAAAATATTTTCTTATCTGCTGGTTAATTATCGGTATCTATCCTAGCATAGTCTCTCTCTTCGTTCAAGTGGTGAGCGAACCGTTAAAATCCCGATCCACCACCCACAATTTTAACAGCGTACACTTGTTTTACATGAAATGAATGCCATCAAACGCTACCTCTATTTAATTCTTTCTGGATGATGATGGACTCCCTCTTGATGGCGTTTTGCAGAAATGAGGCGTACTATCCTCTTTTAATAGTTTTTACTTGTATTATTAAATTTTTTTTTTTTTTCTTATGAAGTTCTACCACGAATGAACAGTTAAAGAATTAGAAGTTCATAAAATAGGAATTGGAATAAAATGAGAACTTTTAATCTTAAAATATTAAAACATAGCAACTGTTTTTACCATTTTTTCATCACTAAATAATATTTTTAATAATTAATAATTAATAAAAAAATATTTAGTGATAAAAAAATGGTTTAAAAAAAAAATCTGCGTTGTAAGTATTTTTACACTTTAAAATAATTATTTAACTAAATAAGTATTTAAATATCACAAGGGTGGGCAGAAGGATATACTGCCACACAACTTTGTCTTGGCACATACTCCTTGATCGATATTCATACCATATCAATAAGCTCTCTTGCGGAACAATATCGGCACTGAGCGGAACCGGACGTTGGTGTGAATCAGCCTTAATTGAAGAGATTCATGCAATCTAACACTGACGCAATGTATTGCTAACACCCCTAGCACATTTTGTTTTAAATAGCTTATAAATCTACGATAACGTCCAACCATGGCAGGTGCTCCATCTGTAGCTACTGATATTATATTTGATAAAGGGATTGCTTTTTCAATGAAGTCATCCTTCAAAACATCAAATATTGATTCACCTTTAGTGTCGGTTGTCAAAGTTCTTGCGAAGAACAGTTCTTCGTAGATTTCTTGATTCATAATAAAACGAACATATGCCAATAATAATGCTTCATTACCAGCTAAAGTTGACTCGTCCAGTTGTATAGAGAAATGGGTCGTTTGCAAATAATTACACAAGAAGTTTTCAATATCAGAACTCATTTCATCAATACGTCTTTCAACAGTATTGTTGCAGGGAATTCTTTTAATGATATCAGATGCAGGTTTGTGTAAAACAGTTTTTAAAACCTCTTCAACGGCTGCCAAAATTAACTTCTCTCCGATAGTATGCGGTTTTCCGGATTTTGCTATAAGTAGCGAGATATTGTAAGACGCTCGCAAACCATCATCGTTTCTTTGTGACGTTGAAGCGAACATTCTGTCCAGCGTGGGTCTCTTCTGAAGTTTATCTTTAAGTGTTTGAAAGTATTTCAAATCTTTATCTGTTTTATCAGGGTGACATCTTCTCAGATGATCCTGCAGCTTAGATGGTTTCATAGCGTCATTGCCCAAAACTTTGTTGCATAAAAGGTACATAGGCAATTGTTTGTCCGACAATGATGGAATGAAGCCAAGCTTCAAATGATCAACACTGTGCTGTCTACATTTCTTTTTAGATTCGGAAATGGCATCAATCATCTGTGGGCAAAATTAATCTATTTAAATAAGACATAAAGTCCAGCAGCTGTATATTAAAAAATCAAAGTCAAATTTAAATTGTATGGTCTTAGATTTTATGGTAGGCATAGGCGTACAGCCATTATAAATGAATGTGAGAAAGGGAATGTTATGAATGTTACCTAAGGTTTTGGTATGATGGAACTTTAAGGAAATTTGAAAGTGACATGACAAAAAATGTTAAAATAAAATATTATACAACGAATAATAATAAAAAATTGTTATGCGATTTATCTCCACGTACATTCGACTGTCATGTGTAAAAAATCACTGGTTCAATTTTAGTAATAATACAAAATTTTAATTTTAATATAGAGAAGTATGTACGGTGCAATATCCATAATCCGAACATCCGTAATCCGAACATTCCAGTAATCCGAACTGGCCCACAGTGTAACGACCAATGGACAAAAGTACAATTTTTTACTTTTTTTGTTAAGTTATTTGGTAAGATATATGTATTTATAAAAGAATAATAAATGCCTAGCAAGGTCGTAAGTAAGTAAATATTGACACACATACATATTTATTTATGTAACCGGCCAAAATATGTAGTTTAATTCCAAAAAAAATATATTTTTTAATGTTTCCTATATGTAAACATTTAAATTCTATGAAAAAAAAAAACAAACAAATGGGAGTGTGTGTTGGAAATTTTTCAAAAAACACGCAGCTGTACAGTTGTGGATTTCTTATTTTCTTAATGTATCTTTCAAAGTGGTAACATATTGTATGTTAATAATAAAATACATACGTAATATGTATGTTCAGTTGTCTTTTTTTAGATTTTTCCGAAAACATTCCATAATCCGAACTTTTCGGTAATCTGAACATCTCCTATCATTAAGTGCACTCGATATGAAATGTTGATTAGGTGAAATGATTTTATTAAGGTGTATGGAGATTCTATCTAATATGAGTTTTTCAAATAATTTGGGGATTATTGAGAGCATACAAATAGGTCGATAATTAGTGACATCGTGAATATTGCCCTTTTTAAATATCGGTGTTAGATAACTTATTTTCCATAGATCTGGGCAACCGATTTAGGTAAAATCAAGATTGTAATAATACTGAGTGAGTGGGTATGAATGTTGAAATACATAAATATATATATATTTTTTAATTTTTAAAAAAAAATTTATTTAGGAAAACATACAGTTGTTTTATACAATTTTATAAATAAAGTAATTACTATGTTGCATTAACCAGTGAAGTTTCCGCTAATAATGTAATATTTTTCTTCAGATTGATTAGAACAGTGATTGCTGTGTTGCCGGTGGTTATCTCCGCCATCGACGGCATTACCTGTTTTGTCTCCCGGCTCGCAAGACTACCATGCCATCGATCATCATCTCTGACTACTCCTTCGGTGAAGCGGTGTGATGATTATTTGATTACGTCAACTTCATGAGATCGATGAGATCGTAACTTTTTTTGTTGAAACTTTCAAAGTGGGCTTTTAAAATTTACAACCCATATGTCATTTAGGAATGTACATAAGTACTTAATGGATTTTGTAATAAATCGTTTAAAACGTTCATAAAACGATAATGGAATAAATTTGAATTCTAAATGACAGTAGAACATCACCGTTTCAATATTTTGCATTCAAATTTTAATTTTCCTGGCGTTAGGTCACGTTTGTAGAGACAGATTTCAAGGTTTTTCAAGCAGCAAAAATGACATCAAATTATAATGCCGATCCCGATTACGACCCCGAGTGCAGTGACTATCACCGGAGAGGATACAGGAAGAGAGTGAGACGCGGAAGGAAAACAGGAGGTAGAAAGATTAGCAAGCCTCCAGCTGTACCGAGCAGACCTGGTGCTGGCAAGAGGGAGAGAAGCAACAGAAGAGAGGAGGAACCTGTCCCATGCCCCATGCATGGCGTTGTCCCGGAACAGTGAAATAACTGCAAATGGAAAAGCGTTAATTTCTCACCAAATGTGTTAAATTGTTGTTTATCTGTTTTTTTATTTTATTTTTTTATTTAGCATCTATATAAATGAGAAAATATGCAAATACAAAATATGATGTATGTGTGAAAATGTTAACAGAGATAGCAGTAAAGATAAATTAGGTACATTAATTATTATAATTGTAACACTCTTTGTTATTATCGTTTTTTTTTTCTTTTCTTTTTTTTATTTTCTCTTTTTTTCTTTTCTTTTTTCTTCTTTTTTTTCTTTTTTCTTCTTAGTCCTCCTCACTAGGGGGTCCTGTGCTGAGGCGGACTAGAGTTATGTAATTTCATGTCATCTAATTTGGTGCGTCTTCTATGTCGTTTTTAGTACTGCTTTTAATGTTATCTCATTGACTTCTTTCAGCCAGACTTTAATAATTAATTAATTAGTTTTACATTAATGTTTTTTTATTGATATCGTTATTTGATTTATATTAATCATATAAATAAATTTCAATGATTTTGACTATATTTATTGTTCTTTTTCCAAAAAAAAAATTTTTTACATAATTTTGTTCTAATGGTGTGACGCGCTGGTCTTATGAAACACTGATTACCGTAATTACATATTTTATAAACTGGTATGCAAATGGACTGCTAGGCGAATTTCTTCCGATCTGCTTTATTTGGCAATTGAGGTCCTCAACATTTTTGTACAGCATTCATTTAGAAATTAATTTGTGATCAAATTTAACTGCGAGTCTATTGTCATACCGCCAGCAGATTGTTTATCCGGCGCCTGTAGTACGAAGTGATTAAAACAATTATCTATGCACAAATAATAATAATCAAATAATAATAATCTAATAGTACTAATTGAAATATAACGTAGTTTACGGGGATTTGAGAACGGTAGAAGGCAGTTCCGAAGTGGTCTATGGGAGAAAACTGCAGAGAAAGGTTTTCGTACTTTTTGTGTCATCTTGCTTCGAGCCCTGATGCTCGAGTGACATCACAATGCACTCAGAGGCGCCGGTATTTCTATCCTGTCGGTCCTCGCTGCTTCCAGCGGAGATATTAGATCTGGAATAGTAGGAATTGCACTCAGATTAAAAATAAACAGAGAGATTTGTTTTTCTTATGAAAAATAAATGCACGGGATATAATAGAGAGAGATTCTTGTTGAAAACTATTTCAAACGAGGATATTTCGAACTCCCGCAGCAAGACTGCCGTTAGTTAAAATATGCAAAATAAATGTAATGGACATCTTTATAACCATGTTCATTAAAACAGAAATCAAGCTTGTTAATACACGAGGTATGGTAAAGTATCATACCTTCAATAAAAGCACCGGGGCTCATATTCTTCACAAAAATGATAATGGCATCAGATTAAATAATTAAGAAGCACTAGAAATAAAGAAAGCCATTCAAATTAATAGTAATATTCTTAATAATCAGGTAAATTTGTCCAGTTGTCCAGTATTAGGTATATTTATTGTAAACTCATAATTTTTTTCTTTATTCTTTAATCACCTTCTCAGTTCATATTATCTGCCTCTTTCAATTAATATTATCAGCAGGGGCGGCTCGTGACTTTTTAGTGTGTTAGAGTGTTAAGATTGAAAAAAACGTCATGATTGATGTTGTAGCAGAAAATGTTTTTTTTGTTACATTTTTTTTGAAGATATTCAAGATTTTAAAAATCTTCATACAAAAAAAATTAAACAAAAAAAAAATTTTCGGCTACAACATCAATAACGTCATATTTTTCAGGCTTTACACTATAGAACATCTTTTTAAGTTGATTTCCGGAGGTATAGAGAACATATGTAAAGTGAAGGAGACTTAACTAACTAACTAACCATCACGCCGTTTCCCCGCAGGGGTAGGCAGAGAGGACGGACCGCCATATAACTCTGTCGTGGCACACACTCCTTGCTTCATTTACATTCATACATCGTCTCATACATACTCTTCTGTTATTCTGACTCTTCACATGACCCGATTCAAGTTGATTTACTTGATCGTGACATGTCTTTCTCAGGCGTCCTCGACTTCTTCTTCCATTCACTTCCGCATCATATATTCTTTTCACACTCCTTTCTTCGTTCATTCGCTCTACATGCCCAAACCACCTAAGCGTCCCTTTCTTGATCCTATTCATTACGCTCACATCAGCCTTGCATTCTTTCCGGATATCCACATTTTTAATACGATCATACATGGTTTTACCGCACATACGTTTCAAAGATCTCATTTCCACAGCATTCAGTCTACTTTCATCCTTCCTCTGCCAGTTCCATGCCTCACTGCCATACATCAGGGTTGGTATAAGTACTCCATTGTGGACTGCTAGCTTCGCTTCTTTGGACAATTTCTTATTTGCGCCAACAGCGTTCAGTCCTCCATTAATGGAGTTTCCTGCATTCACCCTTCTTTTAATATCCTTGTCAGTCTTTCCGTCTCTCGTAAACATACTTCCTAAATACACTAACTCATCCACTTGCTCCAAGTATTCATCATTCACTACTATATTGCACGCTGTTCTCGTACTCTCTCTTTCAAACACCATGACTTTGGACTTACTTACATTCATCATCAACTCATTTTGCATACATACTTGGTTCATCCTAGACACGAGAAACTGTAGATCTTCCATACTGTCAGCAATCAGCACCGCATCGTCCGCATACAATAGGCAACATACTTTCAGATTGTTCATTTTCGCGCCCAAGCCCACACCTTTTAATTCTTGCATACAATTATCCATGTACAAATTGAACAACCACGGTGACATTACACAGCCTTGCTTTATACCCTTTGTGATGTTAAACCACTTCGTAAAATCACCGTTTACTCTAACACATGCAACGCTCCCCTCGTACAAGGACGCTATTGCTTGTATAAGCTTCCTTCTACATCAATATATAAGGCGGTGAAACTCTAATAATGCTTACCTATACTATAATAATGTTATAATCTGGTTTAGGTATATTTAGCTGCACACATGTAAAGTTCTGCAATGATCTCTTGGCTTACAAAGAAGAGTGAGCATAGGGTACATAACCAGCCACACTAGTACTGATTCACACAAAGCGGTTGAACCGCTCGGTGGTCGAGGTGTACGGAGCTCCATGCTGGTATTCACACACGAGCGCCGGGAATCTCAGGCCAATGTCACCCGAGGGCGCGATATACCGTCTCGCCACTGATTTCTTATTGACGAACTTAAGCAAAACGAGCAGCCCAAAACGAATGCAACGTACTGGGATAACCATCATTACGTGTATGGCAACCCTGGATATTCCACGTCGACCCGGGACCAGTATCACCATCGAGGACAGCTCATACGGCGTTACACAGCGCCCATAAGGTGATTTTTTTTCACAAAAACGGGACTATACAAATTATCCATATTATTATTATAACCGCCCCGTGTGAAATGGCTCTTACACCATAACATTTTCATACTTATTCTATTTTATTAACTTGTTATATTAGTGTGTTTGATTTATGTTCTTTAATTCTTTACCTTGATATGTTTTATTTTTACTCTCTTTAGACCACGGCGAATAACTGAATAAAGAGATGGTTAACAAAATAAATAACATGCACATAATAATGTAAGGTGTTGAATAAATCTTCATGATTTCTGGCACAAACATATCGTAAGGGGACACCTAAAATGTAGCGCCAATGCGCTGCAGCGATGGGGAGGCTCAGGTTACTGCGGAGACTTCGCCCAAATAGCCAATAACAACCCCGGGTAACTTTATTCAAACACTGGGCTACTCTCGAGGGAATAAGGTATTTATGTACTCGTAGATCGTCGTCGTATTAAAAATAGCCAAATCTTTGTTCCATTTATCCATTTAAACCATACAGTTATTTGTTTAAATACTCGTATAGTAGGCAGCCCATACAGTAGGAGACTTGTTCCATTTAGTTCGGGGGGTATGTGGTGCGGAGAGGGGACTCACGTTCAGACAGCCAAACGATGCTAACGAGCCATGACATTAACCGAACGTACTAGTGGCTGTGTGTTACGGTTTTGTGCTTTGCGAACTTTAAACTTTAGGAAAAAACTGATTTTCTCAAAACACACTTTCCTGGGGAAAGTCACCGCGTCGGCTTTACCAGACTTGTTGGTGTTGATTTTGTAGCAACGCCACAAATATCACAAAAACATTTCGATATAAGCATACCTCAAAAACCGGCGAGGTCGACTAAAGCGGTGGTACAGTAGGTGGATGCAACAACCTTAAACAAAGTTTTCATTTTAATGTAGGCATGTTTCTTCACGTTAGATTTGTATTTTAGGCACTGTATTCTTTACTAGCGGACTAACTTAAATCGTTTTAGTAATCTTTTGGTAAAGATTTTTTTTTATCAAATCAACTCAGGTCTGTTGTTTTATTGTTTGATCCAAATATGGCGAAGGGTCGAATCAGGGGAGGTCAATGAAATTTCACATTTCGGGTACCTACCTTCGAAACCCGACGTAAAAGCAAGGTGCGCGGGTATTTGACAACAAAAAAACATCAGATGAGCGCGTGTGTTTGTTTATATTAGATCGTACTGTTTGAATGAACAACGGCTGATAACGTCACCTGCCATAATTATTATCAATTAAATTCTTATCTCTAACAACCTGTTTGACCTCAATTTTCAAACAATCTTTATCAGAAGCTGTAGCAAGTTCAAAAAGAATTGGCATTTTTTATGAAAACATATGAAAATGAAAGACCTTATAACCTTCTTTGCTGCATTAGTGGCTTTTGATAATACATTTCCAAGTCAACATGTATTAAAAATAAACTCGTTTCTATGATAAATAAATCTTTGTGTTGTTGTTGATGGCTATTCTTAGCTTATCTTTCTCTTGCGATAGGTGTGAAGTCGTTTTGTAAAGTTAAATACTTCAAATCTATTAATATAAATCAAAATCCAAGTAGGAATGTCTGTAAACTGTTTTTATACAATTAATTATTTATTATTTAATGAGATATTTTATTTACGAGCAGTACTTAAATACTTTGACTGTACAAATGTATATCTAAATCTCTAATCACTATTTCTCTCTCCATTTTGTCCCACACCCCTCATTTTTATTTGAAATTAGCCTTATCCTTATCTTGGGAAATTCTATATTCTATACGTCGTTCACCCACCCCCGCAAAAATCTCATCGATTCGATTCCTTGAACTGACACTTTTCAGGGAAGAAGCGCTTTACTAATTATTCATTACAATACCTTGTTTTGATTGCGTCATCTTGCTGATAGATTCAATGACACAGCAGAAAGCCGAAACAACCTCAAATTCTCGCAGTAAATAAGCGAATAATGATATGAGACATAGTTGCTAATTAATGACTTTAGACCAGACCAGACAATATCCTTGAGACGGAAGCGGTTAGCGTGTTGGGTGATTCCACTAATTACTGTTTACGTTATATCATCTTTGTAGAGGATGGGGCATCATCATGAAAAGCGTCATGACTCATGACGTTCTATTATACTTTTGAAAGCAATAAAAGCGTATTTAATGATTTTTTCATTTAATGAATTTTTTTTTAAAGACCTTTGATAATTTTTTTCGGGGGTTTTGAAAAATTTTGTCAATTTTTCATAATTTTTGATGATTTAATGAGGAGTTAAATTTTTTTGGTATTATAATTTTAAAAAAATCGTCAAAAACCAAGTTCACCGACTATTTTGCAACACTGTAAAAACGTCTGTGTAGTCCGGGGCGTCGCTACTGTAGACATTGTGTTACACAGTTTAAAATGGTATTATGAGTATTCAACAGGGTATCTTAATCTTTTGGCGAAGGTAGAAAACAACATCGTCATTTTAATAACTGGACAGCCAGCGTAACGTAATATGTAATTGCCCTTGTCACTTTTCTGTCATCGACTTAGTACACAGTCATGCACCGATCGTGTGATTGATATCTCAATTAAACAACTAATTACCTCGTGTTGTTATGCAACGCGAAGTTTCGCTGATAATACCCTAGGTCATGTAGGCGACTTTTTATTTTCACGTATCATTTTTATCGCTATAAAAAGTCCAAAAGTCGAGGCTCGTATTTAAATTATACAAAAACACTCACAATATAAGGTGGTTAAATCTACAAATTAGTGAGTAAGCTTTTCAGACTGTTTTTAGGCCGTTTTAAAAAGAATGAGAAAATCATAACTTACAAATTTATTCAATGCAGGTTGCAATTTTATCGTAAAGGCGATCTAAATCTAAAAATCTTGTCACATTATGCGATAAAAACGAATACGAAAACAGGGAAAAAGTTCATAAGTAAAAGATTTGATACTTCAAAACGTTTTAATAGGCCTGAAACTCTTTTTTTTCTAGGCTATAAAAATACTTGCTAAAAAATGCCATTTTAGGTAAAGGTCTATTCTACTGGCGGCAGTATTTAATCAAAGCATATACAATAGGTATTTCTAGGCGATCAAATTAAAAAAAACATGATTTGCATTATTTAAAATTTCAACCCATTGATGTTTACACAAAAAAATGAAGAACAACTTGTTATCAAAATATTTTTCTTACAAAATTATCTACAATGTTGATATTCACAAATATAATACAAGGGCATGCAAAAAAATCAGACTACCAGAAAAGAATAAAGCCAACACACAAAACAGCTTACTATATAAAGGGATGAAATCTTATAATGCGCTGCTGGAAACCGTCAATGTTATGCCAATCAATAAATTCAAAATGGCCTGTAAGAACTATAGGGTCCGCCAAATAACTTTTTTTTTTTCAACTAGTGCTTATTTCGTGAATGGTAACACTTAGCTCATGTCTGATTTGACAGATAATTAGTTTTATCCTTCCGCTGAGCGAATATGGTTGTGTATACGCTTGAACAACGCTGGGAAATATTGCGACATTACTTTGAAAATCATGGTAATGTTGCAGAATGTGTGCGAAAATTGCGTACGGTTTTTGGAAGAAGAGAAGCACCGTCAGCTCCGTATGTTCGTTATCTTGTGAAAAAAGTGAAAGAAACTGGCATCCTCATCGATAAACCAAAGCGTGAAAAGCCAAAAACAGTGCGTACACCCGAGAATATCGATGCTGTGGCAGAAAGTGTGCGTGAAGCGCCATCAACATCAATTCACCGTCGTTCTCAACAATTGAACATTTCGGAGACATCATTGAGACGAATTTTGCATAAAGACCTTGGTATGACGCCATACAAAGTCCAATTGGTTCAGGAGTTGAAGCCAACTGACCATCCAATGCGTTTTCGCTTCGCTGAGTGGGCCTGCGATCGACTTACAGAAGATGCCGATTTTGCCAAAAAATCATCTTTTCGGATGAAGCTCATTTTGATCTTGGCGGGTATGTAAACAAGCAAAATTGTCGTATTTGGGGCACAGAAAACCCGCACGCATACATTGAAAAGCCGGTACACCCAAAACGAGTCACTGTTTGGTGCGGATTTTGGTCCAGAGGCATAATTGGGCCATTTTTCTTTGAAAATGAGCAAGGAGTGGCCGTTACAGTCAATGGCGATCGTTATCGGGCCATGTTGAACGAATTTTTGTTCACAAAAATTGAAGAGGAGGATATTGGCAACATTTGGTTTCAACAGGACGGCGCTACGTGCCACACAGCCGAAGCTACACTCGATGTTTTGCGCCCTTTTTCCAAAAAAAAAAAGTTATTTGGCGGACCCTTTATTTAAAATGTATAATAAATATAAATCAAAATAATAAGTAGTAAATAAGTTAAAATACTATAAAGTCAAAAAGAAAATGAAATAATTAGATACTTTGTAAACTTTAATGTACAAATAACTAATATGAAATAAATAAAACTAAAACTAAACGCCTTAAGTTACGTAGTCAAAAACAGATTTTCTGTTTGGAGTATTTAAGTCAAGGAAACTTTCGTTGTTTGTAGTGATTTCCATCACAAGCGTTGGAGCTTTTGAATATATATTTTACTCTCAAAAATAAGACGAGACGTCTTACTGTTTGTTACATATTTATCTATTTTTGATGTTAAGTAACTACTAAAAACTTATGAGTTCTTTATAAACGACATCCCATATTTGTTTTTTAATCAATTTGTTTGTTTTCTTTCTAAATCTTATAAAACCTGAGCGTTGATCTCCAACGTATTTTGGTATTTACTGTTAGATTAATGCCCCATATATTATTACTTCTATCACTTCCTAACCACGAAGTTCAGGCGAGTTGGCGTCTATGACAATCGAAATTCCTATGCCAAAATTTGTACACAGAAAACATGTACATTGTACTCGTTAGAGGGTAAACGTGGAACATAGAAATCAAAGTTTTTTTGCGTAGAAAAATTGATGCAAGAATAAGTTTTTTGTTTTTGTTTCGGTCGTGAATTGAACCCAAGACCTAACCCCTATCCCATGTCGATAAAATAATTTTTAGTGTACAGTTTTAAATGATATTGTCGAATGCTTATAACAGGTTTTGAGTCTTACCCCCACCGATAATTATTTTTAGAAAGACTTTAATGAATATTGAATATTTATTAGGCAGTAGAACAATGGCATTCCTATTTCGAGAGAGAGGGAGGGGACTAAGACGTGAATCTGGCTGTTCAGATTTGACCACTTAATATTTGCCATTCAAGAAATGAGATCCCCGAGGCGTACGTGTGAGAGTACTAGATAAAGGAAATTGCGGAAAAGGAAATTCTTCTCATGCAAGGAAAAACATTTAATTATATCGGTGTAAGTTGTGAAATAACTTCTAAGAATTTTGAAGGGATCTATTCCGATACTCGTTAGTTGTATCGGGGAAATTCCTAACAGCGACGACGTGCTGCGAGACAGTTGGGACTTAGGTATTGTTTGCGCTTGCGCAGGAAGGCCAAGAAATGTGTCAGGCAGTCTGACATTGAATGAACTAATTCCGTATCGCGAGTGCTATTTCGTCATGATTATTCCCGATATAGGTACAGATCGACATGCTTAACTTTGCAGTTGGTGGTTTGGTCACTGACATTGATTCATTAATCTCTGAACCAATTATTTAAATTATATATTTGTATTCTAATTTAGTTTAGGGTTTTAAAAAGAGGAATTATTATGAAAACAATCCTTCTTCTTCCTTAAGTGCCCTGTCATATTGGAGGTTGTCCATCATCAGGACTATCTTTGATCTGCAGGATTCAGCCTGGGACAGCTCTCTAAAAAAAAATCATCAATTATTCATCATCAGTATAAAAAATAAAAGTGAAGTAATGCCGGCCAAATCCTTGAGAATAATGCTTCGTTCATCACTAGTCAAAGGTTCATCTTAAGTTACTATTTTGTCCGCCCGTGTAAAGTTAACCGTGTCAAACTATATTAGGTACTTCTGGTCGGCACTCCAAAGTTTCCAGACTGTTGATGCATTGCTTTAATCGCATTGACAGTCAAATGATAACTGCGGCACCATTTTTTCTGAATATCATCCCAAGACGCATTTAAAATGATGCAATGCAGTTCCGTTTTGGAAGAATTATTGTTTATGGTCTATCAAAAAATAAAGGTACATATTGGCATACTTACGACATTTGCTCAGTGCCAACACTGCAAATGGAAATTGACATGTTTTCAATTAAACTTTAAAAAAATATTAACTAATACCAGCGTACCGGTGCACTTATTGTGAGCATACTTTTTAATTTTCATTCGGGAAAGCGCAAACTAATACTCCTTTTTTTAATATGAATTTTTTATAAAAGTTGTGATGAGTAGTATATATCTGTATTGACCTAGGAAGAGACTGGCGTTCAGAATCTAAACGTTTCTGGAAATTGATTTAGCCGTGTTTAATGACCAGATGTGAATAGATATTTACTTCTCTATATTCCTCTTCCTTCAATCTCACAACATTCCAATCTCGAATTGGGCATGCCATAGTCTTACTAGCTCCAGGCAGTTGTAAGTCTTGTGCTTTGCACAATAAATAAAAAAAAACCCTTTCAACCCAAAACACAACACGCACTTTGACAAGCAACGGTTAGCGAATGTTAATGCATCCAAATATATTATATTATTTTACGTGAAGATTACTTAGCACTAAGTGTTACTTTTGCTCAGTTCGACTGGCAAAAGCCACTATCAATGTGCAACTTTCAATTATATATTCATGAAATGTTATAATGCGCTGCCAGAAACCATCCAAATTATACCAATGAATAAATTTAAAATAGCCTGTAAGAACTATAAAAAATAATTAGTAACATCAAGTAGTACATAACTTATTATTACTAAGTTAAAAGTATATGATCTATAATTCGATACCTTTTAAACTTTGTTGTACAAGTAACTAAAATAATAAAAAAGAAAACATCTCTAATATGAATCGAAAAAACATTCTGAAATGATTTCTGTAAAACGCTTCAATCATTCTTAATTCCGGTTCAAAAGGCCACTCTTGTTTATGGCAACAATTGAATACTGGAATTAATTAAGGCTCTAAGTACCAAAAAAATAAAAACTGTTTTTTTTAAAAGAATCG
Organism: Drusus annulatus; assembly: GCA_022651775.1. Taxonomy (NCBI): domain Eukaryota; kingdom Metazoa; phylum Arthropoda; class Insecta; order Trichoptera; family Limnephilidae; genus Drusus; species Drusus annulatus. The sequence continues at coordinate 56,150 of JAGWCC010000604.1, read as the reverse complement.
TATTTTATTTACATCATAAAATACGATTCTGTAAAAAAAAAAGTTGTTAATTTTTTGGCACTTAGAGCCTTAATTAATTCCAGTATTCAATTAGTATCGTGTTTGATTTATTCAAAACTCGATAAACCACTCAATCGTGAATAGATACAAGATGAAGTAAAATGTACCTACCACTAGAATAAACACATCAGAATAATACGATTAATTTATAATGTTATCCAGTGCGAACTTTAATTGCAATAATATATTAACGTTTTCTTTATATTTTAGGACAGTAAATAATGTACTATTTTTTAATGTATCGTGTACTATCATATAATGCTCTACCTGTCAACATAAATACACTGCAAATTTGTTGTAAAAGCCCACTAGGGCGTAAATAAATAAATATTATTGTAATTTATAATTACCCCATAAACAAATAAAATAACTAAATTATTAATCACCAAAGCAACAAAGTCCAATCCTAATCGTAAACAATTATTAGGCTCATGCCTGGAATATATTGTTCCTTTTAATTATGCTGTGATCGAGTGATTTACAGTAGTGTCATTTGATTTCCCTAGTAACGAGTTTCCAACGAAAAATCAAATACATACTGTAGTTATAGGGGTTCCATTTAGAATTGACTTGAACGTAGTACTTAGACCGGGGCCGGTCCTGTACGGGCGCAGTTGCAGCAGTCCGCTCCAGGCGGCGAGTTACCAGGTGCCGAAAGTACCTGATTAGTGTTTTTTAAATATATAATTATATAACATGGTGCTTCTCACCGCCTCTCGTTTAATACTTGCCACGAGTTGGTACCTATCTTATATTCGATGGAAAAATGCACACTGGGTGTTAAAAAGAGACATAATTGAGCAGAAACAATCAGTACAAATGAGAGAGAAATTGGCGCAAATTTAGGTAAATGAAAAAATTATACAGCACTTTCCGAATTGATTGTACTGTCACATTCTTTATCAAAACTAGCCATTTTGAAGAATGTTTTTCACAATGTGAATGCAAATGAACTTAAAACGTATTAAAAATTGCGTTAGTATTATTTTTGTGTACTGACCAGTTACTTGAATGTCATTTTGAATTTGAGACGCACGAAGTTTTTGTTGTTGTTGTTTTTTTTTACATAAATATGTATTTTTTAATCTAATCTCATGTTTCGAATGCAATTATTCGTCATGTTCATTCAAATGTTTCAAGTAAAATTTGTACACGAAAACACCTGACTTTCTTTCGGAAAACGAAAAATGTTTTTACTTGAGCGTTAGCGTGAGCCTAAGAAAACGGCATCTATTTTACGACCTGCAAAGTGGTATTTTTTTTTTTAACAAATTTAACTTTTGGAGGATTTTTTTTCAACTAATAATCTTAAGTTCATTATTCTTAAAAGCATTCCAAAGATTCAATCATTCGGTCCAACTATATATATCAAACCAACTATAGTTTCCGATCCCACGGCTCGCATTTTGCCCACACAGTGGTATTTTTTTAATGAATGTTACTTTTGGAAGATTTTTTCATTTAATCGTTTTGAGTTCACAATTCCTTAGAGAAGTCTAAAGGTTTACTTCATTGGTCCCATAGAACCTGAGAAAACGGCATCTTCTTTCGGACCCCGAGGCTCACGCTTTGCCCGCAATGTGTTATTTTTTTGAACAAATTGAATGTTACTTTCGGAAGATTTTTTCATTTAATCGTTTTGAGTTCACAATTCCTTAGAGAAGTCTAAAGGTTTACTTCATTGGTCCCATAGAACCTGAGAAAACGGCATCTTCTTTCGGACCCCGAGGCTCACGCTTTGCCCGCAACGTGTTATTTTTTGAACAAATTGAATGTTACTTTCCGAAGATTTTTTCATTTAATCGTTTTGAGTTCACAATTCCTTAGAGAAGTCTAAAGGTTTACTTCATTGGTCCCATAGAACCTGAGAAAACGGCATCTTCTTTCGGACCCCGAGGCTCACGCTTTGCCCGCAATGTGTTATTTTTTTGAACAAATTGAATGTTACTTTCGGAAGATTTTTTTCATTTAATCGTTTTGAGTTCACAATTCCTTAGAGAAGTCTAAAGGTTTACTTCATTGGTCCCATAGAACCTGAGAAAACGGCATCTTCTTTCGGACCCCGAGGCTCACGCTTTGCCCGCATTGTGTTATTTTTTTGAACAAATTGAATGTTACTTTCGGAAGATTTTTTCATTTAATCGTCTTTAGTTCATAATTCCTAAACGAATTCCAAATATTCACTTCATTTCGTCCATAAGGCCTGAGAAAACAGCTTATAATTTCCGACCAAAAGTCTCGCATTTAGACGGCAAAGTGGTATTTTTTTTAATGAATGCTACTTTTCGAAGATATTTATTTAATTTAATCGTCTTTAGTTGATCATTCCTAACAGAGCTCTCAAGGTTCACTTCATTTGGTCTCATAGAGCCTAAAATTATTTAATAGTATTTTTCTTAACAATTGTAACTTTTTGAGGATTTTATTTATTTTATCGTCTTTTAGTTCATCATTACAGAATTCCGAAGTTTCTAAGGCGCCGCCTAGCTCAGGGCCGTTCCTGATTCACACAGATGCATTGCTTGCATAAAGTAATAATAATAATATTGCTTGCATAAAGTAATTATAATAATAAATTACTTGCATTCAAACTTGTTATTCGTCTTCCGAAAAGAAAAATCCAGTGAACTTGAAACTTTTCGAATATTCAAATTCAGTCAAAACAATAAGTGAGCGTTATAAAATATGCTGTTTTTCAGTGACGTTTGGCAGAGATGTCACTGAGGAAAGTGAATACATAAAATATAATGCACCAATACAGGCAATCCCAAGTGTGTGTGCGTTGTGTAGTTAAACTGTAAATATCGCGACACTACAGTGCTACATCATTAAAAGGTTTTCTATTATTTCACGGTCGATGTCTCACTTACATTATCAATGGATCTTTTAATTTAATTTTGTAGTTTTTCAATTTAGAATCATTCGCAAAGCAGCATTACAAGTCCATTGAGCGCTATCACAGCTGATATTTGTAGAACTCCATCCTACTTTAATTATATAAAAAAAAAAAAAATACAATTGTGTTGTTTAATTATCAATTGTTAATGAGCAACCGATTATTTCAAAGTGATCTTACATATTTTAATAACACCATTAATTCTTATCAGGCTGAAGTTGAAAACATATTGTATTTATAAATAAATTATAAGTGGTTCATAGATAAATCCAGATTATTATTTAACTAGTGACATGTTCAAGATAATTTCTTTGTAATTAATAATTTCGGAGTCCGCCATCAATAATTTGGATTTTCTAAACCCGTACCCTGAAATAGCGACGGCAAATGAAAACTAGTTGGTAATTACACTATATTTTATTCTCGTGAGGCCGAAAGTAGTGGAGAAAAGGAAGAAATATTCACATCTGAACACAAACGATGCTGAGAGTATCAACCGCTCTGGAACGTGCCGCAAACATGCCATTAGGTGTGAAATAAGACAAATTTATTAAATAAAATATATTTACACATGTCGCGATTTGTACCCGCGACCTCTGGATTGGTAGTCAAAGATCTTAACCATTCTGTTTAATGATAAAGATAATGAAGCAGCCATAGAAAGCATGTTTGCTGTGACTTTTCAAAGTAGCAATTGCAAATAAGGAAAGTAGAGTGTGCGCCTCAAAACTAAAATCACACATTTGAAATCAGAACTGCGCACTTTTTATTGAAATACTAGTAGTTACTGCTCTAGTTCACACACGATTCTGAAAAACATTCTAGTAAAAAAAACGAAACAAACAAAACAATGCCTTGTCTTATTTCTTAACACTTATTCGATATTTCAAAGCTCCATAGTTTACGATTAAAAAAAAATCGGCGGGAAATAGTTGCATTGGAGAAGAAATTCTACTTAGAAAATTCACCGTACCAGAGTTTTTTCCTGAGACACAAGAAAATTTCTACATATTAAAGATTGGTTCCATATTATTGTAAAACTATTTATATGTATATATTCATTTTACATTATTTAGTCATATAGATGCGGGCTAGTTGTCACGTGGTAAATTCTTACAATCAACGTAAATGAAATAGCGTATTGTTTTAAGAATATATATTTGTAACAGTGTTTCGGAAAACGTTTAATGAAACAATGAATCTATATTCTGATAATGGGTGTCCGTCTCTTGACGTCAATACAGTCAATCAGCTTGATTTATAGCCTCTTTCTTCTAATTTAGTTGTTGTTTTTTCTTTTTGAGGTTACACTGATAAGTATGTAATCCTATTGGCGAGTATATGTTTGAATTTTTATTCGAGAAATTGTCAATGCTACAAGGCACGTGGAAATAATTAATTATAAGATATTAACGTATGTATCTTTCTATGGGTATCTATACAATATTTCACCCTCCTTTTACTTGTCTAAGAGTACAGCGGAAAGGTACATATTTATTTGCTGTTTCATGATTTCATTGCTCTTGTAGAAAAACATTTTTATAAACATCAGCGTGTCAAACGTCACGTTACTTTTTCATAAGTCAATTTTCAGTTTATAGATATTTAAAAAAAATGGCCATATATACATTGTTTAATTTAATTTAAGATTTTTTTTATTTTTTTCTTAAAAGAAAGACAAACATTCCCGGGTTACGAATAACCTACAATATTTGAAAAACTCCTTCTGCCATCATAGGAAGCGGAAGATGTTGCTTGTGCGATGATGGAGGACTTAGCCAGCAGAGGAATTGAACGCGCGACGCCCGGGAATCCGAGCGGTCATAAAACGCTAATTTCCTTCACAACGCAAATCAAATTGAAATTCACCTCTTTTTTCGGAAATTCTCAAAACATATCAGTCATCCCCGCTTGTGTCAAACTTTTTCGTTGAAGGTAAATTTGTAAAATGAAACGAATAATTTGAAGGGAAGTGTTATTTTACCATACAAACGTTTAAATTCAGTCATCGTTTTCATTTATTTAGAATTTCACTCATGCCCATTACAATATCAGCTCTCAATGCTATATATAAAATATATTGCCAGATTAAATTTTTTTTACCCCAATTTTAACAATTATTCACCTTTTTGTTTAATTTACTTTCATTTTATTTTTAAATGCATTCATCCCGTGTTTGTTACTTTTTCTTTTCTTAATACTAGTGCATTATTTTTATGTTTGAAACTTCCATTTACCTTAAAAAGTGCGATAAAGTCTCTATAATACCCAGATTTGTTACATTTGTTATACGTTTGTTTTTTCTACTCTATTTCCCTTTTATATTATTATTTAAATGTATCATATCTAAAAAAAATAATAAAAGTAAATAAATATATATTGATATGTGGTAAATTTATTTCTGACACAAATCTGAGGAAGGATTAACCCCTAATGACCTTAAAAATAACCAACTGTAAATAGGGTAGGTAACCTATTTTATATTGATAATTTTCGTTGCAAAAAATACCTGTAAAATCAAATACCTCTTGCAAATTATGTCGGTATGAGACATCGCACTAAAAATGCCAAACAATGCATAAAAAGATGCACTAAAAATTCCAAAACATATACCTAAAATATACAACGTAAAAGGAAAAAGTCCAAAATGTGCATGTTTAGTTGAAAAATCTAAAAACTTTCGGGGAGGAGAGGTATAAAACGAAACTCGGAGGATTGGTGCAACCTCGGAGTAAGAATATCTATGGAGAGAGAGCTAATTTGTTTTACCTAAGCTAAAAACATTTGCGATAAATTACTTTCTCCGGGTTTTTACGTCGTATACCGTGAGAGAGAAAGAGAACAATTTTTTGCCAAAATTTCACACCGCTTCAAAGTATTGTAACCATGTTCTTTGACTCGTGCGTCTCACGGGACTCCGCCCATACGCTTTGATGTGCAACTAAACTGAACATAACTCAACGGTTTCTTTAGGTTATATGGTATATTTATTTTTATAAGAATACTGTGAAAAAAGTGGTAATACGAATAAACAAAAACATTGTGTCGACATGTGCTATGAATGGATGTATAAATACCGTAACCCTAGTCTTAGCCACGCCCAGGTCCAACCGAGTCAGTAAAACCTAGTAAAAACTGACTACAGATCGATCTACAGCGTTACCTCTTGTATATTATTGCTCTAAGGGTGCAACTGAGATCCAGGGAGTTAAGAGTTTCTTGGGGAGGGGAGCACAGATTGACTGCAAGGCAATGTTTTAAAGATCGTTAAGCTTAATTTTGAAGAATACAATGATTAACTGAAAAAGTCTAGTAATTACCATGGTATTTCCACTGAGAGTTAATGTGTAACCTCTATCTCTGTTACGTGAGACTTTAATGAGAAAGAGGTAGAGGTCACAACTCACAACGTATTGTTTACTTAAAAGATTGCTGACTCATTTCGGGGTGACCTAAATCGGTTGCAACTTCACCGTCAAATTTGATACAAGCTATGTGAGAATGTGAGAGAGTTAGATGTTTATTTCAAGCCGGAAAGTACGTGTTTACTTTATCGTTGCCGGGAGGTGAATGGACGATAACAGATACGGGGGCTGATCTAGTACGTTAAGGCACTCTCAGTATCCCCCTTTTTCTTTAGATGAATACCGCACTAGAGTCTCAACTGCTCCCAACCGTCTAGCGCCAGTGAGGGGAAAGAGATTGAGAAGAGGAAGGTCGGGAAGTACCTGGGTATTCAGATCTGGTCATCAGACACGGCTAAAGCCATTTTAAGCAATGTTTCGATTCTGAATGGTGGTCTTTCACCAGGGCGATGCTTATAGTATCTACCACTCTGGAACGTGCCGCAAATGTATTTTTTATTATTTTTATATGAATTAAATAAAAGTTATTTGAACCCGCGACCTTTGGATTCGTAGTCGAGCGTCTAACCACTCGACCATGGAGGCCGCCCTGGTGAATGATCACCATTCTAAATCGAAATGTTGCTTGAAATGGCTTTAGTCGTGTTTGGTGACTAGATCTATATAATAGCTGGGCACTTCCCAACCTTACTCTTCCCCGCTCCCTTCAGCCTCACAACATACTCTACTATAGTCCTACCGGCTCCGGACAGTTTCACACAATTAAAAAAAAAATGACCCACCTACCTGATAAGTGCACGTATTTTTTCCCATTGACTACTTCCGTCTTACTTATTAGATTTTTACGCGCCTACTTAGCGTTGGTATAGTTACACCGGACGTAGGCCATTAAATTAGACAGATAAGCCGTGGTTATAAAGCAAGTTTATCGCTATTCCGACCTAATAACACGCGTATCATTTACACCTCGTTTATAAGTAAGAGGGCTTATGTTTGGAAGCATTAAATTACGTACCTACCTACGAGTATTTCTTGTCATTGGCTATTTAACTTTTGTAATCTTTGAGTGTAGATACTCACTTTTTGTCATTGACTACTTAAGCTTAGAATCTTTGAGTGTAGGTGGGGGAGGGAGGGGCAGGACGTACAGCCAGATCTGGGCGACGTTTCAAGAAATTAGTTAACCAACCCTTTCCTGCTGTGCCTTTTCTTGATTGAATTGGTCTTGTCTACTATTTTTACTGCAAGATCATAAGCTATCTTTCTCAGCTCCTTTGACGTAATGCCAAATAAATTACTCTCAATAACTTTCAAATAAGCTACCAACTCGCGATATTGCTTTTGACTCTTCAGCTTCTGAAAAAATATAGCTTTAGGACCCTAAGAAACCTCGACATTTCTCACAGAATCAGGATTAATTTTCCCTTTGAGTCACAAAGTCGTTTGAAGGATTAAACATGCTGCCACGTGGTAATCTGTTCTGCCTTCCAAAACTTATTTTACCACATTCACTATGTCTTTTTTCAGCCAATGTCCCTTCGAAGTCTTTAGCACGAAGTTTCAAACCATTCTGAGAACAAAAATAGTTCAATAAACAGGTGACATGTAAGAAAAAAGGACATGACGGGGTACTATTGCCCTATCTTGGCCCCAGAAGTGTTTTTTTTTAAACATTGATATAAATATGTTAACTGTATAACATCAACTAAATAAAACACCTTTGCCTTTAGGACAATAAGTATTCAATTTTGTAATATACCCGTTTCCCAGTTAAATAAAATAAAAATATGTCACGCCCGATGTGCACTCGTAAAACAACATCAAAATGCTTAAAAATCAAAAACTCACTTCGATCCAACGACAAGTGCACAGAATGGCTGCGGCTGCGGTACTGAAGGCAGAGCCCGGGAGAGCGTCATATGGACAAATTTTTAAGACCATGGCAGGTTATTAGAAAGAAATATTGCGAACTCTCCATCTTGCCCCCACCCCGTCTTGCCCCGCCCTCCTCCACTTACTTGAGGAATCATTAACTACATTTTTGAGTGTAGGTACTTACTTTTTATCATTGGTTACTTATTGATAACGTTCAGCTTAGGTATCTTACTACTATTTCTAAGTGCAAAGGTACTAAAGTACCTACTTTTTGTCCTCGAATAATAAAGTATGGAAGTGTAGGTAACATAATTTTCTTATTGATTATTCAAGCTTGAAAGCCATATCAACATTTTCGTCATATTTTAACACAAATATGATTTCAATGTCTGTGTTTAATGCGGTAAATATATCGTCGCCATAAAGGAAGGGCTGAAGCGCCATTTTGTGAAGTTTACACCAGAGCACTTTAAAGTTTTTTTGTTTGTTTGACAATACAAATCATAAGCCTTCAGTACCTGGTTTTTGAAAAAAAATGTTAACTCAGGTAACTCAATACTCTCACTGAGTTACCTGAAGCGACAAAAAACTAAAAATAGTCCCAAACTTATGTCGCTTGAGTCAAGCCTTCTCCCAAATGGTAAATACATTATGGATGGCTGAAGGGCCACAAACGTCTTCAGAATCAAACGAGAGTCAGAGCATTCAAAGTAGAAACAAAAACTTATCAAAACTGCATATTCAACTCATTTTTGACCGAAGTGTCGCTTAAGCCCCTTTGCCTTTCCAGCAACGATATGTGTCAGCATTTTATAGAAAACAAAAGTACTGGCGATAAAAATATCTGCATTTGTTGCACTGGAACATGGCGGAAATTGGAACAAAGTCAGAGTATAAGTTTCGACCTCCCAACACTCCTTCCAACAGGCTTGTTGTAGATAAGCGTATTTGGTGGTTCAACTACCTTAGAAATCGTACAACCGTTCCACAGCTCGTGTCACCAACCCTCGGGATCTAATCAAAGTCAATTAAAATTATAACTTCATACAAGCCCTTCACTTTTTGATTCTCTCTTCTTCCCAAACACGTTAAAAAAAATATACTCACACCTACTTAAGCTAAATCCGTATTATTCAAGTTAAAAAATAAAACATGATATTATATTGTCATACGTAGTAGGTACTAAAACGATGTTGATTGAATAAAATCAAAATCCACCCCTTCGTAAACACGACACAGAAATGCTGTGAGTGATGAGGGTTTTCTACCTTTTATGAGTATTTACGAGATATTGGGCTTTAGGGACCTCGATTATAAGTTTGTTTGGGACCTTAACTTGAAGACCTTCAGACAGTGTACATTTGTGAACCAAGGAGCCCCAATACTTAGGCACGAATATTTATTCAAACCACATTATCTCTTTACACAGGTAGATTGTAGATTCAGTAAACAACTCATGAGATAATCCCAACTATCTAAAGTTCAGTATTGATCCGAATAGTGTGAAACGACAATAATTAGTTAGGCTAATCGCTAAAGTTGCGGTTGCTAAATTTTCGAGTAGCTTTTGATTTTCCTTAGATTGCGTTGCTTGGATACAGCCTTTTGCTTTGTAGATTTAGCCACTCGAGCTTGAGAGCTTTCGTTCATTTTACGTTAATCCTTTTCGAGCTTTTAACGTTGTGTTGCATACATTTTACCTACAGCTTTTTAAAGTTCATTTTGAGATTATCATTCGCAGTTCTTTTGGTTAAACAGTTTTTAAAAATCAAGTAAAATTTCTCGTGTAATGTGAATTTATAATAAATATAGTGCAATTTAGCGCCTAATTAAGCGCAATGGATTTTTTTTTCGGGTGTTTTCTTAATGGGTTGCGATTAGAGTTATTAGTTTAATCAATTCATTGTTATTAAAATATCAATACGTGCTTGTGTAAGGTTAAAATATGAATATGCAAGGAACAATCCACATGAGTGGATGCAGCTCATTTGCGCATGGTGGAATTTGTCGGAGGAGGGAAAAGAAGGTCGTTTTCCAGGTTATAATTTCAGTTTAATTTCCTTATCTCTTCTGTTTTTATCAAATTTTACTTACACTTGGTTTCAATCAATCGTGGAACCGTTTATTCTTAACTTCTGACATTTCATTCAGAGACTTGTGGCAACAAAAGAAGTAAAAATATGGTCAATCAATAACAAAATTATAAGTTATAGCAGTTTACTGAGGCTCCCTAAAAATTGCCGCCGCATACAAGATTACATTTGAATTACTTTCACTTGAAATATGTATTTAAATAAAATTAAACATTATTTACCATAAAACGCAAAGTTTCAAAGTAAAACGATTTGAAAAAAATATATTTATAAGAAAAAACTTATAAGTTTTTGCGGCGTAATTTTATAAAACGTAGATACTAAACCACCTCCCACTAAAGTCATGACGAAACTCACAAGATGGTGTGACTGGAAAATATCGCGCTACTGAAATATCATAGTTTTGTGTCTTCCATGAACGAGCAATAACCAACATCGGTAGATTGTCGATAAATGTGATTTTTTCGAAGTGGACCTTAACAGACCCTGGGCCTTATTTGCCTCAAGCTCCTTATATTTTGAAACCTTTAAATTATTTAAAAGGTTTTTGGTTTTTAGCATTATGCTTCCACTGCAACAAAGTTGACGCGTTAGATTTGAAAAAAATGTTTGTAATATGCCCACAAATCAATATGTACTGATAAATAATATATTTTGACTATTAACGGTTTTGATGATGTGTCTGTTTCAGATTCCCGGGTCTAGGGAGACCCTTCTGACGCCCCGCAGCGCCCGGGGCACTTCAGCCAGCAGGAGGCCTGGCGTCCTCAGCAAGGGAAGGCCGGACCCCAAGCCTCCCTTGCCACAGGTAACAAGCGCACGAGCCAACAAGAACAATCCGTTTTCGAAGACCAGTCGTTGTTACCCTTAGGGGAGAACTATCAATTGTGTATATTTCTTAGAGGAAATTACTTTAATTTAGAAGGTAGAGGATATAAGGAAAATTATTTCTATAATTTCGAACAAGATTGAGCATTATCGACATACATTACTGTGTACGAAAAAAGGGTAGATTACTCTAATTAAGCCGTGTTTCCTCCAATGAAATTCGATTTTTATATACCACATCTGATTTTTCCTTTCAATATGCGATCTGATTTTGCATACCTACCCATAAAGTCTATTATTCGGTCTCCTTTTCTTCATTTAACCGCGACTGTAACAAGACTAACTAACTAACCATCACGCCGTTTCCCCGCAGGCGTAGGCAGAGAGGACGGACCGCTATATAACTCTGTCTTGGCACAGACTCCTTGTTTCATCCATATTCATACATCGTCTCATACATGCTCTTCTGGTATTCTGACTCTTCACATGACCCGATTCAAGTATTTGATTTACTTGATCGTGACATGTCTTTCTCGGGCGTCCTCGACTTTTTCTTCCATTCACTTTCGCATCATATATTCTTTTCACATTCTTTTCTTCGTTCATTCTCCTCTACATGCCTAAACCATCTAAGCGTTCCTTTCTTGATCATTACGCTCCCATTAGCCTTGCATTCTTTCCGGATATCCACATATTTAATACGGTCATACATGGTTTTACCGCACATACGTCTCAGGGATTTCATTTCCACAGCATTAAGTCTACTTTCATTCTTCCTCTGCCAGTTCCATGCCTCACTGCTATATATCAGGGTTGGTATAAGCACTCCATTGTGGACTGCTAGCTTTGCTTCTTTGGACAATTTCTTATTTGCGCCAACAGCGTTCAGTCCTCCATTAATGGTGTTTCCTGCATTTATTCTTCTTCCAATATCCTTATCAGCATTTCCGTCTCTCGTAAACATACTTCCTAAATACACAAACTCATCCACTTGCTCCAAGTATTCATCATTCACAACTTTATTGCACGCTGTTTGCGTACTCTCTCTTTCAAACACCATGACTTTGGACTTACTTACATTCATCATCAACGCATTCTGCATACATACTTGGTTCATCCTAGACACGAGAAACTGTAGATCTTCCATACTGTTAGTAATCAGCACCGCATCGTCCGCATGCAATAGGCAACATACTTTCAGATTGTTAATTTTTGCGCCCAAGCCCACACCTTTTAATTCTTGCATACAATAATCCATGTACAAATTGAACAACCACGGTGACATTACACAGCCTTGCTTTATACCCTTTGTGTTGTTAAACCACTTCGTAAAATCACCGTTCACTCTAACACATACAACGCTTCCCTCGTACAAGGACGCGATTGCTCGTATAAGATTCGTGTTAACTCCATACATGGATAATACCTTCCACAGTTTGTTCCTATCAACTCGATCATACACCTTTTCCAAATCGACAAAAGCACAGAAAAGTTTCTGGTTTTTTGCCAAAAACTTCTCTGTAAGCATGCGCAATGAGAAAATTTGATCAATGCACCTCCTTCCATACATGAAAGCAGCTTGGATGTCCCATATTTTATATTTTGTTTTCATTCTTACCCTTTCAATCAATATTCTAAGATGTTGTTCGGTATTGAAAGGTGTTGTTTTGATTTGGCCAGGCGGCAGTGAGCAAGATGGATTCGCTGCGCTCCGACGACAGCCCGCCAGGCACGCCGGACGGGCTGGGGCCCGGGCAGGGGCGCGTGCGCGAGGCGGGCTACCGGCGGCGGCTGGACGCCTACAGGCGCGCGCACCACGACCAAGCGGCGCTGGTGGCCAGGCTGCAGGCTAAGGTAACCAGCCTTACTACTTCTACTTCTGATGGGGTCTCTCACTATCGGGTTGATGATGTAAACTGTCGTCTGCTCGTTGACGATCTGCAGTCGGCCTCGGGAACGATTCCAAATTACCGACATTGTCGATAAAATCTATATCGATGTTTCGTGGTTTTTAAAAGTTGTATATTCGAATATTACATGGTTCAACCGGCACACCTTCATTTTATTAGTAAATGGTCTTTTTAAGTACCTACATTAGAACGCTCAAATTTCTTCTCCCCCGAGGTTTTCCAGTTCTTGGCGCCTCTCACCAAGCAGTAAAATGTCTAAATCATAAAGAAAACATCAAAAGACGGAATTGACCTCGTGCTTTCCATTCTTTGTCAAGGTGTTGCAATACAAGAAGCGCTGCACCGACCTCGAAGACCACATGATGGAGACGCCCTCGCAGCCCGACACCTACAGGGCCCCCAAGTGCTCCGGCACCACAGCGCCTCCCATGCCAATGGGCGGGAGTGGCGTCCCCTCCGGTGTGTCTTCGGCGCTAGAGCAAGCCCAGCAGCACCTGCGGGAGGCGCGAGAGGAGAGGATACACGATCTGGAGACGGCGCTGAGGAGGCTGGACGAGGAGAGGAGGAAGTAAGGATTATTATGCAATAAAGACAAAGTGTCCCTTCTAATGAATACCGCACAAGAGTCCCAACTGCTCACAACCGTCTAGAGCCAGTTGGACTATGGCGTCCCTAATTTGAGTATGTTGTGAGGCTGAAGGTAGTGGGTAGTGGGAGTGAAACGTGGAAGAGGAAGGTTGGGAAGTACCTCGCTATTCAGATCCGATCACTAAACACGGCCAAAGCCATTTCAAGCAACGTTTCGATTCTGAATGGTGGTCTTTCACCAGGGAGATACTTAGATCAATGTATGCTTCACTCCGTCTTTTTTTTTTACTGATAATTCAATTAAAAATATATTTTTTTTGTATTTTAGGTGCGAAAAGTTTGTTCAAATAAACTGTTCGCTCCGTGAGCAACTAGAAGAATCTCATCAGATCAATGAGGCTCTAACAAACGATCTCCAGAAACTGACCACCGACTGGGAGGGACTTCGGGAGGAGATGATCATCAAGGAAGATGAATGGAAAGATGAAGAACAGGTGAACATTGATTGCTTTTCGCTTCCTCTCTGCAGTCTAACTGCACCGGGCGCGCGCCGCTTGTCTCAGGGTGGTGACATGTTTTTAGAATAAATGACTCGGGCGAATCAACAGCCATGTTTCCTCGTTTTTACAGGCGTTCAACGACTACTACACTACCGAGCACAACCGTCTCCTCACGCTGTGGAGGGACGTGGTCTCCGTCAAGCGACTCTTCGCCGAGATGCAGTCGGCTACTGACCGGGACCTCAACAAGATCAAGAACGAGCTGGACTCCACCTGCAGGGAGCTCCAGTCCGTGTCCTGCGGCGTCTCCGCCACTGCGACTGCTACCAGCAGCGGTGTAAGAACTGTTTTTATTTTAAATCAATATTTATGAGTCTTTCACGAAACTCATGTGAAACATCAAAATTCGTTAGTGTGCAAATTACAAATCCTATTTAAAATTGATTGTATGTAGTCTGTTACAAGCAATCCTACAACTACTATTGTCTGATTTAAACCGAGTTTTATGTAAGTACTGACCTAGTTATTGCCATTTCGCACCCTGCGAAAAACAAAGCCCATACTTCCGACCTTCAACAATTTTGGAGAAACTTTGATTTCTTAGAATAAACTTCTTTGTATAATATTAACGTATTTAAGATTATTTAAAATTCATCACGGATTTCTGAAATCAGTCTATATCACTTCCTAAACCCCCTGTTTGCAAATAGAAGAAGAGGATAAGTCAAGATATGCTCGAAAGAAATAAATACTCTCAACTTTTTGTTGTAACTGTAATTTTCAAATACCTACGGAATGTTATCATGATACGCAATTCGTTTAAATTTTATCAGGTCATTTTTTCTTGCTCGATATTTAGCTAAAGAGCTACTTTGCGTACTTAAAACTCGATTTTCTTACTTTTCTCTTCCTGATGGTTTCTTTATTATGCACGCAGATTATTATGTTTAAAGCTGGCATTAATGAGATTGAGACAGAATGACTTGTATTGTAGACTGTGTTTGCTTAATGCTAAGGTTTCGGAGATACGGTACAGCTTAGAAACTCCTTTACTTTGCAGGGTCTGTCTGAGCGTGAACTGTCTGAACTTCGCTCCAAGATCTCGCAACTAGAAAAGCAGAAGGAAGTCGATTTGGCGGAACTTCAACAGAGAGACATGAAGATGCAGCAGCTCATGAACGAACTTAGATCTCTGGTAAGATTTTTTTTATCAATCTTTTTACTAATATTGTTAAAGACAAATATTTGGACATGAAATCACTACAAATTATTTTAATAAAGGCCATAAAAATGATTTATCATTACATTACCTCTCAAGTGACTATTGATTGATTCTCAGCTGATCATCAACCTTTAGAATGCCAGTAAAAGGTTGATCGTTGTTCTTGGGATAGGCGAGAACTGTCACCAACAATCGTTGTTTGAGCAATCAGTGAAAGCCAGGAAAATATTTCCCAGTAGATATATTATAATATTAAAGTAGATATTTTATAATATAACTATAGTTTAGGTGGTTTCAATCATAATCATGTATTATTACAGGTACCGTTAATTGGCATGAAAGCCCAAAACCGCCAGGATACATGTTGTTATCAAGAATATCAGTTATTAGTGTTATTACTATTAAATCTGTTATTAGTTGATATTCTCGAACACGCCCCCTAGATCGCCAATGACATGTGACAGTTCACATTAACTAAAAATGTAACTTTTATATCGTTTTGGGATGCTAAAGTTTTACTGCTATCACCATTATCTGTCATGTCTCTATTAAATCTTGCGATCTATTTGATAGGAGGAGCGCAGCATGCGCGCTGAGGGAGCTTTAGGCGAGCTAAACGCCCTCCGCTCCGAGGCGGGCACGCTCAGGGGGCCCCTAGCCGCAGTTGCCCGAGCAGTTCTGCGGGATAGCGAGAGGGCAGCCACGCAGGCGCCCGCGCCCCATCTGCATCTCAGTCACGCTCCGCCCCCATCCCCACCCCCTACGCATAGGTGATGATTGAATGCCATAGTAGTAGAATGTGTTTACCTAACTGATTGCAGTCATTTTGCATTTTGTAACCTTTTGATATAATATTTTATCAATAACTTTCATTAGATCTTCAGACACTCGCACTGGAGCTGGTGGAATAACTGGCACTGCATTGGCAGAAAGCACCGTATCTGCTGTCCAAGCGGCACTTCGTCGTCACCAAACTCACATTCACGAGTTACAGGTAAACAAATAAAATATTTGAAGCAGTCTGTTCTCAGTACCTTATTTGAAGGCGGCTTCTTTTTCATTCCCCCAGTCAAGGACACCATCCGATGATATTGGAATTCCAAAGATGATCTGTTAGTCATTCTATGTGTCCAGTGTAGTTCTACTTGGGTGTTGAGATTATTATGCCGTTGTTAGCAAGCTTTTTATTTACCTAAACTACTCACTCGTTACAATAATGTAAATTGTATTTCTTGTAGGTTAAGCTTCAAGGCAACCGAGAACAGTTGTCCAGCAGTCGGAAGCAATGTGAGGCATCAGAAGGCAATATCGTCAACTTGGATAGAAAGGTGCATGACTTACAACAACAGTTAGATCAAGCTAAGGGACAAATCAACAAGATGGATCAAGAGAAAGAACTTATGCAGAAAACGCTGGAGTCATTACGCAATGACAAAACTGGCTTGGAAAAGAACCGCTTGGAAATCAATGCTATGGTAGGAAAAACTCAATTTGAATGGAAATAGTACTTCCAATCTTCCTCTTTCTCAACTTCTTTCCTTGCCCACTTCCTTCAGTTTCACAACATACCCCAAATTAGGGATGCCATAGTCCCACAGGCCCCAGGCACTAGGGACTCTTGGGTAGTAATTTCATTTAAAAAAATAGGGAGAGTGTTAATTGATTTGTTTACAGCAATTATTGTTTGATTTTAGATTGATTCGCTGACATTGGACTATGAGAAACTTCAAAAATCTAACGCCAAGATGCAAAAGCATTTAGAAACGTTAGAAAATGAAAAGCGATCTACACATGATGAAATTGACAGACTGCAAAGAGAGTCAACAAACCGAGAATCCATCTTGAGGTATGTTTGCAACTTTCAATATTAAGTAAATATTATTAAATAATAGAATTTGTTTAAATGTCATTGAATGATTTTCAGATCTGAGGAAGACAGGTCGAGTCGTATTAGAGAAGAACTTCTAAATTTACGGGAAGAACTGAGTAAAAGTTACCTGTCTAGAGATCTTCTAGAACAAAACAAGATGGAGGCTGATAATCTTCTATCTCAGATGGAAAAAAATAGAGGTAAGTGAAAAAACAATATCTCAACTAACAAATAAAAAAAATCATAAAATTATTTTAGATGTGATATGATAACAAAAAAGTAAATAAAAGAGATCACCTAGAAATACACCATTTTGTCTCAAACTTCAAATTAGCCCTGATAAAACTTGAGATAAAGCGAAACCTGGTCGGCTAAATACATATAGTAGTGTATTACTAAGTGTCCTCTTTTATTTGTTATATAATGACGACATCACCAAGTATTTGCTATAGTGATGTTTTCAATATTGGCTTTACTCCTTAGGTGATCTCGAGATTGAATTGGAAAGAAGTGTTATGGAAAGGGTTGATCTTCAAGATTCTTTGGACAAGATGGATTCAGCTGTGCAGCAATTAGAACAGGAGAAGAAACAGCTCTCAGCTGATATGAAAAAGGTGAATTGTAATAATGTGAAGAAAGCATGGGTAACATATTATCTTCGTTTTCTTCTTATGTAATACAAACAAACCGATTTGTTTCCCTTTTAGCTCGAAGAAAGTAAATCAAATCTTCAAAATCAAAACAGCGATGTTCAAGGTGATTTGAATTCGTTGCGTAAAGAATTATTAGCTGCGGAACAGACAAGACTTGACTTGGAAGCTGATAAAAATTCATACGCAGAAAGAATCAAATTCTTGGAGGGTGAAAAAGAAAGGGTAAGAACATTTTTTTTAATAAGAATACGCGGATAGGTTTGTATTACATGCATAAACACTTTTTTTTAGGAAAGTAAGAACTACCATTATATTTTTATTTTTAGGTTGAGCTAGAGTTAGCTCAAGTTTGTCGAGAGAGAAGTGACCTAAGTTCTCAGCTTTGTGCCCTTGGACGTAAAAAAGATTCGTTGGGAGAGGAGAATATGAGGCTGCAACAACGTTTAGAGTAAGCCAATGAGACCAACAGTCGTCTCAATCGAACTTTAGAAGAGTTGGTCAAAGAATGCGAAGAAAAACAGGTGAGCTTTAATTATTTTTTCCTTGCAACACTTGTTATTGACTACCAAAACAATAAAATGCACCTGCTCAGGAGTTGAACTACAAGGATCCCTATCCTATTTTATATTGAATTCTAATTTTAAATAATTTTTATTTTTATTTTTTTTATTTAAATTTAATCCATTGTACAAAAATATACATTTTTACTTAATACTAACAGTTGTTATAATATTAATTCAGTTTATATACTATGTACAATGTTCTAGTTAATGATAAATACCACCCTAATAAAGAAAATTCTTGTGCTTAGGGAATATTTTTAGTTCCCTTAATTTATTAGTACCAGTTCTCCTTGCTAGATGGCATCAGTAAAAAAATGACACAAAAATGGCTCTACATAATTAAATTATTTTCAGGTTATGTTGGATGGAAATGAAAAAGATTTGCAACATCTCCAAGAACAGTTGGCATCACTGCGGAGTGAAAAGGAAGCTTTGGAAGGAATTCTCTTTGACACTTCTAGTAATTTAGAAGCAGTTGAAAGCAAGAGGCAAAAACTTGACAAAGAACTCCAAAATACACTGCTGAATGAAGAAAACCTCAAGGGTATGAAATTAAAAAATGATTTAAATTATTTATGTATTATGGTTAAACTTCTTTTTGTCTCATTTTGTTTTCACAATTCTTTTCTCAGGCCAAGTCAGCCGTTTGACAAAGGATCTCCAAGCTTCAGAAAAGAAGTTCAGAGAGACTAAAAATACACTAATTCAACAAGCTGCTAAGAAAGAAGCAGAATATCAGCAGACCATTACAAATCTGAACAAAAGCAACACTGAAAATGTCAAGAAATTAACTGAAGAAAGGGTAAATTATTATTGGATTAAAATTAGAATCATATTAGAAAATTAATAAATATGTGTATGGATAGTTTTTTACTCACTTTAAAATCTTATATTTTTTAGGAGACAGTCCGAATAACTTTGGAGAAACGTCTACAGCAGACTGTACAAGGGTTAAGTGGAGAAAAAGATGCTGAAATAGCAGAACTTCAAGACCGTGAACAACAGTTACAGGCGGCCATTGATAATTTATGTCAACAGCATGAAGAAGCGTTACTGAGGGCTGAAAATGATAAACAACAAGTTCTATTGATAGGTAAATAGACACACACATAATACATAGTCAACTGATTTTGCGATTAAAAATATGTAGGTAATGGGTACTTTTAAATCATTTATATATTGAGGCAATCTACAATTACAATATTTTTTGTCCATGTCCATCAGGTTACAAGCTAGTAGATAAATAAATTATTTAATCTCATCTTATTTTGACATTGGAAAATTAAGCAAGAGTCATTTCTCCATATGTTAATTTTGTGAGCGAAGATAAACATTCCTACCATGTTTTTTGTACTATTTTACTATAGCTCATCATGATCAGCAAGCATTGCTAGAAAGACTAGAAGAAACGAAGCGTGCACTGGACGGGGAAGTGAGTGCGATAGAACGACTCCGGAGGGAATCTCAGTCCCGCTGTGAGCAAGACAGGAACATCATCAATCAGCTCAAGGATGAGATTACAACCATGAAAAGCAAATTGGAAGAGACTAAGTAAGTTATTTATGTATTTAAGTAATTTACGGCAGCTGTAAAGCATTTTGTATAAGGTCAACACCTCATAGTTTTTACTAGTCTTAACTTCTGGAATGCCTCAATTATCTATATTCTCAGAGAATGTGTTAGTTTTTTTTTTCAAATTATATGTTACTGGTATAAGTAGTTTTTCTGGAATAGCAAATTATATTGGGAAAATTGTTTTTTTTTTCTACCTCCTGTCACTAAAAAATGAGAAGATTTTTTTGTTGTTTTATTGTAATTTCGTGTGGCTGAATACATTTCCCAACAAATGAAAATAAAATTGTATGAGGTTTAACTGTAAATACAAACAGCAATATCACTTTGAAAATCTTTATTACTCGATGAGTACCGAACTTAACGCAGTGCAAAATATCTCTACAGATTGACTATTTTGCTGATAAGCCATCACGGTCCATGTAAATATGCAAACAACATGTTTTAAAGGAAAAAACCTTCTGAAAAGATAATGATGAATGTCCGGTGACTGTTGGCACCTCCGGTACACTTGAGGTTAACTCTAAATAGTTGTCTATGGCTGTCTATGCTCCTCTATAGTTGTCCAAATTGTATATCTTCATCTATGGTTATCTATGGTCGTCTATCGTCGTCTATAGTTGTCCAAGATTGTATATCTTCGTCTTTCATTGTCAAATGTAAATGTCCATATTATTATCCTCAGAATAAAGTACGAAGAAGAGTTGGTGCGCTCTGAGACTCGCCTGCAAGAGTTATCTTTGGAAAAAGAAAACTGCTTGAAGGAGTGCCAGGACATCCGCGTGCAGCTTCAGTTGACCGAGGATAAGTCTGACAACCTCAACACTCAACTTAATGATACTCTGAGGAAACTCAAAGAAAGTAAGTTTTTTAAATTTCTATTACAGTGAAACCTCTATCTATCGTTCCTCGAATAATCGTTTTCCCGGATGTATCGTTTATTTCTTCTAGTCCGAATTCATTTCATACAAAAATAGATCACATCGATCGTTTCTATGTCCACCATTTTACCGCATTCATCGTTCGAATTACGTCGCGTATTTGATATATTTTGTCTGTGTTTTAACTTTTGAGAGAGAAAGAGAAAGAATGACAGTTTATCGCCGCCATCAGTCGCTAGTTGTCGTCAGTTGTCGCTAGATACCCGAACTTAGTGGAGTGTGTGCAGTTATCCTTTTTGAGCTTTTGAACTATCTTCGAAATGAGCCGTTCGATGAAAAAAGTACGTACTCTTCAAGAAAGATTGAAAATTATCAAAGAGGTGGAAAAAAACCCCGCTGAAAAACGCGTCGATATAGCCAAGCATTTAGGAATCGCGGCATCCACGTTAAAACTAGAACACGTTGAGGTTTCTGAAGATGATTGGCTTAGATTAGATACTCAGACAAATTTTAACAATTTTGTTACTTTCGACGACAATATTCCAACGTGTGGGATAGAAACTATCGAAAGCTTGTATGACGCAAGATTGACGGAGACAACAAAAGAGGTCGATATTGATGAAGAGGAGCCGCTGCCTGTACCTTCATTTTCAGAAGCATGCACACTCTTTGAAAGATTGAAAACTTTCTACTACGCACACTCAATAACTGATGCCGAAAAGAATATCATTTGCAAAGCCGAAAATATACTGTTGACTTGCATAAATAAAACAGTAAAAAAACAAATGTCGATGAAAGATTATGTATTTACAATGCAATAAACTTTTAAAAAAATTTGGTTCTGTTTAATTTTGTATTTTTTTAAAATAAATACATTTATTTACATCTAAAACTTATAATTTTAATCTACCAATGGTTATGCAGATTGGGAGAATGGTATCTATACTGGATCGTATCTCCTTGTGTTTTGTCCTCTTAATCCCGTATTCATTGTTTTCCCGCATTCATTGTTTATTTCAATAGGTCCCTTTAAAAACGATAGATAGAGGTTTCACTGCACATACATTCATAAGGAAAAAATTTTGATTGATTGATTTAATTTATCTAATTATGTCATAATTATAAAAAACAGTTACTAAATCTTCCTAAAAACTCTTAAAAGGTGAGAAGACAGAAAAGCTGTGAAAATTTAATTCAAGAATTTCTAGGTCAACATATTTATATTGAGATCCCAATATCATTTTCATCATGAGCTATGGTGCATTGTAGCAGTGGCGGGGTGCGGGTCCCTGTGTGGCGGCCCTCTCGATTTTTTAGGGTGCTAAAGGACTAAGTTTAAAAAAATAGGACGTTATTGATTGTAGCCGAAAACAATAAGTATTTTTTTCCAATTTTTTCACTTGGGTGTGGCACTGCTTCACATTTCTGAAAAATCTTCAAATGAAAAACAAAGTTTTTGAAAAAAAGATTTAAATCAATTTCGGCTACAACAACATCAATAATTTGTTTTTTTTTTTTCCAATCTTAGCACTCTAAAACATTCAAAAGTCACAAACACAAGTCACATTTTTATCAATAAGAAAAAATTGTGTTGAAACTTGGGTAGAACCGACGCCACTTCTCTATTGAATGGTAACAGTAGTACCGATTGATAAACTTATGGTGTGGTGGCCCTTTTCCATATGTTGTGTGAATACAAAAAAAGGATTTGAAAAATTGTTCTTTCGTTCGATAGTAAATTTTTTGACCACTTGCACATATATCTTTGTAGATCTGTTACTACTATTACTGTATTAATGCAGCCCATTGAAATTTCATTTAAATATAATTTGTTTATAACATAATATTGCTTATTTGTTATTAAATGTCATTTTTAGTTGAAAACGAGTCTGAGAGTCTCAGGAAGGAGCTGACCGACACGCGCCGGCAGTTGTCCAACAGCAACATCGAGCGGGACAAGTACAACAGCACCAACAAGGAGCTGAGGGACCAAGTCAAACGGTCAGAGCAAGAGAGAAGGGAGCACGCTAGATCGCTGGAAGAGGCTTTCCATAAAATTGCTGGTAAATTGAATGTTTTATTGGTCATTGATATTATGAATAAAAATGATTGACATGCATTATAATTTTATTTTTAATCTTCACACTTAAATATGATAATGTAAAATATCAAATTTTAGAGCCACCACACTAAGAGATAATGCGAAACCATAACCTAAAAACAAGTCATCAACATCAGCCATTGTCTATCAACTGTTGAATGAAGACCTCCTCGAGTTGCTTCCGCTCTACTACTTTTTACTGCTACACATTTCTTTAAAAGTTCTTTCAAATTCAAATTTGTCCAATTTTACAATTTTCGGAAGCTTTCACCCATCTACAGCTGGCAGTTCTTTCGGGTTGTCAGCCCACCTCAGCTTCTTTTTCACAAAATAGACATTATGCCATCTGGTGACATCTTTAAGTCATGCCAAGTGCCCAGCGTAGTCCTACTCGAGATTAAAGATTGTTGGTAATCTTTCATTCACTTCTAATCCACTTTTTTGTTTTTTAATCTCTCCTTACTGATGTAAAATATATCGACAGGCTTATAGGACAGAATCCACAATAAGGTGGAATGGAATACGATGACCATGTTTTCATCATCTGTATTATATATTAATAGGATTGGAAGAACAGAGGAATGCGTTGGAAGTGGAGCGAACCCGCCTGACCACAGCGGCTGGAGAGGCAGGCAGGCAGCAGGCGGCCCTGGCCCGGCAGGCTGCGGCCACCAGAGACCAGCTGCAGAAGACGCAGGGGGGCCTGGATGCAAAACAGCATGAGGAAAAGGAGCTGCATGCCAGGTATTGTACATAAATTCCACTGGTGCAATTTAAACAGACAATTTATGGAAGACTTTGGAAAGATTATTGGTTATTTGCCGAAATCTTCTGTATACGCATCCGTGCAGTAACCTAATTTCAGTGATATCTCCTTTGAAAACTTATGAAATCTTCTTTACCTATTTGTTTATCTCTTTTTAATATTCTTACGAAATGAGGAATCGGTGTATTACTTTTTGTGGGTAGCTTCTTTAAAATATATATGGGGATGCAACATATTTCTTTATTTTATTCATAAACGTGAATTTATAACATTACAGGTTATATACAACATTATCTAATTAGTTATAAAAGTGCCGTTGATACATTTAGTATGTAGTGCCAAATACCTTGCAAACTCATTGTTGGTTTCGAAGAATACGTCAAATTTGTCATCCACTGTATTCAGATAGCAGGTCGCTCGAGCGAATTCGGGTACAGATTTGAACTCGCTCGACAATAAAACAAGTTGTGGTGACGTCTCCGAGTGTGATACTCTGGCACAGATAGGTTGTTTTGGGCCAGAATATTACAGTTCAATACGTGGCCGTTAATAAAATTTAAAATATATTTTTAAAAAGCTAAACATATAATTCTACTTCCATAAAAGCACTCCTTGCATGGAAAGTGACAATGGTATTGTAATAATTTGAAAAGATATTTTCTTCGCAGTTATTAATATTATGCATTAAAAGTACCAAAATCGTTCTTTTTTGGCTACAGGACAGAGCATAAATGGAAGCATAATTTTTGTAAATAGTAGTAGTTTTATTTTTCTCTGTAAAACTTTTTTTTGTAGGCTCCAAAATGAGATTGAAGAGCGCGAACGTATCCAGCAGGAACTGTGTCAGATGAAGAGACAGGGAGTTGATCTGGAGAACCACCTTGTGACTGCTCGACAGGAGATCGGAAGGCTCAGGGCAAGGGGGGCAGAACTGGAGGAGAGGTGTCACACCAGGGACCAGGTTTGTTCCTCTCTACTATATAAATCAAAATAATAATGTTAAAAATAAAAGAATACTTTGTTTTAAAACCACAAAATTTATTATGATGGAGGCCAACCGGTTACGAAGCTTGATCCAAGCGAAACCGGTTTGCCTTCATCATAATAAATTTTGTGGTTTTAAAACAAAGTATTCTTTTATTATTAATATAATGTCTAACCACCATGTGATTGCTTCTTACGAAAATAAAAATAATAATGAATTGTTAATATCACTTTGATGATAATGGTTCAAATTTGACTTCTTCTTTAGGAACTACTTTTGAGATTAGAAGATTCAAGAGTGAAGGAGAGAAGGCTCGAGGATTTGAAGCATAACCTGGAGGTATGTCTTGCTGATGCCACCCAACAAATTCAGGAATTAAAGGTAAATACATAATTTTATGATTTTTGTCAATAAATTTTCCGATTTTAGCAGAAAACCTATTTGTATGATGAAACAAATGATTCTAAAGCCTGAAATTTCTTGAACGGTGAGCTCCGGCGTCATGAATTGGTCACACCTTTAGTGCCTGAAAATTCTAGTTCAACAAAACTATTTTCAGCTTGTAGGGAAATCTTCAATACAGTCAAACCCTGTTAAGAAGTTTTTCAAGGGACCAGCCGAAAAAAACTTCTTAAGCGGGAAAACATCTTAAGAGGGTTTTCAAATTTTTCAAAATTTTGAATTAAATTTGACTCTAAATCCAGGTTTTTATAACATTGCAATATGATGGATAAGTAGATAAAATAAATATATATGTTATTATGAGAAGTCAAAAATTACTTTACTTTAGTAGAATTTAAAATAATAATACATATTGGTTTTACTAAAGATTAGATAAGGGTATATGGTAGATTACTAATAAACTTATCAAAACATTGTAGGCACGTCTCGGGGGCGCAGAAGGCCGCGTTAGGGCTCTTGAGGCCCAGACCGCCAATGCAGAATCTAACAGGAGATCGTCAGAGCAGCGGCTAGGAGCCGTCGGAGCTGCCCTGAGGAGGATCGCAGGCATCCCCATAGATTCTTCCGGAACGGTGCCCCCTGGAGCTAGGCTGACCAGCCCCACCAGAAGATGGAGCCCTCATAGAGGT
This sequence comes from Drusus annulatus, assembly GCA_022651775.1. Lineage (NCBI taxonomy): Eukaryota > Metazoa > Arthropoda > Insecta > Trichoptera > Limnephilidae > Drusus > Drusus annulatus. The sequence goes on along the minus strand of JAGWCC010000604.1, from coordinate 30,331 downwards.
TGATATACATATTTATATTATGTTGATTTTATTTTTTCCGTTTTCTATCCAATTTGTTTTACCAATGTATGACAAAATAAATATAAACATCCACATTGTAAGAAATTGTGTTTGAACAATATTGGTGGCCATTTTGGCTGTCAATGTCAAGGAAACGCATATATATACATGGCCTGCTTAAAAGAAAAGGTGAATTTTGAATTTTCGCGATACATTTTTTTCAAAAGTAAAAAATCGAAGAACACACGAAAACGTGACTAAACTTTCCCGTTGTCAAAAACAAACCACTAATACAAAATGGCTGATAGTGCTAACATATGATAAACATATGTGTACCAACATAACAACATTAAAAAAATCGATAATCAAATGTACACAGCCCGCGAAAATTAAAAATTCACCTTTTATTTTGAACAGGCCATGTATATATATAGGAAGGTTATGATTGTGATCATGCTTTCTTAGGCCCCTTCTCGTCAAATTACAACCTGGACTGTCCCCTGTCATACAATTTTTTTTTTTGAATTAATAAATAAAATAAAAGATTACAAGTATATTTTTATGCTCATGGAGAATAGTTATTTTAGAACATGAGTAGCACATCATTTTGTGTGATACCCTCTCCCCTCCCTTGAACTATTATTATGGATAGAGTGGAAAATACTTTCAGTATCGACTTGGTGAAAAACCACATCATAATCAGAAATGAAACGTTGCTTGAAATGACTCTAGCCGTGTTTAGTGATCATATATGAATAGCCAGGTACTCTCCAACCTTTCTCTTCCCCATCACTCCATTCAGTCTCATAACATACCCCAGTGAGGACTCCATATCCATAATCCCACCAGCTTCATACAAAAGCAAAGATAAAATTCTTGTTTTATAGATAGCCTCTTAGAAGCATAATTTGTACTTCTGTTTTTATTTATTAAATTGTGGAACTTCAAAATTTAGCATTTAAGATGACTTGAAGTAGATCTACTACAGTTAAGTAAACTTTCAATTATGGTGGCGGGGAAAAGTATTTACCGAGATTTTTAAATTGTGGATATCACATAAGAGTCTCCTCCCCGGAGCCAATGGAGCTATGACACCCCCATTTTGGTGAACAATGATTCAATTCTGAATTGCGGCATGGAAAGTACCTTTCACTCAATTTGCAAATATTAGTTACGTTTTATTTTAAATGTACATATTAGAGAAACAATCACTTCTAATTAAATTAAATAAATTTTAATAAGTTTATTTGAGTTATGCCAGTTTCCGAACCCATAAAAAAATGTTTCAGTAGGTCCTATGATACTTAGATTGTCGGCTGTTCACACTAACTGAATAATTTGACGCCCAGTTCTTACAAAATATATCACAATTTGGTAATAAAGTTAAATTAAATGCTTGTGGTTTTAATCATTTTTCAGGATTTCAACTTGATAATTCATATTTTATTCCATGTCATTGAACCGTTTTGTACATACATAGGTACTGTTGTGAAATTTACTTGGAAGTGTGATTTAACTTTTATCATTCACAATATTTTGATTAGAAAATGATTTTGATAAGAAAATATTTTCGATAAAAAATTATACATTGACCAATTATGTATGCTTGTACAATTCGTCAAATAAGAAAACTATGATTTATTTATTCACAATATTATCGACAAGATTATCATAAATTTGATTGGATTTTTTAAAAAGAAATGACTAGTATCTATTATTACATATTAGGTAATATTTTCTATGATTTTTCCAAGAGGTTTTTAAAATGGAATATTACATTTTTTAAAATAAAACTGGTAACATTTACATTGGGTTTTGTTTGTATTTTGTCAAATACATACTTTATCAGTAGGTACTTATTTTTATGACCATAATAGAAAATTCCTACATTTTAATGCATGAGAAGAATGAAAAAAAATACAATTATCAATAAATTACGCTATGAAATTTATCTACAAGAATTATAAAGTACAGATGTATAGAGATATCTGTGCAGGCAAACAATCGCTACAAAAATAATTTGTTATTTTGTTAGTTTCTGTTTTAGCCATGGCACAAATCATTTTGGAAATCTCATAGATTTAAAGAATTTGTTACTGTTTGTGTCGTAACTAGATTATCATGCACTGTTAATATTATTGCACAGTAGTTGCTGCCCGCTCACCAATGTCCCAAGTCCAATCTCAAAGCCAAGAACCTTCGTCTGATGAGAGGAGACACTGTAGAACTTATCTGAGGACCAGAGACACGTTGAATCGAAACGGAGTCTTGCTGCAAACAACCTGGCCATCTTGGTATGCTTACACAAAAAGAGCTTCATTTAATAGAGTTCTCAGAAGAAGGCATTTATAATGAACAAACTAAATAAAAGCAAAAGATTTAAATGTAACATCACTTGAGAGAAATTGAAACAACAGAAGAAATCCTTAAAATTAATAGACATTTTGATAACACTTGGAAAAGACACACAGCATTAAAAGAAATGCTGTTGAATACTGAAAGAAATAATTTAAAGCATTGGAAGAGATTTTTAGAAACAATTAAAGAGACACTTACAAACATCTAAAGAGTCTTTGAAACATTGAAAGAGACAATAGACTATATTGTAAGCGACACTTTGAAATACTAATTAGAGAAGAATAAGATGTAATACATCATATCCAAAATAATTAATATATTTGGGTATGAAAACGTAATTATTGCCTGCTTTGTGAAATATTGCTTTTGTAAATTGCACGATACCTTTGTGAAGTCAAATGAAATTACTGTGATGTGGTTTAAGGAATTTGCGGAAACAAAAGGAAGTATAAAAATGGAAGTTAAACACATTTTCAGGTCAAGATCATTTGGAACGAGAAAAGTCAGTAGATGTCATTATCGATGTAGATCCAGACATTGTTAGGAAGGGAATACGAAATCTGATGCAGCAGGTTGGACAAATCGAAAGAGAACGGGTGTGTAAAAAAATTAATTAATAATAACATGTACGTGTATTTATATTATTAATTACTAAATCATATGTATTTGAAAGTAGAAAAACTCTTTCTGTTTCGCGAGTAAGGAGAAATTACGACAGATTTATTACTGGATTGTCATTCAAATATTTGGCGAGTTATTAAATCAACTTGTTGTTTTAAGGATGATTTGAAGTCCCAAATTTGTGGACTGCGCAAACAGCTCAAAGAGTCCACTGAGCAGAAGAGCAAGGGCGATGGGGAGTTGAGCTCCGCCGTAAGCAATTTGAGGTCAGTGGAAGACAAGAAGAACCAACTGCAAGCTCATCTTGCTCAAAAGACGGCCCAGCTTCAAACTCAGGTAATTTGAAATCAATTACTTCGAGTCTTTTTTTGCCAACTACATATGGGTAGTGAGTTATTTAAAAAAAAAATCTTTATGTAGAACCATAATGAAGGTTTTTTTATGACTGGTTATTATTTATGTACATTATATTATATACAATAAAAAATATGTTTTTTTTTTTTAAATTGATTGATTACACGGAGCGAATGAACCTTGTCGTTTATAACCCTTTCAGACTTTTTTCATTTGAATGACAAGGTTCGTTTTTACTCGCCAGAAGGTTGAAGCAGAGATTTGTTTTTTTATAACAGCTAAAACTTTTGAACAATGAGCTCTGGCATGATGAAGTTTACAGAGTTTTTCTGTCTTATGTTTGAAAGTCAATGGAACTATTTTGAGCTCTAAATGTATTTTCTATTATGAGCTATGGAACTTTCAGATATTAATTTATAACTGTCGAAAAGTAAGACAATACAGTACATTGTTTGGTCCATACCGTTTTTCAATTGTTAAAAAAAAGATTTCGAAATATTAATGTTGGAACTCAGGCGAAACCGGGTAGTACATTATAAATTAATAATACTTAAACCCACGATTTTTTGCTAAAGACTGAAGCACTGCAACAGAAAACGGAAGAGTCAAATTCACTGAAGGAAAAAATTACCACCATGGAGCTCACACTCAACAGTAGCACTGATGAAAAGGGGCAATTAGAGGTAAGAGAAATTTATTGCGATTCATTACTATTAAACATCAATTAATTATTCAATACTTTCCTTTTGTATCGTTTCTCTGTTTGAATACATTATTTAAATTTTATTATACGGTGTTCACAAACGAGTGGTATTTTCCGAAAGGAGATGATTCTACATGAAATTCTAAGGTAATTTAATAAAAATTGAAATTGCTCATGAATAAATACAAAAATATTTCATTGTAATTATTTAAATAATCATTAGCTGAATGACTGGTTGAATTAATTTGTTCAGGAGAAATCAGAGAAGCTGCGCGTCTCGCTCTCGCGCTGCGAAGCGGAGAGGCGCGCCCTGGCCGAGGAGGCTGGTCGCGCCGAGCAGAGGGCGGCCAGGGCTGAGCTGCAGCGGGCGGCTCTCGAGGGAGACACCAGGAGGCTGCAGCTGGCTAGACAAGACAAGGATGCGCACCTTCAGGTATTTCACCATACTGTGAGAGCAGGATTAGATTAAGACTATAGAGAGTCCCACCGAGCACAAGGGCCAGTCTCTTTTTGGTGAGGTATCGCTATCAATTCTTTTGATTTACGTAGATTACCATATTTGGTGGTAGTTACTCTCACTATCGCCTTGGTAAAATATCACCATTCAGAATCGAAACGCTGCTTGAAATGGGTTTAGCCTTGTTTGATGAACAACGTTCTTCTGCCCTGGTGCCACTGGTTCCGTACAGTCCGGAGCAATTGGGACTCTTATGCAATATTCACATAACTTTTTCTTGGTAAAATTTACCACTATATAAATCATAAGATGCTTTCTACAAATTTAGAGAACAGTGATACCATTGTCACCTGTTAGGTATGTATGTTTTTTACCTATGATGTAAAAAACATGGCTGAACCAGTTACATGGTTGGTACCTAAGTGGGAAATTACGTATCTCAAAAAGACAATCAAATAGAATGAAGACATGTGGTTAAAAGGTATGGTTGATAATTATCCCTCAAAATCCTTTCCCAATAATTGAGAAAAAGTAATAAAATAAGGGCGCTATGTAAAAAAAAAACATTATTTACTATTCCAGAAACTGCAAGAACACTGTGAAGTCCAAGGAAGAACAATTCTAACTCTGGAGGAGAGATGCACGTCGCTCAAGGCGACGGTAGACCAGCTCAGTGCGTCCCTTCAAAAGGCCGCTACTTCGGAAAGTGAACTGAAGAGCGAACTTGGCAGGGTACAACGTCAACTCACAGATGCCAAGAGCCACGAACACGCTTCGTCGGACAAACTGAAGCAGATTCAGAAGTCGCTCGGTAATTGTGATAGCGAGAAGAAGATACTGCACGAGAAGGTGGAGGTGGTGAAGAACTCTCTGGCAGAGGTGAAGCGGGATAAGCAACAACTTCAGGATCAGGTCCACAGGTTGAACACGCAAATGTCCAATATGGAAGTGCAAAGGTTGGTAACAAAATTCTTGGTTAAATAGAAATCAAATATATATGCATGAACATAAACCAAAATATTGTTTTTTGACAGTAAATGTTAATTTTGAAAATTTAAATTGAAATTGACGAAAAAATAATATTTAAGATAACATAGTAGTTTTTCTTTCATGTAAACTGTGTATTATTATTACTTAAAATACTCATATTGTGAGCATGCAGTGCAAAATATTGAATTAGATTTTACTGATATGTTATCTAAATTACATATTTATTTACATTATTTTAACAAGTCACTTTTTTAATGTTGCCTAGTTAAAACATACAACTTCAGAGTAATTGTAATTTTTGGTATATTTTTATAGATCTACTCTGGAGTCTCAACTGCGTTTGACAAACTGGGATGGAAAGGAAATCGATAGCGAAACCGAACGCGAACTTCACGCAACCCAACGAGACAGATCTGAACTCAGAGCTAAAGTCGAAGCCTTGCTAGACAAGATCCGTCAGCTCGAAGCCGAAAAGCGAGCAAAATCTATCAGAAGCAAGAGTTACGAACGACCTGAAAAATCTATCTATTCGGATAATGATTCGGTTATCGGAGGTTTGTCCGTCCGCGATATGAAGATGAGTGCAAGAGAAGAAAAATTGCTGCGGGATTCTAATGTTTTGAGGGATTCAAATATTGCGCTACATTCGCTTGGAGCAGATCTGTCGGATCCATTAACTGCTATGTACGAACATGAAAATAGGGATCTGAAGATGAAGATTAGGAGGTTGGAGAGTCTGCTTGCGGAAAAGGTAATTAATTTTCTTTTTTTTAGACATCAGTATGCTCATAAAAAAACCTTTACAGTTAGTGGAAAATAATCACTAAAGGATAATATTACATATTTACCTTAATTTGAGTCCTAAATCTGCATTTAATAAAGCAAATACATAGTAATAGTTTTAGTGCCTGAATGCAAGAAAATAGTATTTTTTCACTTTCAATAAAACATAGGATAAAATTTGAAACGATGTTACCGTTCACACATTCAAGCACCATATTATGTAATATAATAGATACTTAGTGAATAGAGCTGTCGCCCGAATAGTGGTAAACTGTAAATTCCAGTTGTGGCAATATTTTTTTTTCTTGTATATTTTTCTAATGCGTTTATGATTATTGAGTTAAATTTAACAAGGAATTAAGTTTTACGACAATAATTAACAGTTAACAAGAAGGCCTAATAACATGTGTAAAACGAAAGTGTTCTTTATTATTAAAAACTTCTCCTTTGATTCTTAATAAACGTTTGTTCTTCAACAGGAAGCTCAACTAACCATCTGTCAATCCACACATTGCGGCAGCGGCGTGAGGGGAGGCAGCGGTGGTGGGGGCGGGGGTGCCGCTTCGAGGGAGGAGATAGATCGCCTGCGGGCGGCAGCGCTGCAGTCGGAGCGCCTGCTGGAGTCGCGGGAAGGTAGCTACAGGCAGCAGATCAGCAGACTGGAGAGCCAGGTTAGCTAATCACTATAAGCACAACTAAATATGAGTGTGTCCCATTGTTGAGTTTGTCAGCCAGCATTGGTCTGGAGCCATTGAATATCTGAAAAAGATACTTGACTCTGTGTGGAAATGGGCAATCTGTTAGATGAACCAATTGTAGTCCTTTAGAGCGTATACGTCAGGTGAGAATTAGGTACCTACTCATTCTACCGGTTCTTAAACGGAAGGTGTTCCAAAGAACTAGTGTCGTTGATCTCTTCAACTTGCTCAATGTTTGTTACACAGTTGACACTTACCACATGCTCAATAGCTCGACTATGGAGTGATTACTTGACTGCTGTGTTTTCTCCCTCCTACACCGTGGGTCTCCTGTGGGGATTGCCTGCTTAACTAGTTCCCCTGGGATGTATGGAAACTACACGATACAATATCAGATGGAATTGAATATGTATCTGAAAAATCTCAGCACCTCTATGTAGCCACCACAAACCCCCAATCATACGAGGAAAAAAACTTATTTGTAATTTTTCTTTGACATGTATACTGATTTAATCTCCCAAAATGGTATGTGGGTAGTAATATTTCGCAAAGTTACTATGGTAGGAAACGAATACTTGTTCTGAGAAATTGGTAGTTAATCTCATAAATCCTTTAATATTATCTCTACTAACAATTTTAAAGTCATTTTGAAAACTCAGTAAATAGTAATTAATATGTAATGAAATTTTAAACCAAAGTATGTATGTACCTAGAAAATAATATGTGTGTACTTATGTTTTACAATAAAAGTGTTTGTATTTTTATAGAAATTAAACATTTTGTAGTTTGACATTAAACAAAATAAAACAAGACAAACAAAATATAACTATGATAATATAACAAAATATACTATATGATTGTCTCATATTTCACATGAGACAATCAAAATGTTCTACTGTTTATGTTGTACCAAACTGCTAACCCCTTTTCCTCTTTTAAACTTGTACCCCAACTTTGCAGATCAACACCTTGCGCAATCAGCTATCTCAGGAAGCTCAGCGTCGCCAGCTGTTTGTGCTGAGGTCAGGTCGCCATGGCCGTGACATGCAGCGCCTCAGGTCTGCACTGGGAGACTCTCTGCGCACCGTTTCACGGGTAATTTAAACTATTTTCAAGAGATGAATGAGTAACATTTAAATTTGTAGGCCCAAGAGATACCAGGAGATAGATCCGAAAAGCGTATGTTAAGCACGAGAATCTTCTCAATTAGGAAGGTAATTATCATTAACTAGAAACTAGACATTGTATATTAATTGAATTTATATTATACCTCTAGTGTATGTATGTATTAAGTAAAAAATGTTCATTTTGTTCAATTAATTAAATAAAAAAAATATTATTTATTCAGTATAATTTATGACAAACTCTAAAAAAAAACTTCTTGGTTAACAGATTTGAAGAGTTTTTTGTTTTTTTTTTTTTGTTTTATTTATTTCATATTAGTTACTCTGTACATTCAAGTTTACAAGTAGCTAATTATTTCATTTTCTTTTTAACTTTATATTATTTTAACTTATTTACTACTTATTTTTTTTTTTTTTTTTTTATTTTTTTTTTTTTTTTTTTTTTTTTTTTTTACTTTTATTTAAACAATCATTATTATTAATTTAAATTTTTTAAAAACAGTTTTTAGTTAAAAGCTCTGCGGGCATTATAATTATTTTGATGAATGTTTCGCCTTCTGAAACAGCTATCAAACAGTTTGATAATGCCCTCAGAAAAAACTTAACTGCTTTTAAAAATTTAAATTAATAATAATTATTGTTTAAATAAAAGTAAAAAACCTAAAAATTAAAATGGAGTTCTACAAAATAAACTTTAAAACCATAAATAAATTACTACTTATTATTTTGATTTATTTGCATTTTAAATAATTTTTACATGCTATTTTGAATTTATTGATAGGCATAATTTTGATGGTTTCCGGCAGAGCATTATAAGATTTCATCTCTTTATATAGTAAGCTATTTTGTGTGTTTGCTTTATTTTTTTCTGGTAGTCTAATTTCTTTGCATGCCCTTGTATTATATTTGTGAATATTAACATTGTAGATAATTTTGTCAGAAAAAATATTTTGGTAACAAGTTGTTCTTCATTTTATGTATAAACATCAATGTGTTTAATGTTAGCATCTGTTTAACTGTTAGCCAATTTAGTTCCTCTGACATTTTAGTTACTTTTGAATATCTATTTCGCCTAAGTATAATTCTCATTGCTCTATTTTGATTTACTACTTATATTCATAGGGCACACCAATGCCAATAATATGTTTATTGAGTAAATTATTTCAATGTATTTTAAATATATTAGGAGTATTTTGGGTTGTTGAACCATAATATCGTACAGTAAGTACTATTTTGTGAAACAACATTTTTTATAGAAGGCAAAAAAAATGATTGATTGTAGGTAATGTTGTATGTTTCTAAGTGACAGTGCAAAAAACGTTATCAACATATTTAATGCTGATAAAAACATTCCATACTCATTTTGCTAGTTTCTAGTAGCCAGAATATATTCATGACTGTGCAACACCACCACACTACCTGACGAAATCTGAACATTAAACGATCTACCGATTATTTGGTTTGACGTGTGGATTACTATTTTCCAGGAGCCAGCCCTCGACTCCATGTTACTGGAGCACGAAGCAAGGAAGCTGGACAACACCCTGACCCACAGCCTGCCACACTTCAGTGATGATTACGAGTCCAAATGAGTCAACCCGGTCATTCACAACTTGGAGCCCAAAGGAATCAAGATGAATCAACTAAATTACGTGGATAAAAATTTGATAATTGAAATGAGTCACTATAACTCACCATCAAAATGATTCAATAGTTAAATTCTTAGAAAAGTTGAACCCAAAACAAGTTCAAAGGTAATTGATCTAGTCAATGCGGAGTTCAGAGATCTCAATAATCAATGTCAAAATGTAGTAAAACTCAAAAGTTTGTAGTAGGTATAGAAGAAAATAATGTTTAGTATTGATGTGAAAGAAGTATTTAAAGATTGGAAGTTCATTAGCGTTATTAGGATTGTCTTATCACTGCCTGAAGGTCGACGTCTTAGCATTAATATTGTAGAGAAATTTAATTAAATTTAATATTGAAAATTTTCTAATGCAACCATTTTGAAGAGTGTGCAAATTATATTGTAACGTAATGTGTGAACAAAATGCAGAAAGAGGAATAAAATATCTTTGTTATTTATACAGGTAAAATTTTATTTTAAATCATTAAAAATAATAAATGAAGTACTTATTTTAATAAGTCGTTTATATTCTAAAAGAAAATATTATAATATGAATGGCAAAAAAAAACATTTATACCTATGTACATTTAAATGAATTTCCCTTTGGTTTGAATAACAAACATGGAACAATGTAATCTATCAAACAGTAAAGAGAGTGAATTTAATGTTTTATATACATTTCATAAAGTATCTACTATTCCGCCTTTAATAAGGTTCGGTAGGAGAGGTTTGGAAATATTAGCCACAACATATTTATTTTATTTGCCACACATAAGTCGGTCGAACTAGGTTTACCTAAGATAAGTTTAAAATCCAAAACATAAACTCAAAGATGTTTCGAGCTCAGAATATGGCGGGTGAACCCGGAAAATGAAATAGTGAAAATGGCCGTTGAAAGGTGTTGTCAAACGTTTTTAGGTGTGATTCTAACGAATATTAGACATTAAAAATTATACAAAGCAACCACTGCCACTATTTTATGAAATTTATTGTCCAAATACATTTGTAATAATTATATTTTCTAATGCCTGATCTGTAAATTTGATACAGTTTTTGTTCCATTCTCATTTCAAATTCATAATGTAAAACCATATTTGTGCAGAGTTTACTCGAAGGCACCCACTGGGCTATTAATAACATCAATCAATCATATTAAATCCTATTTGACACCTTTTCCCAACTTACATCACTATTAAAGTAACGGAGTTTGTTTCAATCCAGTACCAAGTCTCATTAGCATAATTATTAAATTGAAAATGAATTTATTTGATTGTGGTTACCCACTGCAGTTTCCTGTTTATCCGTCTCTCTCAGTACCTTATGTACTTAGTACTCACACTTTCTTACGTAGATAAAGATAAATAAACCAACTATTGTATGCGGATTAAGTAGTTCACATTGCTTTGATATAGAAAGCGATTATAGATTATGTAACTAAGGAAAGTTTAATTTTGTTATTTATTTTCAAGATGAAGTTCGAGTCATCTATCGGCAATAGCTTAACAGGTCAAATATTCTAATGAACAAGGTGAAATTCAACAAATGTAATTATTATAAATGGGTTTATTTCAATATTTTATAAACTAAGTAACTTAGCAGTGTTAAAAGGGTGAACATGTAACAAATTGGGAGTCAAATTGGCAATACATTTTGTACACATGTTGCACCGTGATAGGTAAACCATTTACATTGCCAACACTAAACTATTCATCAGACACCAGTTTATTTCCTGAAACTACTTATCCATAGTGTAATATGAAACAATATTTGAATTGAGTTTTAGTTTTTATGTTAAACTGTTGAACAAAGGTTGTTAATTCAATAACTGAGTTATTTCAAGTCAATATTCAGCCAAAACACCTACAAGCTACCAGATTGATTGCATTTTTGAAGAAAAACAAAGATAGATCTTGCATTGGTTTTTGTTGTAAAAATCTAAATAGTTTTTGCTCTTCTTTCAGCCTCATTAATATTTGACATTAGTTAAAAACATAATTTATTATAAATCTTATTGTTGGGCTCGATCTTCCTAGGAAGATCATGTTTCACTAAGGGAATAGTTAGGAAACTCAATAGCTAGCAACGTATAAAAAATAAAACATTGTAAGTTACAATCTTACCTAAGGTTGCCACCTTTGCAAGATTATGTCATAAAATATTGACAGCATAGTCGATTAGTAATGTAACAAGGTGTATGCATTTAAATAGAATACAACAAAGACAGAACTGGAATACCACAAGGTTCCCAGTTGGGTCCTGTTCATATTATTGTTTTAGGACGAAGGGTTAACCAAATAAAAGGTGTTCAGGTAGAAAAATAATGAAGAAATATATTTACATAAATTATTAATATTCCATTTTACAAAATATTTTAAGCACAACTATTTAAAATGTGTGAAATAACCATTCCATTACATTACTACTATAATATATGTTTAACTAATTAAAAAGAATCTACAGTTTGATAGTTTCTGTTGTCGGTGGCAACCCTAGCTTCACCCTAGTGATGATCACGGGAGAGTTTGTCAATCACAATGATCATTTAACTAATTGTTGGTCATGCTGGTATTGGATTCATTCAACTAACCACTTTCTCCGCATAAATTTTATTAAAATTACCTAACCGTTAGATTAAAGAAAAAACTTAATTTGTCTATCTGTTCTCTGCGACTGTGTCTATTCTTGTGTGTCTAGAATGTTGACAAATGCAGTCGGAGGGGAATGATAATGTTTTTAGGTTCCTTAATTAAATATTAAAATGATGCTGAAAGACCAGCCAAACGCAAATTACACATAAATTATTATTTAAATGCATAATCTTTTTTTTTACTAAAACGTTTCTATTTCTAAATGTCAGTAGTAACATGTGTCACTGTTTAGATATTGTCAGTAGGTATTTATTGAGAATGAATATAATCACAACATTACAGAATGAAAACAAGAGTTTTAGTTGACCCTACATGAGCACAACCTGAGGTGTGAGGTCCCGACCACACTCACCACGCGTGTGTGTTGCAGTGGCCACTGGTGAGCACAGTAGCTGTGAGTCATGTGGCATGCAGTAGTGGGGGGGGGACCAATTGAACTTGAGTTTCTGTGTCACTAATTACTGCATGCCACAGCCTTATCACCAGCCAACCGAGTTAAATGAATATTTCACATTCCACACCAATCAAGAAAGAGATGAGACCGAGGATTCACTGATTTGTTTGACAGACTTATAGATTGATAAGAATTTCAGTTTAATGAAATGAAGTATATTCACAAATAAGTTTTGCATGATAAGATAAAATATACAGGTAAACTTTGCACATACATAAGAACAAAATTAAATCAGATCAATGTTATCCCTATCGTACATGGTACATGTAACAAAAATTATAACGGGTAAACATCTTTAACATTATTGAATTTCTAAAAATTTATTAACATACTATAGTAAAAGCGAAAAACATTTAAAATTACATTAAATGACCCATTCATATGGAAAAAAATCTTTCAAACATCCGATAATCTTGCAGAAAGACGACGGCTGTCTGGTGACAGTCGATCAACTGAAACTCCATCCCACGCTGGAAGGTGTCACACTTAGCAAGGTACAATCATCAGGCAGGGTAACAGCCAACAGCTACAGGGCTACTCTACCACCTAGGCTACCTCGCTACTTCACAGGGCCCCTACCTCACTGCTCCCGCCCGACCAGCAGCAAGCAACTACCACAATTGACGATTGCCCAACAACCTTGAATTAAGGCGCTAAGCTATGGAGTCTCAGTTATCACATTATTATTAAATATAATTGAATTATTTAACAACTTTAATATATTTGACAAATTATCCGTAAAATTCATAATATTTCATTGGCATCCACCGATCGATTGCGATTGCTTGGCGTCTCTGGTGGTGCTCGAATTCTCCGAGGGGGGGACGTAGATCTGGAGATGGGAAGATCTGCTGGAACAGTTGGCTCCGTGGGAAATGAAGATGCACTCACTGAGACTAAACATAAGCTGCGAACATTTGTCCCAGTATGATATGGAGAGTATAGATAAAATATTCCAAAATATAAAAATTAAACATTTTCTCATAGAAGTTCTGGGCTTGAAGGGAACAAGTCTTAAAGAGGGTCTTTTCAACTTATTACTTAAATATATACCTAGGTATCTTTGTGTTAGTGTAACGGTCACTGCATACTTTTATAGTTTTAGAGGAGAACGCAGATGGATTTCTTTTTCTTGTTTAGTTTCTTCTCGGGAGATTTTTTGTTGATTTGTCGTACTAGATCATAAAAAGTGTCGTTAACGTTAATTTTGGCTTTGGCTGAAGTCTCCATGAAGGCGCAGTTGAAGGTCCTTGCCAGACTGGCTCCCTGCTCCTTGCCCACCACCCGCTCGCCCTCCAAGTCACACTTGTTGCCCACCAGCACCATGGGTACGTCGTCCGTGTCCTTGACTCGCAGGATCTGCTCGCGGAGGTCTTGCAGATCGTTGAACGTGGACTGCGCCGTGATGGAGTACACTAGCACGAACCCCTGCCCGTTCTTCATGTACAGGTCCCTCATGGCCGTGAACTGCTCCGTGCCCGCCGTGTCCAATATCTCTAGCATACCTTGTTGTCCGTCCACTTCTACTTGTTTTCTGTAACTATCTTCGATAGTAGGATCATATTTTTCAACGAAGATGCCTTGTACAAATTGCACTGTCAGAGCCGACTTTCCCACACCCCCACTGCCCAATACGACTATCTTGTACTCACGCATTTTATTATATTTAGTTAAACGAAAATATTATTAAAGGTATTTATATATTATACAGCTAACAAGCACATTAACTAGCGAGTTATTGCAAAAAAGCTTCTATAAGTCAAACCGCCATGACACCGTTAGCTGGGCGATGGCTGAAGAACTAAGTGTGGCGAGCGCATAAAATTAATGAGTCACATTCCAAACCGCAAAGCATTTAAAAAAAAGTACCTACTCATTAAAACTGTTCAAATTTAAATGTCAATTGAAATGTTCATATTTTAGAGATTAATATAAAAATACAGCTGTAATTTATAAAATGAGCATGTAAAAAAGTTATTATGTTTTTAAAAAAAAAAAAAACGATAGTGAGACATCTATGAAATTAAATCACATTTCAACTTCTGACAGTTCAGAGAATTATAAAAAGTTCAAAAATAATTACAGACACATATAACGTCATTGGGCAGACAGGACTTGTTAAACGAATATTTAAATATACTTCGGTATGGGTTACGAGTTAACTTTGAAACGCGCGAACCCTTTGTTTTTTTTAAGGATAATTCAAAACAATTCATTGATTGCATCTAATTGCGACATGGAAGAAATAATTTTTCATCCTTTTCATTGAAAGCCTTTAATAATACCTTCGAAACTCAGAATTGAATTAATTCAAAACAATTCATTGATTGCATCTAATTGCGACATGGAAGAAATAATTTTTCATCCTTTTCATTGAAAGCCTTTAATAATACCTTCGAAACTCAGAATTGAAACGTTGCTTGAAATGGTTTTAGCTTGTTTGGTGACCAGACATGCACAGCCAGGTAATTACCAACCTTCCTCTTCCCCACTGCATACCCCAGTTGGAGATGCCATAGTCTCACTAGCTCGGGCAGTTGGGACTCTTGTGTGGTATTCCCATAAAGCATTAAATTGTAGTGGCTCCTTAATTCTATGAAACATTTTGCTGTGTAAATATAATGCAGCCATAATTTTTTTGTTATCCTAAGCTGTTGTCACTCCCCCGGATCCCTTGAAGTAAACAATACTCTGCCTGGTTAACACTCTCGGGGAGACTTTTCCTGAGGGGAGGGGGCCTGCTAACTTTTCACCCTCATATTGCGTAACCGTTGCTTGGAATATTATTGGTAGCTGCGTTTAATCAATACTCCCTCTACGTGTCCTTTGGAGAGTGCCAGCGAAATGAGACTGGTTTTCACTAAACTCTTCCTTCGAGAGTGTAGTGTAGGCACTAAAACTTTTTGCTTGAGGGTTCATACTACATGAACTTGCACATGGGTGCACTGATGAGAGAGGAGACCTTAACCTGAACTGGAGAAATTCATGTTTTAATAGATATGTTTATTAAGATATATAAACATATCATCCCTGCATATATTTTATAATACAGCTTATGTGACGTTTAGTACATTCTGAGATAAACGAAAAGAACTGTTTGAAAAAAATAAATTGTAAAGATTTGATTTTTCTTTCTGTACTGACTTATGACCACCAAATGTAAGAGTTGAGTTTGGAGAAAACTTTTAATTTATAATGAACTTTCACAAAGATAACATATTAAATATATTTTTTATCTTCTGTCTCTCTTTGTAGTTTAATACTTTGAACCATTTTTTTCCCTTTATATCCTGTATTGTTTTTTTTTTAATGTTCTCTTACTCATATTTTTATTATTTACTTCCAGTGCTATCTCCTGCAGGACATTTCCCACATCAGTCAATCTACACACTGCAGGATGAGGCTCAGAATAAGTCAGCGTATACACACTATCATCAGTCACATAGATTTGGATTTTGAAGCAATGTGAATATGAATTGTCTATGTGTTGGTGTATATAGTGATATTTTTGCAGTCTTTTGTTTCTTGAAGACAGTTTTTTGTAATTTGTAGCTTATTCATTGTTTCTTTGTTCCACGTAGGTATACATCTTGTGTTTTTATCTGTTGTGATATTAAGTTAACAGTGGTTTTTTTTTCTATATTGATAGGAAGGGTGATATTTTACATAAGTATTGTATTTTACGACAATTAACAATCTTTGTGTTTATTGTGTTCCATGTGTGTGTCATTGTGTATATTTATAGGTAGTTTGGTATTAATGGTGCTGCATGTTATTTCCACTATATTTCTTAATACTATTTTTGACATTGAAGAAATTATCATCAATTTAGATTTATAAAAAATAATTTCTAACTACTAAATAGTTTTGTGCACTTTATTTAATATTTTATTTTATTTCATAAAATAATCATTTTTTTGTTGCCAACAAGTTTCGTTAACAATTATTTGTGATAACTTTAGGGCAAGTAATGAAACAAAATTAGAAATTAACATTATAATCTCTTGCAGATTAAAAAAATTGATGGAGTATAATTTATAGTGAACTTTCACAAAGATAACGCATTTAAGGATTTTTTATCATCCAACCGTCTAATTTTGTAATTGTATTTTTTGTACCTGATTTTTTTTTTCTTTTGTACCCTCTGTTGTTTTTACATGTTCTCTTACTAATATTCTATCAAAACTTCATTTGACAGAGAATTCTATACTACTCCTCGTATGATATCGGCAACTCTTTTCAAACGATACTTGGCAAATTAACCCCAGCCTCCCATAAACCACTGTAGTGGGATAAAATTCCGTTGTATTGATATGTTCGGTAAATATTTTTGAATATTCTTATTAGAAACATTTAAATTATTATATAAATCCTTTAATTTACTATAAGCACCTTTAAAATTGGTAGCATTATCTGAGTAGGTTTTTTTTTCTATATTGATAGGAAGGGTGATATTTTACATAAGTATTGTATTTTACGACAATTAACAATCTTTGTGTTTATTGTGTTCCATGTGTGTGTCATTGTGTATATTTATAGGTAGTTTGGTATTAATGGTGCTGCATGTTATTTCCACTATATTTCTTAATACTATTTTTGACATTGAAGAAATTATCATCAATTTAGATTTATAAAAAATAATTTCTAACTACTAAATAGTTTTGTGCACTTTATTTAATATTTTATTTTATTTCATAAAATAATCATTTTTTTGTTGCCAACAAGTTTCGTTAACAATTATTTGTGATAACTTTAGGGCAAGTAATGAAACAAAATTAGAAATTAACATTATAATCTCTTGCAGATTAAAAAAATTGATGGAGTATAATTTATAGTGAACTTTCACAAAGATAACGCATTTAAGGATTTTTTATCATCCAACCGTCTAATTTTGTAATTGTATTTTTTGTACCTGATTTTTTTTTTCTTTTGTACCCTCTGTTGTTTTTACATGTTCTCTTACTAATATTCTATCAAAACTTCATTTGACAGAGAATTCTATACTACTCCTCGTATGATATCGGCAACTCTTTTCAAACGATACTTGGCAAATTAACCCCAGCCTCCCATAAACCACTGTAGTGGGATAAAATTCCGTTGTATTGATATGTTCGGTAAATATTTTTGAATATTCTTATTAGAAACATTTAAATTATTATATAAATCCTTTAATTTACTATAAGCACCTTTAAAATTGGTAGCATTATCTGAGTAGATTTTCACAAGTTTGTTCCTAGAAGCTATGAAACACTTGAGGCAATTTAAAAAATAATTGTAATAGTGCAGTAATAGTAATTATATACTGTTGGAATGATGGCGAATTAATTCCACACAGAAGAAGAATTCCAGTTATACCGCTACAATTTAGCGATTCTGAAGAAAGTAATGACGAGGAAGATCTATAAAGTGGTCTCAAAGAGTCAATTCTCTTGAAGTAGAACCCTTTTCAGGCCGAACTGGTATCAATATTTTGCCAAATAATCTCGAAAACATAGTCCATGTGGTTAATTTGTTTACTGGGGACGATTTATTGGAACTAATGGTGGAAGAGAGTAATAAATATCATTCCCAAAATACGGAGTTATGTATTTAGAGAAATGAGGAAGTCTGTAAAATGGAAGCCAAATTAAGTGCAGTGGAGTTGAAATAGTTTTTAGGGCTGAGTCTACTCATGGGTCAGGTCTGGAAAGATAATAAAGACGAATCTTGGTCAATAGATCCTACTATCGAAACTCCGATTTTCTCAAAGTTAATGAGCCGTGATAGATTTAGGCAGATATGGAAGACATGATATTTTTCCAACAATGAAAACAACGTGGACAGTACTGACCACTTTACGAAAATTAGGCCAAAATTGACATTCCTCACATCCAAGTTTATAGTCCTCAGAGAGTTTGCTTTTGGTGAAAGTATTATACCATGGCGAGGAAGACTGTCCTTCAAAGTTTATAATGCTCCCAAAATTTTAGAATATTGTGTTCTTGTATGTGTGGCCAATGAATCCACTTCAGGTTACATTTGTAACGTAGAAATATTCAGTGGACAAAGGAGACTTTACTTTTAAATCCATATTTAAATGTATAGCATTGTGTATATATGAACAATTATGTATGTATCACAATAGTGTACAAAACAGTGAAATTCTCCTTCAACACAAAATAAGCACATGCGGAACAATTATAATAAATAGGGATCTGCCTGATTGCTTAGGGTAAACAACCTTTTGCAAAGGTCAATCAATATTTCGCCGAAAAAAAAGATGTACTTCTGCAAGTTTGGCAGTCAAAAAGCGAAGTACAAATGATTTCTACAATTCATTCAGCAAACACTCGAAAATCACAACATTGATTGGACACAAAAGAACGAATCTGGAAAACTCCGTGCGTGATTGAATTCGGCAAATTTATAAAAGGTGTTGATTGCACAGACCAATGTCTTTCTTACTATTCAATATTGAGAAGAACGAAAAATGGACAAAACAAGTAGTCTACATTTGAGAGCAGATGTACAAGAATCGCGTACATCCACCTCTCAAACTACAAAAAGAACCCGCAGTATTGACTTCCCTGGAAGATTATCGATGAATATGAGAAAACATTGCTTAGAAAAAATTGTAACGTTGGAAAAAAGAAAAACCCTCAACGAAAATGTTTTGTGTTTAAAAAAAAAGGTTTAATGTGCTATATCTGCAAGTTTTATTCCATCTTCATAAGGGTGAATGTTTATTAAAATATCACACTGACTCAATATTAGATGTATTTATGCTGATTTCTAACTAATATTTACATTTAAATTATTTAAAATTACTAAAATTTTTTATTGTTTCTATATATAATTGTCAAATGTTGATGTAAGCATCTAACAGTGAATTTTTTTACACAATACTGGCTATGGTGAGTACTACACAGAAATTTTCATTACAAAATATTGATTATTTTAAAAGATGATACAACGATTCAAAATAAACTTTATTTTGCATCATCCAAATTTGCCCCCGCTGCACATAGTAATTAGCATGCCATTTTAAGGAACTCATTTTACAGATTACATCATTATTTTTTAACCATTTTATTTTTCCTTTTAATTAAATGATTGAAACGTATGAGTTACTCTTTTAAATTTTATTAAAGAAGAATATCTAGCAAAAATATCCCAGATTGTGTGGAAGTCACTAATATGGTTTAAGTTCAGAAGGGTTTGAGGAGTTCTCAATACGGGGCTCAGCGGAGACTTCCTCAGTTAACCAGCTAGTTCCGTACCACCATCAATTTGAATTTACTAACTTTCCAGCTACATATCATGACTCAAGACAACACGTCAGAGACACTAACAGCTTCTGATGAAACGTACTTCTACCAATCAAAATTGCTGATTTCCTGAATTTCAGCGACTCTGTTGGTCACAAAGGGGTTTAAACGAACTGGTTGGTTTCTATGATTATGAGGAACGATATCCTCTGGTTTCCTGAAGCTCTCCACTTTATCGTGGAGCAATTTAACTAGGTAAGTTTTTACCCGCCTTTTTGGTATTGGTGTATTGACTGGACTGGATATGATTCAAGCCAACTCTGTTCTGCTAAGCGTCAGTTCCTAGTCTCCAGTCGCATTGGATCAGGTGTCCAGCAGGGTGTCTATTGGCTCTGACTGGTTGTAGCTTGGATCTGCTAGTTGTAATCCTTCAGGGACGCAGATAGCCTTCCTTAATCTTTCCGTACCTGAAAGTAAAAATCACACATGATCCGAAGGGGGGTGACATAGTTGCCCCATTTGATCTTGCTTATAAGAATTATATTATTTATTTATTTATAATTGGTTTTTTATCTGATTTGCGAAACATCCCCGCATTTTCTTGGAGGAAGGAGTTTTCTCTCCACTGGGATATTGATTTCAATTTGTCCAGGTATTTTGATCGAGTTTACATGCTAATATGTAGGTATATTAATAATTAATCCCACTGTTCAATAGATATTATTAAGTTATTCAAAGCCTTTAGCTGCGCTTGGAATTCATCCAATAAATGGTGACGCCCTGCATGGTCGAGTGGTTAAGACGCTCGACTACGAATCCAAAGGTCGCGGGTTCGAACCCGGCGTGAGCAAATAAAATTTCAATTAATTAATATGTGTCATAACACATTTTAATTGATATAAAAATAAATAATAGTATATTTGCGGACCACCATTCAGAATTGAAACATTGCTTGAAATGGCTTTATCTGCCGTGTTTGGTGACCAGATCTGAATAGTCAGGTACTTCCCAACCTTCCCCTTCGTTATCTCCTTCTCCTCCCCACTACCTTAGCCTCACAACATACTCCTATTGGGGATGCCATAGTCTTACTGGCTCTAGACGATTGGGAGCAGCTGAGACTTGTGCGGTATACACATAAAAAAAAAATAATTACACATGATTTTCATAATCCTCCCTATTCCTAACACCGGTCACATCCTGACTATGATCATCAGCGCCAAGAGTTGATGGGTCATCTCCCCTCTAGCAATCCAAGTGGAAGGGAGCTTATCCTACTGCCAACGGATGATTAAGGTTTTTAAAGATGCTCATGCCAAGAGGATTTCGCTTAGATAAGGGGATTATGTATTTAGATTCTGCTGATTATTAGGTTGTCAGCTGTCGTGTATCATGACATCCCGGACTGATTTTATAATGATTGTTTTTTGTTGTTATTGGAGCACTATTATGATTTATAGGATACTTTTATATATAATGTAGACCACCATGATACGAGCATATGCCTAGTTTGAGGGGGTTGTAATATTATTTATTTTTTAAATATGTCACCTATTTAATAATTTTGTATATATAAAAAAAAAAAAATATATTTCGGACAATTTAAATAAGGCATGAATGCACTCCATGATTAATCAAGTATTAAACGTTCAATTTTGCCAAGTCGAGTTGTAATCTCTCACTTTTTTTTTTCTGATTTTATGAATTCTTTCGTAATCCTCTGCTAACTAGCTGGGGCTTATACAAATGCCCCTCATAATGTCTATCTAACTAGTACTACGGCTCATTAGGCCTTGTTACTATCACCATCTGATGGTTGCATTTAATTGACTGAATTTAAGTTTACATTAGTGAGTTCTTAGGGAAAAGGTCTTAACTGGATAAAAAACCCTAAGAAAGGACAAGATAAAAAAGGTGTACAAAAGTTCTGAACTTGTTACTGATGGAAAAATTTTACTTGACTGAAGTTAAATATTTCATGTTTTTTCATCTTTGGGCTGCGACCTTTTCCGTTTCTGCCGTCTTTTCCGCTGGCGACATTTGCCTAGGACCTGCCGTCTACCCTGGCTGTCGGGGCTGGCTCACTCGCCTCTGGCGCCCTGTGCTGTGGGGCGCTGCTGGGCCTCGCTCTACACTGGAGAGCAGCTACGTGCGCCACTCTTTTGGGGCATTCGCTGTAGTTTGCGGGGTGAGCGCCTCCGCAATTGCAGCACTTGGCGGGCAGTTCGCGGTCGGTCTTGGAGCATTCGGCCGTGGCGTGAGCTCCCTCGCACTTGACGCAGCGAGCGACGTGGGCGCAGTTCCTGGAGCCGTGGTCGAAGTTCTGGCACCGGTGGCACTGGGTACCGCGCTGCAGGTGGTTGCTGCGGTATTTAGTCATTGATACCTCGCAATAGCAAAGGTATCTGACTGTCGCCTTGAGGTGGCCCATGTTCGTCTGCTGGCCGAAGTGGGCGAGGTACAGAGGGTACTCCGTTCCGGGCGTGGTCATCTCGACCACGACCTTGGCCGGGAAGCCTTGGGCCTCGAGGATGGTAGCAGTGGGCATCTTCGGCAGCCCCCTGATGACGTTTTTTTTGTCTTTTCTGCCTCGGTGGTGTAGGTGTGGAAGGACTTTTCCTCACCTCTGAGCGCGGTTGTGAGCGCACGGTGCGCCTCGACCGATCGCACCATCACGCTGATGGTGTCTCCCCGGTTATACCGGAAGTTGAAGGGGGCGGTGCCGATGTGGCGTTTGACCTCGGCCGTGATCTGATTGTGGGTCATGCTATCAATAGTCATGACCACAGGCGGCACCCTGGTGCTCGTTCGTCCTGTTTCAATCGCGGCAGAGTCCCGCTTGTCTCTGCGGGTCGATGTTGGCGGTGTCGGGCGTGGTGTCGGGCGTGGTGTCGGGCGTGGTGTCGGGACGGGACGTTTGTGGAGGAGGCGCGACCGAGGTGTCGTCCCCTACTTTCGGTAGGCTTTCAAACTTGTTCCTTTGAACAAGATTGAAGGTCGGTACTGGTGGGGAATGTGGACGCTTCGGCGTCGCAGTTCTCTTCCACTCTGCCTTCATGGGTACCGGCGTGGTCGCGCTTGGTCCAGCTACCGGGGAGGCTGCTGACTCGTATATGAACTCGTGCATGTTGGTGCGCGGGTTCAGGTTTATCGGCAGGTCTGGTTGCCGGCAGCGATAAACCTCGCGCACACCTCTGGTACGCGTAAGTCTCACTCTGCCAACGCACAGTTCCTCCGATCGATCTAATCTCTCACAGATGATTCAAGCAAGTTTTTTCAAAGGCTCATTAACCATGCATGCTTTAAATCAGAGGTTCCAAACATTTTTGTCCCGTAGACCACTTGTCGATTTTTTCTGTTTTGTATAGACCCCCTGCTTTCCTAGTATTGATTTTTTTTAGCGTTGGGAAAAACTTCAAAGTTTTGTGAACGCTTCGGGAACTGCTAGTTCTTTGAAATGAACCCTTCGCGGTGAGTTAGTTAGCAAATTACGAGAAATGTTGCTTTAATTTAATAATTATTATGGGTAGGTTGTTAACCAAGCATTACTCGAAAAATGGTTCTCCAATTGGGATAAATTTGTTTTGAATTCAATTAAATCTAATTCAATTAACACAATTAATTACGGTAATAATTCTCCAAGTATCAGTCGCAGAATATTGACTCGTATATACAAATAACGATAAATTTGGTTTTAATATTGAAATGCTCGCTCTAAACCGCCGACCCGATTTTTCGCTGTCATCGATTTAGTATACTATATCGATGTAAAATATTAAATATTTTACAGGGATGCACTCAGGATATAAGTAATTTATATTCGAGGTTAATAAAAACTGACCCTCACCTCTTAAATTGTCACCGTAAAAGTTTTTTCCAAAATTTCATAATTGTTTTCCAGCAAATACCAAGCGGAAGGAGCAGATTTTTGTTTTCAATGTGATAAATTACCTAGTTACTTCTCGAGAAATTTTTTGAAAAGATATTTGAAATTATAGTATTGAAATATTTTATGTTCATCACAATTAATTCAAATGAATACCTCGGGCAGAATACCCTTCTGAGCCTGTTACAGCAAACTCGACCCTATGTCACTCCCACACGGCTTGCAGCGAAAATTCGTTTTTTGATTCCGCCTTCTTGCCTTCGGCCATTTTTGATTCAGTCGCCGCTCGAGAGCCGGCGGATAGGGACATCATATCTGTACATATCGTCAGCATGATTCGAAAATATATATTTTGACGAATACCTAGAGAAATCTTATGCTTCAACATTTTGACTTCACTTATCTGTAAATAAATGGTTATTGTATTTTTCAGCATTTTAATAAAACGTACATAATATAACAAACGAATGAATGCAAATGTATTTAATGTGTTTTTAAGTTTCTTCCCATATTGACTGATTTATTTTTATACATTTAACAAAGTTCATGCTTTTCTTGCAATGTGCTAACTTTGTCGACAAAGCATTCTACTCGTAGCGTACCTATCTACATACAGCACTAGTTTCTCGATGTTACCCCATACAAGAGTTCCACAACCTCGCGAAGAATGCTTTTTTAAAACAATTTAAATACAATTGGCGTTCCGCTGAGTTGTAATTAGGTGTGCCATTCATAAATTAATTTATTTTGTATGTTATGTCTTAGAGAGGCCCAGATTTAAAGTTAAAAAAAACAATAGGTACCCACTTAGTTCCACGAATTTCCCGAAGAAATTTTCTGAAGAAACAGCTCGTTCTCATGTTGTCGACATCAACCAGTGAGATCAAGTGTTTTACTCTTGTCAATATTTGAACGCTAAACGCCCGTTTAAACTTTTAATGAATTTATGATCAGCTGTCTAGTTTAACGGTCATGTTGTTATGGTTGTCAGCTAATCACAGTTTGATCAAAAGGTAAACCGGGTCGATAATTTTGACAATTTAACGGTCCACGTTAAAAATCAAAATGGCACTGATTGTCGATTTGATGTTTATAAATTGTAATGGAAGTTTGAAATACCCCGAAATTAGCCAATTGCAACGCTAAATGTAAACAGTTTACTGGTTGGCGATTCCTCTCCGATGCACTGGTAAAAGTATTGGACCAAAAGTGAACTCTGTAAACAATTGGCTCAGGATAACTTTGCATGCAACTTGCTGAATAAATCATTG
Source organism: Drusus annulatus (assembly GCA_022651775.1). Classification (NCBI taxonomy): domain Eukaryota; kingdom Metazoa; phylum Arthropoda; class Insecta; order Trichoptera; family Limnephilidae; genus Drusus; species Drusus annulatus. Next base: position 5,110 of record JAGWCC010000604.1, on the reverse strand, counting down.
ATCGCTGAACTAGCGTTCGTCTCAACATACGTACCCACTTGTTGCCACGTAGAAGCGTTTCTTTATTGCTCTATTTAACAAAATAAAGTTATGTTTTGTACTATTGTAATGCAATTATACTTATAAAATTATAAATAATTACTACCAAGGTTAAAATATTTTGAACCCTCGTTTTCGAAATCTTATGCTTATTGAACAAATTTTTAATACTATACAGAATATGTGACGCCTATTTAAAAAAAAAATATTACGGGATATTTTAAAGTTCCATAAATCATTGTGGAAATTGTATTAGAGATTCAGAAATGCGTTTTGCGCAATGCTTTCTGCTTTATAGTTATGATTAATAAAAAAAAACAGTTCTTAGAGAGTAAATACAATTGTATAAGTGAGCATAAAATAATAGTGACAATACTGTCTCTAAATTAAACACAAAATCAATGATTTTTTTCGCCACCAATGTTTATTCAAATTTTCTAACAATCATAGGTATTTTGTTTCGAGACGATTGCTTTTTAAAAACGCTTTTTTGATGAACGTTTCTTGAATTTCTGTTAAGTTTTCTTTTTCTTTTATGTTTTAAAAATCTCAAAAATAAATATCTATCTACGCATGTTTTGTGGATTTGCTGTTGGATTTCGAAATAATATTGTAAGATATTTTATCCCTAGTCCAAAGTTCCTACTTTCCTAACTAAAACTTTGCTGCTACATTTAACTGAAGAATAAGACAAAATATGTAAGCTTGGGATGGTTGATATCTGAAAATGGTGTCACTGCGGTTCCAGTTACCGGCGACTGACGAGAAACGGTTGACGGTTAAATAACCGGATAGATAAATAAAACGAATAAATATCCAACTATTTTTGGAATCGGTTTTTTGTTTCGAATGTAACACTAAACTCGTGTAAGTAATCGATTTTTCTCAGATTTTTCGGTACAAACTACATAGGTATGTAGATATGTAACTGAAAATGCATATAATGATGTTACATGTGATAGTCGAAATAGGATTGTGTACAAAACTGTATGTACACACTTTACTACACCCATGTGATAAGCGGTCGTACCAACCTTAATATATTGCAAGTCTAATTTATCACCGTGACATTAAAAACCACACCCACGCGAGTCTGATTTCATGTTAAGTGCTCGTAACGTGATATTATTTTAGTTATTAATTAATTTAATAACATGGAGAGGGTTGACGTAATATGGCTAACAGATTACTCGTACATAACGCTGCTAGCTAGAACTAGAAAATAAATTTATCATCAAATTGTTAGAATTCATTTGATAAATATTATGTTTTATTTATAAGGCTAATGAACAGAATATTACAACAGATAAATAACATGTATTTATATCTAATGGCAGAAAAAAGGTGGAAATATTGTGATTATAATGCTTTTAGGTGACACACTGTCAACTATCATTGTTTTGAAGTGGTGGGTACTCTCAGTGTCGCCTCGGCTTCGGGTAGTTAATACTCTACTACGGCAATAACTAATGACATAACCCGCATAACCGATTTTTTTTCAGAAAGCAAATTTGTTTTAAAAAGGAGTAAGTAGGTTAGGTACCCGCTGTTGGCTTCGAACTCGATTCATCTACTATACTAGCTCACCGGATAATCTATCGTCCACCTCTTTAATTCACCGTTGTGTGTGTGTGGTAGGTACTCAATCATACTCTAATTTCGCACAAGGTTCACTCGTTAACCATGTAGGTACCTACCTCGCAAGCAGTAAACGTAATTAATAATCAGGTTAACACGTGAATAGGGTTGGCTCGGAATATGTGAGTTTGGGGGTTTGTAACTGTAGCGAGAACATAACGCGGCGTTGCTCGTAGCGCCGTAGCGGCGTAGCTGTGCTATTGAGGCTGGAGACGCCTAACGATTGTAATTAGTCAGTGTTAACGTCACGTGCAGGCGTCTGGTGCGCCCGCGGAAGGCCATCTCATTGGTAGTGGGTAGTGGGTAGTGGGTAGTGGGGCGTCCTACTGTTCGTCCTCTGGTAGCGACGAGTGTGACACTAGTGTAAAGGATGTGCATGGTTAAGAGAGTCCGAAGTGGAGTAAGGAAACTAGAGAATAAAGTTTTATCTGATAAACGCCCTACCAGAAAATGATACATGTCTCCTTTTCATAGTTAAGTATAGCTGGCGCAACGAGAGTTGAAACAAACAATACATGCATAGCGTTGGGTTTATTGTGTATCGGTATACGCTCCAGTGGCGATGTATTTACGATGTGTCATAAAGAAAGAGCCCTTTGTCTTGTTTACGCCTACTTATTGTCACTAGTGGAAAAGGGACAGCGAGTGTTTATGTTGATATTGTAAATGCACTTAAAGCGTGTCCTATTCATTCAGTTCGACACGATGTACGTAAGCTATGCATCTGTGTGAGTATTGGCCGGCACCAACTCTCGTGGTGAGACCTATACCACCAACCGCTACAATTCATATTGAGGATTAACTATTGTGGCACGGTTGCACTGCTATACACATAAACTAAGAAGATACACTACCATAGAAATACATCGGTGAGGAGCGTTTCTAAACCAAAATGAGCGGATACCAAAGAATATTAATTTGAATTCGATTATGTTCTATTAAATTCTGGAAAAGTACAATAACCCTTTCTTTACAGGTTAGGTGAAGTTAAACTGTCAACAACAAAAGATTTCCCTAAGAATTTGTTATTATAAATCTACCACAACATTGGGCAGAACTTACACAACTGTACCAGCCGGCCTTTGAGCGGCGAATGATGCGAAAAGGGCACATCACCTGAAACCGCGGATGGCAAAACGATTTTTTGGCGCACGGCAGAAGGAGGTATAGGGTTGAGTTTTCTGTAGCAGGTTCTGAAAAGCAAACGTTTGAAGGTTTTAATTTTAATCAATCTCAAATATTTTCCGGTTAATATTTTGAGAAGTAACTAATTTATCGCATAAAAAATAAAATCTGGTCCTAACCGCTTACGTTATTGCTGAAAAACGATTTGGAAATTTGAAAAATCATTTTACGGTTAAGAATGCGAATGGTAGGGGTCAGTTTTAATTTATTTAAAATTTAAATTACTTACATTTAAATATGTATATATATATGTATAAAAAATAAATATAGTATATTGAATATTGTACAAGAGTCCCAAGTTGGGGAGCAGTTGGGACTCCCAACAGCTCCAAAACGTCTAGAGCCAGTGAGATTATGGCATCTCCAATTGGGGTATTTTGTGAGGCTGAATGTAGTGGGAGAGGGGGGGGGGGGATGGGGAAGAGGATGGTTGAGAAGTACCTGGCTATTTAGATCTGGTCATCAAACACGGCTAAAGCGATTTCAAGCAACGTTTCGATTTCGATCGAATGGTGGCCTTTGACTAAGGAGATACATAAGGGTCAGCACCCAAAAACAGAAACTTTTTGGATTTCTAGTACAAGCAATACTACAAATGATTCATCTGTTAATTCTATTGGGTAGTTAGAAAAATGTCTGAGGTTTCCAGTGAATACAATTATTAAACAGTGATCTTTTACATTATTTATTAAAAACGTACTAGAATTTCAGGTAAAACGTTAAAAAATGCCTTTTGTGGTTTCCAAACTGCACCTTTTACTGACATTTTAGTATTTTTTCATAGAATTTGAAGGATAACAGTTGTTAAATTGTATTCACTGGAAACCTCAGATATTTTTGTAACTACCCATATAAAATTTTCAGATACATCGTTTGTAGGATTGCTTGTATTAGAATGCTAGAAAGTAACGCTTAGTGTAATTTTTGAGTGCTGACACTTAAGAGTACCTACCACTCTGGGAAATGCCGCAAATAAACCATATATTATTTTATATGAATTAAATGTGTTACGAGACAAATTGATTGAATCAAATCTATTTGCGCACGCCGGGCTTGAACCCGCGACCTTTGCCACTCGACCACGCAGTCCGCCAAACACTCTACGCATCTGCTATGACTGTGTACATTGTAAGACTGTTCGAAGCGGTGGCTAAATAATAAGAAGGAAAGAAAAGTCAAACAAGATAGATTGCTTTTTGAATTTATCTAAAAATATTTTTTAGCTGTCATTGAATTCTAACGAAGGCACGATTCTGTCCGAAACTAGTTTGCATGTTCAAATTACAAAAAAGAGAGTTTCATTATTTTGACAAATTTGTTAAGCGATATCAATACTATCAAAAATAAAAGTAGACAAATTGTAAAAGAAAAATAGAGTGAATGACGCTTCACCACCTCACGATTACAGAAAGAAAAAATAACTATTTATTCCGGTCACATCATTCACTATGTATTGGGGTGTTTCAATACGATTCGTTTTTGATACAGACATGATATCGGAATAGGCCGCTGGAACACTGACCAGAACAATGCCTAGACCAACATTTTAACGGTAATTATTGTATAAAGCTCCTCGGAGAATTTACCAGCTTCAGCAGGCTCCAAGAATCGATAGTAATAACCATAAGTTTAAATCGCTCAATTTGGTTACATTTCACCCCAATTAATAATTGATGTTATGATACATGTAGATGGATAGTTTAATCAGTGGCAGGTACTTGTCTCATATAAAATTACTCCAAAAGTGTTGTTGTCTAAGTAATATAAGCAACATAACATATGTCAAAGAATAACTTTTAAACATAATATTATTCAAAATGTTGGCATTGATGACTTTAGATATGATCAAAAATGAACAATTAGTAAATTATAGGTACTTCTCTATTGAAAAATAGTCATAAGAAGTTATGACCGCTTTCAACAATTATTACTAATTAGCAAGGGCCAAGTTCAGTGAAAATTAAACTTATCCAATTTTGCATCAATTTGGTTTATAATGAACTTTAGATGAGTTGAAAATATATTTTATATACCCACTATCGTGATAAAAAAATTCCAGTAAAAACTGGCTTCAAAAAACATATTTATTTGGAATACCAAACTATGATTCTGAACATATAGGTTTTATTGAATGTGTAATATGGTTACCACAGTGAATAAATCAAATATTAAAAAAAAAAATGATTAAAAAACCGGTATAATTATATCGTCTGAACGCTCTGGACGGGGTCTGATCTCAAAATAACCG